>JANAVB010009599.1:11288326-11888326 GCA_029216955.1 Iris pallida
GTCTTAGGGGTGGAAAAAGGAATCTCCTTAAGAATATGGTACTTGGCGGACAGCTCAAGTGAGGTCATATCATCTTTGGAAGTGGATTTGGGAAGGATAGTAGAGTAGATGATGCGATGCAATTCGTAGTTGAACAAGTTCAGGTTGTTAGCCTTGAACTTTCCAGAGCGTACTCTGTCAGGAGCACAGAGTTCCGCTTTGAAACTAGTGAGTGTCGTGCCTTCGGGAAAATCGAATTTCGTGATGTCTACTAGCGGTTCACCTTCATTGGGAATACCAAGAATCTCCGCTAGGAGGGCATCATCGAACTCGATGTCGATGCCTCCAACACGTGTGCTCACGACAAAAGTATTTACTACGAGATTGCAATAGAATAAACGAATGGCATTAGTAGCTATCGGGAAGCACAGTTTAACAAATAAGTGTAACCCTAATGCCTCAAACAAGTGACGATGACCGGGAAATATCGTCCATTTGATCGGAGCGCCGCCGCATATGGATCGGGTGGAAAAATCATCGTACCATAATAGGGCTTGGTCGAGGGTTTGAAAGAAAAACCCATCGAAAGCGCCGTCGCTCGTTTGGATCGGCGAAAAGAGTGAATCCGTGTGTGGATTCGAAGACGACCCTTCCTCACTAGGAGTGGTCTTTTTCTTCCTCTTGAATGGATTAAATCTAGGTGCCATTGAAATAAAAAGCACAAATTGAAAGGTGGAGAGAGAGGGAGTTATACCTCACGAAATCAGGATATGTTGTAGAGAATGTCGATCTCCGTACGATTCCAAATTTTGGAGAGATTTCACCAAGTAGATTGGAAGGAAAAGATTGGTGAAGAACTAGGGTTTGATGGCTCGGGTCGGCTGCTGCTGCTGTTTGGAATAATTTGGAAGCAATGAAAGAGAAGAAGCTCTCGGGTTCTGGATATATACACAGATACCCTCAACCGAACTCGGGCCGAATTCGGTCAGAGCTCTGGCCGAATTCGCCTAGGGTTCTTCAAAGTTGATTTTTGCCACTTCTTTTTCATTGTCTCATGTCAAATATTTAATTCAAAGATTAGTTATTTTAGCCTTCAATTAACATAATTAATATTATTTTATGAATTAAATGTCGTTACACAGCAACTGTCTCAGATTAGTTGTAGGAGTACTGTCCCAGCTGGCGGAGGTTCACCGGGGAACTCTTAAATACCGCTTCGCTTCAACTGTAGTTGTGGTGACAGACAGACTCTTTATTGGCTTGTCTCTAACACAGTTTTTGCGTATTGAGATATAATCATAAAACAAAATCAATTAATATTGACGTCCAAAATTCCTAATTCTCGACGTAAATAATTGAAACGATCTTCCGCTAGAGGTTTAGTGAAGATGTCAGCTAATTGATTTTCAGTATCTATGTACACAAGGTTTATATCTCCATTTTGATGATGATCTCTAAGAAAATGATGTCTAATCTCGATATGTTTAGTACGAGAGTGACATACTGGATTCTTAGCCAAATTAATAGTGCTCGTGTTATCACAGAAAATGGGAATATATGTGTAAAATAAATCATAGTCTTCTAGGGTTTGTTTCATCCACAAAATCTGAGCGCAACAACGTCCTGCGGCGATGTACTCAGCCTCTGTTGTTGATAGGGCTACAGAATTTTGCTTTTTACTAAACCAAGAGACTAAAGCTTTGCCTAAGAAATGACATGTGCCACTTGTACTTTTTCTATCAACTTTGCATCCAGCAAAATCTGCATCCGAATAACCGATAAGGTCAAAGGATTTAGTTTTGGGATACCACAAGCCAACAGAAGAAGTGCCCTTAAGGTATCGGAAGATACGCTTAACTGCGGACAGATGTGATTCCTTTGGGTTAGCTTGAAAACGTGCACACAGGCAAACACTAAACATTATATCTGGACGACTAGCAGTTAAATAAAGTAAACTACCAATCATACTGTAGAAGCATGGAAAATATTAGAATAAAGGCATAAATGGCCCATGCGATTTTGGGTAGCAAGTCTATGCGGCTCATACTGGAGTTGCCCTATGCGGCCCAAAAGAAGACCCTCAGACTCATGCGGCTCGGGGATGAATGCGGTTCAGCAGGAATATGCGGCTCAATTAACGACACGTGTGACCCCCCCCACAGTTGGCCACTGGAGTAATGGCCTCATTTAATGCCCTGACACGACTCGACGACTGTCTCTGACATAAAGTATCATAATGGCTCTGCCATAATGACAGACTCTTCGGGAAAAGAAGAAAATCTCTGACCCGATCTGACAAAAAATCCTAGATTGCCACGTGGCAAAAGTCTCATGCGGCTCGGATAGAGAACAGCTTCATGCGGCTCATTGAGGAGTCACTCTAATATGATTAACAAAAATCTGCCATATGCGGTCCACCCATAGCCCGGTCTATGCGGCTCAACACCACGCTAATTCATGCGGCCCACAGAAACTATGCATATGCGGCTCATGGAGAGATCGTCCCCTGCGGCTCGTAAAGATTATGCATATGCGGCTCACGGAAAGTTCGTCCCCTGCGGCTCGATGAGGCATTGACTCATGCGGCTCACGAGGAGTATCCCCCTGCGGTTCAAGTGTTGGTCACCCTATGCGGCCCTGGCAGGATCTTCAATTAAAAAAATGTGGCACTGA
This sequence comes from Iris pallida, assembly GCA_029216955.1. Taxonomy (NCBI): domain Eukaryota; kingdom Viridiplantae; phylum Streptophyta; class Magnoliopsida; order Asparagales; family Iridaceae; genus Iris; species Iris pallida. Next base: position 11,290,979 of record JANAVB010009599.1, read on the forward strand.
AGATGCAACAGAATCCCAACGAGAATATTCGACATCATCATCATAATTGCCGAGATCAGGGCATATCATTCATCATCAAGCCAATAGGACACGTGGCGAGCAATCAAATATTGGCATAATCAATCACGAAGATTTAAAGCAGTCAGCATTAACTGCTCATAAGATTTGGTGCTATCCGCATTAGTGGCCGAGATTTATTATGATCAGGATCAAGGGCCGGCCAGATAGAATGAAGGAGCGCCGACATTCCAAACAGATAATCATCAGCAAACCCTAATGATCCCACCCCACTCTTATAAATAGCCAGCATCATTCCCATGTAAAAGAGGTCGGCAACAAAAGAATAAAAAAAAGAAGAAGAAGAGAGAGAGATATACACAGAGAGAGCTCCCCCTTTTCTTGATAATCACAGAGAGAGAGAAGCCAGGAGGGCAACCCGAGGAGAGTAAGAAGAGCCTTTCTTCGTCAACGCCGAGCAGATCTTCCCCGAGCCAAGGCTGCATACCGATCGTCCAAGGAGTAAGGCAGAGCGGCCGTCGCTTTCCCGAGCCGCTATCGTCACCCCCCAGAATCAAAAATAAACAATCGTACTTAGTCTGCTGTACCTAGGTTTTCGTCCCTAGGCTTTCTTTGTACGAGCGAGTTTGTATTGTGAGTCTAAGTTCAGTCCTCCGATAATTGTTCTGTTCTTTTACAATCAATGGCAAACACGATGGCGACTCTGCTGGGGACTAACTTCTCCACGGCTGAGGAGTTGGTGACGCAATCGGATGCAGCCAAACTTGGCTCCACATAACAGAAGATGGTCGTCCGCTTCGACCAACAGGCGTTCGAAGAGATGCTCTCTGAAGGCAGCGCTGGCCCGGTCCAGAAACGTACCCGCACCACGAAGGCTCGCAAAGAGTGGAGGCCAAAGTCATTTGCTCTTCCCCAAGCCCTCGATGGGATACCCTCGGTCGCTCAAGACGGCGAGAAAGACTCTCCTGCGGCCCCACTTCAGATGGCAGACACCTCTGCTGTCCCCAAGTCCGGCAGAAGAAAACACTATGATGCTGGACTTGCAAGGGCAAAGTGGGTCTCTGCTCAACCTGAACCGCAGAGGGGTATTAGCCGCAGAAAGAAAATCCATACGGCCACAACCGTCAACCACATGAAGAAAACTCATGCGGCCACTTCTGTCAGCCGCATAACTTATGCAGCTACAGTTCCCAACCGCATGGATGAGATTCATGCGGCTAGTAAAGTCAACCGCTTGCAGAAAACCCATGCGGCCACAGATGCCAACCGCATGCGGACAGCCTGCACGGCCGTGACTCCTAACCGCATAAGAACTCGTCCCACAACAGAAGACAATCGCATGCAGATAGCCTGCACGGCACCCAACGCTAGCCGCATAGCGTCTCTACCACACTTCTCTCGATCAGTTTTCGACCGACTCTCATGCGGTCCTAACTCTGATCACTTTCTGGATGAAAATCCAGACTCTGTGATACCTAATGTGGACTCTTCCTATTACGCACCCACAAGTGCTAAAAAGAAAAAGTCTAGGGCAGCGCGGGCTCATCAAGTCCAGACAGCTGCCCCAACCTCTGACTATCGGGGCGTCCCGCTGAGTATCACGCGGGCCTCTGACGAGAAGTTGTATAAAACCACTCGAGTCCAGCCCCCGGCGGCAAACGGACAAAGTGGTTCCTCTGACCTGCGTGAAGCTATCCTCCACAAACGCAAGGAAAGAGAAGGAGCCTCAGCGTGCAGAGAGTCCTCACATGGACGTCACTGCACCCAGATTATCGTCAACTGCTGTTGCAACAACACGGCAGACCGGCCATCCGTCTTCCAAAGATTACAACATCCGAGCTCGGAAGACGAGGCACCTCCCGTTGCCTCCTGCAATTCCGCACGGAAAGTCCCCGTTGAGGGGAGAGGAAAGAAGACAAGCATCTCCAGCCCAAAGGTGTCAACTATTGCAGCTAAGAAGCCGTCGTCTAAAGGATTATCCTCTACTGGAGTATTCCAACACACCCGTTCAAAGACGAAAACTACTGTAGTAGGAAGTTCGCCGTCTACGTCATTGGGGGTCGTCGGAACTGGGGGTAGCACTCCTCCAAACCTCCACGACAACCCGACATTCCAAGAAGACGGACTGGAGGAAGCAAATCCTCCGACGGATACAACAGATACCGACGTCCCCGAGGATGTCCTAAACGAAGCAAGCTCTGAAGCTGGGGGTACTGTTCCTTCCGAGTCCGAACCTGAAGAGAACATCCCCACATATCCTGATGATTTTTCGATGCATGAGTATGACTCGGAGGGCATGTCCGCCACCTCTCCTTCTGTCACTCCTCACGTGAGGACGGTATTCATGACGGACAACAGCCAAGGTGGTTCCGGCGATCGCCAACGTATCGACACTTTGGAGGCCATACTGCACGCCTTGGTCAAGTCTGTAGACGAGATCAAAGCAGCGCTTCCTACTCTGCAGGGAGTGACACCTGGTCAGACAAGCACGGGTCCCGCGAACAACATAGATTCAAATTCAGCGGCACCAAACTCGGGCAATAATGCTCCCGAGATAACGGCCCCTACCGCGACAGATGAGGCCCGAGAAGTAAGGAGAGAGGTTCAGGAGCTTCGAGCGATGTTCCACGTCCGAGAAAATTCTCAAGACCTCAGAATACGGCAACCATACCCTGCTGAATGGAGGGATGTGCCCTTTCTCCCAAGATATAAGCCGTTCAATATCAACCCATATGATGGTAAGACTTCAGCAAGCCGGTACATCACTTACTTTGAGGTCACTACCGACCATCTGCCCCATGATGATGCCATCCTCACACGGTTATTCATTGGGGCACTGGAAGGAGTCGCCTTCGATTGGTACCGCAACCTGCCAGATAATTGCATCCACTCCTTCGCTGGCTTCAAGCGCTTGTTCTTGGAGAGGTTCTATGAGGTAGGACAGGACGTCACGATGTCTACCCTTATGGACGTCGTCCAAGGAGAGAAAGAGCTGACAAGGAATTACATTGAGCGGTTTCGTCAAACCGCAATGAAGTTACCATCTGGCAACCCGGACTCTTCCTTGATTGAAATTTGCCAAAAGAGACTACTCCCAACAATTAGTCTCTGGATGGGCGAAAGTCAATTCAAGGACTGGAAGGCCTTTATCATCAGCGCTACAAGTGCCGAGGAACGATTGAAGAAAGCTCGCCAACTGGGGTTGCATATCTCAGAGGGAGAGAACAAGGGGAAGCGTCCCAACGCCAGCAACGACAATGGGGGTAGCCCCTCCAACAACCGGAACAACAAAGGCAAGCAGGCCATGGTAACCGATACAGCCGAGAAGCCCGAGCCACAGCCAGCAGACAAACAATGGCCTCAAATCACTTATTCTTTCGAAGGCGGCCACGTCAAGCCTATCTTGGACATGCTTATACAAGGAGATAGAATTCAGCTTCCTCCACCAAGGCAGGAACCTCGGCCGGCTGATTTGGAAAATCCGAAGTTCTGCCATTACCACCGCTACGTCCACCATGCTACACACGACTGCTACCAACTAAAACGGTATATCCAGAACCTCATCGATTCGAACGCTCTGGCTATCGACTTCGAGGAGGTAACCGTAGCAGCCAATATGGTGTCCGTACAATTCGGTAATTTCCCTCCAACAGAGACTCAAGACGGTGTCATACCCATCCCTCTGGCAACGATGGAAATCGCTAATCTTCCGCCTGCCCGTGATCAAACTTCTGGCCTAGTACCCCTCACCACATCACGAGGGGAAATCATGTGGGTCCATCCGGACCTAGTCTATGAGGTGACTCAGCCCACTTTACCTTCTAAAAAGAAAAGTGGAAAGGTCAGATCATGCCGTACCGCCTCGGCAGAGGAGGAGGAAGTCTCAGCCGTCACTACTCGATCTGGAGCACAAGCCCAACCAGTGGCCGAGAATCCGACTAATGATCAGCAGCCCACAAACGCTGATACTCCGGGACCGGCTCAGCCTTCGACGACCGACAAACCCAGGCCGAAAGAGACCCGCTTCGACAAATCCCTCCGAAAGGAGACACCTCAGGGGCTGGAAAGACCCTACAACTTCGACATCTTGGCTCAATTGGCCAATACACCGGCCAAATTATCTTTATATGAACTCCTGAGGCTCTCGAAGGATGTCCGCACGGCTCTAAGTGAGGCGCTCCAAAATGCCGACGCATACTTGGCTCAGGTCAACCTCACGGGAGATAATCAGCCTACAGATCTCCAAGATAGTGCGTGTACAGGTGCAATGCCCAATATCGTCTTCTCTCCGCAGGATATGCTCATCAAAACTAACCTGCACGATCGCCCATTGTACTACACTGGATACATCGGCGACGTAAAGGTGGACCGAATGCACATTGATCCTGGGTCCTCCATAAGCATCATTCCGAAGGGTCTGCTACATCATCTTCGCATTCCAATGCATCGCCTGACGCCTACAAGCACCGCCATTAGCGGTTTCAATCGGACAGGAGCTACCCAATAGAGAAGATTCGCTTGAAATATCAGATTGGCGATCTCCAATCAGAAGTCACCTGCTACGTCATAGATGCCGACACTTCTTACAATATCCTTCTAGGGCGGCCTTGGATACACGATTACATGATCGTGCCTTCCACGCTACACCAGTGCTTCAAATATGTCGATAAGTACGGCTTCGTGAGGACAGAGTTTGCTGATATCGATCCCTTCAAGGGGGTCGAATCTTACTACTCAGACTCCTGTCTGTACAAAAAATCAAAGAAGCATCTGGTCGAAGAGAAGGTGCAATCTCACACCAAGACAACCACAAGATCAGAAGAACCCCTGACGATCCACCTCCAGGCTCGCAAACCGGGCAGTTCTGCACCCCTTACGGCTACTCTGTGTAAGGACGCAATCAGTCTATCGGCGCAAGAAGAGCAGATGAGAATCCGGCTGCCGAGGTCTGGCCAAGTGCCGAGACCCACACCAGGGCCTTTTACCATCAGACTACCGAGAGTCGGTCAGCTCCAAGCGGAGAAACTCAATCCCTCCGACAGACCGCTCATGATACGTCTTCCTAAAAAGGGCCGTCACCCCGACACGAGGTCTGACACTTCCAGCGAACCAGCCACTCCTCGCCCCACGTCAGATGCCAAGCTGGGGGTTGCTAGTCTACCAACAACTCCACGACCTGCTCCGCCGGTCGAGCCTCTTAAGATCAAGCTGACTAGGTCGCTCTCTCAGTCTTCATTTATACAGGGGGTGGCCGAAGAAGAACCAGAATTAGCCAAGTATGTGGCTGCCCACTCCGATACCCCTTCCGCGGATGATGTAATCCCTCTCGAGAAGATACCTTATTTTATCAATAAAGGGCTATCTTTGAATTACATCGAGCTCAACAAGCTATGTACAATGTATGCTATGGACCATGGTATAGGCACTCACCTACACACACAAGTGACAAATGTATATACCACAATCCAGCTTACTCCGGCAGAAGACGCTTACCGAATAGTCGAGGGAGGGGACCACCCGATTATCTTCGGCCGAAAAGACGATCCGTACCCCTTCACCATAAAAGAAGTCAATCTTGGGTCAGATACCGGGAGATTGCCTCTATACCTTTATAGTCCCCAGTCCAAATACCTCATGCAGAAACAAGGATATGATCTAGAAACTACACCAGGTTTGAATTACGGTACCGGACGGCGACTACCTTTGAAGCCTCCAGTATCGTCTGGTAAACCACGGGACTACTATAGCAAAACTCGATGTGGACTAGGGTATGTAACTCCCACAACGACTCCAGAAAGTTCAGATGAAGAATGTGATTGGCAGTTACACTCAACCGAGTCACCAACTTTCGACTCAGACACAAGCATTGGGGACATATTCAGACAAGTCCTATCAGTCAACATGGTATTTGCCGACGCTTACGAAGAAGACGAGAACATTCCTGAAATCCTCAAGCTTGAGCCGTGGGCCCAACAGTTAGACGCGCAATGGGAAAAGCGGTTCGAGCTAAGAGAACCTCCTACAGAGGATGAAGTTATGCAGGTCAACCTCGGCACCGAATCCTCTCCAAAGCCAATCTTCGTCAGTAAAAGCCTAACAGACGAGGAACGAGAATCACTGCTGGAACTCATCAGAGAATACATTGACGTATTTGCATGGAGTTACGAAGACATGCCGGGATTAGATCCCGATATTGCTCTCCATAAACTCAATATACGGCCGGATGCAAAGCCAGTCAAGCAGCAGCAACGACGCTTCCGCCCGGGCGTCATGGACGCGATCGAAGCCGAAGTCAACAAGCTAATAGCCAGCGGCTTCATCCGTGAGGAGCAACATCCTGACTGGGTCGCCAATATAGTCCTGGTCCTTAAGAAGAACGGGAAGATCCGAATCTGCATCGACTTCCGTAATCTAAATGAGGCATGTCCGAAAGACGAATTTTCCCTCCCGATCACGGACATCATGATTGACAACACATGCGGCTTCGAACGTATGTCATTCATGGATGGATTCTCGGGATACAATCAAATCAAGATGTCCCCCGACGATGAGAAGCACACATCATTTAGAACACCGATCGGCACATACTGTTACACAGTCATGCCATTCGGTCTAAAGAACGCTGGTGCCACATATCAGCGGGCTATGAGTATCATTTTCAGAGAACATTTGCGCAAAACAGTAGAATGCTACGTCGACGACATCGCTGTCAAGAGTCGCCGTAAGGAGGATCATCTGTAATCTGAGAACGGTATTCGACCTGATGCGAGCCCACAACCTGAAGATGAACCCTACAAAGTCGTTCTTGGGCGTATCCAGTGGGAAGTTCTTAGGTTTCATCATCACTGCACGGGGTATCCATGTAGACCCTGAGAAAACTAAGGCAATAATGGAGATGGGTCCCCCGAAAAATCTCCGCGAACTTAGAGGCCTCCAAGGGAGGCTAGCCTATATCAGAAGGTTCATTTCCAATCTCTCCGGACGATGCCGGCCATTCACACACCTCATGAAGAAGGGAGTCTCATTCGTATGGGACGAAGAATGCCAACGCGCTTTCAACGACATCAAAGAATATTTGTCAAATCCTCCAGTCCTGGTGGCCCCGGTCCCTGGAAAACCATTCTTGCTCTATGTACGAGCAATGGAACACTCCCTCGGTGCCCTGCTGGCACAAAATAACGACGCAGGACACGAACAGGCCATATACTACCTCAGCCGAATGATGGTCGGGCCCGAACACCGATACACTGCCGTGGAGAAAGAATGCCTCGCCTTGGTATTCGCCATTCAAAAGACGCGGCATTATGTTACAGGACAAACCATACATGTGATCTCACGGGTAAATCCCCTCAGGGTCCTCATGACTAAACCAGGGGCGCTCAGCTCTCGCCTTGCTACCTGGGCAATACTGCTATCCCCATATCATATGATCTTCGTCCCACAGAAGGCTGTCAAAGGCCAAGCCCTGGCAGACCTTTTGGCGGCCCATCCAGGATCGGGGTCATCCAGAATATACGAGGAAATCCCAGATGAGGTCGCCGATTCTAATACAACCACCCACGACAACATATGGAGGATGTTCTTCGATGGCGCTTCAAGAACCGGACCCAAGGGAAATATCGTCGTCGGGGTCGGAGTAGTATTGATCTCTCCTACCGGGCTAGTGATCAATCGCGCCTACTCTCTCACGGAACCCTGTTCCAACAATGTGGCCGAGTACAACGCTTTGGTCATTGGCCTCCAACTCGCAAAGGAGCTGGGTGTAGAATATCTCGAAGCATACGGCGATTCACAATTAATCGTCAATCAGATTCGGGGGTCGTACGAAGTCCGCCATGAAGACATGATCCCCTACCACCAAATAGCAATCAACATTATCTCCTCATTCGAGGGATTCTTCATCGAACACGTCCCCAGACTTCAAAATATTGAAGCCGATGCCCTAGCAGGCCTTGCCGCCTCCTTAGCATTGCCGAACCAAGCGCATCACTCGGTTGAGGTGATAGGCCACGAACTGGTCTGTCCCAAGAACAATATTCAATTCGTGGCGAGCTATTCCGCCCAGACGGTCGACGAAACACCAGACTGGAGACAGCCGTTCATTGACTTTGTCATATACGATATCCTCCCGGAGAATCCAAGGGAAGCCACCTCCATCAGACGGCATTCTCTCAGATTCTTCTACGACACAGAGACAAAGATGCTGTACCGACGATCCTACGACGGATTATTACTCCGATGCTTATCAAACGCAGAAGCCAAAGAAGCTGTACGAGAAGCTCACGACGGTGTCTGTGGGGCCCATCAGCCTGGCCCTAAGCTACAGGACCGCCTTCGCCGTATGGGCTACTACTGGCCCACGATGGTGGCAGACGCAATAGACTATGCCAGAAAATGCAAGGCTTGCCAAGTCCACACGGACTTTATTCACCAACCATCCGAGTTTCTACATCCAACAGTGGCATCCTGGCCATTCGAAGCATGGGAAATGGATATCATTGGTCCAATCACCCCACCTTCCTCCCGAGGACATCGCTTCATACTTGCGATCACCGACTACTTCTCCAAATGGGCGGAAGCCGTCCCACTCGCAGAAGTTAAGACTTCAAACGTGATCAGCTTCCTTAAGCATCACGTCATCTACCGCTTCGGACTGCCGCGGAGGATCATCCATGATAATGGTCCGCAGTTTGCAAGCCATGCATTCTATCGATTCTGCGACAAACACCGCATTCAGAATGTTGCTTCGACACCATATAACCCGGCAGCAAACGGGTTGGCAGAGGCATTCAATAAAACAATCATCAAACTCCTCAAGAAGTTTGTCTCTTCCAACAAACGCGACTGAAACGAGAAGCTCGGCGAATGCTTATGGGCTTATCGCACCACGGTTCGAACAGCTACTGGAAATACACCATTCTCTTTAGTATACGGGAGTGAGGCAGTCCTCCCACTGGAAACTCAGATCCCCTCACTCCGCGTCGCCCTCACTTATCAATTGACGACGGATGATAACTACCGACGACGACTACAAGAGTTGGAGGCTTTAGATGAAAAGCGCCTCCTAGCTCAGCAAAGGATCGAGCTATACCAAGCACGCATCTCAGGAGCCTTCAACAAAAAAGTTAAAATCAGAACATTCCAAGTGGGTGATCTTGTTCTGGCAGTCCGGAGACCGATGGTCATGACTCACAAGACCACCGGTAAGTTCCAGCCAAAATGGGAAGGTCCATTTGTCATCGAGACCGTGTTCTCCAATGGCGCCTACCGCCTCGCTAAGCCGAACGGAGATTTGCTCATGTTGCCCGTCAACGGCAAGTTCCTGAAGAAATACTATGTTTGAACATCATTCTTCAGATTATCGAGTCATGTACTCCTTTAGTACCACTGAACTCCCATCCATCATTCTCCAGATTATCGAGTCATGTACCCCTTTAGTACCACTGAACTCTCATCCACCCTATTTCAGATTATCGAGTCATGCACCCACTGGTGCCGCTGTACTCTCACTCCCTCAATAGTCCAAATTACCAAGTTATGTACTAGCTGGTGCCTCTGAACTTACATTTCGGTCACTCTTTCAGATAGTAAGTCAAGTATGATTATACCTCTGAACTTTCTTCCTGGCAGAGATCCTCCCTCAGGATTCACTACCCGCACTCCCAGTGCACAAAAAGGGTAGTCGATCCACCAATTTCCGAAACGACCATGTCCTCATTACCTCTGAGTCGTCTTTACTTCCACCAAAAACAAACCGCCCCCTCGCATAGAACTTTCACGTTCTCCTACCTCTGAGTCGTTCTATGTACCCAATCTTCATTGAGCCCACTCCTGCCATGTCCTCACTACCTCTGAGTGGGAAGGCTCCGTCGAAGAAATCGTCATATTTGCCATGTCCACATTACCTCTGAGCAAGTATGTTGATCCCCTTTTAACCTATTATCTGTACCCACAACCGGAGTATGATAAGGATAATAGGTCCACAAATGTCCCCTGTTGACCACAAATGTCCTCTGTTGACCATAAATGTCCTCTGTTGACCACAAATGTCCTCTGTTGACCATAAATGTCCTCTGTTGACCACAAATGTCCTCTGTTGACCACAAATAGCTTACGTAAAGTCTCTCCTGCCATGTTCTCATTACCGCTGAGCAGGAAGATTTTACGATAAAACCTTCATATTTGCCATGTCATCATAACCTCTGAGCAAATGTGATTGGTTTTCTTTCATCCCATTATCCGTATCCTGAACCAGGGTACGCCAAGGATAATAGGCCCACAAATATCCCTTGCTAAGCTTCCTAGCATAAATCCACCATCTTACCATGCCCCGGGAGCCCAGCTGCTCTACGGCATTCCTTCCCCCAGTATCGAGAACATCCATGACCATTTTTGCCGTGGCTGTCCCGGACATCCTAATTAAACTGTTATCCGTACCTAAAACCAAGGTACGCCTAGGATAACAGGTCCACAAATAAATCCCCCAGCAAGTCCAAATTCCATAAACACCCAAGTGCAAGAAAGAAAAGATGAGTTGAAACATGCTCACTTATTCAAAAATCAAAGGGCTACATCAGCAGGGATCACACCCCTTGCAAAAATTATAAAGGAAAAAAGCAAAGAGAGAAGGTAAAGAAAAGCCCCAAGAGACTAGAAGACTCCTATTTATAGGCAAGAAGAGACCCACGAAACGAACGGACGTCTCGGAGTATGCCTCGGATTACGCGCCGCCCCCAAAGAATAAAGGCAAAACGCTTCGGTCAAGGCAAAACCGACTCTTGGGATCATCCCCCAAAAGGCGGCATTAAATCAAATCAAAGGCACTTAATGAAGATTTGCACACGTGTTCAGGACACGTGGCAACCAGTTTATGCGGCCAGATGAATTTATGCGGCTAAGGCACTTATGCGGCTAGGAAGCTCAGGCAGACAGAAAAATCCTATGCGGCATGAACGGGGCCATGCTTCTTATTCAAAGTGTTTCAATTTTACAAATTGAAAACTTTGAAGGGGGTCCTGTAGAAGCATGGAAAATATTAGAATAAAGGCATAAATGGCCCATGCGGTTTTGGGTAGCAAGTCTATGCAGCTCATACTGGAGTTGCCCTATGCGGCCCAAAAGAAGACCCTCAGACTCATGCGGCTCGGGGATGAATGCGGTTCAGCAGGAATATGCGGCTCAATTAACGACACGTGTGACCCCCCCCACAGTTGGCCACTGGAGTAATGGCCTCATTTAATGCTCTGACACGACTCGACGGCTGTCTCTGACATAAAGTATCATAATGGCTCTGCCATAATGACAGACTCTTCGGGAAAAGAAGAAAATCTCTGACCCGATCTGACAAAAAAATCCTAGATTGCCACGTGGCAAAAGTCTCATGCGGCTCGGATAGAGAATAGCTTCATGCGGCTCATTGAGGAGTCACTCTAATATGATTAACAAAAATCCGCCATATGCGGTCCACCCATAGCCCGGTCTATGCGGCTCAACACCACGCTAATTCATGCGGCCCACAGAAACTATGCATATGCGGCTCATGGAGAGATCGTCCCCTGCGGCTCACAAAGATTATGCATATGCGGCTCACGAAAAGTTTGTCCCCTGCGGCTCGACAAGGCATTGACTCATGCGGCTCACGAGGAGTATCCCCCTGCGGTTCAAGTGTTGGTCACCCTATGCGGCCCTGGCAGGATCTTCAATTAAAAAAATGTGGCACTGAAGATGCAACAGAATCCCAACGAGAATATTCGACATCATCATCATAATTGCCGAGATCAGGGCATATCATTCATCATCAAGCCAATAGGACACGTGGCGAGCAATCAAATATTGGCATAATCAATCACGAAGATTTAAAGCAGTCAGCATTAACTGCTCATAAGATTTGGTGCTATCCGCATTAGTGGCCGAGATTCATTATGATCAGAATCAAGGGCCCAGATAGAATGAAGGAGCGCCGACATTCCAAACAGATAATCATCAGCAAACCCTAATGATCCCACCCCACTCTTATAAATAGCCAGCATCATTCCCATGTAAAAGAGGTCGGCAACAAAAGAATAAAAAAAAAGAAGAAGAGAGAGATATACACAGAGAGAGCTCCCCCTTTTCTTGATAATCACAGAGAGAGAGAAGCCAGGAGAGCAACCCGAGGAGAGTAAGAAGAGCCTTTCTTCGTCAACGCCGAGGAGATCTTCCCCGAGCCAAGGCTGCATACCGATCGTCCAAGGAGTAAGGCAGAGCGGCCGTCGCTTTCCCGAGCCTCTATCGTCACCCCCCAGAATCAAAAATAAACAATCGTACTTAGTCTGCTGTACCTAGGTTTTCGTCCCTAGGCTTTCTTTGTACGAGCGAGTTTGTATTGTGAGTCTAAGTTCAGTCCTCCGATAATTGTTCTGTTCTTTTACAATCAATGGCAAACACATACCTCGATACTTACGTGTGTCGACTGGCTTGCCTTGTTCATCTGAATCAAGCTTTGTTGAAGTTACCATTGGAGTGCCAATAGGTTTGACATTGTCTAGATCGAACTTCTTTAGCAAGTCTTTTGTGTACTTGGCTTGATTTATGAATATCCCATTATCAGTTTGTTTGATTTGCAATCCGAGAAAGAATTTCAGTTCTTCCATCATGCTCATCTCAAACTCATTCTGCATACACTTAGAAAATTCTTGACACAGAGATTCATCAGTAGATCCAAATATAATATCATCAACATAGATTTGAATTAAAAGCAGCTTGCCATTAAAAGATTTAATAAATAGTGTAGTGTCAACCTTCCCTTTTGAAAAACCGTTGTCAAGTAGAAAAGAGCTTAGACGATCATACCAAGCACGAGGGACTTGTTTTAAACCGTATAGAGCTTTCTTCAACTTGAAAATATGATCTGGGTTTTTGAAATCCGTGAAACCTGGAGGTTGTGCTACAAAAACTTCTTCTTTTATAAATCCATTTAAAAAAGCACTCTTCACATCCATTTGAAAAAGTTTAAAATCATGAAGACATGCAAATGCACATAACATGCGAATGGATTCTAATCTCGCAACTGGGGCATAAGTCTCATCGTAGTCGATACCTTCTTCTTGATTGTATCCTTGAGCTACGAGTCGAGCCTTATTACGAGTCACTAAACCATTCTTATTCAGTTTGTTTCGGAATACCCAACGGGTGCCAATGACCGGATGATCAACAGGCCTGGAAACAAGTTCCCAAACTTGATTCCGTTTAAATTGGTTTAATTCCTCTTGCATAGCATCTATCCAAAAACTATCACTACATGCTTCATCAATAGTTTTAGGTTCTAGCTGTGAAATAAATGCAACACTAGAAACAATATCTCTACAGGATGTACGAGTACTTACTCCCTTGGTAATATCATCAATTACCAAATTCTTTGGATGATTAGCTATAAATTTCAACCTTTTCGCTTCATTCTGAAGGTAGCTGGTTCCTGGATCTTCTCTAGGAGGTTCAGCTAGTGCAGAGCTTGGTTGAGAATCAGCTGGAGTTGAGCTTGGTACAGATGTATCTTCATCATTGTCATCAATCGTCATTTGATTCAATTCATCAAAAGTGATATTGATTGACTCTTCGATGATCATGGTACGTTTGTTGAAGACTCTGTATCCTTTGCTCTTGGCCGCATAACCTAAAAATATACCTTCATCGACCTTTTCATCAAATTTTCCCAAATTGTCTTTTGTGTTAAGAATAAAACATTTACAACCAAAAATTCTAAAGTAAGAAACTGAGGGAATTCTATCAAACCATAACTCAAATGGAGTCTTCTTCGATTTGGGTCGAATTAGAACTCTATTGAGAACAAAGCAAGCTGTGTTGACAGCTTCAGCCCAGAAATATTTGGGTAGACTAAACTGGTTTAACATCACTCTGGCCATTTCGGTTAGAGTTCTGTTCTTACGTTCCACAACTCCATTTTGTTGTGGAGTCCTAGGGCAGGAGAACTCGTGTATAAAACCGTGTGTGTCACAAAATTGCTCAAAATCAGCATTCTCGAATTCGCCACCATGATCGCTTCTAATGCGAGTGATCATGTAACCTTTTTCATTCTGAACTTTCTTACAAAAGGCGACAAATTCGGATAATGCATCTTTCTTGCGTGTCAAGAAATATACCCACGTGTATCTAGAGAAATCATCTACAATTACGAAAGCATAAAGTTTACCTCCGAGGCTAGCAACTCTGCTAGGACCAAATAAGTCCATATGAAGCAATTGTAGAGGTCTAGTAGTACATATTGCGTTTACTGACTTGAAAGTGGATCTGGTAGCTTTGTTCCTTTCACATTGACTGCATACCGAATCCTTCTTGAATGTAATGTCTGGTAAACCGCGTACTAGCTTCTTTGTGGATAATCTTGATATTGTATCCATATTAGCGTGACCGAGTCTCATATGCCACAGATGACTCTCATCACTCTTGGCCATTAAGCATCTACCTGAAATGTTAGTTTCTTCTAACAAATAGAAAACATATATATTGTCTTCCCTGATACCTTCAAAGATAGTACTACCAGTTGAGCTATCAACTATAGTACATTTGTCTTTGCCAAAGTTGATGCCATAACCATGATCAGCTAGATGACTTATGCTGAGTAGGTTATGTTTCAACTCGGTAACCAGACAGACATCCTTAATTACAGGATAGGGAGACTTACCAACATCACCGATACCAATAATGTACCCTTTCAAATTATTACCGAAGGAGACATAGCCTCCCTTCTTTTTCTTCGACAGTGTTGCAAATAGGGTAACGTCACCGGTCATATGCCGTGAGCAACCGTTGTCGAGGATCCATTTGCTTCTAGCATGTGAAGGGTGTTCCACCTACAAAACAGTTTGCAGATGAAACCTTTGGTACCCATTTCTTATAGGGTCCTGAATTGTTAGCTTTAGGTATCCAAGCATAAACATTTAAATCTACAAGCTTTCTCATTCTACATGCAGATGATATATGACCAATGAGGCCACAATAATGACATTGTGCATGTCGAGTGTTGAAAGCTGAGTGGTGTGCATGGTTGGTAGGTTTGGGTTTTCTAGTATAGAAGAAAGCATACCAATAATCTTGTTTGGGCTTAACCTTTTGGGGTAAAGGTTTGATAGGGTTAGGTCTGACAGTATTTGGCTTGGGAATGTTCCGATTTCTCGGTAAGTGACACGTGTTAGGACAGGAAGCAGCAGGCTCAGGCTGTTTTCCTAACCTAATTTCCAATCTTTTGGAAGTGTCATACAACTTAGTATAATCAGAAGTAAGTGATTCCATTCTGATTTGTGCACATTGAAGACTTTTCTTCTCTACAGAAAGTTCTTCCTTGAGTTGGTCAATAATTTTGTCTTTCTCTTCAGATGACTTGGTAGTCTCGTGTAATAAGAGCTTTATTGAAGAAAGCTCACCAGACTCACTAACATTATTTCTAACCTCAGCTAGTAGGTCGGTAAGTCTACCTATTTCACCTTTGTACTCTTTGAGTACCTTCTTAGAGGTCTGATACTTACTACGCAGTTTCCTGTAATCAGTCATCAGGTCACTGAAGGCATCTCCTAATTGCTCAAAGGTGAAGTCAGTATCAACTACAGGTTCAGTAGGTACCTGATCGGATGCCATAAAGCATACGTTTGCAGCGTCTTCTGATTGTTCGTCTTCTGAGTCGCTGGCTTCACTTTCATGCCATATGCTGGTGTTGGCATATTTCCGTGATGTTGATCTCTTCAGGTTCCCTTTTTTATACCTGTTGCTCTTCTTGCTTGATAATGAGTTTGTGGGACAATCCTTCTTCATGTGTCCCTTCTTCTTGCAACCATAGCAGACAGCATCTTCTTGGTACCAGTTGTTGCTGTTGTTTTCTTTGACTCTCTTCTCATGTCTCATGAATCTTTTGAACTTCCTTGCTAGGAGAGCTTGATCTTCAGCGTCAGATCCACTGCTGTCTGAGTCATCTTTAGCAGCTTTTCTGTACTGAGCCTTGAGGACGATAGTCTTCTCCTTTGGTACAGGCTCTTCAAAATCTTGTAGCTCCAGTTCATGAGTGAGTAGCTTACCCATGAGTACTTCGAGGGACATAGTTGTGAGGTCGTTCCCTTCAATGATTGCAGTAGCCTTTGGAATCCAGTTCTTGGTGAGAACTCGCAGGAGTTTGTGAATCTTTTCATGGTTACTGTAATCTTTGCCTAGGGAGGACAAAGGATTTACAATATCCAAGAACCTCTCGAACATTTGTGTAACTGTTTCGTTGGGCTTCATTTTGAACGCCTCGTACTCTTGAGTAAGTCTGCTGACTTTAGATTCCTTGACTTGAGTCGTGCCTTCATGTGTGACTTCGAGTAGCTTCCATACTTCATTAGCCGTTGTGCAGATAGACACCCTGTTAAATTCAGTTCTGTCTAAAGCACAAAAGAGAGCATTAATGGCACGTGCGTCAAGACTGGCCTTTTTCTTTTCTTCCTCTGTATATCTGCTATGGGGTTTTTCAACTAAAACTCCATCAACATTTATACGAGGTGGCTTTTGATAGCCATCAAGAACAATGGACCATAAATCAAAATCAAAAGATTTCAAGAAGAAACTCATCCGTGTTTTCCAATATGTATAATTCGTACCATCAAACAGTGGGAGTCTGTTTGTGGCCTGGCCTTCACTTGGGAATTTCACAGTTGCCATGTGTTGTGCTGTGATCTATATAACAGTTAATTAAAATGAATAAATAATTGCACTGTTACCTTTGCTTTACCTGTAACACCCGCTCTGATACCAATTGTAGGAACGAAATAGTAAAGCGTAATACTCTAGAGGGGGGGTGAATAGAGTTGGCAGCGGAATAATGCTAATTAAAAAAGTTAGCAGCACACTCACAGAATATTAATCACAACTAAAATAATGTAAAGGCAAAGTTAAGAGAGCAAACACAAAGAGAGCGATGTATACTGGTATCCCTCTGTTGAGGACTAATCCAGTCGGTAGAACTCTTGCTACCAATTGAATCCACTATTGGAAAAACCGTAAGTTTTCTTACGAAGTCCTTACAACTTCTATAACGCGAGCTATGATACGAAGAACTCGTCCAACTTTAAATGTGAAGAGATATTCTTCAATCAAGCCTTCTGATTACAATCTCTCAGAAACTTCTAGACCGTACCGCACTGGCAAATTGACTAGAGGATTGTAACTGGCTTGGGATCTGAAATTGAAAGCTCTAGAAAACTCTTTGGAAGACTGAAAGCTTTAGATAGAGAGAAGATTGAAAGTGAATGAGTGAGTTGAAATGATCGAAATCCTTCTCTTTTTATAGGAGTTCCAAAGGCAGACTTCTGTCAGAATTTGGGCAGAATTTGGGCAGAACTCTTTGAGCAAATCTCGGTCAAATCCGCAACTGCAGGAGGACCAAGTTCCAAAGATGCAAAATCACAACGGCCACTAACCGAACTCTGGCCGAACTCTGGCCGAACTCGGTCCGAGTTCTGTCAGGGTTAAATCAGGGTTTAGTTAGGGTTTTTGAAAAAAGCTTTTGGTGATTTTTGAAAACCTTTTTGAAAACCTTTTTGTAAACCTTTTTGAGATGTCATTTTAAAAACATTTTGAACTCATTTAGGGATAGCCTATTTGCCAGTACGACTCGGTGTACAACATATTTCTAGACTCAAATAAAATGAAAAATTACATTGCATAGGAAATACAGACTCGAGTAGGCAAACAGATCTTCAGTCTTGAACGGAGTGGATAGCCAATCTTGCTTATGTCCAAGAATCCGAGATGTCCCAACTAGCTTTGTATATCCAGACAGAGTTTGATCAATTATTAAAATCAGGTTGACCATATGACCAATGGGCCAACAGAGTCGAGTCTTGTTTGGTTGGACAACATGTGCACAAGTTTTGAGTTCCTCGAACGATTTTCGGAGCATTAGGATCGATTCGACTTTGAGGAAACTTGCTTGCGGAACCCTCGGATGACGTGCGATATGACCAGAAGGGTGCGCCATACAGCGTGAATTGCAGAAAATTTGGCGAGATCATACCTTGTTTGATGAACATACAACTTATCCAGATGGTCCAGGGATAGTTTGTCATGCCTGTGATCTTTCATTTAGATTGAGTCAGCATAATAGCGACAATCCACGTGCATGCCTTAGAAGTGAGTCAAGAAGTGTATGCACAGTACGAATGAGTCAAGGAAATATGTGTACGATATGAAATCACCATTATTGAGCCAAAGATTTGGCCTCAATGGAGTCGCGTGTTTGAGAAACTATTTATAGCATCGATTTTCAAGTAGTTTGATACGAAGTTCGCAGCAATTGATGAGTCGATTGTATGTTGAAACGAGAAGGTAAATTGGATGATGTTGTGTAGTAGGTCATATTGATTTGGGGAACGATCACATTGTTCAACACGAATAGTCTTGTAGTATACGTACTGAAATTGATCACAAGGCAAGATTAAAAGACCACTAAAAGAATAAGTTGCACCCACTAAAATAACGTATTGGTTTTGTATGGGTGGGGCGAGATGCCTCCTATCAGTACGGTTGTATACTGACATCCTACCAGTTTCCATGCGCAGGTCCGGGTACTTGCTTGTTCGGGGTATATTTTAACACAAAAAGTGTCAAGAAATGTAGAATCTTTTATATTATTGTAAAGAAAAGAGTAAAACAATAATCTTTAACAAGAATTCCAATTACAGTAAAATCTAGGGATTGGGGCGATGGAGAATAAGTCTATTTCAACTTCTTTACTCTGTTGAGGTTCTGATGCGAAGGTTGATGAAGCTTGTCTATTGTTGAACTTTTGACAACATAGGGAACTTTATCACCGAAAGCTCTCTCTCTCTCTCTCTCTGGAAGTTCTTAGTGAAGATGAAGCATACGTAGCCTCTCTGCGTGTGCATGCGAGGAATAAATTGTCCTCTATTTATAAGTTTTCTTCACTGGAACAACTATGTGAGTATGTGTAGAAAATACATTGTCTTTTGCCTTAGAGGCGCATAAAACTGGGTAGGCACATGAGCCTTAAGGGTTAGTGGGGAGTGAACGTATTCGAGAATCACATATAGCTTGCCATGTGTTTTGAAATATGCACGAAACACTGCCATGTCAGCATACGATCTGTTTTCTGTGGATTAGATATGCGTCAAATACTTTAGACGAATACACTACAAAAAATAGGTTTTTAGCAGCAAAAAGTTTCGTTGCTAGAAGTATCAAAATCATTGCTAAATTTTTTAGCAACGATAAAATTTTGTTGCTGGACTCATTGTTTAAAGTGCGTCACCTAAAGTTTCAGCAACGAAATTCTGAATTCGTTGTTGAATTCTTACTTTAGTAACGTGACTTCTGTTTCGTTGCTATTTTGGTGGACAAACTTTTCGTTGCTAAAGTCTTTAGTAACGAATGTTTGTCATTGTCATAAAATATATTTAGCAACGACAATATATCATTGCCAAATGCACAATTTTTTTGACAACACATATATTTCGTTGTTATACGTTGTAATGAGCAACGGACATTAATTTATTGCCAAAAAAAATTAGAATTAGTCACAATATGTAGCAACGATTCATTTTTGTTGCTAAACAAAACTAAATACATAATTTTATTTATTTATTTATCTCATTTATCCGTACAATAATTTTGAATAAATTAAAACAATAAATAAAGTCATAAACTTTTCATAATAGAACACATTCATCACCAAATTATATTTAAAGGTTATAAGAAAACATCATAGCATAACTAAACAATTCTTATAAAAAAAAGTTTGCTCATTATTTGCATCATAAATTGAGACTCCAATTTCCCATAATTCTTAAGCTCATCTATCAATAGTTGTAGATACACATCTATATCATTTCTAGGAGATTTTGGTCTAGGTATAAGCAAGGCCATCATGAAAAAAAGGTTCCTTCATGATTTTCCAAGGAGGCAAATTATAGGGCATGAGCACTACCGACCACATATTGTATGTGCCACTACCAAAGGATTAAAGTCGTCTGATGCTAGCCCAAGGAGAACGTTTCTAGGATCATTGGCAAACCAATCATGTCTCTTGTCAAAATCCTTCCAAACCTATGAATCAGCGGGGTGTCGAAGAATGACCTCCTCCTCAACACGTTTTTCTTTGTGCTAACTCATTTCTGGAGCCATCTTCTTTGACATAAATAACTTTTGCAAATCTCGACTTTAATGGAAAGTGTCGCAGGATCTTCTAAGGAATCTTCTTGTTATTGGTGTTATCATTATACACCCATCTAGACTCGCCACACTTGGGACACTCTTGTTTGTCAGCATAATCTTTCCAGAATATGATGCAATCATTTTTACAAGCATGAATGCAATTGTAACCGAGACCAAGATCTCGCAAGATGGTTTTAGCCTTATAGTAGTTTTTTTCGGAATTGTGTTTCCTTCTGGAAGTATATCCTTCATAAAGTCAAGTAACATGTCAAAAGACTTGTTCGTCCAGTGATTAACATTCTTTAAATGGAGCATCTTCACATGGCATGACAATTTGGAATACTTATCACACCTAGGGTAAAGTGAACTTTATGCATCTCCCAATAACCTAACAAACTTATCCCCATCATCGGCTTCATGATTTGTCTTATGACTCGTCAAACATCCTTTTTGTTGGGAAACGAGTTTGTTATAACTTGTTAGAGTTTGTTATAACTTGATGTGATCAAATCTGTGGGCTATATCTATTAAGAGAAGAGTTGTTGGGAAACAAGTTTGTTATAACTTGTTAACAGATTTGTCTCTATCTATTAAGAGACAAATCTGTTGGCTATATCTATTAAGAGGGATGACATCCCAATTGTGTAAAGGGTTGTTGAACCAGAGGAAGAAAGAGGAGAAGTTTTTTTTGTCCCGTAGATGTAGGCAATTACGCCGAACCATGTAAATCTCGTCTATTGTGATTGGTGGTGTTCTCTCTATCTCATAATCTAGAATCATTGTTTCCGCTGTGTGTTAGCCTTTTCCGGTAAGGGTTAGCGCATCACAATTGGTACCAGAGCCTGTGTGAGATCCTGATCTGAGATAGAGATGGCTGGAGACGAGGTTGGCGAATTAAGCGCCAAAGTGGCTCCTGTGGTAGCCATCTACAGCACGAAGATCGATATGGCAAAGTTTGACGGTGTCATCAACTTCGGCATGTGGATGTGCGAGATGAGAGATGCTCTCAACGCACAGAATCTGGAGGAGACTCTTGAGTATGAATCAGCCCCGCAAGGAGTTGAAGAAACAACATGAAAGAAGATGAACCGGTCTGCATGTGGCATCATACGATCTTGCCTGACGCAAGACATCAAGTACCTTGTGATGAACGAGGTATCGGCGAAAGCATTGTGGGACACGCTAGGCAACAAGTACCTGACCAAGACTGCAGAAAGTCGTCTTTATTTGAAGCAGAGGCTCTACGCGTTCCGCATGAGGAGGGGTGCTTCTATCGGTAGCATCTAAATAATTTTACGAAGCTACTTGCCGATTTGCTGAATGTTGAGGTCAAAGTGGAAGACGAGGATAAGGCAATGATTCTCATGAATTCGTTACCGGAGGAGTACGAGGTCTGGTGCGATTCCTTCATCAGTAAAAAAGCATCAGTCAAATATGAAGAAGTGTTCGCGGCTTTGATTAGTAGTGACCATAGAAAGAAAGATCGCAGTTTCTCTACAGAAATTCAACCTCAGATGTATTGGCGGTAAGGGAAAGATCAGAGAGCCGGAGTAAATCTGGCAATAGAGGGAAGTCTCTATCAAAGTCAAGAGGCCATTACCGTGTAGCGAAAGACGAGTGTGCTTTCTGTAGTGAGAAGGGGCACTAGAAGAAAGACAGTAAGAAGCTGAAGCAGAAGATAAATGATCAGAAAAAGGTACAGAAGCCTTCAGAAGCCAGTATTGCACAGACGAAGGATATTGCGGATTCAGATTTCTCTCTTGCTATTTCATCAACGGTATATTATTCCAACTCATAGGAGTAGATTCTGGATATGGGTGCTACTTATCATGTCTGTCCTGAAAGGGAGTGGTTTGCTAGTTTTGACAAGCTAGATACTGGTGTGGTATTGATGGGTAATGACCATGCATGCCGCACACTTGGGATTGGTGCCATCCGTATAAAGATGTTTGATGGAGTAGTTCGGAAGCTTAAAGATGTCCGTTATGTTCCTGCTTTGAAGAAAATTTTGATCTCTGTTGGCTGCTTGGAATCTAAGGTTTCAAGATAGTCATCGATAATGGGGTACTTAATGTACTAAGTGGTGTAATGGTGATTATGAAGGGCATGCGAGAGAGGAACTTATACTACTTGAAGGGCAGTACAGTTTTAGGTGATATTGCAGTTACTCCGGCTTCAACAGTTGATACAACAAAGTTATGGCATGTGCGACTGGGACACACAGGCGAGAAGGCCTTACATTCTCTTATTAGACATGGTCTTCTAAAAGGTGCATCGGCCTGCAAGTTAGACTTTTGTGAGCATTGTGTTCTGGGCAAGCAGACGAGAGTCCAATTCAGCACCGCTGTTCACTGTACAAAGGGGATTCTCGATTATGTTCACACGGATGTCTGGGGTCCTACTCAGACAGCATCAAATGGAGGTAACCATTACTTTGTGTCTTTCATTGATGATTTCTCTAGACGTTTGTGGGTATATACCATAAAGAGAAAAGATGAGGTTCTAAAGATATTTCTGAAGTGGAAAAAGATGATAGAGACCAAAACCGGCAGAAAGATCAAAAAGCTTCATTCAGATAATGGAGGAGAATACAAGAGTGATCCGTTCTTGCAAGTATGTCGGGATGAGGGTATAGAGTGCCACTTCACAGTGAGAGAGACACCACATCAGAATGGGGTGGCTGAACGCATGAACCGTACATTACTAGAGAAGGTACGGTGTATGTTGTCTAATTCTGGATTAGGCAAAGCGTTTTGGGCTGAGGCTGTCATATATGCAAGCCATCTCATCAACAGGTTACCATCGACTGCGATTGGAGGTAAAACTCCATTAGAGGCATGGTCTGGTGAAGTTGCAAAGGATTATGATGTTCTACGTGTGTTTGGGTGTCCGGCCTACTACCATATAAAAGGTAGTAAGTTGGATCCTCGAGCAAGAAGAGCTGTGTTCATCGGGTTCTAATCTGGAGTTAAAGGCTACAAGTTGTGGGATCTGACAGACAGAAAGAGCATCATTTGCAGAGATGTCACATTTGATGAGACTTCCATGATAAAGTCTACGAGCTCCGAGCAGGTGGAGACTACCAAGACCAAGAAGAGTTTGCAGTAGGAGGAGACTAATGAATCTCCACATAGTCCAGAGAGCACTGTATCTATTCGGCTACCATTTTTTGATGTGACACCAGAAGATGACAAGCAACATAATGATTTTTCATTGGAGACATATGCAGATACAAGTGTAGAAGAAAGTGAAGCAGAAGATAGTGGGACAACAGGTTCCAGAACCCGCAGTAATGAGATTTCACCTGAGGAGTCTATTGCATTCAGAAGATCCAAGAGAACAGTCGGTAAGCACGAAAGGCTTATCGAGACGATGATTGCTTATGCACTTCCTATCACCGTAGATGGCGTTCCTTCAACACATTAGGAAGCTAAACAGAGCCCTGAGTCAGAGTTTTGGGAACGAGCTATGGGAGAAGAGATGCAGTCTCTTCACAAGAACAAGATCTGGGAACTTTCTAAGTTACCCCAGGGAAAGAAGGCGATAGGTTGCAAGTGGGTCTACGCAATAAAGGAAGGATCTCCAGGAGAAGACGTCCACTACAAGGCAAGGTTGGTAGCCAAAGGCTACGCTCAGAGAGAAGGTGTTGATTATGATGAGGTATTTTCTCCAGTTGTGAAACACTCTTCTATTCGTATTCTTTTGGCCTTAGTAGCACAGTTTGATTTGGAGCTAGCTCAACTTGATGTAAAGACTTCCTTTCTTCATGGCAATCTTGATGAGGAGATCTATATAACTCAGCCACCAGGGTTCAAAGTAGCAGGAAAGGAGAATTTGGTATGTAACTGAACAAGTCGCTATATGGTTTGAAACAGTCTCCGCGGCAGTGGTACAAGCGATTTGACAGGTTTATGCTCGGGCAGAGATACACAAGAAGCCACCATAATCATTGTGTCTACTTCCGTAAGCTTCCAAATGGTTCCTTCATCTATTTGCTTTTGTATGTTGATGATATGCTCATTGCTTCTAAGAATACATCTGAAATTGAAAAGTTGAAAAAGTAACTAGCAGCAGAATTTGAGATGAAAGATTTGGGTGAAGCTAAGAAGATTCTTGGGATGGAGATTCGGAGGGACAGAAATATGGACAAGATTTGGTTATCTCAGAAGGCGTACTTACAGAAGGTACTTCAGAAATTTGGCATCGGTAAAGACTCTAAGGCAGTAAGTACTCCTCTTTCCTCACATTTCAAATTAAGCGCCTCTATGTCTCCAAAGTCTGATGGTGAACTTGAACACATGTCTCATGTTCCTTATGCAAATGCTGTTGGAAGTCTATTGTATGCTATGGTGTGTACCTGGCCTGATATTTCACAAGCTGTTAGTTTGGTTAGCAGATACATGCACGATCCTGGCAAGGGTCATTGGCAAGCTGTGAAGTGGATTTTGAGGTACATTCTTGGTACCATTGACATGGGTTTGATGTTAGTGAAAAATGCTAGTTATAAGCAGTTATGTGTTGGCTATGTGGATTGTGACTATGCTGGAGATTTGGATAAGCGTCGGTCATCTACCGATTATGTGTTTACATTGGCCGGTGGACCGGTGAGTTGGAGGTCTACTTTGCAATCTACCGTTGCACTCAGCACAACTGAAGCTGAATATATGGCGGTGACAGAGGCAATTAAAGAGGCCATTTGGCTTCAAGGTTTGTTAGATGACTTGGGGATTCAGCAAGACGTTATTGAAGTCTATTGTGATAGCATGAGTGCTATCTATTTGGCGAAGAACCAGGTTCATCATGCACGCACGAAGCACATTGATGTCAGATATCATTTTATCAGAGACATCCTTGAGGAGGGCGACATTCTACTACAGAAGATCGACACCAGGGACAATCCTGCCGACATGCTTACAAAGGTTGTTCCCGGGGTTAAGTTCAAGCACTGCTTGGACTTGATTCAAATTCTTCAACATTGATTGGCTCTACGGGGCATTGGATGAACTACGACGGGCTTGATCCTTTTGGACAGAGGTACGTAGGCAACCTACATGGTGCAGCCCAGGTGATGTATTCTTTCTAGTATGGTGATCAGCTCAGATTTGATTTCCAATTCTTCGCTGAGGTGGAGAGTTGTTGGGAAACGAGTTTGTTAGAGTTTGTCATAACTTGTTAGAGTTTGTTATAACTTGATGTGATCAAATCTGTAGGTTGTATCTATTAAGAGAAGAGTTGTTGGGAAACAAGTTTGTTATAACTTGTTAACAGATTTGTCTCTATCTATTAAGAGACAAATCTGTTAGCTCTATCTATTAAGAGGGATGACATCCCAATTGTGTAAAGGGTTGTTGAACCAGAGAAAGAAAGAGGAGAAGTTTTTTGTCCCGTGGACGTAGGCAATTACGCCGAACCACGTAAATCTCGTCTCTTATGATTGGTGGTGTTCTCTCTATCTCATAATCTAGAATCATTGTTTCCGCTGTGTGTGTTAGCCTTTTCCAGTAAGGGTTAGCGCATCACACTTCTCCAGTGAAAGCATCTGTGAATGTGCCTCTATACATTTGTCCTAAAATTTCTTGTACCCCATCAAATGATTCATGCACCTCTTCTACCATATTATCCTCATTTTGATCCACTTCAACTTCTACTTCCAATACTTGTTCATAAGGTTCACCATGGTGTTCCCATGTAGTATAGGTCAGGTTAATACCATTTGTATGCAAGTGGGGCTTCACAGCTCTAACTGGGATGTACCGACCATTGTTGCAATCGCGACATGGACACCGCACTACCTACGCTATCAACAGTTGGTGCAACAAATTGAAGAAAACCATTCACACCTTTTATATACGCAGAACAAAATTTGTCAATGAGTTGCATCCAACTCTTATCCATAGTTTAATCTCCTATAATAATAAGAAGCAAATAACCAATTAAAAAATAAGTATTTATTTCACAAATGACAAAATACAAAAGATAAAAAGTAATAAAGGGAAAAAATATATGAAATACAATTCCCGTTCTACTAATAAAAAATATTGGTGTTGGATAGTGTAAAGTATAAAAAATAGACTCCTACTGAATTCAACTATTTGTTGATAACTTATATTACAAAAATTAGTAATTAAATCCATGCTTGCTTTCATTAATCCACAATCAAAATATTTCTTATCATAGACCTTTTTTGCTTTCTCATACTTTCCTTTCTATTTAATATATGTGTTTGATTTACTCAAATCTAAAAACTGCGTTTGGGGTTCAAAAACTAGGTAACTCGCAATGTATATCTTAAATGCATAATATATACATCAAATATATAGTTCGAGATTTTTATGCCTACTAATCACATCCCTTAATTAAATCCCCCCTAAATTTAATAAAATCATAGTCCTTAATTAAGTAAACCAGGTATGACAAGAGCCACATAAAATAGCATGACAAATACTCTCAATTAAAATAGAACAGAACAGTGCAAACAATAAATAATGCATCTTGAAAGTTTTTTTAACAACAAAATTTTCTATTATGTAAATAAGGATAGGAGAAAAACCCTAGATTTCTTTTGATTATTTTAAGAGAAAAGATGGGGAACTCCAACCTGAAGAGATGACAACCGAGAGTGTCGACTGGAGATGTCGATGATTGACTCTGGAGGGTGGCTGGAGAGCAGGCTGGTGACTATCTGTAGTGGGTGGCTCACCGCTAGATATCTGGCTAGAGAACCGTGGAGAGGATGTCGCACAGAAAAGAGGGACGGGAAGGAGTGGAGAGGCTATCGACTATTTTTTCTCTATAGAGAGAACATAAGACCGATACTATCGATTGAGAGAGATGAGGGAATTTAAGGGAATTTATTTTTGGAAATTTTAGGAGGGAGGGAGTTTTTGTTGGTATTTTAGAAAATTTGGAAGGGAGAGAGGCACTATACATATGTTTATTCTCAAATATTTGGGTTTTAAAGAAATTTTTTGGCTATAGCAGTTGGGGTTAAAAAAAGGTTCATTTACCTCCAAAACCAAATCCGGCCATAATTGAAACCAGTAAAAAAATCCAAGTATTTAGCAATGTATATTTCATTGCTATAGATGAAAATGTATTAGCAACGATTTAATTCATTGCTAACCTTAGTACACAAAAAATGTAAATAATTTAGCAATGATGCTCGCATTGTCTATTTACTTCTAGATTTTGGCAAAGAAAATTGGCAGCGACTAAAATTTTTGTTGCTTAACATTTTGTTTAGCAACGACACCAATATGCGTTGTAAAATAGAATTATTAGTAACGCAAAAAGTTATTTTATTGAAAAAATCGTTGCCTTATGGGGGATCCGGTTGCTTACTGCAAATAATATCCTTTCATGGAATAACTACGTGTCAAATAATACTTTAAACGCATAGTTTTTAACTATATACTACAAACACTATCCTGGAAGTAGTCGCATAAAACTGCTCCTTTTCCAGCTGTTAAAGTGTAGTAATGATGGTGACGTAATCAATGGCATCTTCCTCGTAGTCTAACCACTGCACATAGTCCGAGGTTCGTCTTTTCATATAAGAGACCAAAACACGTCATGCGTCAAATGGACCATGCGTCTCTCTGACTCGTCTTTGATTATGTATCTTCAAAAATGCATAGTTCTTCAGAGACTGCTTTAATTCTGGAGTATTATATTTATGCGCATAAATTCTAATGTGCCCATTTTTTATATTTTTTATGCTTCTACATAACCTCCTTTAAAGTTTTTGAAACTTTAACAAGTTTTGAAATACTTTGAACAAAAAGCATAAGAGGGGACTTTGTCACACAAAGCTTTTACACACATCAGATTACTGGCTATGCTGTCACTGCTTTAACTTAATCCCTTTAAATCTGAACTAACTTCAAAATTTTTTGTGGCCATTTCTAGCAATCGCTTAGATCGAGGCTAAGTCAACTATCATCCACAATTTCAGGAACAGAAAATCATGCAACAGTTAATGTTGCATCGATCTCTTCATTAAGAACCAAGTCGCATGACACTTGACCGCATAGTGAATTCTCATTGCTATAAATAGGACATGCCTTGACAGAATTTGTCATCACTACCTTTTATCATGAATTTACTAATTAGCACTCTAGTAAACTTGTGAGGGAATTCAACATCACTTTGCTGAGAACACTGCTCTTCGATTATGCCAAAAGTTGGGAAAAAGATCGACCTTCAGAAGGTAATCTTCCTTGAAGTATTCTTCATCTCTTCCTATTTGATTTCTACCAATTATTACTTTCCACACGAAGTTCATGGCAAAGATTTTTTACTTTGATCATATAAGACCACAACACATCACTAGAGTGCATAGTTAAAATTGTAACAAAATACACAGTTAGTAGAATATTCCACTGCACACATAGACAGGGTTGTCAGCAATATGTTGTTGGAAAACACTGTTGTTATACAGCTCATAGACGCATGAGGCTTTTATGTTTATCTATGCGCTTTTGTTGTTATGCGGTAGATATGTGTAATTCTTCAAAAAGAACAACTGATTTCATGCGCCTAACTCCTTTGAACATGTCATATTTTTCAGTATACTCCTTGGATGATCGGAGATCAGATGGAGCTTGGAAGGACATTATAACATGTATTGTTCAACATGATCCAGCATATTACATAGAGGACTTTTGATGTCCTTAGACCCAGCTAGCTATCTGCACTCATCTGACGAAGCTTACAACTGGCTAGTTTTACTGCCGTAGCATCCTGATGAGATAGGGTTTGAGTCCCAATCGAAAAACTGTCGATGACAGACAATCTTGGCAGTTGGCGAGAATCTTGGACTGTGTACCGATCCAATTTTGTATCCTTCCGTCTAGGCATACTGCCTGATGTTGCAAAGGGTGACCCACACTTACAAACGTAAAGTAGGAGTCTGGGGTTGAGCACCTTCTGGGGGTCCAAGCAGTTCTGTATTCCTGCCACCGACCTTGTAAGGTTGTAGGAATATCGGTACTATACTATACATAACAGTCTCCCCTCTCTGCAGTTATCTCTTTCAGTTCAATATTTTCTATGTATTGTGGTTTGCACTGAGAGACAAGCTAATGGAGAGGATCCGAAATGTAACAGATCTCCATCAGCCATCTCCATGACTTAAAGATAAAAATCTAAAATGTAATAGATCTCCATCATATGTAATCATAGTTTCTGAAATAAAATTTCTTTCTTTGACTTCAAATGTTCTTTCCTCTGCTTGCATTTTTCTACTTGTGTAAGTTCTAGTTTGTCTTCTGAAGAATTGTTGTCTCCAAAATATCGCATAACTACTAGAAGTAGAAAACTGGCACATAGTCATAAATGAATTATGTCATGTAAGACACAGAAATATTTTAAGATGTGTAAAATCTTGTCATTAAGCTGACGCATGAATTTTATTGTTTATCTGGTACATGGAATGCATAAACTGTAGCTCTGACTGAGACGTATGAAATTCTGCCATCACTAACTGAAAATGCATAAGATTGTTATTTCTGATTTGAAACACATAAACTTTTGCAAATTTGACTAAAACAACTGTCAATCTCTTGAAATCCTTCTCGGATTCTGTGCCATTAATATAGTTGTTGTTTGGCACGAGATTCGAGGAGTTTGGTATGATTCATCCGAACGACTCGGGATTTCATGAGTCATATATTCTTATGCAGTCTATAAATATGGTTAAAGAGTGATGATGCAGAACTTTACTTTCTTTTTGAAATTCATTGCCGTTCCAAGAACTCCTCCTTCTTCCTCTGATCCACCGAAAGTTCCAGAGTAATGGCACCCAAAACTTCAACTTTGACGAGCAAAAATAAGAGAAAGTCGGTCGATGACTCATATGAGATTTCTTCCGTCAATGTCCAACCGCCGATCGAGGGTAAAGACTCTGCTTTCGATGATAACTTTTATGATTGTTGTTTGCAAACGAGAATTCATAAGGCTATCGCCTACAAGTCTTGATGCATGAGTGAGGAAACTCAACTCCTAAAATGTGCAGACTAACTCCCCCATTACGTGCATAGTTGTTGTTGTGAAGCTTCATCAGAAAATGTATGTTTTGGTCTATACGCTTCTATAAGCCGCCACATGAGTGTACTTTATGCACTTCTTGCGTTATGCGTCATAAGCAATTCCACCAGTCTTGATGATAGTGAAGAATACGTACATAAACTTCTATGCTGCCACTTTGCCATAAAAATAGTGCAAAATTTGTCTTAAGTCATATGAAAAATCTTTATTTTCTTCATTTTGCAGTTCATTTTCAAGTCAACTTTCTTGGAGAATCTTACTTGGGTGCACCTAAGGGAATGTTAGGCACAAAAGACTTTGATTTGGTATCTTACATGATGACTCAAATCAACAAAGATCAACCTTCTTTAAGACAAGAAATGATTGCTGGTCAACCCAAAGCTTCTTATAACAGATATTGAACAACATGGATTTCGTTCTGAATTATGAGAAGTTTCTAAGACCAGCTTTTCTATTTGGGGACGCTTTAATTTTAACGGACGGTGATAGCACCAAGACCAAAAAAGACAAACATGCTTGGATAGTTGTATCAAATAATTGGAAGATGTTGTACCATATGTAGAGCATCATTTACCTTTGGCATCTTATGCTCCAGTTTCCTCTCCGAGAAGGATGGAATATTCAATTACTTCCACACAAGCTGGTGTCCTAGTCGGATAAATCGTTCATCGATACAATAATGCCAGGCAAAGTACTTTTGAATGTCATAAGGGAGATGTTTCTTTCACTCAGCTAGGTTTGTTGCCTGGAGTCATCAAGAGTGATATCGGGCCCGATGTTGTGGAATACACTGCTGCAACCCTCACCAACAAATTACTTGCTAAAAACTTGTCTTATCCTACTGGTGCTTTAAAGTTGCTAGATTCCTGGTGACAGTTCATGGAGCGACGTCTCAGAGTGGTTCTTGACCAATTATGAAGAGATTCTGAAAGATCAGGGCCACTTACCATTGATTGTAGATGAGCATGCACATGTTTTTTTACACTTGCAAAAATATACAATTGTGACACTGGTACATTCTTTACACCTGTTAATGAAATAGGTTTAGCCCTTCATAAAATGCAGGCGATCTCCAAAATCCCATAGGGTAACAAACCATATGAAGAGTACACCCCAACAGATGCAGAATTGGCCACCATGGAGAAGACTAATCCAGATATGGTGGATGTGTATAAAGAACTGTTGTTACATCATCATATTTACTACAAAAGATATAAGTCAGGGAGAACTGAAGGTCCAATCCCTCATACTAAACACTGGATAAACCATCTCTTTAAAGCCCCTAATTAAGAATTTGGATAGAAGGATTATACGATTTGTCCAACAATGACGGAGGCTGAAATCAAAGCCTTGATGAAAGAGCTTAAGAAGAAGAATTTGAGAGGAGATGATAGTAGTTCTTCAATCTATCATTATTTCTATCACCTACTTCACCCCTTATCTGATAAAGCGGGTGTAGCGGGTTAATTGATGGCCTGGCTAAGAAACAGTGTAGTCTCTAGGGGTGCAGGGGCATCGAGAGATTAAGCCGGAACTTCATTCTTCCTGCCGTAAAGCTAGTGTTCGGTTATAAACTGGTCTTACTTCCGGCCATGGTATGCAATATTCAGAAAGAGCTGCACAATTTCATGCATAATACAATATACAGTCCACGAGAAAAAGATTTTACCAAAACAGAACTGCTATTCCACTATTTAATGTGTTGGATGATTCTTCATTGTCCCAAATTGATACATCTAGGGCTGGAATCAGACACTTTGCCCGGAGACGATATTCTTAGGCGCTACAAATGCAAGACTTGGAATTTCAATAAATTTGTATCTTGTAGAAGAGTACTTGGATATTTGGAAGTCTATGACTTTTTCAAGGTATTCCAAAAATTTTCAGGTAGCAAAGATGGTAATGTACCGACAGACACCTGAATTAACAATATCTCAACTTTATCAGAAGGAGTATTCCATTGGCTTTAGTCCATTCGTCCTTCACATTTGATGCTACGGAGATAGAAGGACATTTATTTGGAACCAATCTGCCTAGTCGCTTTGTTCGCCAATTTGGCTAAAGTCAATGGTTCTTAGAAAACGTCAGCCCCTTTCTCCAATATCAAGGAAGTTTACTTGACGACATTCAAGCATGGCAATACTATAATACAGGTGGTACCAATACCTCTTTTACTATGTCACGGAAAGATAACGATACACACATAATGTATGTTGCTGGTAAATTCTATGTACCATAAATTCTTCTGTGGCCAATTATAATCGGGAGTCGAGTTTCATACAGGGTACCAGACTGAAACCATCTCCCCATGATCTCAAGCAAGCTCAAGAAATAGCTTTTCGGGGAAGAGATATTATAGGGAGGGCACCATTCGTTGAACCCGAGACGGAGAGCTCTTTTGATGAAAGACCAAAACAGAAAGGTAAGGGTAAAAAGAGGCAGCGATCTGTCCCTATAGCTTCTCCTTCATCAATGAAGGCAAAAGTCATTGCAGAACTGTCTCCAGCAAAAACTGAGACAGTAGGTCAAAAGAAGATTGCTCACAAGAAGCAAAAACCGACTGAAATTCATCATTCTTCTCCTGAAATAGACCCAAAATTAGATGCCAGGGTAGTAGATGAATTAGCACTTGCTTTCATACCACCCATTAATCCTTCCTTTAGAGAACCTGAAATGATGTCTCCGAGGAGATCTTCTCGTACGACTCATTCTCAATAAACTACTGAAAGTGTAAAAATTATGGGTTTACCTGCTAGAGTAACTTCAGAAGTAGCTGAGACGCTGCACAAGAATGAAGCAGGGCCCTCTAAGCCTGTCCTAGAAGACGAATTCGTAGATGACTGGGATGATGATGAAGGTGACCAATCTCATGTGGCATCTGAATCTAAAGATGTGGTTGAGGAAGGTGGCTCTGCTTTTGAAAATATAGGTTTGGACAACATTAACGAGATTAAAGCAAGTCTACAGATGCCGATTGGACCTCCGGCACCAGTATCTATTTCAGGGCCTGAAGCTTCATCTATCAAACGAGAGATTTAGAACAAGCCTGAGAGTATCGCCATTTTCAACCCAAGTTGAAATTGGAATAACTGAACAAGAGCCTGTGAGGTATATTGAAAAATCAATATCAAAAGCAACCGACAAGCATGCTAAAATATGTTTACCCACATATGGTAGACAGTTTATAGGTACTGTATTCTTTCACAAAATCAGCATTTGCTTCTTTTGTTTGAAATAACAAAGTCTTTCTTTTGCATGACAGCTGTTCGGAAAGCTCTCCCTTCTTTATCTATGACTGATATCCTAACAAACACTATACCAATGATGCCACTGACAGGTGTCCATCTAGAGGGTATGGCCAAAATTTGTGTGCAAAGTTTTTACTCCCTTTTGGAGAATGGGATCCAAGGAATTGTAGAGAGGAACATTCTTTTTGCCCATATCAAGATGCATGTTGTCCATATGATTCAAGCAATTGAAAGCTTCTATGGTCATGAGACCATAGTTGGGAATTTGAGAATATACTTGACATACTCGAAAGGTATGTGGTAAATCTTGGTCTCGTCCACCGTCGTGATCTTTCAGTAATTGAATCTGATAAACTCAACAAACTAAACGACGCTATTCATAAGGAGGAACTTGTCTTAGTGAATCAGAAGAGGGTTCTTAAAGAACAAGTTCTCAAGGCTCGTGAAGGATACAAATTTCTCTCTGCTTCCTCGGTCAAGCACGCTTCTTACCAAGAAATGAACATCACGTGAATAGGTGAGCTTACTGCCGAGATCAAAGCCCTCCGGATACTTTAGAGAAGTTTGTCCTGGCTGAGAATACTGAGAATCAAAAGGTTTTTGCTGCTCAATAAAATGAGGCTAGGAACAAGGTTGAGAGGCTTGACTTTGAACTCGTCACTCAAGAAGGGAAGCGTGCTGAATTGGCACCTTTCAAAGACGATGCTTCCAAGCAAGTCGAAGTCAAACGTCGAGCGGCTAACCGAAAGCAAAATGAAATAGATACCTTGAAGAAGAAGATTGTAGAGTTTTGTAAAATGTCTGACCATCTTTAAATATTTGTAATTTTCCTTCTTTTCTTTTGCGGTTTGATATTAAAAGTATCATGTATCTTCATGAATTTTGAAAATAAAGAACAATTTCATCTTGTTGAGGGGTATTTGACATCTGATATTTCTCTAGAGGTGATATAAACATAGAAAAATATCATGATTGTGTGGACCTACTCTTTGTAACATACCTAATTAGGTATAGATAATACTTATGAAAACTGATCACTATCAGAGGTAATATGGACATGATAGATGTTTGAAGTGGCCCTACTATCCTTGGCATAACTAACTAGGTATAGATAATAGATATAGGAATTGATCTATATCAAGGTAATATGGACATGGTAGATGTTATAAGTGGACCTATTATCTTCGGCACACCATATTAGGTATAGATAATAGAGTAAAACGTTTTGTCAGAGGTTTATGGACGTGACAAGTGAGTTTTATTGGACCCATTACATATGATGCACTTGACTACATGCAAGTAATAGGCTATGACCAGAGAATATATCAGAGGTAATATGGACTTGATAGTCGTTCCTGGATAAATTTGCTCAGAGATAATATGAACTTGGCAAATTAATAGAATTCTATAGAATGAAAGTCGATGCTATAGAATATTCCGGAGGTAGTATGGACATGAATATTCTTTTAGGGTACATTTGCTCAGAGGTAATATGGACATAGGAAACTTATGAATCTTTATAGAGGTGGGTGTCGTAGAATAATTTAGAGGTAATATAAACATGAGTATTCCTTCGACAAATAGAATATTTTATTCCTACTGGAGAATTGAAATAAGATGTTGTTTCCACGCAAAAAGAGCCCAAAAAATGTAGGATACTTTGTATTATTGTAAAAATAAAGTACAACAAGAATCTTAAACAATAATTCTAAGTACAACAGACTCTGGGGATTGGGGTGATGGAGATTAAGTCTACTTTGATTTCTTTAATCCGTTGACGATCTGATGCAAAAGTTGATAAAGCTTGGTGCTTGATGAACTCTCGGTTGTAAGATGAACTTTATTACTGAAAGCTCTCTTTTTCTCTCTAAAAGTTCTTAGCAAAGAAGCAGTATATGTAACCTCTCCTTGTCCTCTGTTCTGTATGTTGTGCGAGGAAGGACCTGTCTTCTATTTATAGATTTTCTTCACTGGAGTAGCCATGTTCATATTTGCAGAAAATACACTATCTTCTGCCTCAGAGACATATGAAACTGGGTAGGTGCACGAGCCTTAGGGGCTAGTGGAGAGTGAACGTACTCGAGAATCACGTATAGCTCACCACGTATTTTGAGATGTGCTACACGAAACATTGCCATGTCAGCACATGATCTATTTGGTGTGGATCAACTATGCAGCGCATAGCATTTTATAATAATATCTTTTGTCTGAATAACTATGTATCAATCAATATTTTAACGCATAGTTTTCCAATTGTATACTGCAAAATATTGTTCTGGAAGTAGACGCATACAATTGATTCCTTCACACCTGGCAAAGTGTAATAATAAAGGTGACGAAATCATTGACATCTTTCTCGTAGTCTAAACACTTTACACTTCCCGAGGTTCTTTTCATACAAGAGACTACGTCATGCGTCTGAATGAACTATGTGTCCCTTTGGCTCATCTTTGACAATGTGTCTCTTTTTTAGAAGCTTCAAGTTCTTTGGCTAATAGTATTCTAGACGTATGAAACCTACGCGTCTCTTTTTAGTATTTTTCATGCTTTTACAAGACCTCCTTCAAAGTTTTAAAACTTGAACAAGTTTTAAAATACTTTGAATAAGAAGCATGATAGGGGAGAATTTTTGTCACACAAAGCTTTAGACGCATCAGATCACTTGCCAAGCTATCGCTGCTTGACTGAATCCCTAGAAATCTGAACTGTCTTCGAAATTTGCGACGACCGTTTCTAGAAATCACTTGGATTGAGGTTAGGTCAACTATTATCCACGATTTCAAAAACAGAAAATCATGCGATAGTTAATGCTGGATTAATCTCTTCATCAGAAATCAAGTCGCATAGCACATTGTCGCATAGTGAATCTTCGTCCCTATTAACATGACATAACTTTGACAGAACTTGTCATCATTACTTTTATCATGCATTTTTTGATTAACACTCTAGAAAACTTGTGCAAACTTATGAGGGGTTTGAGCATCACCTTGCTGAGAACACTGTTGTTTGGTTATCCCAGAAGATGGAAAAAAATCGATCTTCAGAAGGTAATCTTTCTTGAGGTATTCTTCATATTGTCCTCTTTGAACACTTCTTTTCACATGAAGTCTTATGGAAACGATTTTTTGCTTTGATCATGTTTTAAACACAACATGTCTTCAGAGCACATAGCTGCACTTATAGAAAGATATACTATGAAATAAAAATAAACTTT
Organism: Iris pallida; assembly: GCA_029216955.1. Classification (NCBI taxonomy): domain Eukaryota; kingdom Viridiplantae; phylum Streptophyta; class Magnoliopsida; order Asparagales; family Iridaceae; genus Iris; species Iris pallida. Next base: position 11,327,699 of record JANAVB010009599.1, read on the forward strand.
GCACACATAGACAAGACTGTCAATATTGTGTTGTTTGGTGAGTATTGTTGTTATGTAATTCTTAGGCGCATGAAATTTTTACACTTTTCTATGTGCCTTTTACTGTTATGCAGTACAACTGACTTCATGCGCCTAACTCCCTTTTGAACATGTCACATTTTCAGGATACTCCTTGGTTGACTGAAGCTCAGATGAAGCTTGGAAGGACATCATAACATGTCTAGTTCGACATGATCTAGCATATTACATAGAGGACCTTTCCAATTGTAACGCTCCAGTCCTAAAATACGTAGGACTAGATACGTAGACATGCTAGTCGTATAATAAATATACGTAAGCTATAAAATACAGTAAAACCATGACAACTAATCTCGTCCACAAAATAAAGAAGAAAGATATTATAAATCAACTATAAATTTTTATTTGTACAAGTCGTTGGATGGAGACAAATCCACTACCAACTATTTTAAATGAAAAAAATACAAGAAAAGAATTTGTCAAGAGTAGCAAAGGTCAATCCAAGAGCAGTCATCTTCGATTGCAAAGAGAAGATCACGGCCTTGGCTAGAACACCTATAGAAAGTCATAAAAGCACAAACCTGGAGAAATCACCAGGTCCTCAGAGGGACGTAACAAGATACAGAAAGAACATGCCATATAAAAAATATTTAATATTTCACAAGTCACAAGTAAAAAAATAAATAGTCTAAATCATAACACGGCCCAATATTCCATCATCGAAATAGTGGAATACTCCTACAACCAAACAAGGACAAGGGGTAGCACACTATCCCGTGATATCATATTGTCCCATGCCATTATTGGTACAAAGGGTGACATGACATCAACTAAGGTTACCTAACCATTGTACTGTGATCATGTAGTTAAGAACAAGCCTTCTACGCATGGGCACTCCGGCTATTTGAAATTGGTATCATCCATTTCCTTTGGGCATCAGTTGCCTACGTCCATAAGGTTCATGTGAACGTCAGTGGGCATCAGTATAGTAGGTTCGTCCATAACACTCATCAAACGTCAGAGGGCATCAATGTCCTGCATCTCTGGCGGAGCTCACAGGTTTAATAAGGGAACTATAAAGGTGGCCCATGCGTCAAGGAACTGTTTGTAGGAACGAAATTGTAAAGCAGAATACTCTAGAGGGGGGTTGAATAGAGTAGGCAACGGAATATTGCTAATTAAAAACTTTGTTAGCAGTTAGATCACAGAAATAATAATAATCACAAAGTAATAACTGTAAGAAAAAAATTTCAGAAGGCAAATGCAAACACAGAGATTTATACTGGTTTCTCTCTTGTGAGGACTAGTCCAATCGGAAGAACTCTAGCTTCCAGTTGAATCCACTATTGGAAAATCCTACGAGTTTTATACGAAGTCCTTGCAACTTCTACAGACGCGAGCTTTGATATGAAGAACTCGACCAACTTCAATTTTGAAGAGTCTTTCTTCAATCAAGCTTCTGATTATAATTTCTCTGAAATCTTCTAGACCGTACCGTACCGGCAAATTGATTAGAGAATTGTAACTGACATGGGATTTAAAAATTGAAGCTTTTGAAAACTCTTTGGAAGAAATATAAGCTTTAGAAGAGAAGATATGAAAGTGAATGAGTGATTTGAAATGATCAGAATTCCTCTCTATTTATAGTTTTTCCAAAGACAGAACTCTGACAGAATTCGGACAGAAATCTTTGTAACAAACCACAACTGAAGGGAGACCAAGTTCAAAAACCAACGTTCACCTTGGCCGAACTGTAGCCGAACTCTGGCCTAGTTCTGTCAGGGTTGGTCAGGTTTATTTAATGAAAAATATTTTGGGCTTTTTGAAATCCTTCAGAAGCCTTTGTAAATAATAGATGTTTTTCAAAACATAGGTCAATTTTGAAAATGATAGGTCAATTTTGAAAAATAATTTTGGATAGCCTATTTGCCAGTACGACTTGGTGTACAATGTATTCCCAGACTCAATAAAAAATAAAAATTATATAGCATAAGGAAATACAGTCTCGAGTGGCAAACATAGCTTCGGTCTTGAGCAGTATCCAAAATATCTTGAGTGATCATCTGAATTGTGCAGTATATCGAGACAGAGTTTGATCAATTATTAAAATCAGGTTTGACCATGACCAATAGGCCAACAATCTCTCCCATTTTGATAATTGACAAACCTTGACCGATAAACATCTTTGGTCTTTAGTAAATCAGAATTGTACCGAGATATATAATAAAAAAATTGTTCATAACCTGTATCCATGAAGATGTTAGATCTTATTTCTTCCCCGTTGTCACTTAGCAAAATAATTGTAAATGAGAAAGCTCCCGCACAATATATGCATAAGTAACAATCAGTGAAAAACACAAAAATATGGATATATAAAAACATTTATCATAGACATGGTATAAATATCACAGACAAAAAAAATGATAAGCAGAGAATATTTCACAGGCAGTGTAAATGGAAGCATAAATAAAAGATAATGCTATATGAAAAGCTAAACTGAATAAAATGCTGAACTGAAGCATATAACATGTCTATCAAAAAGTCACAAATCATAACCACATAACTAATAAGAGTACTGATACTATCTTGGAATGTCGGAGCATTTCCAAGTAAACAAAGGACAAAATCATCAGTCTCAAAAGTATGACAACTCAAAAATCATCCTTATCGTCATCGTCATCATCTGCAGTGCCAGCATGTCCAGCATGTCCGGATGGACCAGCTCCAGAAGTGCCAGCTCTAGAGGCGTGTGGAGAGCACCAGAAGTACGATACCAATCGTAAGCATTTTCTGGCTGGAATAGAGAGTGGACCGCCTCATCATCAATGCGATAACTAGATACAGAAGGGTCTCTAGGAAGAGAGCTAGCAGAGTGACCCGTCTGAGCAAATCTGAGATCGGCAAAAGAGTTGGCAATAGCCTGGAACCGAGTCACGTCACGGAACTCATGTTCCCTGGAAGTGTCAACAAAGAAAGTCTGTAGATCCGAGAGGTGCTGATGAATACCCTCAAAAGTCATAGGATAAGTCTGAGAAGGAACATGTGTAGTAGGGACAGGTGCAGGAGGTGGAGGAGCAGAGGCAATTCTACGACGAGAAAGCTTGAGAAACTTAGGCTCAGGGTCCAGAGTGCAAGTGCATAAGTCTATGTCAAAATGCTGAAAGATGCGTGGGACAAGCATCGTATAAGAGAGGTTGTGTTCTCTTCCGTGACATCTATCCATCATTTGGATGATAGTCTTAGGGGCAAAAAAAGGAATCCCCTGAAGAATGTGATATAGGGCAGAAAGTTCTAGTGTAGTGACATCATCTTTTGAAGTAGATTTTGGAAGAATAGTGGAATAGATGATGCGATGTAACTCGTAGTTAAACAGGTTAAAGTTGTTGGCCTTGAACTTTCCAGGACGAGCACGTGCGGGCGCATAAAGCTCATTCTTGAAACTAACAAGAGTCGTGCCCTCGAAAAAATCGAAGTCGGTGATGTCATCGAGCGGGGTATCTTCGTTTGGAATACCAAGGATTTCCGCTAACAACACATCTTCGAACTCGATGTCTATTCCGCCAATACGAGTCCTTGCGGTAAAAGTGTCTGACACGAAGTTACAACAAAACAATCTAAGGGCATTAGTAGCAATAGGGAATTGTAGGGTAGCAAGATGGTGTAACCCTAATGCCTCAAAGAAGGGACGTTGATCAGGAAATACAGTCTACTTAATCGGAGCGCCAGTACATATAGTACGCATAGCAAAATCGGCATACCGAAGCAATGCTTGGTCATGAGTTTTGAAGTAAAACTCATCCGATACACCGTCACCCGATTTGACCGGGGAAAAGAGGGAATCCGTGTTCGGATCAGAAGACGATGCCTCTTTACTGGCATGGGTCTTCTTCCTCTTGAAAGGATAGAATCCCTTAGCCATTCTTTTCCAAAATTAAGAAACCCTAAAAATTTGAAAGTGGAGGAGAGGAGTTATACCTTCCAAGAATCAAGTATGTTGTAGAGGATGCAATTCTCTGCACGAATCCAAATTTTGGATGGAAATCTCCACGTAGATTGAAGAAAAAGAGTAGAGAATAGCTAGGGTTTGGGGTGTTCTTCGGCTACTGCTGTGATGATGATAAATTGGTTTGAAAGTGATGAAGAGGAGAAGGCATCGGGTTCTGGTTTAAAACACATACAACAACAACTGAACTCTAGCCGAATTCGGACCGAACTCGGGCTGAATTCGCCTAGGTTTCTCCTATTTTTTAGAAATTTTTTTGTGGGCCATATCCTTTTCATCAACTCATTTCAAATATTTAATTCAAAGTTTAGTAATTTTAAATTTTAAATTTCAAATAATATAATTAATATTATTTTATAAATTAATTTTTTTTACTCAGCATCTGTTTCAGATTAGCTGTAGGAGTACTATGCCAGCTAATGGAGGTTCACCGGGAAACACTTAAGTACCGCTTCACTTCGACCGTAGTCGTAGTGACAGACATACTCTTTTTAGGCTTGTCTCAAAAACAGTTATTGAGTATTGAATAAATTAATTAATAAAACAAAATTAATTAATATTATTGACATCTAAAATTTCTAATTCTCGACGTAAATAATTGAAATGATCTTCCATTAGAGATTTTATGAATATGTCAGCCAATTGATTATGTGTATCTATGTATACATGGTCTATATCTCCATTTTGTTGATGATCTCTAAGAAAATGATGTCGAATCTCGATATGCTTAGTACGAGAGTGACATACTGGATTCTTAGTCAAATTAATAGAACTAGTGTTATCACAGAAAATGGGTATGTGTGTGTAATGCAATCCAAAGTCTTCTAAAGTTTGCTTCATCCATAAAATTTGTACATAACAACGTCCTGCGGCGATATACTCAGCCTCAGTTATTGATAATGCGACAGAATTTTACTTTTTGGTAAACCAAGAGACTAGGGCTTTTCCTAGAAAATGACATATACCGTTGTTACTTTTTCTATCTACTTTGCATTCGACAAAATCAACATCAGAATAACCAGTTAGGTCAAATGACGTGGTTTTAGGATACCATAAGCTGACAGAAGTGCCTCTAAGGTATCGGAAGATACGCTTAACTGCGCACAGATGTGATTCCTTAGGATTGGCTTGAAAATGTGCACATAAGCAAACACTAAACATAATGTCTGGTCGACTAGCAGTTAAGTATAATAAGATACCGATCATACCTCGATACTTACGTATGTCGACGGGTTTACCTTGTTCATCAATATCAAGCTTGGTTGAAGTCGCCATTGGAGTGCTAAGTGGTTTGACTGCTTCCAGGTCGAACTTCTTTAATAGATTGTTTGTGTACTTTACTTGATTTATGAACGTCCTATTGTTGGTTTATTTGATTTGCAGTCCGAGAAAGAACTTCAGCTCTCCCATCATGCTCATCTCAAACTCATTATGCATATACTTTGAAAATTCTTGACAAAGAGATTCATCAGTAGATCCAAAAATAATATCATCTACATAGATTTGAATCAAAAGAAGATTATTATTCAAAGCTTTTATAAAAAGTGTACAACCTTTCCCTTTGAAAAACCATTGTCAAGCAGAAAAGAGCTTAGACGATCGTACCAAGTACGAGGGGCTTGTTTCAAACCGTATAATGCTTTCTTCAACTTGAAAAAATAATCAGGATTTTTAAAATCAGTAAAACCTGGAGGTGGAGCTACATAAACTTTTTCTTTTATAAAATCATTCAAAAATACGCTTTTAACATCCATTTGAAATAACTTAAAATTATGAAAACATGCAAATGTGCATAACATGCGAATGGATTCTAATCTCGCAACTGGGACATAAGTCTCATCGTAGTCGATAACTTCTTCTTGATTGTATCCTTGGGCTACGAGTCGAGCCTTATTACGAGTCAATAAACCATTCTCGTTCAATTTGTTTCAGAATATCCAACGGGTGCCAATGACCGGATAATCAATGGGCTTGGAAACAAGTTCCTAAAATTGATTCCGTTTGAATTGGTTTAATTCCTCTTGTATAGCATCTAACCAAAAAATATTACTACATGCTTCTTCAATGTTTTTGGGTTCAAACTATGAAACAAAAGCAACACAAGAAGCTATATTTTTATTAGAGGAACGAGTACTTACTCCCTTGGTAATCTCACAAATTACCAAGTTCTTTGGATGATCTGCCAAGAATCTCATCTCTTTTGGTGTATCCTTAGGATTGCTGGTTTGGTTTCTTTGCTTGAAGGTTCTGCATCTTTGTGTGAAGGTTTTGCAGTAGCTGTACTTGGTGTAATCACGTCTTCATTATCGTCATCGACTGAATGTTGATTTAGTTCATCAAACTTGACATTAATTGATTCTTCGATGATCATGGTTCTCTTGTAGTAGACTCTGTACCCTTTGCTCTTTGTCGCATAACCTAAAAATATACCTTCATCGGCCTTTTTATTAAATTTACCCAGGTTGTCTTTAGTATTAAGAATAAAGCATTTACAACCAAATATCTTAAAATATGAAATAATGGGTGTTCTATCAAACCATAACTCATTGGGAGTCTTCTTCGATATAGGTCGAATTAGAACCCTATTGGGAATATAGCACGATGTATTGACAGCTTCAGCCCAAAAGTATCTAGGTAGACTAAACTGGTTTAACATTACTCTAGCTATTTCAGATAGAGTCCTGTTCTTACGTTCCAGAACTCCATTTTGTTGTGGAGTCCTATGGCAAGAAAACTCATACAAATAACCGTGTGTGTCACAGAATTGCTTGAATTCTGTATTCTCAAATTCGCCTTCATGATCACTATGAATGCGAGTAATCATGAAACCTTTTTTATTTTGTACTTTTTTGCAAAAGGTGACGAATTCTGACAAAGCATCGTTCTTGCGTGCAAGAAAATATACCTATGTGTATCTAGAGAAATCTTCTACAATGACAAATGCATATAACTTACCACCTAGACTAGCAATTCTACTGGATCTAAATAAGTCCATATGTAACAATTGTAGAGGTCTAGTGGTACTTACAGCGTTCTTGGATTTAAAGACGGATCGGGTAGCTTTGTTCTTTTCACATTCGCTACATATCGTATCATTCTTGAAAGATATGTCCGGTAAGCTGTGTACCAACTTCTTTGTGGATAGTTTTGAAATTGTGTCTATATTTGCATGACCGAGTCTCATATGCCATAGTTGACTCTCAATGCTCTTGGCTATCAAGCACCTACCTGCTTTGTTAGCATCTTCTAACAGATAGAAAACATATATATTGTCTTCCCTGATACCTTCAAAGATAGTACTGCCAGTTGAGCTATCAACTATAGTACATTTATCTTTGACGAAGTTAATGCCATAACCGTGATTATCTAAATGGCTTATGCTGAGCAGATTATGTTTTAACTCGGTAACTAGACAGACATCTTTAATCACAGGATAAGAAGCCTTACCAATGTCACCGATATCGATTATGTACCCTCTTAAATTATTACCGAATGAGATGTATCCTTCTTTATTCTTCTTCGACAGTGTTGCGAATAATGAAGCATCATCGGTCATGTGCCGTGAGCAACCGCTATCGAGGATCCATTTGCTTCTAGCATGTGAAGGGCGTTCCACCTACAAAATAGTTTGCAGATAAAACTCTTGGTACCTATTTCTTGTAGGTTCTTGATAGGTTAGTTTTTGGTATCCATGCATAAACATTTAAATCTACTAACTTTCTGATTCTACATGCAGAGGATATATGACCAATGAGGCCACAATAATGACATTTTGCATGTTGAGTGTTGAAAGTTGTGTGAGGTGTATGATTGGTAGGTTTTGGTTTTCTAGTATAAAAAAATACATGCCTATTAGGCTTCTTGGGCATAGGTTCGGTATGGTTTGGTCTGACAGTGTTTGGTTTGGGTGTGTTCCGATGATTCGGTAATTGACACGTGTTAGAATAGGAAGCAACAACTTCAGGCCATTTTTCTAAACTAATTTCCAACTTTTTGGAGGTGTCATATAATCTAGTATAGTCAGATGTAAGTGTTTCCATTCTGACTTGTGCACACTGAAGATTCTTTCTTTCCTTAGATAGGTCTTCCTTTAGCTGGATGATAGTTTGGTCTTTTTCTTCGGATAACTTGATAGTCTCGTGTAACAACAGCTTAATAGAGGAAAGCTCACCAGACTCAATAAAAGTATCACTATTTCTAACATCAGCTAGTTGGTCGGTAAGTCTTTCTATCTTACCTTTGTACTCTTTGAGTACCTTCTTAGAGGTTTCATATTTACTACGCAGTTTCCCGTAGTTATTTAACAGGTCACTGAAAGCTTCTCCTAGTTGCTCAAAGATGAAATCATCATAAGGATCAAACAAAGGATTAATGATTACCTGATCGCAAGCCATCAAGCATACATTTGCAGCGTCATCTGATTGTTCGACTTCTGAATTTTTGGCTTTGCTTTCATGCCATATGCTGTATTGGCGTACTTCCTTGATGTAGATCTCTTCCGGTAGCCTTTGTCATATTTGCTGCTTTTTTTTGTTGAAGATGATGTTGTTGGACAATCTTTCTTCATATGTCCTTTCTTCTTACATCCGTAGCAAATAGGATCTTCCTCGTTGTTATCGTTGTTGCTGTCTTTTGTTCTTCTGTTGAATCTTATGAACTTCTTGAATTTTCTTACCAGAAGAGCTTGATCTTCAGAGTCAGAGTCACTGTCATCAGAATCATCTTCGACAGTTCTTTTATATTGGGCCTTCAAAGCGATCAACTTCTCTGACTTCTCCTTTTGTGTAGCATCTTCAAAGTCTAGAAGTTCCAACTCGTGAGTGAGTAGCTTACCCATGAGTGTTTCCAGAGACATTGTTGAGAGGTCGTTTCCTTCAATGATTGTTGTAGCCTTTGGAATCCAGTTCTTTGTGAGAGCTCGTAGAAGTTTGTGAATCTTCTCATGGTTACTGTATTTCTTGCCTAATGAAGACATAGGATTTACAATATCCAGGAATCTCGTAAATATCTGAGTGACGGATTCATTTGGCTTCATCTTGAACGCCTCGTACTCTTAAGTATGTCTGCTGATCTTTGACTCCTTGACTTGTGTTGTTCCTTCGTGGGTTACTTCGAAAAGTTTTCACACTTTATTTGATGTTGTGTAAGTTGACACCCTATTAAACTCAGTTCTGTCTAAAGCACAGAATAAAGCGTTAATAGCACGTGCGTCAAGACTAACCTTTTTCTTTTCATCCTCCGTATATTTATCATGGGATTTTTCAACTAAAACTCCCTCAACAGTAATACGAGGAGGCTTTTTGTAGCCATCAATAACTATAGACCATAAGTCAAAATCAAGAGATTTTAAGAAGAAACTCATCCGTATTTTTTAATAAGTGTAGTTTGTGCCGTCAAACAGTGGAGGTCAGTTTGAGGCTTGGCCTTCACTTATGAATTTCACATTTGCCATGTGTAATGCTGTGATCTATATAACAATTAAAGATAACTGAATATAACTGCAATTGTACCATGCTTGACCTGTATAACCCGCTCTGATACCAATTGTAGGAACGAAATCGTAAAGCAGAATACTCTAGAGGGAAGGTGAATAGAGTAGGCAGCGGAATATTGCTAATTAAAAACTTTGTTAGCAGTTAGAACACAGAAATAATAATAATCACAAAGTAATAACTGTAAGGAAAAGAGTTCAGAAGGCAAACACAAACACAAAGATTTATACAGGTTTTCCTCTTGTGAGGACTAGTCGAGTCGGAAGAACTCTAGCTTCCAGTTGAATCCACTATTGAAAAATCCCGCAAGTTTTCATTCGAAGTCCTTGCAACTTCTACAGACGCGAGCTTTGATACGAAGAACTCGACCAACTTCAGTTTTGAAGAGTCTTTCTTCAATCAAGCCTCTGATTAAAATTTCTCTGAAATCTTCTAGACCGCACCGTACCGGCAAATTAACTAGAGAATTGTAACTGGCTTGGGATTTGAAAATGGAAGCTTTTAAAAATTCTTTAGAAGAAATGTAAGCTTTAGAAGAGAAGATATGAAAGTGAATGAGTGATTTGAAATGATCAGATTTCCTCTCTATTTATAGTTTTTCCAAAGACAGAGCTCTGCCAGAATTCGGGTAGAATTCGGACAGAACTCTTTGTAACAAACCGCAATTGAAGGGAGACCAAGTTCAAAAACCAACGTTCACATAACGTTCACCTTGGCCGAACTCTGGCCGAGTTCTGTCAAGGTTGGTCAGGTTTATTTAATGAAAAATATTTTGGGCTTTTTGAAATCCTTCAGAAGCTTTTGTAAATAATAGATATTTTTTAAAATATAGGTCAATTTTGAAAAATGATTTTGGATAGCCTATTTGCCAGTACGACTTGGTGTACAATGTATTCCTAGACTCAATAAAAATAAAAATTACATAGCATAAGGAAATATAGTCTCGAGTGGCAAACATAGCTTCGGTCTTTGAGCAATGTCCAAAACATCTTGAGTGATCATCTGAATTGTGCAGTATATCAAGACAGAGTTTGATCAATTATTAAAATCAGGTTTGACCATGACCAATGGGCCCTATGCACCTATTAATTCGTATCCACGACAATGTACCTCTACTAACTGCTAAGTCTCCTAACAAGCCTCCATTAGCAGTTAGACCTAACGCATGTGCACGGTGATCAGCCAACACGTAAGTACCTCTACATGCTACTCATATTTCACATATTTTGTGCTACAATCGTAACAAAATTTATGATAATACACTAACAAACGGTAGTCGTTTAACTTTAGGTCCATATGCAAATTTAAAGACAGAAAGGAAAGTATGATTGGCATCATGTATAACGAAAAGCAAGTAAGTAATCATGAACTGTAACAAGGATGCAAATGAAAGAACTGGAAATAAATCGGCATTAATATGCAATAACTTAACTATAAAGAAGTAGACTAAATATAACATAAATATGGCAAGGTATCTTGCCTGAGGTTGTATGCAAAACGACAGTATCCAGTAGCTCAAATCATCAAATTAGTGAAGCAATAAAAAGTCAAATTCTGCAAACGTCCTCGGATGCTAAAATAAATATCACGAATGTGTTCGACATAAAAAATGTGTAAAAATGCTTACCCAAAAGTCCAATTCTAGACACAGGGACAAAATCGTAATTTTGGATCAAAACGATGCCCGTCGTTGGACTCGTTTTGCACGAAAAAAGTGTGCCAGTACCTATAGTTTCTTAAGTCATCAAACTATATGTCTATGAGTCTGGTTTGAAGATATGAACCCAATCGTCTGTCTAAAGTTGGATCCTGGTGGGCTGTGCACAATTTCGCACGTTAGATCGGGTCGCGGGCCCGCCAAAATAGCGTTTCGGTCGACCTTCTCAAAATCGGACCAAACTTGGCTCACAGGACTAGAAAAAATGACACGGTCCCAGTGGTGCAAGTTTCGTCTTGAGATGACAAATGTGCACGAAGTTGTGGACTATTTTGTTAATGGGTCGATGCGGGATATCTCGACCGATACGCTTCGATTCGTCATGCACACAGAACGAAATCAAGTTTCGTCGAATCCCACACGTCGACAACATCCATATGCATCTTTCAATGCTTATGGGTTGCTACACTTCGTCCGATTTTGTCGGGGCGCATGCCGTATCGGAGAAATTTTCTATATTTTAGGGTTTTTTAAAAACTGTTTTTCCAAATTTTTAGTTCTGTTATCCGGGATGGATACTGGAAGATTTTTAAAACCAACAACATCGTTGTGATGCCAGTTAGGTTGTCCTTAATTCTGATAAACTAGATTTCAAATTTTTTTGAAATCCTAACAGAAATTTGCCTTTCTATTGAGGGTCTCCGGCTATTTTTAACACTGTTTATGAATAGGTTTTTGGCTAATTATTCCAGTAAATTTCTAGGAGATTTTAACCATTAGATATTTCAAATTAACTGGGTTGGTATTTGGGTATGTTGTCTATGTATGGGAGTTGATGGATCAAAAATTGATCAAATAAACATAGAGAAATTTAACTCAAAAGATGGGTACCTGCTGAGTCTTCGATAACAAAGTCTCCTATGTTTTGGTCGGGTCTGGCGATGCTGGCAGAGCTACGGCGGCGCGCCGGTGTCGAGCGAATGCAAAGGCAATCGAGGGTGCGCACATAGGCTTTGGAGTTGCTCTAGAGTCAAAGTTTGGGTTGGCAAGGTGTATCGATAGGTAAATTTGAAGAAGACTTCTCCGCTCCTCTTTATATCTACACGATTTTCTACTTAATTTGGGACAGATTTTAGTCCGAATGATAGCAAGATTGGGATTTAGATAAGGTCAAATTCCTAGAGGATCGGGATAGGAAGGGAGCGGTGAAGATTTGATAACATTCTATTGATTGTGATTTAAATCTCAATCATACCACTCCCCTGCGGCTTATATTCCCGCTCGAGAATATGGCAGTATTGTTCCTACTGGAACAATACAGTATGGTCTTTTTTTCATATATATATATATATATATATATATATATATATATATATATATATATATATATATATATATATATATATATAAAACAAAAATATATATATATATATAGATATATATATATATATATATATATATATATATATATATATATATATATATATATATATATATATATATATATATATATATATTTATATACAAGCATATATATATATATTTTTTAATAATTTTACAAGCATATATATATATATATATATATATATATATATATATATATATATATATATATATATATATATATATATATATATATTTATATACAAGCATATATATATATATATATATATATATATATATATATATAGATATAGATATATATATATATATATATAAATATATATATATATATATGCTTGTATATAAATATATATATATATATATATATATATATATATATATATATATAATATATATATATATATATATATATATATATATATATTATATAAAAAAAAAAAAAAAATATAAATATATATATATATATATATATATATATATATATATATATATATATATATATATATATATATATATATATATATATATATATATATATATATATATATATTATATATATATATATATATATATATATATATATATATAGATATATATATATATATATATATATATATATATATATTTTATATATATTTATATATATACAAGCATATATATTTATATATATATATATATATATATATATATATATATATATATATATATATATATATATATATATATATATATAAAATATATATATATATATATATATATATATATATATATATATATATATATATATATATATATATAATTATATATATAAAAGTATACATAGCTTTTGTATATATATATATATATATATATATATATATATATATATATATATATATATATATATATATATATATAATATATAAACTGAATCATTATGATCCACCCGAAGGAACTCCATGGGCGATTCTTGGAAGCAATCCCATCAGGCCTCCGACGGGCCCTCACTGGCCGCTAGGGCGGCCCACCCTTCCCCCGCTCCTCCGGATCATGGACGAGGTACTGACGGTGGCCTCTCCCCTCCTCCTCGATGTTTCGAACGTGCTCCTCCTTGTAGGAACAAAATTGTAAAACAGAATACTCTAGAGGGGGGTGAATAGAGTAGGCAGCAGAATATTGCTAATTAAAAAAACTCGTTAGCAGTTAGATCACAGATATAATAATAATCACAAAATAAATGACAGTAATAAAAAGGTGATCAGAAGGCAAACGCAAATACCAAGATTTATACTAGTTTTTCTCTTGTGAGGACTAGTCCAGTGGGAAGAACTCTAGCTTCCAGTTGAATCCACTATTGAAAAATTCTGCAAATTTTTATATGAAGTCCTTGCAACTTCTACAGACGCGAGCTTTGATACGAAGAACTCGACCAACTTCAATTGTGAAGACTTGTATCTTCAATCAAGCCTCTGATTACAATCGCTCTGAAACTTCTAGATCGTACCGTACTGGCAAATCGACTAGAGGATTATAACTGGCTTAGGATTTGAAAATAAAAGCTTTTTAGAACTCTTTGAAAGAAATGTAAGCTTTAGAAGAGAAGAGATTGAAAGTGAATTGGTGATTTGAAATGATCGAAATCCTTCTCTATTTACAGTTTTTCCAAAGACAGAACTCTGACAGAATTCGGGCAGAATTCGGACAGAACTCTTTTGTAACAAACCACAACTGAAGGGAGACCAAGTTCAAAATCAAACGTTCACATAACGTTCAACTTGGCTGAACTCTTGCTGAACTCTGTCAGGGTTTGGTCAGTTGATTTTGAGAAAAATAATTTTGGCTTTTTGAAAAGTCCTTCAGAAGCTTTTTGTAAAATAGATGTTTTTTAAAAATATAGGTCATTTTAAAAAGATAGGTCAGTTTTCAAAAACGATTTTAGGATAGCCTTTTTGCCAGTACGACTTGGTATACAATGTATTTCTAGACTCAATAAAATGAAAAATTATATTGCTTTGAAGGAAATACATTCTGAGTGGCAAACAGTTTCGGTCTTGAACATAGTAGATATCCATCGTTGAGCAGTGTCCAAAACATCGTAGGTAAATATCTGAATTGACTTGCATTTATATCGAGACAGAGTTTGATCAATTATTAAAATCAGGTTTGACCATGACCAATGGGCCAACAATCTCCCCCATTTTGATAATTAACAAACCTTGCCGATATAAAATCTTGGTTTGGATCAATTTAAAATTATATAAAATTGTTCATAACCTGTATTCAGAAAGATGTTAGATCTTATTTCGCCCCCGTTGTCACTTAGCAAAATAATTTCAAAAGAGAAAGCTCCCCCGCAATAATTGCATAAATAACAAGCAGTGAAGAAACACAAAAAAGAGATAAACAACACAGGCATGGTAGTTGTCATAAGTAGTTAATATAGAAGCATAAAGAAAGATAATGCTAGAATAAAGCTGAAACAAATAAAGTGCTGAATAATAAACTAATGTGAATCAAATGCCAAACTGAGGCATGAAAACATATGTCTATGTATGTCACAAATCATAACCAAAATAAAGAGTACTGATAATTCTTGGAATATCGGAGCATTTCCAAGTAAACATAAGATAAAATAGACAGTCTCAAACAGTAAAATCTCAGAAATCATCATCCTCATCCTCATCATCATCGACTGCAGTACCAGCATCTCCAGATGGACCAGCTCCAGAAGTGCCGGCTCCAGAAGTATGAGGAGTGGCACCAGAAGTACGATACCAATCGTAAGCGTTCCCTGGCTGGAACATAGAGTGGACCACCTCATCATCAATACGGTAGACAGAAACAGAAGGGTCTCGAGGTAGAGAGCTAGTAGAGTGACCCGTTTGTGTAAATCTCAGATCGGCAAAGGAGTTGGCAATAGCCTGGAACCGAGTCACGTCATGGAACTCATGTTCCCTAAAAGTGTCAACATAAAATGACTACAGATCTGATAGATGCTGATGAATACCCCCAAAGGTCATAGGATAAGACTGAGGAGGACCAGGTGCTGTGGAAGTGGGTGCTGGAGGAGCAGGTGCAGTAGGTAGAGGAACAGTGGCAATGTTGCGACGAGAGAGTTTGAGGAACTTGGGCTCAGGATCCAGAGCACAAGTGGATAAGTCAATATCGAATCTCTAAAAGATGCATGGGATGATCATCGCATAAGAGAGGTTGCGGTCTCTTCCGCGACATCTACCCATCATCTGAATGATAATCTTAGGGGCAGAGAAAGGAATTTTCTTAAGAATATGATATAAAGCAGAAATCTCAAGTGCAGTGACATCATCTTTTGAAGTAGATTTTGGAAGTAGAGTGGAATAGATGATGCAATATAATTCGTAGTTAAACAAGTTCAAGTTATTAGCCTTGAACTTTCTAGTACGAGCACGTACGGGCGCACAAAGCTCATTCTTAAAACTAACGAGAGTCGTACCATCGAAAAATCAAAATCAGTGATGTCATCGAGCGGGACACCTTCGTTTGGAATACCATGGATTTTTGCTAGCATTTCATCATTAAACTCGATATCTATCCCTCCGACATGTATTCTCACGGTAAAAGTATCTAACACGAAATTACAGTAAAATAGTCTAATGGCATGAGTAGCTATAGGGAATTATAAAGTAGCAAAGTGCTGTAACCCTAATGCCTCAAAGTAAGGACGGTGGTTGGAAAAGATAGTCTATTTGATCGAAGATCCGGTAAAAATAGTTTGCATAATGAAATCGACATACCAAAGTAGGGCTTGGTCGGAAGTTTTAAAATAAAACTCGTCCGATGCACCGTCATCCGATTGGACCGAAGAAAATAGGGAATCCGTATGCGGATCAGAAGACGATGCCTTTTCACTGGCGTGTGTCTTCTTCCTCTTGAAAGGATTGAATCCCTTAGGCATTCTATCCCAAAAACTAGAAACCCTAATAATTAGAAAGTGGAGAAGAGAAGAAATTATACCTTCCGAGAATCAGGTATGCTGGAGAGAATGAGATTCTCCGCACGAATCTAAATTTTGGACGAAGATCTCCACGTGGATTGGAAGAAGGAAGGTGGAGAAGGACTAGGGTTTTCGGGGCACGGCTGCTGCTGTTTTGATGAGGTTTGGAAGAATGAAGAAGAGGAGGCCTCGGGTTCTGACTGGTACATATATATACCCAGCCGAACTATGGTCGAATTCGGACCGAACTAGGGCCGAATTCGCTAAGGGTTGCCTGACTATATATGTATGTTAAAAAAATTGTGGGACCACATCTTTTCCATCAATTCGTTTCAAATGTTTAATTCAGAGTTTAATAATTTTAAATTTCAAAATAATATAATTAATATTATTTTATAAATTAATATTTTTTACTCAACATCTGTCTCAGATTAGCTGTAGGAGTACTGTCCCAGCTAACGAAAGTTCACCGGGAAACTCTTAAGTACCGCTTCGCTTCGACCGTAGTCGTGGTGATAGACAGACTCTTTTTAGGCTTATCTCGAAAACAGTTATTGAGTATCGAATATTAATTAATAAAATACAATTAATTAATATTATTGATATCTAAAATTCCTAATTTTTGACGTAAATAATTGAAACGATCTTCCGCTAGAGGTTTTGTGAATATGTCAGCTACTTGATTCTGTGTGTCTATGTATACAAGGTCTATATCTCTATTTTGTTGATGATCTCTAAAAAAAGTGATGTCTAATCTCGATATGTTTAGTACAAGAGTGACATACTGGATTCTTAGTCAAATTAATAGAACTAGTGTTGTCACAGAAAATGGGTATGTGTGTAAAATACAATCCATAGTCTTCTAAAGTTTGCTTCATCCACAAAATTTGTGCACAGCAACGTCCTGTGGCGATATACTCAGCCTCGGTTGTTGATAATGCAACAGAATTTTGCTTCTTACTAAACCAAGAGACTAGAGCTTTTCCTAGGAAAGGACATGTGCCGCTAATACTTTTTCTATCTACTTTGCATCTGGCAAAACCAGCATCAGAATAATCGATTAGGTCAAATGACGTGGTTTTGGAATACCATAAGCCGACAGAAGAAGTACCTTTAAGGTATCGGAAGATATGCTTAACTGCGCACAGATATGATTCCTTAGGATTAGCTTGAAAATGTGCACATAAGCAAACACTAAACATAATGTCTGGTCGATTAGCAGTTAAATACAGTAAACTACCGATCATACCTCGATACTTACGTATGTCGACAGGTTTGCCATGTTCATCAATATCAAGCTTGGTTGAAGTCTCCATTGGAGTGCTAAGTGGCTTGACTGCTTCCAGGTCGAACTTCTTTAATAGATCCTTTGTGAACTTTTCTTGATTTATGAATGTCCCATTGTTAGTTTGTTTGATTTGTAGTCCAAAAAAGAATTTCAGCTCTCCTATCACGCTCATCTCAAACTCATTCTGCATATACTTTAAAAAATTTGACAAAAAGATTCATCAGTAGATCCAAAAATAATATCATCTACATAGACTTGAATCAAAAGAATGTTGTTATTCAAAGATTTTATAAACAATGTAGTGTCAACCTTTCCCTTTGAAAATCTGTTATCAAGTAGAAAAGAGCTTAGACGATCGTACCAAGCACGAGGGGTTTGTTTCAAACTGTATAAGGCTTTCTTCAACTTGAAAACATTTTCAAGAAATTTGAAATCAGTAAAACCGGGAGGTTGAGCTACATAAACTTCTTCTTTTATAAAACTATTTAAAATGCGCTTTTGACATCCATTTGAAATAATTTAAAATTATGAAAACATACAAATGTACATAACATGCGAATGGATTCTAATCTTGCAACTAGGGCATAAGTCTCATCGTAGTCGATACCTTCTTCTTGATTGTATCCTTGAGCTACGAGTCAAGCCTTATTACGAGTCACTAAACCATTCTCGTTCAGTTTATTTCAGAATACCCATCGGGTGTCAATGACCAGATGATCAATGGGCTTGGAAACAAGTTCCCAAACTTGATTCTGTTTGAATTAGTTTAATTCCTCTTACATAGCATCTAACCAAAAATTATCACTAAATGCTTCTTCAATATTTTTGGGTTCAAACTGCGAAACAAAAGCAACACAAGAAGCTATATCATTATTAGAGGAATGAGTACTTACACCCTTGGTAATCTCACCAATTACCAAGTCCTTTGGATGATCAGCCAAGAATTTCATCTCTTTTGGTGTAGTCTCAGGATTGCTAGTTCCGACTTCTTTGCTTGAAGGTTCATCGGATGCTTGATGTGATGGTTCTGCATCTCTGTGTGAAGGTTTTGCAGTAGCTGTACTTGGTGTAATTATGTCTTCATTGTCATCATCGTCTAAGTATTGATTTAGCTCATCAAACTTGACATTGATTGTTTCTTCGATGATCATGGTTCTTTTGTTGAAGACTCTGTATCCTTTGCTCTTTGCTGCATAACCTAAAAATATACCTTCAACGGCCTTTTCATCAAATTTACTCAAATTATCTTTAATATTAAGAATAAAACATTTACAACCAAAAATCTTAAAATATGAAACATTTGGTGTTCTATCAAACCATAGTTCATAGGAAGTCTTCTTTGATATAGGTCGAAATAGAACCCTATTAAGAATATAGCATGCTGTATTGACAGCTTCAGCCCAAAAGTATCTAGGTAGACTAAACTGGTTTAACATTACTCTAGCCATTTCAGATAGAGTTCTGTTCTTACGTTCCACAACTCCATTTTGTTGCGGAGTCCTAGGGCAAGAGAATTCATACAAATAACCGTATATGTCACAAAATTGTTTGAATTCTGCATTCTCAAATTCGCCGTCATGATCACTACGAATGCAAATCATGAACCCTTTTTCATTCTGTACTTTCTTGCAAAAGGTGATGAATTTTGATAATGCATCGTTCTTGCGTGCAAGAAAATAAACCCATATATATCTAGAGAAATTATCTACAATGACAAATGCATATAACTTACCACCTAGACCAGCAATTCTACTTGGTCCAAATAAGTCCATATGCAACAGTTATAAAGGTCTAGTGGTACTTACAACGTTCTTGGATTTAAATGCAGATTTGGTAGCTTTGTTCTTTTCACATTCACTACATACCGTATCATTCTTGAAAGAAATATCCGGTAAGCCACGTACCAACTTCTTTGTAGATAGTCTTGAAATTGTATCCATGTTTGCATAGCCGAGTCTCATATGCCATAGTTGACTCTCGATGCTTTTGGCCATCAAATATCTACCTGCTTTGTTAGCATCTTCCAACAAATAGAAAACATATATGTTGTCTTCCCTAATACCTTCAAATATAGTACTACCAGTTGAACTATCAACTATAGTACATTTATCTTTGACGAAATTAATACCATAACCGTGATCAGCTAAATAGCTTATGCTGAGCAGATTATGTTTTAACTCGGTAACTAGACATACATCTTTAATCACTGGATAGGGTGCCTTACCAATATCACCGATACCGATTATGTAACCTCTTAAATTATTACCGAATGAGACGTATCCTTCTTTATTCTTCTTCGACAGTGTTGCGAATAGTGAAGCATCACCGGTCATGTGCCGTGAGCAACCGCTGTCGAGGATCCATTTGCTTTTAGCATGTGAAGGGCGTCCCACCTACAAAATAATTTGCAGATGAAACTCTTGGTACCCATTTCTTATAGGGTCCTGACTGGTTAGTTTTTGGTATCCATGCATAAACATTTAAATCTACTAACTTTTGATTCTATATGCAGAAGATATATGACCAATGAGGCCACAATAATGACATTTAGCATGTTGAGTGTTGAAAGTAGTGTGAGGTGCATGATTGCTAGATTTTGGTTTTCTAGTATAGAAGAATGCATGCCTATTAGTCTTCTTGGGCATAGTTTTGGTATGGTTTGGTCTGACAGTGTTGGGCGTATTCCGATGATTCGGTAATTGACACGTGTTAGAATAGGAAGCAGCAACTTTAGGCCGTTTTCCTAAACTAATTTCTAATTTTTTGGAAGTGTCATGTAATCTAGTATAATCAGATGTGAGTGATTCTAATCTGACATGTGCATACTGGAGACTCTTTTTCTCCTTATATAGGTCTTTCTTTAACTGGATGATAGTTTGGTCTCTTTCTTCGGATAACTTAACAGTCTCGTGTAACAACAACTTAATAGAAGAAAGCTCACCAGATTTATTTGAAGAGTCATTATTTCTAACATGATCTAGTTGGTCGGTAAGTCTTCCTAGTTCACCTTTATACTCTTTGAGTACCTTCTTAGAGGTTTCATATTTACTACGCAGTTTCCTATAATCATTTAGCAGGTCACTGAAAGCCTATCCTAGTTGCTCGAAGATGAAATCATCATAAGGATCAAATAGAGGATTAGTGATTACCTGATCGCAAGCCATCAGGCATACATTTGCAGCATCATCTGATTGTTCGTCTTCTGAGTCACTGGCCTCACTTTCATGCCATATGCTTGTGTTGGCGTACTTCCTTGATGTAGATTTCTTCAGGTAGCCTTTGTCATACTTGCTGCTTTTCTTTGATGATAATGCTGTTGGACAATTTTTCTTTATGTGTCCTCTCTTCTTACATCCGTAGCAAATAGGATCTTCCTCGTTGTTGTTGTTGTTGTCATTTGTTCTCCTGTTAAATCTTATGAACTTCTTGAATTTTTTTACCAGAATAGCTTGATCTTTAGAGCGGAGTCGCTGTCATCAGATTCGTCTTCGACAGTTCTTCTATGTTGAGCCTTGAGAGCGATTGACTTCTCTGACTTCTTCTTTGGTGTAGCATCTTCAAAGTCTTAAAGTTCTAACTCGTGAGTGAGTAGCTTACCCATGAGTGTTTCCAGAGACATTGTTGAGAGGTCGTTCCCTTCAATGATTGTTGTAGCCTTTGGAATCCAGTTCTTTGTAAGAGTTCGCAGAAGTTTGTAAATCTTCTCATGGTTACTGTAATCCTTGCCTAGTGAAGACAAAGGATTTACAATATCCAAGAATCTTGTAAACATCTGAGTGACTGATTCACTTGGCTTCATTATGAACGCCTCGTACTCCTAAGTAAGTCTGCTGATCTTTGACTCCTTGACTTGTGTTGTTCCTTCGTAGGTTACTTCAAGAAGTTTTCATATTTCGTTTGATGTTGTGCAGGTAGACACCCTGTTGAATTTAGTTCTGTCTAAAGCACAAAATAGAGCGTTAATAGCACGTGCGTCAAGACTGGCCTTTTTCTTTTCATCCTCTGTATATTTGTCATGGGGTTTTTCAACTGAAACTCCATCAATATTAATACGAGAGAGCTTTTTATAGCCATCAATAACTACAGACCATAAGTCAAAATCAAGAGATTTCAGAAAGAAACTCATACGTGTTTTCCAATAAGTGTAATTTGTGCCGTCAAACAGTGGAGGTCTGTTTGTGGCTTGGCCTTCACTTGTGAATTTCACAGTTGCCATGTGTAATACTGTAATCTATATAACAATTGAATATAACTACAATTTTACCTTGCTTTACCTGTATAACCTGCTCTGATACCAATTGTAGGAACGAAATCGTAAAGCAGAATACTCTAAAGGGGGATGAATAGAGAAGGCAGCGGAATATTACTAATTAAAAAAACTCGTTAGCAGTTAGATCACAGATATAATAATAATCACAAAATAAATGACAGTAATAAAAAGGTGATCAGAAGGCAAACGCAAACACCGAGATTTATACTGGTTTTTCTCTTGTGAGGACTAGTCCAGTCGAAAGAACTCTAGCTTCCAGTTGAATCCACTATTGCAAAATCCTGCAAGTTTTCATACGAAGTCCTTGCAACTTCTACAGACGCGAGCTTTGATACGAAGAACTCGACCAACTTCAATTGTGAAGAGTTGTATCTTCAATCAAGCCTCTGATTACAATCGCTCTGAAACTTCTAGATCGTACCGTACTGGCAAATCAACTAGAGGATTGTAACTGGCTTGGGATTTGCAAATGGAAGCTTTTTAGAACTCTTTGGAAGAAATATAAGCTTTAGAAGAGAAGAAATTGAAAGTGAATTGGTGATTTGAAATGATTGAAATCCTTCTCTATTTATAGTTTTTCCAAAGGCAGAACTCTGACAGAATTCGGACAGAACTCTTTGTAACAAACTGCAACTAAAGGGAGACCAAGTTCAAAATCAAACGTTCAACTTGGCCGAACTCTGGCCGAGTTCTGTCAGGGTTTGGTCAGTTGATTTTGAAAAAAATAATTTTGGCTTTTTGAAAAGTCCTTCAGAAGCTTTTTGTAAAATAGATGTTTTTCAAAAACATAAGTCATTTTAAAAAGATAGGTCAGTTTTCAAAAACGATTTTAGGATAGCCTATTTGCCAGTACGACTTGGTGTACAATCTATTCCTAGACTCAATAAAATGAAAAATTATATTGCTTTGAAGGAAATACATTCTGAGTGGCAAACAACTTCGGTCTTGAACAGAGTAGATATCCATCGTTGAGCAGTGTCCAAAACGTCGTAGGTAAATATCTAAATTGACTTGCATTTATATCGAGACAGTGTTTGATCAATTATTAAAATCAGGTTTGACCATGACCAATGGGCCAACACTCCTCTCCGACGTCGTGGCGCTCGTCGCTCCTCCGGCGCCGACGCCTCCTTCACCCTAGGTTAGCCGCTCAGGTCCGGCTAGGTTTCTCCGGCGGATTGCCTCGTCCTCAGCCTAGGGCTGGAGATCCCTCATTTCCTTGGCCTTGGCTAGGGTCGGCCACGACGTCATCGACGGTCGCGACCGCAAATGGGGCATCCTCACCCCCTCCACCCCGACGCCCTCGCCCGACGATAGGCCATCTCTCTTGGGTTAGCCTGGTACGGTACCCAAGGAGATGTCAGTTGTCCCACCCTCCTCGAGCAGTATTCCCCGCACAGCTATCTTCTGCCAGGCTGTTGGTGGCACGACCTTCCAAGCAAAGACTGGCGCACATGGCCTTCTGGCGGCCTTTGGTGGGTTCCCGAGCAGAGCGCACGAGTTTGGAGCATGCCAGTCGGTACCTTCTTAATTTGTTGTCCGACCTGTAGGCGCGGTTCAGTTGGCGCTAGTAGGCCAAGCACCTTTTGTGGGCACCTTATTAGGCGTGCCACCCGGACTCGCGACAGAGCCCATCGAGCTCCATGGCTTCCAAGGTGCAACCTCAGTTGTCGCCATCCTTCTGGTGGGCACGATAGCAGTCATCGACCTACCTTCCATCTGTGACACGATGCAAGGCGTGCTCCACCAACTCATCGGCATGGGTCAGATGGCGCAACCGGGCCAGACGCCACCTGTGGATGCCATCCTCGGCGTGCCACCTGAACTCGCTACGGAGAGGCGAGCAGCCAGGTGCGCTACGCCTTCTGTGCTCCAGGGCTGCCATAGCACGACCTCTGTTGACGCTAACCCTTCGGAAGGCAAGGCTGCAGACGAGCCCCTTCTCATTGCGGTGCCAGACCTCCTCCACCTTGATCAGGCGCCTTCCTCCTTTGGTATTGGGCCTTTCGACCCCTACCGGGCGCTCCTCGATGGGCCTCCCCAGATCGTCACTCCCCCTCTCGGCCCTCCGGGTTTGAACATTGGCCTCGCCACCCTTTTTTTCAGATATAGCTTTTCCCGCGTTGCCCAGCGCACGGGGGATGGCGGGGCCCCTCCCCCACCCAGCTCATCCGGGAACCTCTCATTCTCCCGCAGTGGGATCGTACGCAGACAAGCTTAGGTCTAACCATTTTTGTCTGACTCCAACAAGATCCTCTTGTCCTTTTCGCCAGACGAGATCACATATCTGTCAATGAGTTTTAGTCACACCTTTGTCCTAAAATTTTCATCTGGCTGCCCGAAACTGCCGTGGGTCCAGGCCGAGGTTGACAACTGGGGCTTCTTATCGGGGTACAAGGTAGCCCCATGGACCTGAAACACATTTATATCCATCTCTCATCAGAATCTGACTATATGTCAGTTCGGATACGAGGTACAGGCAAGATTGATAATCTCCCTTACACGATCGTTAAATGGTCTCCTGACTTCGACACTTCCAAAGATTCTATAACAGTCTCAACATGGGTGACACTCCCAAACCTTCCCCTGATCTGCTTTGCCCTGGTAGCCTTAAAGCGTACTGTGAAATCCTTCGGGACATACGTAGCCATGGTGGAGGAAACTCGAACCCTATCTAAGGGTAACTACGCCAAAATATGCATGAAACTAGACCTCTCAAAAGACCTCCCCAATCAAATTCAAATCTCACTAGGAAGCAAGACGCTCACCCAGCAAATAATTTTCGACAACAACACCATCTTCTGCATACACTACCCCAAGAGAGGTCATCTCACCGAACTCTGCTTCAAAGCACACCCTTTGCTAAAGAAGATGGACATCCAGAAGGCTGCCTCCAATTAGCGTAAAGATATTCAACAACCCTCCATCTTGCCTCCCCCATTACCCACACCCCCTTCGAAGCTACGGCCGAAACCCCCCACAAACCAACACCCTACCCCCTCGTCGCAGTTTCCTCCGATACACCTTCGGAGCCTTCCCTTATAGGTGCCGACTCGGGAGTCATCTTCCCAACAGAAGAAACTCCCAAATCTCCTACAATTCTTAAGAAGGGTCCCATCGCTCACACCAAATCCCCTTCCCTAAACTTCGCTAACAAATTCGATATCCTTGCTAAGGACCTTTTCGGAGACCTTCCCGAAGAACATACAGAGCATTTTCCCTCGGATACCAATTAGGTACCAGATGACAAGGAAACATGAGATGACACCAATAAAACTATGGAGGAATCAGACGATGTTGATGTCTCCGCTGTTCCCCAGTTCAAACACCAGAAGTAACACACATCGCGGATGGTCTTATTGCAATAAGGTAGTCGCCACCCTATCTGCGAGATTACTTTGACCGAATTACAGAGGCCAGTTCACTGGTGGAGGCAGTCAAGGAATATGCCGTCATTAGAGCCATGGCAGATCATCCGGAGCACTTATCTTCGATTCTTTCCAAAATTTTGGAGGTTGAACAGGACATTAACGCGGCTCAAGGCATTCATTGCAGTGAGCATTCCAATCTAGAGGTGTATCTAGCCTCCAAACACAAGAAAGCTTTGGTGTCGACGGAGCCACGGTACTTACGTCCAACCAGCGGTCGGTGTAAGGAGTTACCGACCAACCCTTAGAGATCTCCGTAGTCTGGATTTCCGTAGTCTGGATTTCGTGGTGAGGGTCCGGTGACCCCCCGACCCTCATACTGTCTGAGCTATAGCCTCAGATCTCGCCCAACTCTTCTTTTTCCCCTTTTCTTTTGTGTCCCCCGGGTTTGCCCGGGCTGTTATTCGGTTTTACTGCGTCGGTTTTCCCCCGGTGCTAGCTGTTAGTGCTTCCTTTGTCCTTTATATCTTAGCGTCCTCCTATCGTAGGAGATTTTGTAGGTGCTTGGGCTATCTTCCGGTGCCACTTTTGCCTATTAGTAAATCTCACATTTATATATATATATATATATATATATATATATATATATATATATATATATATATATATATATATATATATATATATTTGAACAACAACCCATTTTATTCAAGAAGGCCGAAAAAGCCGAACGTATATAAGTATACCACTAGGCGCAAATTGCTGAGGCCTATACACATATACTATCAAAATAAGGAAAAACGAAAACCAAAACGACTAAGCCAGGGATAGGAGAGAGTTCCAGAAGACCATCTGGCCGTTCTTACAGAGGGATCTCCGTTTGTGGTACTGCCGAATGGTCTTCCAAATCAGTTGGTCTGCAGAGTACTGGTAGCCTTCATATCTCGCTTTGTTGCAATTTTTCTAGATAACCCACATGGCTGCGGAAGCTACAATCTGGTGGCCATGGGACGCGGATGCCCAGGTCGTCACGAGGTCGTGGAAGGTGTCGCCCCTATGAGGTATTCTGCAGCACTGTGAAAGTACTCTCCATACCTTGATAGGGAGGTTCCCTTGACAGAGGATGTGGTTGACTATTTCCAATTGACGATCGGAGCAGCATGTGCACGCTGACGAAAGGCTAAACTCGATAGTGTTGAGAGTGTCATCTGTGGGTAGGATTTTACGAAGGGCTCTCCATATAAGGAATGACCACTTCTTAGGGATGCATGTCTGCCAAAAGGATGCTATGGTTGGAGATGGTGCAGCATTGCCAAGGATCACTCTT
The DNA here is from genome assembly GCA_029216955.1 of Iris pallida. Lineage (NCBI taxonomy): Eukaryota > Viridiplantae > Streptophyta > Magnoliopsida > Asparagales > Iridaceae > Iris > Iris pallida. Next base: position 11,354,478 of record JANAVB010009599.1, read on the forward strand.
CTGGCCAATCTAACCGAGAATGCTGCGGCGACTGCGGGCGACCACTTGAGCTTATCTGCGTTCGACCCAATCGTTAATTTGCTGTGGCAGATGCAATCGACTTCCTCTAACCCGGCCCATATTCGGATCTTGTTCCAATTCCAGTTGTTATCAGAGGGGTCCCACAAGTCCATGATAGTGTTGTTCCTAGGGACAGCTGAAAGGTTGGAAAGCAAGATGTCTCCAACCGAGCGTTCCAGAAATGGCGAATCACCGTTGCCCACCTGAAGGCGAATCGCGGGTTTGGCAAAAGCCCGTCCGATGAGAATGCAACGCCAAGCCGCTGAGGATCTGCTGTTAGAGATGGCCGTCGACGGATAGATGTGCTTGAAGTATCTGGCCTTGATGAACCTGGTCCATAAGTTTTGACTCGTGAGGAGTGTCCACCACAGTTTCATCGAAAAGGCATTAACGATGTGTGAAAATTTCGTGAATCCCAGACCCCCCCTCCCCGGTAGGAAGAGCCATGGTATCCCAACCATCCCAATGATGCTTGTCATTGCCGCCGCTGTGCCCCTAGAGAAAGTTGCTGAAGGTACTCTCGATCGAAGAGAGTACTTTCTTGGGGGGAGAACACGCAGCCAGGGTGTAGATGGGAATGGATGTGAGGACGTGATTGATGAGGATCATCTTGCCGCCTGGGGATAAGGTAGCGTTATGCCAACCTTCGAGTTTTTTCCAGATGCGATTGATCAGGTTCTCGAAAATACCGGCGTTGGATTTACCGTACGCGAGGGGGCATCCAAGGTAGTAGAATGGAGGACGCTTGATGGGGAAGGAGGTGGTATTGGAGAGGCTAGCCACATTCTCTGTCTTGATTTTGTGGTCGGTGTAGATAACACTTTTGTCCGGGTTGACCTTCTGCCCGAGCACCCGGCGTACCTTTGAAGCATATTATGGACTATTTCCACCGACCCGGCGTCCCCTGAAGAGAAAATGAGGATATCGTCTGCGAAAGCCAGGTGGATGATGATCGGACAACCGCTGGCGGTATGATAGTGCTGGAAGTTGGGGGTGTTCGCCATCTTATTAAGGTTTCTGTTCAATGCATCCGCCGTAATGATGAAGATGGTGGAAGATAGAAGATCTCCTTGCCTTACCTCATGACTCGATTTGAAGAAGCCGTCCTCCTGACCGTTGATAACCGTAGAGAACCACGAGTTGTTGATCAATCTCCACATGATGTTGGCCCAGGTTTCGAAAAATTCGAAGGCTCTGAAGACCCAGATCATGAATTGTCAATCCAGTTTGTCGTAAGCTTTCTCCATGTCCAATTTGATGGCTATGTTGCCCCCTCTTGCTGGAAGCTTCATGCAGGTAATTAACTCTTGGGCCAACATGATGTTATCTTAGATATTTCTTCCCTGGACAAAGCCACTCTGCTCTTTCGAGATGATCTTGGGAAGGAGGCCAGACATACAGGAGACGATGATCTTGGATATGATCTTGTTGGTGAAGGTACAAAGACTGATGGGCAAAAGTCGTGGAATGTCTCTGGGTTGTCTTTCTTTGGGATGAGAATCAGATTGGTGCTTGAGATGGCTCTGGGGTAAGTAGCTCCCTGGAGGAAGGCAGAGACTGTATTGTGGATGTCTACCTTGATGACCTTCCAGCATATGTGGAAGAAAACCCCCAAAAACCTGTCTGGTCCGGGCGTACTGTGTTCGTCAAGGGCCCAGATGACATCTTTCACCTCTTACTCAGATGGAGGTTGTTCTAACCGGATAATTGTTGTATCGCTAATAAGGTGGGGAACCTCGTCCAGGAAAGAGTTGCCTTTGAGGACCGTTTCCTTGGAGAATAATCGAGAATAAAACTTCACAACCGCCACTTGGATACCCTTTTGATCGCTGATGCTGGTCCCGTTATCATCGGCTATCTGATGGAGAGTGAGTTTCTGTCTGCGACCATTGAGGTAGGCGTAGAAATAGCTCGAGTTTTTGTCCCCCTCGCTGTCTTATTTAAGCCTCGCTTTCTGCTTCCAAAAATCGGTCTCAACTTTTAGTCTAAATTTGAGGATAGCTTTTGTGAGGTTAAAGGCGTTTCTGCTAGCCAACGAACCGTCGGTCATGTACCTGGCTTCGGCACGTGTAACGTCATCCTCCGCCTCACGAATGGCTTGAAAAATATCTCCATAATCTTGCTTGCTCCAGACCGCTAGGGCTTTCCTCGTGGCCTTGAGCTTGTTGGCAACCCGGGAGAGAGGTTCGGGGGAATCCGTGCTGTTCCAAGCTTCCGCGATGATGCCCAAGAATTGGGGGTGCACGCTCCAAAAATCCAGGAAGCGAAAACTCTTTTTGGACTGGTTGGATATGCTAGTAATTCCAACTAGCAGGGGAGCGTGGTCGAATTTGGTGGCATTAAGGTGAGGTAGCTTAGAGGTAGCCCCATACCTTGCCAGTAGGCATTCGTTAGGGCCCTGTCGAGGCGGGAGTATTATCGTCGGTCGCCTTCTCGCATGTTGTAGTAGGTGAAGGCGTTGCTAGTGAATGGAAGAGGGGAGAGGTGGGAGTTGAAGATGAAGTTTTTGAAGTCTTGCATGGCTGAATGAAGGGAAGGGCGGCCGCCTGTCTTCTCTTCTCTACAAGTGATAGTATTGAAGTCCCCTATGCAAAGCCATGGGAGGTTATGGTGGTGATAGAGGATGTCTAAGAGGTCGTTCCAGAGGTATTTACGATCCGCGATGTCATTGAACCGCGAAAAGGATCGTGCGCTTGGGGATCAAGGGGTGTTCCATCCAGCCAGATAGGCCTTGCCTGGATTCTTGGATGACTCTAATTCTGACATCCTTGGAGCAGAGGATCCAAATGTCGTGTCTGCCAGCAATGGCCGAATGAAAGCCTAACTGCAGTTGAATGAATTTCAGTCTCTTGTAGGGGATTTTGGGTTCAAGGATGATCAAGATGTCGATCTTGTGAGTATTCTTAAGGCTGGTGATTCTCCTCATGGTTGGTTTGTTCGCCAGATCGTGGATATTTTAGGAGAGAGTGTTCAGCATTAATGGAGCTTGTGGGGGAGGGGTTGGTTGGTCCGCTTTGTTGCGGACCTGGTTGTGGTGGAAGCTTCCCCGTCGTCTTGGTGGATGTGCCAAGGATGGGGTCCTCGGGAGGGTTGTGGATCGGTGGGTGTGACCGATTCTCCAGCGGAGTCTTGGTCGGGTTCCTCCGGAGGGATGAGTAGTGTGTCGTCGGAGATTCCAATCTGGTCACCTTCCGACTGGAGCAAGAATCCAGTAGCAAGGACCTGAAGACCTCTAAGGGCCTGCTCTGGCCCTAGAATAGCAAGGGCATCTTCGACTGCGACTCCGTGGGAGGTTTGGTGGTCTGTGGCGTTTGAAAGTTCTTAGAAGGTCTCCTATGCGGCCTCCGGGGGGCACTAAGGTCCTCAGAGTCCGTTCCGGGGACCATGACTGAGTTTGCAGGAAAGGCTATCTCCTGGGAGGGGTCGTTCGCTTCTGAAACGAGGGCGTTGAACTGGTTGGAGAGGGGTAGGTTTGGTGGGTGGTAGGGGATCACCGCTTTGTCCGATGAGGCACCTCTGTCGGATTTGCCGCCAATGGAGTTAAATCTGGTGTGGGAGTTCGGTAGAGGAAGCAGGGGGGTTGGACAGGTTTTTGATGCTTGTCCCCGTTGGGGTGGGGTTCTTTCCGCTCTGGTTTCTTCTTGAGCTCTGGATGGAGACGGAAGCAATGCTTTGAGAGGTGACCGCACAAATGGCAGTGTGAGCAGAAGATAATGTGATTGTTGTAGATGATTTGCTGGGTGTGAGTCTGGTTGCCAAGTTCGATAAGGATATGGTTGGGGGGGTCGGAGGTGAAGTCGAGTTCCACACATATCTTGGTGTAGTGGGCTTTGGTCAGGTTGCTGGTTTCTGTTGCAGTTGCCACGTAAGTTCCGAAAGAGTTGGCTATACGCCAAAGAGCCGCTGGAATGAAACAAATAAGAGGAAGATTGGAAAGGGTCACCCAGGTGGCAACCGTCGCTGAGTCTTCCTTAGTATTAAAGTTCGCTGACCACTTGATTATCTTCATCTCGTGGGAGTCAATCCTACTGGTGCCTTTGGACCACACGATCCTGTGGTCAAGATCGAAGAAAAGATGGAGTAGAATATACCTCGAGTCGAGGGGGGCCACCCTATATTCGGCCGATAGCCGCCAACTGGCAATAACCTTCTGGACCCAGAAGAGTTTAAGGCAGCCTGAGGAGAATTTGAGGACGAAAGAGAAGGAAAAGGAGGTGGCCAGGGAGGTGAGTTCCTGGTCGGTGAAGGGCACCGTAGGCATGGGAGATGCCAAAGGATACTCGACTTTGGGGAGAGGGACGTTCGGGAACAGGAGTCCCTGATTGGGTGTCATGTCAGGGCGAAGCTTGTCGGCGAAGGAAGGCATCGGAGGAGCCGACAAATGGGGCGTGTCCCACCCCACGCAGGGGGCTGGCCACGCGGGGGGTAAGGTAGAGGGTGGAGGTACGACCGTCCTGGGGATCGGGACCAAGCTGGGGATGAGAGCGATGAGGTCGGCCGGAAGAGGGCGTACAGAATGAGAGGGGAGGGGATTACTATGGAGGCGCATAACGGTACGCCACCGCCGCTGGGGTCGATCGCAGGTGAGGGAAGGACAGGAGCTGTTCCGGGCTAGGCGTAAGAGCCACTCACATTCGACTGAAGGGGGGCACCACCAAAGAAGCCAAGGTCAAATGCGCCTTCGGGGGAGGAAACGGCGAAAGTGCCCGAAGAAGAAGGAAGGTCGTATGCGCCCGAAGAGGGGGTGACACAGGCAGCGTCAATGGACTGGACGCCATGCGCACCCGCAGGGGAAGGACCCACAGGGAAAAAAGGGCAGTCGTATGCGCCCCGGGGCTGAGCGCCATATGCGCCAGTGCTCGGGCCATATGCTCCCCTGCAGGAGCAATAGGGGCGAGGCCGCTATATGCGCCCGCGACAGAGAAAGGAGGTACGGATGCGCCTAGGGAAGAGGACCCGAAGGCGCCCGCGAAAGCAGGTGGTGGGCCACCATATGCACCCACAGAGTGGGGGGTATATGCGCCCACGGCGGAGAGACCGTCATATGCGCCAACGCGCAAAGGGGCGCATAGCAGGTCGACTCCAGGCAGCTCGATCATGCCGCGAGGAGGAGGGGCCGGAATTTCAAAATTCAAAAACGAATTTTAGAAATTCCCCTCGAACGTCAAACCCGAGGAAGGCCGGGGGGAGAGCTGGGGGAAGGAAGGGGAGGCAATGGCGGGGGGACGTCGGCGTTCTTGGACCCGACTAGGGCGGCGACGGGGGGGGTGGCCGAGGCCACCAGGAGAGGCCGGGTCGCTACCTTCGAGGGGGAGGCCGGGAGGTCAAAGAATACAGGGGAAGCCGCGGGGGGGAGCGAAGGAGACGGGGGGAGGGACCGGATCTAGGCGAGGGGCAGGCGATCGAAACGGGGGCTACGGTCCGAGGACGGCGAAGAGGTCGGGGGGGCCTCGCCTGGCCGTACCCGGGGGGCCGCCATGCGAGGAGAGGGAAGGGAGGAAGGAGGGGAGGGCGGGCAACCGCCGGCCTAGGCAGGGCCGGACGGAGAATCCGCAGCGGGGGGGGGGGGGGGAGCTTGGAGTGGGAGCTGGGGAGCTATATATATATATATATATATATATATATATATATATATATATATATATATATATATATTAGTGCAAAATATATATATATTAGTGCAAAAAAAAAAAAAAAAAAAATATATATATATATATTAGTGCAAAATACCATAATCTATGGTACACTTATATATACACTTATATACATCTCATATATACATAGGTATATATAATTTAGTACAAAAAATATAATACATGCTAGGGTATTTCTAAAGTGAAAATACTATCATAGTAGCATGTAACATGTATATATGTGTGTGTATATAATAAAAGTCCTTTGTATTGAAATTACTCCTTTAAATAGTATAATAAAATAAAATACTAAAAATCATTTGCAATTTAATAGTTTAGAAGGAAAAAATACTGTAAAATCTAAAATAAATTAAAATAAAATTTATAAAAAGTTTAGGGGGATTACAGCAGTCCTCAGACCCAACTAGTTGTCTGCACCTATCTGACGAGGCTTGCAACTGGCTAGTTTCACTGTCGTAGTATATGTGATAAGATTGGGTCTAAATTCCAATGAAACACTACTGATGATGGACAGTGCTGGCAGTCGGCGAGAGCCATGAGAGACAAGCAAACGGAGAAGGTCATGAACCTTTGTTTAGTTTTGTATTCTCTCACCAAAGCATTCTGCCAAAGCCATAGAGGGGAGCCAATGCTAGTAGATGCACTAGTATGTAACTTAGGCTCGGCACTTTCGTGAGAAATCAAGGGTTAGAGTACCTAGTCTAGGGGAATGATCACCCTCTTTACGTTGTCCTCTAGTGCAACACTTTCTATGTTTTTATGACTTGCACTGGTACAGGACCTGATGAAGAAGACCCAGAATGTAATAGATCTCAATCAGACATAACCACAACTTTGGAATAAAAATCTAGAATGTAAGAGATCTCCATCATATATAATCATGGTTTTAACTGTCAATAAGAATTTTATTTTGTCTCTTATTATAATTTTAATCTTGTTACATAACATGTTCAATCTCCGAAGAATCACTGCCTTCATGAAGGCGTATGTATGTCTAAAATGAGAGGTGATGCATAAACTTGCACTGTACAATCTGGTTTCTGAGTAACTTTTTCTGAGACCATTGGACCGTAGTACAAAAATTCTCCAAACCAAAGGATATCACTTGAAGATTTCTGTTACATGAGACTTTGACTACCATTGTCTTCTGACATCACATATTTGATTCTTGAGTGACGCATACAGATTTTTATCTTTAAGACGCATATTATTTATACGTCTTTTCAAATATCCTTGTTTGATTCTCAAAGTCTCTTTAAGACTGCTCGAAGTGCCAATGTATGAATCATGTGATTTGATCTCCAAAAATCTATGTTCTCTTCATACGTCAACTATATAAGCTTTGATTATGAATGGACTTTAGACGCTTCTTCGAAAACTATGCCCTTCGTAATAATTTAGTTGTAATGTGCCATGATCATTAAATATATTTATCATCATTAATAGGTCGTCGTTAATATTTCTCTATGAAGTTTTCGTCTCCCAAAGCATTCAATTGAAGGAAACGAAGAGTCACCAAATTGTTTTATAAATAGGAGTGTGGAACCATTGTTCCTGTACTATTTCCTCAATGGACTCAAAGAAGACTTCTAATGATAAACCCTCTCGTAAACCTGAGCGAGATTCTCCTATGCGATTGCCTGCTGTGGGCCTCATTACAGTTACGTCACCGCTTCCACCAACTTTTGTGAGCTCAGCTTTAGTACTTCCACTCACCTCAAGGAAGAGAAAGCGGACGGAAACAAAGCTATCCACGGTGGAGGAGATTTTTGATGTGCTGGGCCTTTCCTTAAGTGATATTGCCAAACCTTTAAGTGCCTCTCCTGACTTTGATTCTCTTCCCTTGAGCCATGAAATGGTGCAAGGAGGAGTGGATGATTTTCGTCGACTATTTCAAGCTTCGGGTGTGCAGACGCTTCAAGACCTTACAGATGTGATCAATGATTCTGACTATTCTTCTTCCTAACTATTTAGGATTTTATTAGATTTTAGGGTTCTCTTGGCTCACTCCTCAACCATATTTTGTAAACCCGTTATTGACAGTAATTAAAGTCTCTTATTTTGTCAAATTGCTGTGAATAGTCTATTACTCCGAATATAAGAACATACTAACAAATGTTGCATTAATTTTGACAAATAGAAGACAGTTGATAAATCGACGCATAAAACATCTAATTGTCACTCAATCAGACTTGATAGTAATAATTTACAAGATTGATGAAACGTATATTCAAACAATCTCTTTACGTGCTTTACATGTCTTGAAGGAAAAAGAACCACATAGAATCTTCTTATGCGTCTCCTACAACTTGGAGAGAAAGTGACAACATGGGATTTTTAGCAGAAGATCAATTTCGTGTTATCTCTGGTATGTATGCTTTTATTTAGGTCATATAACCTTTGAGAGTAATGCACAACTTGTTTTGAAGTCAACATATGAAGAGAGTTGTGTAATTTTTTTTTCCTTCTTTCTTCTTTTGTGGTTGGAGATGAAAGCATCTTGTATCTTCACTGAATTTTGGAAAATAAAGAACACTTTTCATTTTGTTGGAGATACTTGTGTTCTTATATTTCTATAGAGGAAATATGGACATAGAAAAGTATCATAATTTTGTGGACCTATTATCTATAACATGCTTAACTTAAACATAGATAATAGATATGAAAATTTATCACTATCAGAGGTAATATGGACATGATAGATGTTTGAGTAGATCTATTATCTTTAGCATACCTAATTAGGTACAAATAATAGATATAGAAGTTGATCACTATCAGAGGTAACATGGACATGATATATGTTATTGTGGATCTATTATCTTTGGCATACCTGATTAGGTACAAATAATAGATATAGAAGTTGATCACAATCAGAGGTAATATGGACACAATATATGCTATTGTGGGTCTATTATCTTTGGAATACCTGACTAGGTACAGATAATAGATATAGAAATCGATTATTATCAGAGGTAATATGGACATGATAGATCCTATTATTGATATATTATCTTTGGCATACCTGATTAGGTACAGATAATAGATATACAAGTTGATTACTATCAGAGGTAATACGGACATGATATATGTTATTATTGGTCGATTATCTTTGGCATACCTAACTAGGTATAGATAATAGACATAGAAATTGATTACTATCAGAGGTAATGTGTACATGATAAATGTTTTAGTGGACCTATTACTTGTGATGCATTCGACCGTATGCAAGTAATTGAAGATGATCAAAAACTACATCAAAGGTAATATGGACTTGATAGTCGTTCCTAGATAAATTTGCTCAGAGGTAATATGGACTTGGCAAATTTATGAAATTCTATAGAGAGAGTGTCGATGGTATAGAACATTTCGGAGGTAATAGGGACATGAATATTCTTATAAAGTAAATTTGCTCAGAAGTAATATTGAGATGACAAATTCATGAGTCTCTATAGAAGATAGGTGTTGTAGAATAATTCAGAGATAATATGGACATGATTATTCTTCTGAGAGATAGATTATTATGGTCCAGCTAGAAAATTGAAAATAAGATGTTTTTAAAGTGACTTGGCTTTAATGACGAGTTTTTTTTAATAAATTGGAGAGATTATTTAGATGATTTCTCTTACAAGAATGTTTCATAAGAATTAAAGGTGGTTCCGCTGGAGAATCGGAGGACCCATTATTTATAACTTATCCGGCGCTTGTTGGATAAAATAACAGTTTGAAATGAAAGGGATGTTAAAAGATATTTATTACTCCAGAAAGAAGATATAAACAATGTACAAAACTTGCTGGGGTATACAAGGTAATGTCCACTGTGATTCAGACATAATATTTTTTCAAGAATTTGCCATTAATAGGCATCATCATCAAATATCCATTAGGCTTCGCTAGAATATATGCTCCATTTGAATACACTGATTCAACAACAAATGGACCTTCCCATTTAGCGACAAATTTTCCTTTGATTTTATGTGTCATAACCATAGGACTTCTTACCGAAAGAACTAGGTTGCCGACCTGGAAAACTCGCTCATTTACCTTCTTATTGAAAGCTTTGGAAATACGGGCTTGATATAACTCAATCATTTCTCGAGCCATGAGTCGTTTCTCATCGAGTGCTTCCAATTCATGTAAACGTAGACGATCATTGTCTTCAGTTGCTAATTCATTGGACAAAGTGATTTAGAGAAGGGATTTGAATCTCTAGGGAAAGAACTGCTTCGCTTCAGTGTTGTACCAGTCGGAGTCCGTACTATGGTGCGGTATGCCTAATGACATTCAGAAAGTTTCTCATTCTAATTATGTTTATTGGATGAAACAAACTTCTTGAGTAACTTGATAATATTTTTCTTGAAAGCTTCAGCCAAACCGTTAGCTGCGGAATTGTAAGCTGTAGAAGCTACATTCTGAATATAGTTTTTCTCACAAAACCGATGAAATTCATTGCTCACAAATTGTGGATTGTTATCATGGACAATCCTAAAAGTAAGTCCAAAATGATATATCACATGATGTTTAATAAAACTAATGACATTGGATGTCTTCACTTCAACAAGTGGTATAGCTTTTGCCTATCTCGAAAAATAGTCAGTTATCGTCAGGATAAACCGATGTCCCCTGAAGGACGGAGGATTAATAAGTCCAATGATATCCATTCCTCATGCTTCAAAAGGCTAAGACACGGCCGTTGGATGCAAAAACTATAAAGGTTGATGTATAAAATCTGCATGGATTTGACAAGCTTTACATTTTCTTGCATACTCTATAGCATCAGCTACCAAATGGGCCAATAATAACCCAAACGCCTTAGCCGATCTTGCAGTTTCAGATGAGGTTGATGGGTACCACAAGTACCATCATGAGCTTCATGAAGGTCCTGTTTAGAGAGAATGTCCCTTTATTGAAATAGCTTCTTTTGGATCGTCGGGAAGAGTTTCGTAAACATCATATTCTATAAATAGAAATCTCCAATCTTTTAAGTCAACATTTGTTGTTGCTAAATAACTTTGGTGAACATCCAGATTATTCTTATTATAAAATAGTTCTCGACCAATTACTGCGATCGATTTCGGGGTATTGACTGGAATAGAAAGTGATGCTACCAGACTTGCTAGAGCATCTGCTTCTGTGTTTTCTAGCCGAGGTACATATTCAATAAAAAACTCAAAGAAAGTAGCAGTTATCTTGATAGTTGTTTGATGATATGGAACAAGGTCTTCATGACTAACCTCATATTCTCTTTGAACTTGACTGACTATCAACTTGGAGTCGTCATAAGCTTCTAGATATTCTACCCCTAGTTGTTTGGCCAACTGGAGTCCAATAAGTAGAGCATTATACTCAGCAACGTTATTGGAACAAGACTCCACAAGAGAATAAGCACGATAGATGACCATATTATCAGGGGATATCAACACTACCCCCACTCCTGCTACTATGTTGCCTTTGGGATCCATTCTTGAAGCTCCATCGTAGAACATTCTCCAAATAGACTCTTCCATAAATGTATTAGACTTCAATACTTCATCCGAAATTTCATCATAGAGTTTAAAAGTTTCTACTATCGGGTGTGCAACTAGGAATCAGTCAGAGTTTGTCATTTGATTGCCTTCTGGGGTACATAGACCATATCATAGGGAGATAATAACATTGCCCAAGTAACAAGGCAAGAATTGACCACACTTGGTTTGGTCATGAGAACCGCAAGAGGGTTAACTCTTGATATGTACTTAAATCACATCATTTTCCATAACAAATACTGCTTACTGCGAAATGATGAGATTAAATTATATCTGAGGTAATCTTTTTATTTCTTAAGGTACTATATATACTACAGATAAATTATATTATTTTTGAATTTGTAGAGATACTTGCCTCCATCTACTCTCTCAAGGAGGAGGCGATATTGGTGCCCAACCAGTTTACCATCACTAAGGACAATGTCAACATCCACATTAATGATGTACTCTTCGTCAATGTCTGTAGATATTTTGTCATGTTCGTATCGGGGTCGTGTAGTTGATTGCAGCATTGTGATTATTATTTGGGCAACGTATGCAACGTGTCAAGGTTTAAACACATAATTTTAATTAAAGATGTATTTCTATGCTACAGGACATCTGCTCAGAATCATGTGAGAAGTTTGATCGTACGACAATGTAAGGTAGTATTAACAGTTACCTTAATATATGTGAAGATTGTTTCATTCATATATAATATACATATCATACTGTGCAAATACTGATGGGAAAAGAGATTATGATCAGAGGTCTAGACTTTAAGAGAAAGGAACGGCTTTAAAAACGCCAAAGAGGAGGATGCTGACTATTTGTTTTGGCAAAATTCAAGAAGTATGCTTTAATAGAAGGATTGAACTACTAGAGAGCATATTGGACTTGTAAGTGCATAAAAATGTTCCATTTTTCTAGTGTGTGGTCATCTTGGAACGTGTAGGTCACTTCATCAATCATGAGAAGTCCCATGAGATCACTGGCTATATATTTGAATTAAGGCTTAATTGCAACTTGATACCCTCAACTATTTAATTTTTTAACTTAATATCCTAAACATTTTTACTCGACAACTTGATACCATCAACTATTTAACATTTTCAATCCGATACCCAAAATTTTTAAATGACAAAACTACCATCCCTTCTCATCCCAACCTCTCCCTCGTGTCCATGCCCCTCATCCCCTCCACACCTCCCTCTAGCCACCCCCATCCCTCTCCACTCCCTCTCCTTCCGCCCCCTCCGACTACCACTGTGCCCTCCACTCCTTCCCTCTCCGGCCACCCTGCTATGTCATCACGTCCCGCCTCGCCTCCGCTCCCCCTACACCGACTGTACCATCGTTCCCTCTCTGGGAACGCCCGTAGCTGGAGGAGGTGGCACCGCGGAGAGTGGGGGTTGCAACCGACGGTGAGGGAGCGGAGGCGGCCGAGGCAAAAGGGGTGGCCAGGAGAGGGGAAGGGAATAGAGAGGACAGAGAGGGGCGCGGAAGAGGAGGGGGCTATGCTGGCGACAAGGATATATTTGTCCAAAAAAATTTAGGATATCAAGTTGTTACCAAAAAAATTTAGGATATCAAGTAATTAAAAAACTAGAATAGTTGAGGGTATCAAGTTACAATTAAACCTTAATTAATTATGAAGTTCTAGTAGTTTTGAATTCTTTGTGCAAGGAAAGTGTCTGGTTCATGATTTGTTCAATGGATGTATACTACGTTTAAACATACGAATGTTCTCTGGTTACTTTTTCATCATATTCATTTGTTGAGAACTAATAAGGGACTTTAGTCCCACATCGGAAGTTGTATTGTGAAGAGGGGGTGTACTCTTTATAAGTAGTGGCAGGAACCCATCAATAAAATCATCTGAGAAATTCTACTCATTTCAACTTGGTATCAGAGCCAGGTTCCCAAATTTTTTTCTTCCTCCTTGACACCAGCCCCCCCAAACCCTCCATTTACTATTCCAGCTCCTTCCCTCCCGGACCTGCGGTGCAGCGCCCCGAACCTGACCTCCCTCCCTGACGCCAGCCCCCCACCCCTCGATCCACTATTCCAGCTCCTTCCCCCCCCCGGACCTGCGGTACAGCGCCCCGGACCACCCCTCCCTCCTAGACGCCAGCCCCTCTACCCTCTGATCTACTATTCTAGTGCCCTCCAAACCCGGACCTGCCCTCCCGGACCTACTGTGCAGTGCCCCGGACCTGTCCCCCCGGACCTACTGTGCAGTGCCCCCGGACCTGCCCCCCCATAACTGCTGTGCAGTGTCCAATTTTTTGTTTTTTGTACCTTCTTTGGAAGTGCTTGCAAAAGTTTATTATTTTTGCACAGCTCCTACTCGGAGTTCTGGAAATATCGATCATGCAAGAAGTCACGGTCCAATTGGTTATGCTTGCACTATCTACCCTCGTCATCATGACGCGGTTCTAATTTCTCGTATGCCTGAAGAATTTCTGTGAGGAGGCCCCTTGTTGTTCCCCCTGGTCTCTATAGTTGATGATATAGACACCCGAGATCAGGACACCCAGCAGTTAGCAGACGACGACTAGGGATACAACAAGGCCTCCCTACTCACAGTTGAAGACGCCATGGATTCTATCAGTGGTAAACTGATGACAGAAGAGATGAAGGCCATGGTTGATGAGATCTTATCAAAGAGATTAAACGAAACAACCCCACGGGTGACCCATACTGATATGGATCCATCACCCTACAAAATGGGAAGTTGGAAAAACTGGAGACAGAGTTGGAAGGAACGTCCAACTACTTAAAATGGTCGAGGCAGGCGATACGGACGTTGAAGGGACGTGGCTTGGTTGGCTATGTCAATGGCCAAACAAAGGCGACATCCGATCCCTCCTCAAAGGAGTTTGCTATCTGGGAGATTGTCAACAACATCGTAGCTGGGTGGTTGACAGCCTCCTTGACCTACCAGGTGTTGGACAATGTCGAGGCGATGGAGGCTGTCGCTGATATATGGCGGACTTTGAAGGATATGTACTCAGGCTCGGACAACCCAATACGGTTCTTCCAACTTCAGAATAAACTCGATAGGGTGCCCAAGACGACCGTACCATCTCTGAGCACGCGGCCCTGTTGAAGAAGTACTGGTCTGATCTGGATCACTATGATCCTCTTGGGATGGAAGATGCACAAGTCGAACCGACATTTACGAAGTATTTTCAGACGTTCCTGGCTTATATTTCGCAACAGCGAATGAGGAAGTTCCTGAAGGGGCTCAACCATGTGTTTGAGCACAGAAGGAATATTCTCCTGTCCCAGCCCAACCTTCTAACCTTGGAGGAAGCTATAGCTGTCATGACACAGGAAGAAGCCCGATTGAAGTTGATGCCCAATAAGGGCTCCTTCCAAGGGGACTAAGTCACGGTTGAAAAGTCTGTCCTTGCTGCCTTCACTCAGTCTCCATCTGTGAGTGGTGTATGCCACAAGTGTGGTAACTCCGGACATTACATCAGATTTTGTCCAAAACCCCTGCGAAGTCAGTTAGTGATCGCAGACGGGGACGTGGAGGACGTCGGGGTGGTAGAGGAGGATATGCTGGTAGAAGGGGAGATTATTTTGGAGGACACAAAGAACATCTGGCGGAGGAATGGAAGAAAATCAGCTAGAAGAAATAACCTCGCTTGAGCAGGAGTTCCTTGCGAAGTTACGAGGCACAAAGCTGGGTTTGGCCGACAGTCATGTCACTCCTGGGGCGTCATCTACCTCGGAGGATCACATCACTTGCTTTGCCCAACCCAGTACAGGTATACCTGCACGTGCTCTTGCATCTGTCCATCAGTCAGGTTGGATTATGGACTCTGGGGCATCTCGCCATGTCACGGGATCCCGTGGTGAGTTTCAGGACTATACTCACCTACCGTTGTCGAAGATTATTCAGACTACTGATGGTACCTCCAGACCTGTAATGGGTAAAGGCACTGTCGCATGCACCCCTTCCTTTACTCTCAACAATGTCTTACATACTCCTTCTTTTCCTGTCAATCTTATATCTATTAGTGCCATTATCCTTGATCTAAACTGTTTTGTTTCCTTTGACATTCCTATGATAACTTTTCAGGAGAAGGGGACAGGACGAAGACTATGGACTGGCATATGGCATAAGGGGCTATGGTACTTGGACAGGACCGAGCTGGATAAAGCATTGGCATCTCTAGTAGTAGATGCACAACCGAACGCTTCACGTAGCAGTATAGAAGACGAATTGCTCCTCCTTCACCAGCGTGTCGGGCATTCTTCTTTTAAAGTTATTAGTCGAATGTATCCGTCCTTATATCAAAGGGCTAATAAAGAGAAGTTATTTTGTAATACTTGTGAGTTGGGAAAACATACCAGAAGCTAGTATATGAGCTCCAGGAATAGAAGTTCAGCTGCATTTGACATGATACATTTGGATGTATGGGGCCCTTGTCCTACAACCGGTATTAACGGTTTTCGATGGTTCGTCACTTTTATTGATTATTATCCTCGCGTGCTTGGGTCTACCTTTTGAAGAATAAAGATGACATCTTTGAGACATTTCGAGATTCTCATCGTCGGGTAGAAACACAATATGGCACTAAAATTAAGTGCTTATGGTCTGATAATGGGACGAGTATACTAATAAGAAGGTTGCTGAGTATTTATCCACTTATGGAATATTACACCAAATTTTATGTGACTATATACCGGCACAAAATGGTGTGGTCGAACGGAAGAACAGATACCTGCTGGAGGTCGCACGGATGATGATACTGGCTATGAATGTCCTAAAATACTTATGGGGACAAGCTGTCTTGACGGCCTCTTATCTCATCAACAGAATGCCACCTCAGGTATTGGACTGGAAGACACCGTTGGAAATGCTTACTGGTGTAACCACTTACACAGTTCCACCGAAAGTATTTGGGTGTGTGTGTTTTGTCCAAGATAATAGGTCGAGAGTTGGTAAACTGGATCCTTGAGCGGTTAAATGTGTCTTTATCGGGTACACGGTGACTCAGAAGGGATATGCATGTTGGAGCCCGGTTGAGCGGAAACTGTTTATAAGCATGGACGTTACATTCCGAAAACTAGAACCATACTATGGTTCAGATGAAGGTTCAACGTTTGGTGACACACCTAACACGGA
This sequence comes from Iris pallida, assembly GCA_029216955.1. Lineage (NCBI taxonomy): Eukaryota > Viridiplantae > Streptophyta > Magnoliopsida > Asparagales > Iridaceae > Iris > Iris pallida. The sequence goes on from JANAVB010009599.1 coordinate 11,370,836, forward strand.
GGGTGTTAGACGTGAGGGGGAGAGAATAAGCCCAAACATGGTAGTCGGATCGGTCCCGTGCCCGGTCGTGGAGAACTGGACGAAAGGGAGAGATACCAGTGACTCTGATGAAGAAGACGATACATAGGTTACGCAGGGGGAGAAGCTGTGCCCAGTGTCAGTACCTACTGTACCAAGTCCAGTGCCTACCATACCAAGTCCTTCATCTACTCATGTCCCGGCTCTTGAAGATGTTGACCCCGTACTGAATCACTCTGATTCCGATGCAGATCTCTCTGACTTTGATGGTATGTCCTTTCCACCACTTATTGCTCCTTTAAGAAGATCTTCTCGCATCAATATGGGTAAGGCTCCTCGTCATTATGATGATTATGAATATGACATTGCCAACTTCTTGTCTTATTCTATCATTTCTCCAAATTATTGAGCCTTCATTGTATCGTTAGACTCTACTTCTTTGCCCAAGTGTTGGCAGGAAGCAAAAAAAATCCAAGGTAGAAAGCTGCAATGATGGAAGAACTTGGGACACTAGAGAAAAATAAGACATGGGGGCTAGTTCCATTACCCAAAGGAAAGAAAGCTGTGGGATGCAAATGGGTGTACACAGTAAAGGAGACGCCAGAAGGAAAAGTAGAGCGGTACAAGACAAGGTTGGTTGCAAAAGGATACACACAATCATATGGCATTGACTATGATGAGACGTTTGCCCCACTAGCGAAAATGAGCATGGTAAGAACTCTGGTCTCCATTACAGCAAACTATGGTTAGAAGCTCTACCAGTTAGATGTAAAAAATACCTTTCTCCATGGGGAACTGCAAGAAGAAGTATACATAGAACCCCTTCCAGGGTGCTATGCGACAGAATCAGACGGAGGGACGTAGCATGGTAAAGTGTGTAAACTAAAGAAGTTACTATACGGACTCAAGCAATCTCCTCGAGCCTGGTTTGACAGATTCAGAAAGGCCGTTACAGGCATGGGGTACCATCAAACAAATACAGATCATACGATCTTTCTCCAGCATACAAGAGGCCACATTACTATACTTGTTGTATATATGGATGATATAATAATCACTGGTGATGATGAAGTCAAGATTACTAAGCTGAAGTCAAAACTCGCGAAAGAGTTTGAGGTGAAGGATTTAGGAGCGATGAGGTATTTTTTGGGTATCGAGGTGTATGACGGCGAATAGGAAATTGTTCTCTCGCAGAGAAAATACGCACTAGATCTGCTAAAGGAGACATGGATGCTGGGATACAAAGCAGCAGTAACTCCAATTAACCAGAAGTGCAAGCTGGGAGCAGAAGCAGGAGAGCCTGTTGATCGTGAAAGGTATCAAAGACTTGTATGGAGATTGATTTATCTGGCTCACACTCGCCCGGATATCTCATTTGCGGTGAATGTAGTGAGCCGCTACATGCATGATCAAAGAACGGGTCATATGGAAGCAGTGTTTCAGATCTTGAGATATCTAAAAGGGACGCTAGGAAAAGGACTGTGGTTCAAGAAGAATTGACACATAGTAGTTGAGGGATACTACGATACAGATTGGGCAAGCTGCATAGACGACAGAAGTTCTACCACAGGGTACTATATTTTTGTAGGAGAAAACCTAGTCTCATGGAGAAGCAAGAAACAGCCAGTGGTAGCATGGTCGACAACTGAAGCAGAATACATGGCAATAGCTCTGGGAGTGTCAGAGTTGCTATGGGTAAGAGCACTACTGACAGAGTTGAAGCTGAACAAGGGAGCACCATTATGTTTTATGAGCGATAGTCAAGCTGCAATATGTATAGCTAACTATCCAGTTCAGCAGGACAGAACGAAGCACATCGAGATCGATCACTACCAAAATAAGTCATATCAGCGACGTATTTAGCGACTCCAAGATAGAACGTCGCTAATTTTTGGGGGTTTAGCGACGTTTTACTAAGACGCCAATGTTAGTCGCCAACAACGACTAATAGCGACGTCTAGCGACTATAATTTGTTAAATGGAAACCTACGTCGCAAGTTCGTCGGTACACGTCGCTGATGTAGCGACGCGTAGCGACGCAATTTAAGCAGTGTCGCCGTTTATTAAATGTCAGTGACGTTTAGAGACGTCCTTTTCGTACGTCGCTAAATGTTTCATATAGGCTACGAGGGTTTCATTTTCGATCATTCACAAATTCCCCCCCCCCAATTTTTTGCGTGCTCCTCCTCCGCGGCACTCCTCCGGCGATTTCCCTCCTCCGGCCTCCTCCTCCGCGGCGCTCCTCCGGCGATCTCCCTCCTCCGGCCTCCTCCTCCTCCTCCTTCTCAGGTAGCTCCCCCATCTCTCTTTCTCTCTCACACACACACACTCTTCCTGTCCCCGCTTCCCAGTTTCTCCTAGTCTTTTAGCTCTTTCTCTCTCGCTTCTAATCTATGTCTATGAGAGCGTGGACTCGCCGCACGAGCAGCAGTGTGACACCTATTTTGTTGGTTTGGACACGTCGTGTCCTACTGTGTGGACCCGAGACTCACAGTGTGACACCTATATACTGATACTGGGAGTTTTTTGGGCATATCAACTGTCAATTTGATATTTTTCTTGGATTCGAATTCCAATTTAGGGTTCGAGCCCTATTTACTGATACTGGGAGTTTTTTGGGCATTTTTAGGGTTTTGAAATGATGAATAAATTGACTAATAATTATTATCGACTTGTTGAATTCCAAATCGGAGATCCTTTAAGTACCTGTTTTAAGTCCAACTTGTCCATAGTGATCGATATTCTATAAAATTTCAGCTATATCATGAAGGATGGATACTAATCCTGTGAATAAGTTTTCTTCTAAGTATTCTCGACAGTTGAGTATGATTTAGCTCACTGACATTACTGAAATATGGAATGATTAGTGTAGGGTATGTTGGTCAGGTTTTGGCAGAGTTGGGATATGATAGTATGCATGTTACAATTAACAAGGAATGCCATTGACACCAAATATTGCACGACAGGTTACTTGAGTAACCTGGAATGTTTTACCTACTGAAAAAAATGGTTTGGGCAAGGGTGTGTATAGGTTTGTTATCAGATGGTATGGGATTTTTCCTGCCAAGTTCTGAACAGCAGTCCAGGCTGCCTGCTTAGTTGAAAGTCTTAATTAGACTTTCTGTTCAGTACCATTCGACTTAATTAAGTTGACCTGAATACCATATTTTAAATCCTAAATCTAAGTCTGCCTGTTGTTCAATTCATGACATGTTATCTTGTTAACAGTAAATGCCTTCCTTTTTAATATGTGTGAAACTCAGAGGTAGGATAAATCCAGTACAAATTAGGGACTGTCATGTTCAGGCAGTTGGTACCAGTATTTAAGACTAGTTTGATTTGTATAATTTATGTTAAAGGCAGATAGGTAGGTCATGTATGAGAGACTGGATACCTAGGTATGATGGCTTGGCTAGTTCATGATACCCACAGGAAATTTGTCTATTGATATGGACTTAGATAAATTCCTATTAGGAAATGATATTGGAATAAGGATTAACCTGAGAATGGGCTTAACTGAACAGTAATATCAGTTAGCAACTGTTTTCTGAGTTTGAATGTCAGGTATTTTTGGAAAATGGTGAGATACACCAAGTCAGACATTGTCCCTACAGCCATTTGACTGGCGGGGTAGAAATCTATGTACGATATTTGCTATAAGGACTTTGTATTAATCTACGGTACGACATCGTGATCAGGACATAGTCCCTGCAGCCATTCGACTGACGAGGCAGAAACTATGTAGCCGTAGATAAAGCTGACTGTCCTCCGACCCCCATACCTCGGCAATGATGATACGACAACCTATCACTACATCTTTTAGTAGTAGATAATGTCTTAGTATTACATTTTGTGTGTTCATCTTATTGATTCTGTTACATCCTTCAGATACTATATTCGATAAGAACATATACTACACCATATGTACAGAACATAGATGATTCATATTAATGTATGCTAGAATGAATTTTGGGTTGTATTCTGAGCCATCCGTTCTCACACTTGACAAAAAATTGAATATAACCTTTTTATCTGCCATTCGACTGGCGAGACAGAAATCTATGTACGACATTTGCTATAAGAAATTTGTATTAATCTACGGTACGACATCGTGATCAGGACATAGTCCCTGCAGCCATTCGACTGACGAGGCAGAAACTATGTAGCCGTAGATAAAGTTGACTGTCCTCCAACCCCCATCACTCGGCAATGATGATACGACAACCTATCACTACATCTTTTAGTAGTAGATAATGTCTTAGTATTACATTATATGGGTTCATCTTGATTCTGTTACATCCTTCAGATACTAGATTCGATAAGAACATATACTACACTATATGTACAGAACATAGATGATTCAAACTAATGTATGCTAGAATGAATTTTGGGTTGTGTTCTGACCCATTCGTCCCCACACTTGGCAATTATGCATATGAAATATATCGTTGAAGAACATAAAACTTGTGGTCATACAATCGTCACTTTCGTGCGTCAGTTCATGTCGGTCTTCACTTTTTGCAGTAATTATCTTAAAATGGATATGAATTACTATCTGCGGAACCGTTTGTGGATGTATAATCGTCATCCTGATAAATTATTATCTGTGTCAATCTTTGCAAAATTATCTTAAAATAGATATGAATTACTATCTGAGAAACCGTTTGTGGATGTACAATCGTTATCCTGATGACATGTGCGGTGTGCGGGATGAATTTATACAGGGTGTGCAACAGTTCCTGCAGTGTGCCAAGGCGTTCCCTCAATACATGGACCGTACAAAAATTAAGTGTCCATGTGTGAGATGTCGCAACTTGAAATATCATTCGGAAGTGGATGTGATATATCATTTGTATTCGAGGGGTTTCATGCCAAATTATTATCAGTGGACCGCACACGGATAACTTGTGCCTTTAGCCTCCGAGTCGAAGCCTTATGTGGAGCCTTATGTAGATGTCCACAAGCATGCTGATTACGACCAAGGGTGGACGAACATGGTTTTTGATGCTGTGGGGCCTAGTTTCGATCCGAACAATCAATATACAGCTGAGGAGGCACCGAATGTCGATGCTGCAAAGTTCATGGAGTTGCTGGAGAATGCAAGGACTCCTTTATATCCTGGTTGTGATGACCATTCACCGTTAGAGGTGATTACAAGATTGTTGAGCATAAAATCAGATTTTAACATGTCTCAAGAATGCTACAACCGAATCCTGGAGTTAATTAAAGATATATTGCCGGAGGGTGGCAAGTTACCTAAAGACTTCTACCGATCCAAGAGAATGGTGAGATCGCGCTGGATGGGATATGAAAAAATTGATGCATGTTGCAACGGATGCATGTTGTACTATAAGGACGACAAGGATGAAGACGCCTGCAGATTTTATGGTGCCGATCGCTTTAAGGCAACTAGTACAACAAGGACTTCTGGTGCACGCAAGCTAATAGATTCGATGCACTATTTGCCTTTGACGCCGCGATTGCAGAGGTTGTTTATGGCAAAGAAGACAGCTGATAATATGAGTTGGCACAAGCGGGAACAAATAGATGGAGTACTGGATCATCCATCCGACGGGAAAGCATGGAAGCACTTTGATCGAGTGTATCCCAATTTTGCTTCGGAGCCGCGTAATGTCAGATTGGGGCTTTCCTCCGACGGTTTTACCCCATTTGGACTTTCGTGCTCACAATATTCTTGTTGGCCTGTGATTGTTACTCCATACGACTTGTCGTCTTGGATGTGTATGAAGACTCCTTACATGTTCCTAACTGTTATTATTCCAGGTCCGAAGAACTCGAAGAGGAACATCGATGTGTACTTACAGCCCTTGGTAGATGAGCTGAATCAGTTGTGGGAAGTAGGTGCAACCACATATGATATTTCCAGAAAGCAGAACTTTCAGATGAGGGCCACACTAATGTAGACCATCAATGATTTCTCGGCCTATGAAATGTTATCGGGTTGGAGCACCCATGGTCGTCTCGCATGTCCGTATTGTATGGATCGTACTAAGGCTTTCCGTTTGAAACACGGAGGAAAATCTTGCTTCTTTGATTGTCATCGACAGTTCCTGCCAAAGGATTATCCGTACCGGAGGAACATGAATGCTTTTCATGCTGGCGTGGTAGAGAAGTCCAGTCCACCGCCACGGTGGTCCAGGGACACGATATGGAAGGAAGTTAAAGAATTGTCAAGTGCTATTGAAGAGCCTACAGCGGGGTACAAGTGTGATGAATTTGGTCGCGCTCATAACTGGACGAAGAGGAGTATATTCTGGGACCTACCATATTGGAGTGACCATCTGCTCAGACATAACCTGGATGTCATGCATATCGAGAAGAATGTATTTGACAATATAATAAATACTGTGATGGACGTAAAAGGGAAGACGAAAGACAATCCCAAGGCCAGGTTGGACTTAGAAGAAATATGCAGACATCCAGAGTTACATTTGATAAAAGAAGGCAGTGGGAAGTATAAGCAGCCCAAGGCCATTTTCTTACTGGACAAGGAGGACAAAGGTAAACTTTGTAGGTGGATCCAGGGCCTAAAATTTTCAGACGGATACATATCGAATTTGAGAAGATGTGTTGACCCGAAGGAGAACAAACTACAGGGTATGAAGAGCCACGACTGTCATATTTTTATGGAGAGGTTAATCCCGATTGCATTTCGGGAATTCTTACCTCAGCTCGTTTGGGATCCATTGACAGAGCTTAGCATATTCTTCAGAGATCTTTGTTCTACTAAGTTGCTCGTCGATCGGCTTGAAAAGCAGGAGAAGGACATTGCAGTAACATTGTGTAAGCTTGAGAGGGTGTTCCCTCCTGGATTCTTCGACTCTATGGAGCATTTACCGATTCATCTTTCATATGAGGCACGTGTTGGTGGGCTCGTCGGTTATCGGTGGATGTACCCGTTCGAGCGCCATCTAAACCACCTGAAGAGGAAGGTAAAAAATAAGGCACGGGTCGAGGGTTCTATTTGTGAAGCCTATGTCCTTGAGGAGATTACAAACTTTTGTTCAATGTATTTCAAGCCTCATATTGCTACAAATAGAACAAGAGCTCCGAGGAACGACGATGGATATATAGAATATAATGATGCATTATTGAAAGTCTTTAATGCTCTTGGAAAGCCTTCTGGAAAACTAAAAAAGAGATATTTGAATGATGAGGAACTAAAGGCTGCCTAGTTATATATACTACTCAACTGCGAGGAGGATGAAGTGGAAAAGCTAGAGTGGTAAGTGAAAATCTTCAACGTTCAAGTCATCTATTTGTTGATTACGTTATTATAATTTAACGAGTATATCCCGATATTTATTGGTTTTCAGCAAATTTAATGATGAGGTGAGGTCAAGTAGACCATACATTGCAGATGAAGAAGTAGAAGAAGAAATGAGACTTCATTTCCCGTCTTGGTTGACTGCATATGTACGTAAGAAGCTAGTTAGAATCTTCCTCCATTCACAACTACACAAGAAATAACTTAATATTGAACTTAATTTTGTATCTTCTCGTGTTTAGGTCGATCGTCCGGACGTCATCCTTGAGAATGAATCTATTAGAACTCTTGCCAAGGGACCAATTTATGCCATCAAAATATGGCCAAGTTATTGCGTGAATGGGTTTAAGTTCAAGTCAATAAATGCTCCCATCAGAGATAGCTTCCTGGATCTTGATTCCACAAAAAAAAGTTGCTTGTGTATCAAATCTACATAGTACAAAGATGTCACTCCAGGCAATGATTTCTATGGCGTCTTACGGGAGATCATGGAATTGACGTACAACTATGGCATAGAGCCTGCCAAGATCGTGTTGTTCAAATTTGATTGGTTCGATCCCATACAAGATCAAGGATGGAAAATTGACAAGCATGGTCTTGTGGATATTAACTACCGTCGTTGATACCAAGGATACGAACCATTTATCCTAGCAAGTCAAGCTCAACTCGTATATTTTACAACATATCCTAGACGGGGAACAACGAGGTACGACTGGTGGGCAATATGCAAGACTAAAGCTGGAAATACCGACGACGTCGACGAAGTGGCTTATCAGAAGGATGAGCTGCCTCTTGTACCAAATACTGCTGATGTTGACTCAGCAGAAGTTCTCCATTCAATATCTACTTGTGTAGAAGAGGTACAAGTATCCGAAGGGTAAAACGAAGGAGATGCTAGTGACGATGATGAGGAAGAGGAAGAGGATGAGGAGGCAAACGAAGAAGATGAATTTTTAGAGGATGATTGAGAAACTGTGATTTTGATGTATTCATATTTCTGTAATCTTAAATTATGAACTATCATCATTTCTATTAGTATTCAGATTTTTAAAAACTTAAATTATGAACTCCAATGTATGCAGATATTTCTAAACTGTCATTGTATTTATTTATATTTTTAATCATATGTTATTATCAGCATGGCAGGACGATGCGGAGGCACCTCAGGACGACGCAGAGATAGGTCAGGACGAGCCGTGTCCTTAGGTGGGCAGAGAGCTTCATTACCAGAGGATGGCTCCGGACCATCGTCTGACCCGAGCACTCCATTGTACCATACGGTCGCAGGTCTGGGTGGCAGTACATCTGCGACGAGCAGTTCCAGGCTTGTTGATTATACTCCTTCCCCTAGCCTTCCTACCGCTGACAGCAGCATGGCGGGTGGGGAGCAGGTGGAGGAGGTAGTCCCTACTCCCACCCGGGCGGATCCATACCAGAGCGACCCTCCATGCGCACCTCAGGACGAGACGAGGATGGAGATTTGGGCCGACGGTCCTACGAAGTAATTTAAATGAATATATATATATATATATATATATATATATATATATATATATATATATATATATATATATATATATATATATATATATATATATATATATATATATATTTTATGCATGTCTGTATATATATATATATATATATATATATATATATATATATATATATATATTCATTAATACGTTGGTTATCTTTGTATACAGATATCGTCCCTCGTCGGTACAGAGAGCGTTGGGCTCCTTTCTAAGGTCCAACTATGGGGGTCCGTGGATCAACTACTCGGATGCCTCGGAAGAGAGGAAGGCATTCTGGTTTGTCCACTTCAAGGTAACTAAAGATAGTTAATTTAGTATGATTAATATAATTTTAAGCATTTTTTAGAACTTATTATTTTAATTTGTAATTCTTGTAGAGGACTTATTTTTTATCCACCACACCGGGCCGAGCAGATTGAGAGGCAGTTTACTGTCGTCGTCGCCAAGTTGATCCGTGATGCAATTGACGATCAAAAAGCTCGTCAGCGCTCCGAAAAGTCGATTGCTGGTTGGATCACGCATGACCAGTGGACCACGATGAGGGCTCGATTTGAGGAGCCCCGGTATAGAGAGCGGTCGGAGAAGGCGAAGGCGGCTAGGACGAGGGCCGAAAAGTGGTGTGGTGGATCGATTCCTATGACGGAGCATTTCCGTCGTCTGGTATGTAATTTATTGCAATATATAAGATTTTATTGATAGTAGGAGTATATAATTTTCTATTTTACTAAAGAATAAAATATAATAAACACGCAGGTATAGAGGGGTGAGGACGCAAACATGGTGACCGTCTTCCTGGTCACCATCGGAAGGACGGAAAGCTCATAGACGACCGGGCTACTCAGAGCTATGTCAGTAGTAATTTAGATTTCGTTAATTTTTAACACAACTTGAAGAATATACATATAACCATATAGTTAATAATAATTAAATACTTTAGACGTTTATTAGGCTAATTTAGGTAAGTACTGATTTATAGAGATGCACAATGATTTCTAGGACAAGTTTGTTAGGCTACGTGAGCATGCGAGTGCTAGTGCACCGGCAGAGGGAGGGGTTGGTACATCGCAGCCCTCTCCACCTCAGTCGGAGGACGAGCTCTGGAAGACCACCGTTGGTGGTCTTTATATAGGTACGTACTACGGTACGGGGTCCTACGACGCATTTGTTGCGACGCAGGCATCCAGGGCTCCCTCTGCCAGTGTGCATTCACAGCCGTCACAGGCCGAGTCGTCCCGAGTCGAGGGTACCATTGCCCGCCAGATTGCTGAGCTGTACGACGATATGCTGAGGAGGATTTCTGAGCAGCCAGGGTCTCAGGTGCAAGGGGACGCTGCGTCGGCCACCGCATGCTTTGACGAGCTTGAGCGCACCGTGAGGGACATACAGGGGACGCATTCACGACACCGTTACTAGGATAGCGGCTTGCATGGAGCAATGCAGCGCCAGACTGCTAGCCCTAGAGGAGACGCGGACGCACCCATCTCCAGCGGTTACATTGCCTCCTTCTCCAGCGGTTACACTGCCTCCTTCTACAGCGGTTGCATTGCCTCCCCCTTCATCGTCGTCGGTGGTTCTTACACCGGAGCAGTATGCTTACCTTCTTTCCAAGAGCGGTGATGCTCCTCCTGATCAGTCGTAGTCGACATATATATATATATATATATATATATATATATATATATATATATATATATATATATATATATATATATATATTGTTGTGTGATGGCCCATTGTTGGGTCTTTTATGTGTTTATACATACATTATTCTTATGTGGAGCATTATGTTTGACATTGTTGTTACAATTTTTCATATATCTGTGTTGATTGATGAGATTGTGTTTCAAATGTGTTCGTGATTGTATATCTGTGTTGTTTGATACTTTGTGTTCGTGATACACACCGTCGCTGTTTGATACGCATTTGTGTTCGTGATTGTGTATCTGTGTTGTTTGATACTTTGTGTATCTGCTGCAAATGCTGTAGGTGCTGCTGCAAATGCTGTATTTTTTTTTATTTTTTTTCAAAATTAGCAACGTTCAGCGACGTCCAGCGACGAAAGTTAACGTCGCTAAGTATCGGAACGTCGCTAACTGTGATGAACACCGTCGCTGATCGTCACTAAACGTTGCTACGTATGACGTCGCTATGTATCGGTACTATAGCGACGTAAAAACGTCGCAGAACGTCGCCATTTGGCTCTCAAGCCAGGTCAGCATCGATACATGTAAAGTCGCTAAACGTCGCTAGGTGACGTCGGTAACTACAGTTGTTTTACGTCGCTGGTAGTCGCTGAATTAGCGACGTGTATGCGTCACTACGTGTCGTCGCAATAGCGACGTATTATGATGTCGTGTTGTTTAGCGACTAGGTTAATCGTGACGACGTCCAAACGTCGCTAAATAAATCGCTAATTGAAATTAGGGACGTATTTTCCCTATTTAGCGACATCCTGCGGCGTCGCTGATTTGACAGATTTTAGTAGTGGATCGATTCTTCATCAAGGAGAAGCTGGAACAAGGGATACTGAAGATTGACCATGTTCGCTCAGAAGAACAAGTTGCAGACTGTCTGACTAAGGGTCTTAGTTCATTGAGTCTGTCAAAGCTATGTAACAAGATGGGGATGATTAATATCTGTCGTCCATCTTGAGGTGGAGTGTTGAGAACTAATAAGGGACTTTAGTCCCACATCGGAAGTTGTATTGTGAAGAGGAGGTGTACTCTCTATAAGTAGTGGCAGGAACCCATCAATAAAATCATCTGAGAAATTCCACTCATTTCAACTTCATTATTTGTTAATGTGTTTGGGCCTCTGGTGTTTAGTTTTAAGCACATTTGTCTCGTATATATTTTAACTTTTGTTATCGTTGATAATTGAGGCCTGAAATCTCAGGCCAACTAGCTAATGGTTTAGTGTTATTAATAGTTTAATCTCTTTTAGTCTTAGCAAGACCTCCGTAATAAGTTGTGCTCAGAATTTTCTATCGTAAAAAAAAAAATTCCAATGGTTTTTTGCTATTAGCAAAGTTACTTTTCCAACAATTTTTTACCGTTAGCAAATTTATTTTTCCAACAGTTTTTACAGTTAGCAGAGTAATTTTTCCAATGGTTTTTTACCGTAAACAATTTATATTTCCAACGGTCTTTTTACCGTTAACGTGATTTTACCAATGGTTTTTTACCATTAGGAAAGTGAATTTTCTAACAGTTTTTACCATTGGAAAATTTATTTTTCCAACGATTTTTTACCGTTAGGAAAGCAAATTTAGCAACGATAGTTTACTGTTAGAAAAATTCTCGTAAAAAATTCGTTAGAATTTTTTTTTTTTTTTTTTTTTTTTTGTAATGCTTATAATCGTTAGGAAATGTGGTATAGTGTTAGGGCTGTCTTCAGTTAATTTCCTGCGGGGATCAACTCTTTTGAAATGAATAGGCTTTTGTTCTTGCTTCCATGCTGGGATTTGGAAGTAAGCATCTCCATGCAGAAGACAAGACGCTCCTTCTTGCAAACCATTGTTTGTTGCAAAGCAGTAGACACTGGCGTGCACAACGACCTGCGGAAGTACAAGAGACATAACCTGCCTAAACCTATGATCAACCATAGTAATACAAAAGGTTCACTTCATTGAGAAAGTAGAATCTCTCTTCTTCAGAGACCACATCTGTGTCGACAGGAACGACGTCTGGCTAACTATCCATATACGCATTCAGTGTAACACCAGCCAGTGACGGATCCAGAAAATAAACTCAGGGGGGGCAAAATTATAGCAAAAATGAAAAATGGGCCTGATTTCAGTAAAAGTCTAACACAAATTTCCAAATCCAAGGCTACACATTCAATGTAAAATGGGCCTGATTTCATTATAATTAGCAATCAAAATATTGTGATTTGAAAAGATCAAACAGAAACAAAGTTTTCGATATAGAGAAGTCAAAATAATGAAAAAAGAACCAGAATCGAGGATTGATACCTGACCACTGGCGAAGAGGACGGCTGCTAGAGAAGAGATGAGAGTTAAGAATTAGATGGTGCACGCTGCTAGAAACCTAGAAATTGGGCATACTAGTAATTTTTTTTTTTTAAAGAATTCCAGAGGGGGCACGTGCCCCCCTGGCCCCAAGGTGCATCCGTGCCTGACACCAGCCACGGCCTCAGAAAGGTCGACCACAAACAGTTGGTCAGGATCGTTGCCGCAACGTGCATGTCTGCCCCAATTCTCATTTCATATACATTGTTATGGCTCTACTAATTCTAAATTCTTTAGATATATATCTCTCTCTGTGTATGTGTGTGTGCGCGTGCACGCGCCATGTTCTTCTTTCACTACAAGTTGCACACGCGACGTATACTCCAATGCATATTTCATATACATTGTTTTCGTTCTACTAATCAAAATTCTTTAGATTTCAAAAATCTACCTCCATAAAAAGGATAAGAGACAAAAATTATTGAATTAAAACGATCATGGAATATGGAGAAAGCTAGGAAAACGGAATATGAAGAAGAAATTCTAAAGTCTAAAATACCTAATAGATACTAGCGATTTGTTCAAAGGAAAAATTACATAAAGGATACCCTACATTAATTACAATAGAGACATTTCCATTCAATACATGTAGATAAGGCAAAAAATTACTTGCACATTTGTTCGAAGAACGTGGAAATGTTTATTACACGCAACAGATCTCTGAGAGTGAATACTAATGACACTTGATTGAGGTCTTTAGGACGATGGATGAGTAGCCATCTGGGAAGCTGAGGACAGTACAGAATTGTTTCATGAACATGTAGATGTACGTATCATCCAACGGTACATACAAGAGAATCAACAACCAAGAAAACAAACCATCTGCACAATTACAAATATTCTTGACCAACCCTAAAGTTTTCATACTTACAGGACAAGGTTTTTGCTCGCAATCAAAATATCATGTAACCAGCTTCTCGTAATGGCAAAGGCATCCTCAGCATCTCCGTCTTCTTCCTGAGAGTCCGGCCGATGCACGAACCCGTTGCCTCTCCCGTAATAAACTACCACCCTCGAGCCGTCAATGCACTTCTCCATCTCTCTTAATCTATTGACGGGGCAGACATCATCCTCTTTATCCCCGCTGATAAACAAGATGGGAACTCTGAGGTCTTTAGCCAAGGATGTATCTACACCTGAAGCATAGAAGCAGACCCCCGTGCCGAAATGTGCCTGCCGATCACGAGCCAGTGTCTCTACCAGCTTTCCACCACCGTAGCAGAACCCAATGATGCCGAGCTTTTTTGATATTCCTGCTGCTGCAAATTCATCGATTAGCCACTTTGTTGATGCGTCGATGTCTTTAGCCACCATCGATGGAGGGTGTCTTGTTAGCCACTGCTCAAATTCAGTGAAGGGCTGGCCTTTCTTCCATGGATTTCCGCGGAAAAGATCAGGAACAAGAACACTGCAATTATATATAGGAAACAGAATGTAAAAACAGTATATGATGTACCATATCTGAAAACAATATGATCATTGATAACCAGAAAATATCAAAAACTGATTAAAGAAACTAGGAAAGCAGATTTATATTAGGCTTGGGTATGGAGCACAAGAAAGTTCCACAAAAGAATTGTCATCGTTTTCACGACCAGCTGGCATTCTGATGTCAACCATCTGTCATCTGTGCATAGCTGGTGCCAAATCTCTAGTGAAGGTACCTATGAGCAAGCCAGGGTCTTCCCATAAGACCTAGAAGGTCCGTAGGTAGTCGTCCCACTTTATGCTTATGCAACTAAGCAGCAACTTACTTAGAATGCGCCTTCATAATGCTAGACGTTTCCTGAGGAACGAATGTGCAAATTATAAACTAACCGTGTCAGAATACACAAAATGGAATTCAACTAGAACTACTGATCAACAACGCTAGTTCTAAATCAAGTAAATTCAGGATTTCAAAGAATTCTTCAAATTATCTAGCATGACTCAATCAGTAAATAAGGTTTCCCTATTAAACTAGTGAGTCTACTAAGAGAAATTTATGGAGCCATCTTTAAGAATGAGATTGGGTCCATGTAGGAAATAAGGCTTAGATCTTTCTCGACATGTCTTGCCCCAGAAATATCAACCCACCATCGAACAACCAAAGTCTTGTCTATACTCAACCACAATCGTCTGCTGAACCATAGTCAGAAAAAAAAAAAATTCTTCACTCCCAAAAAAAGGTTACAAAGATCTAAGAGCAAATACACTGTTTGAGGGAAGGGTTTGTTACCTATCATCTGTCCAATTAATGCATATGCGAATTTCTATTAATTGACTTGAACTGTGAAGAAGAGATGAAGCAGCACTCATTTCCTCTTACCTTAGGCTCTATATATTGCAGTTTGCATTCCTTAATGGTAACCATAGATTTGAAAGTAGTGATGCACGTCCATATTCGAGAAACTACTAGGTGAATCAAGTCCGCCATCTCATTTTAAAAATTTTGTGGAACCTGGAAACCGAAAAAGTGACAGGTGTACGACTTAGGAAAGTCTCATTCCCCCTTCACCACCGGTAAGCTTAACCCCCAATTCCTTTCTCAATCTAATCCTCTTCAGACGGTGGTCATCGGAAATGGTGACGGTGATCCAGATGAGGAATTGGCCTTGAGATCGCCCACCAACACTACTGGGGATACTGAACAATGTCCACCGAACTGGCAGAGGAGCTCAGGAGGAAGGACTGGATATGGCCTGGATTAGGGCCATTGAATCCTCGATAGGTAAATTTGTCCTAAAAAGGAAGAGAGTGATGCAATTGAGAAGAAGACAATGGAGTTGAACTTGCCGATGGACCAATGGCAAGGAAGAGTTTTTTACGTTCGGACATGTGTCATATTTTTTGGTGGACAAGTGCAAAATGAGATGGTGGACTTGCTTCATCTAATTTGTTAATTTGTGAAACTCCAAGATTTAGTCTCATATTGGATATGTGGTGAGAGTTTGATAGTTCTTGGATTTTATGTATACAATTGAGTTAAACCGTTTTGGCATGTTAAGCTAAGTTGGGCTAAATGATGTGGACAAGTGGTCCATGCAGTGATCATGTCTTGGTGGGTTCGCAATGCCTTTATTAGGATGCATTAAATCCAAATCAATTTATGTTTGTATAGATTATATTGGTATAATACGTTCATGCCCAATTTTTATAGGTACTTTAGGGACTCCTAATAGAAATCTAATTAGGACGAAATTTAGATTTAGGGGGATATGTAAATAGCCTCCATTTGTTGATCATTGGATTAATTGAGAATTTTGTAACCTGGAAAGTCTGTCTGTGAGATGTGAGAGATCCTCATGGTACTAGATCAATATGTAGTTCTGTAATCCTGAATATCCTTTTTTAGTGAATTATTATGTTGATAGTTACTCGTAGTTTTCTCCTGTTTAGGGTTTCAACGTAAAGTGGTTATTTTATCTGGTTAAGACTTTTTTGCTCGTCTTTTTTGTGATTTATATGTTCCAAGGCATCTCGATCTCATTCGTCACTACAAACTAATATCAGAGCTAAAGGTTAGATCCACAAATCACGATTGAAGATCATATTGCACAATATCAAGATCAACAAGTTCAATGGCAATAATACTTTTAGTCTATGGCGTATCAAGATGCACGCTTAATTGAAGCAACAAGGTCTTTGTGCGTCGTTGTCCGACAAGAAGTCGGAAAAGCTGACAGCTAAAGAGTTCGAGAAGCAAGAGGCACTAGAGGAGGGAGACTAATTGACCATAAATTGGAAAAGCTGGCCTTCACCATTGTTAATATGTGTGTGTGTTGTTGGGGTGTGTGTTTGGGGGGGGGGGCGGGGTGGGGGGGTGGGGGAGGGGGGGATAGGGATACCAGGACTAGAGTTGCCATCGATAAAATTCTCGGACCTGGACTAGTCCTCGCAGAGGGATATCAGGATAAAATTCTCCGTGTTTTGAGTTTGCTCTCTATAATTATGATGTTTACTTATTTGTCTTTGTTATACACAGTAGTTATACACTTCCTTTTCGTTACTCAATTATTTTTAAATTGGGCATATTGCTTCCCCTACACTCTATTCATCCGCCTCTAGAGTTGCCATCAATCCCATAATTGGTATCAGAGCAAAGTTTCTCTAAAGTGGACTAACACTCCTAAACAATGGCAACCATGAAACCCATATACACTAATAATGGTGAATGCCAGTCAACAAATAGGCCTCCCCTATTTGATGGCACAAACTACAGGTATTGGAAGACATGCATGAGTTTTTATCTCAAGTCACTTGATTTCGATTTATGGTCAATTGTTATTGATGGTTACAAGAAACCAGCTCGAATCGTTATAGATGGGAGCTTGGTTGAGAAACCTCATGACAAATATACTGATCATGAAAAGAAACAAGCAAGTTTTGATGCAAAAGTTATAAATGCTTTATTCTGTGCAGTAGATAGAACAGAATTCAATAGTCTCTACATGTGCCACGTGTCTCACGAGGTTTGAAAACTTCTTGAGGTAACTCATGAAGGAACTTCACAAGTGAAGGAATCCAAAGTCTCAAGACTTACACAAGAATATGAGGTATTCAAAATAAAGTCTAATGAGACTATCACCAATATGTTTACTCGTTTCCTAAAGATTACATCAATCATGAAAAGATACGCAAGGTGCTTCGAGGGCTAACCACGAACTGGAATCCTAAGGCAAATGCTATCATTGAAAGAAATAAACTCACAACAATGACTCTCGAGACACTAATGGGAAAGCTTGACACATGAGCTTGATCTAAATTTTTTTGAAAAGTCAACACCAAAGGAGAAGACCATTGCATTCAAAGCACATCACAAGATGGCCTCCGATGAGAAAAGTGAGAATGACAGCTCAAACAATGAACAAATGGCCCTCATAACTCGAAATTTCAGGAGATTCTAAAGTATGAGAAATCATACAAAAAGAAGAGAGATCCGAAAGATAATGAAGAACCGATCTGCTACAACTGCAAAAATGCATGCCATATCAAGAAGGATTGTCCTACTGCAAGAAAGGAAAATCGATATGAATCTTCGGATAAGAGAAGATCATCATCCAAGAATTATGCTAACACAAGCATTTGGTGTGAAAGTGAGGCAAGCGATTCTGGAAAAAAAAAAAAAGAAACCTCGCAACACAGCAAATCTATGCTTCATGGCTACAGATGCAAAGATAACCACTAACCCTTTATATGAAGACTTTACATTTGATGAGTTATCTGATGCATTCAGTGATTTATTAGATGATTAAAAGAAGATGATAGACATTTATAAGAATGCAAGGAAAGAGCTGAAGGTAGTACACACTGAATATATGAAGCAATCTCAAATAGTAGAAGATATTATAGATAAATCTTCTTCTAGTAACACGGATGAGATTTTCTCTTTGAAATTGAAATTACATGACATTCTTGAGAAGCTTGAGAAAGCAAATCAAGAAAATGTAAAACTCAATGATCTCTATAAAACAGAGAAGAGGAAGCATATTATTGCTGCTCAGAGGATAGATGCACTCAGTGTTAAGTATAATGAAGCATTTGATATCTCTAAAAAGTTAAGGACAAAGCTGGGAAACAGGTAGTTCAACATGTGACTCAGGTAAACACAAATCACATTCCTAAACACTAACACCGCACGACAAATACCATTAGAACTTTGAGAAATCATGTATTCATTTATAGATATTCACACAAGACACCACATGCTATTTCAGAGACATGCATGATTTTCCAAAGACACCTAGCACAAAGACATCTGCTATATGTCACTACTGTGGTTTAAAAGGACATGTATAACATCAGTGCAAAATGGAGAAATTAGTAGATATACAAATATACGTTTGGGTTTCCAAGACTAACATATCAGGACCCTCAAGAAAGTGGGTACCAAAGGTTTCATCTTCAGCTTGTGTTGTAGGTGGACCTACCCCCTCGCACTAGAAGCAAGTCGATTCGCGATAGTGGTTGCTCCATGCACATGACAGGTGATGCTAATTTGTTTGCAACTCTGTCGATGAAGAAAGAAGGCTATGTCTTCTTCGATAACAATATTAAAGGACATATCATAGGTAGTAACATAGGTACATCTCCCTCTCATATTATCAAAGATGTTTGTTTGATAACAAAATTAAAACATAATCTACTCAGCATAAGTCAATGAGCTTATCATGGTTATGGAATTAATTTTGTGAAAGATAAGTGTTCTATTTATGAGAGATCATCTGGTATAGTTACTTATGAAGGAATAAGAGAAAACAACATATATGTTTTCTATCTTTCGGAGGATACTAATAATACATGAAAGTGTCTATACACATCCCAAGGCGAGAGCTGGCTATGACATATGCGTCTTGGACATGCGAACATAGACACTATTGCAAGGTTATCCAAGAAGAAACTGGTAAGAAGCTTACCTGATATTTCTTTCAAGAAAGATATGGTTTGCGCTAATTGTGAAAAGAACAAAGCAACTAGATCATCTTTCAATTTATTAAATGTTGTAAGCACCTCAAGACCTCTTCAACTTTTACATATGGACTTGTTTGGACCAAGTAGAATCGCCAACCTTGGCGGTAAATTATATGCCTTTGTAATAGTTGATGATTTTTCAAGATTTACTTGGGTTTATTTTCTTTCAAATAAAAATGAGACATTTTCTGAGTTTGTTACTTTTTGTAAAAATGTCCAAAACGAAAAAGGCTTCATGATTACTCGTATCCAAAGTGATAATGACGACGAATTCAAAAATCATGATTTCAAAACTTTTTGTGAGTCAAATGATTTTTCGCACGAATTTTCGTATCCAAGAACTTCCCAACAAAATGGTATTGTGGAGCGGAAGAATAGAACTTCTTAGCGATATGGCTAGAGTTATGCTAAATCAGTACAAACTTCCGAAATACTTTTAGGCTAAAGCTGTTTATACAGTCTGCCATGCCATGTACTAAATAGGGTTCTTATTCGTCCTATTTCGAAAAAGACACCCTACGAGTTGTGGTTTAATAGAACTCATAATATCAGCTACATTAAAGTATTTTGTTGCAGATGTTTTATTCTCAACACTAAAGACAACTTAGGTAAGTTCGATAAAAAAACTGATGAAGGGATATTTCTTAGATATGCCGCAAAGAGCAAAGGATTCAGAGTATTTAACAAAAGATCTCTAATAGTTGAAGAATCCGTACATGTTACATTTGACAAGTTGAACGTCCAAGATACAAATGGCAGTAATAATGAAGATATTAGTAGTACATCAAACAAACCACCCGAAGATACGCCAACCACGTACCTCGATAGTCTGCCTAAAAGATTACGGTTCTCCACAGACCATCCAGAAGAATTGGTAATAGGTGATGTTTCTAAAGGTGTAAGTACTCGTTCTACTAATAGAGATATTTGTGCAAATGTAGCTTTTATTTTTAAGATGGAACCGAAAAACATAGTAGAAGCTTTTGATGATGAATTTTGAATTTTTGTGATAAAAGAGGAACTTAACCAATTTGAACGGAATCAAGTTTGGGAACTTGTTCCCATACCTAGTAAGCACCCGGTCATTGGTACCAAATGGATTTTATGAAATAAACTAAATAAAAATAGTATGGTTACACGTAACAAAGCATGTCTCGTAGCAAAAGACTATAACCAAGAGGAAGGCATTGAGTGCGATGAGACATACTCCCGTTGCTAGACTAGAGTCCATTCGAATGTTATGCGCTTTTGCTAGTTTTCATAATTTAAACTCTTTCAAATGGATGTCAAAAGTGTTTTTCTGAATGGTTTTATAACAGGAGTTTTTGTTAAACAACCTCCTGCTTTTGAAGATTTCAAAAACCCTGATCACGTGTACAAGCTTCGTAAGGATCTCTATGGTCTCAAAAAGCACCTCGTGCATGGTATGATAGCCTTAGTTCCTTCTTACTTGAATACAATTTTTCAAAAGGAAAGGTTGATTCTACCCTTTTTATAAAATCTCTTGATAGAAATCTTTTATTAGTACAGATTATGTAAATGATATTATTTTTGGATCAACTAATGAGATGCTATGTAACGAGTTTTCTAAGTGTATGTAGAGTGAGTTTGAAATAACTATGATGGGAGAACTTACTTTCTTCCTCGGGCTACAAATCAAGCAAAATTTATAAGGGATTTTCATCAATCAAGAAAAATATACAAAAGATCTGCTCAAGAAGTTCGACATGGACAATGTAAAACCGATCGGAACTCCTATGGCAACTTCAACAAAACTTGACATATATAAAAATGGAAAACCTGCTGAGGTACGTAAGTATAGTGGTATGAATGGTAGCCTATTATATTTAATCTGATATTATGTTTTCAGTATGCCTATATGCAAGATATCAGGCTAATCCTAAGAAATCACATGTATGTACAGTTAAGCGTATCCTACGATAACTTAAAGAAAATTTAACAACCGACTGGTGTATGGTATCCCAAAACCTCTTCGTTTGACCTAATCGGTTACTCAAATGCAAATTTTGCTGGATGCAAGGTCGAACGTAAAAGTACCAGCGACACATCATTTCCTAGGAAAGTCCTTAATCTCCTGATTTTCTAAGAAGCAAAACTCTATCGCATTATCAACTGCTGAGGCATAATATATTGCCGCAGGACGTTGTTATGTCCATATTTTGTAGATGAAACAAACATTGAAATACTATCAGTTATCTTACAAGCACATCTATTTTTACTGTGTGATAACAGGAGCACTATAAATCTCACTAGGAATCCAATTTGCCATTCACGCACTAAGCACATAGAAATAAGACATTATTTTCTTAGAGTTCATGTATTATAAGGTGATGTTTGTCTAGAATTTGTGAACACGGAACTTCAACTAGCTGACATTTTTACTAAACCTTTAGCAGAAGATCGTTTTAACTTTATACGAAGAGAATTAGAAATTTTGGATTTTGAGATTATATAATTTAATTATTAGTTGACCTAAGTTCATATATTGTGAAAAATATTCTGGTTATAAGCTGAAAAGCCATTATGTCAACAAGGTGTAAAAGCCTAAGCGACACGTACCAAGTATCTTCGGACTACCGTTAGCTAGGATCCGCCCCAATAGCTAATCCGAAATATTTAACACAATTTATGTATAAGGGTTAATTAATACAAATTAATTTCTTCAAATAAAAAAAATTAACTGCATCAAAGTGAACCAACATATTCTGGCACCATAGGAACCGAGCTCGGACCGAGCTCTGTGCGAACTCGGGTCGGGTGTTTCCAGAATAGGGTATGGCCACTTCGGTTTCTTATTAAAACCCTTCATCATCATCTTCCTTCTCCCAAACAGCAGCCACCCGAACCACGAAAAACTCTAACCCTAATTTTGAGATCTTCCTCCTCCAAGCTCTTCCAGCTCCAAAAATTTAGATCCAAGTTCATTTCGGGGTTCTCCATCTCTATTGATTACTTTCTGGTATATCTATCCACTTTTCTTGTATTTTGTTCAATGGCACCAAAATTGTCTAAGAAGAAAAGGAAAGGGATGCTTCTTCATCCAATGTTCAAGAAGTATCTTTTTCACTTTTCAGTCCATCATTACCTGATAATGATGGGTTCGATGAATTTATTTTTATATCGCAAGATGCTTTAAATGAATAGTTTAACGATTTCATTGAAAGGACAATTTGTCCTGAAAATCCATAAAATTATACATTATTTTCGACCTATTTATCTATCTTTCAAAACTTTGGCTTCGAAGATTTAGTACAATCTCGTTATTGTATTTATTTAAATGTGATGCGTATGTTTTATTGCAATCTATCGATCACAAATGGAACCGTACGATCTTAAGTCGGTGGGATCAAAATTGAGTTTAATGCTGACGATATAGGTCTGATGCTTCATCTTCCAAATGATGGAGAAGCCCTAGTCATCACTAAAATTTAAGTTCCGGAGAACATACCTTTAGACTCGTTTCACGACTCTTTATGTGCACCACGTACCCGTCCTCATGATCTTTGACCTAACCATATGAATGACTATTTTTATGATCTCCATTGTATGGTATTTTTTGTGATTATTCCAAAACAAACCTCCATTGATGCATATTTGGAACTCTCGACTTTATATCATCTGCACTTTAGTATTCCATTTAGCTTACCAAAGACAATTATCTCGACTATGGAGCAATGTCGCAAGAAACCGCGTAACCTGCTATACGCCATGTATCTGCCTTATATCTTTGAGTACTTTAATATCATCCTCGATGACTGTTATCATGATGCTCCACCTGCTTTTCTACACAAGCATCGTCGAGTTAAGCCTCCTCATGTTGTACCTGCACCACCTCCACCTCCTATTGCTGACCCATCCATCGGTCATCCTCCACCACATCCTGCAACTGGAGTCACCCTTGAGTCTTTTTATACTTTGGTCATGGATCAGTTTCGATCTTTGGATTTTCGGACTACTCTATATGTTCCAGGCTTTCACCAACACTATCCGGGACTATGGCTATAGTTTTGCTCACAACCTCGGCGTACCCATTCCTATGGTTCGTGATCCATCAGTTATTGGTTATTGCATTGATGATCTAGAGGCCAAGCTATGCTTTGACCCTGCTGCTGCTAGATTTGATTCCAACCGGTCTGCTAAGACTGGTGAGCTTTCTAGGGTTGTGGGAGCTGATGATGATGATAATGATGATGAGTGATGCAGCGATTAGCTGTTTTAGTCATTAGCATTTCTTTTCAGCTACCAGTTTATATTTCTTTTACTTGTAATCAGCATTTCTGCTTATCAGACATTTCTATGTAGTCAGCACTTATGTTTATCAGACATTTCTACTTCCGCTACTTTTAAGCTGTGTCTTACTATTTTATCATGTTTTAGCATATTTGTTAATTTTTTCTAGTTTCTACACCATTTTTCTAAATGACAACAGAGGAGAAAGCTATTATACTGTGATATGATAGAGAACTGATACTGTACCGTACTATAATAGATCTGAATTTTTTTGTAATATCTGCTGCTCAGAGTACTGTTGAGACGTGTGTAGATTTTTGCTGAAACAATTCATATGGTTCTCATTGCGATAGAGCTACTTTACATTCTATTAACAATACGTTGATGATTATGCTTCGATTGCACTTCCTATTTCTCGTATCAGTCGCAGTTTGTCAATTGTCAAAATGGGAGAGATTGTTGATCCATCCGGTCACAGTCAACTTGATTTCGATAATTAACATAAACTTCGAGTCGATATATGAAATACAAGACTACAAAAGGATGTATTAAATCAATTCAGAAGCGGTGAATCAGTCGAATCATTTTATATTTTATTTTGTTTTTTTATTATTGAGTCTAGGATTTGTGAGTCGGATCACACTGGCAATTAGTCGAATCTCCTCTCAAATAAATCCTATCCAATTATCCCAAAATGATTCCACCCAAATATTAAATTTTCCTTGAACCAAAATCTGCCCCTTACATTCTGGAATTCAGGACCCCGAACTCGGTACGAGTTCGTCAGGAACTCGATGCTCCTGAAAACCCTCATGATCATAATGAGCCACCTATTCTTTTGGAACCCAACGTTCAAAATTTCGAATGTTAGGATATCCGAGTTCTGTCCGAACTCTGTCCCAAAAGATGTTATAAATAGAGAAGAAACTATCAATTTCAATCATCAATTCATTCTTTCTTTTTCTCTATTTTATACAAGCTATTCAATCTTCAAATTTTCAAAACAACTCATATTCTTCTAAGTGCCGGTGTGTTTTCAATTAGAAGTGATCGAGTTGTACAATCTTGACGTACCAAAACTATTTTGTTTAGAGTTGAAGTCGTCGTGACCTTCGGATAAAAGTACAAGATTGTAAGAAGTCAACGTACTATTCGGATAAAAGCACATGGTGTAACTACTATTTCACAAATAGTGAATTAATCCGAGTAAGAGTTTTCGGGCCTGGATTAGTCCTCGCAAAGGAATACCTGGATAAAATTTTCGGTGTTTTGAGTTTGCTCTCTATAACTCTGTTGTTTACTTATTTGTCTTTGTTATACACAGTAGTTATACACTGCCTTCTCATTACTCAATTATTTTTAAATTGAAGATATTGCTTCCGCTACACTCTATTCACCCCCCCCCCCCCCCCCCCCCCCCTTCCCTCCTCTAGAGTTGCTATCGATCCCACATAGATAGCCATTGTAGGCAAAGAAATAGAGTACCTTCAAAAGAATCATAAATGGAAACAAGTCAAACTAGCAGCAAGAAGAAATGTCATAGGATATAAGTGGGTCGACAAGAAGAAACCGGGAATCATATGAGAAGTTAGTACCATGCACAAGACTCGCCTAGTTGCAAAAGACTACAACGATAAGAAAGGTGTAGATTACAACGAGATCTACTCTCACGTTGTGAAACATACTCCCATGAGGGTATTACTTGCCATGGTAGCACATCATGATATCGAGTTGGAACAATTTAAGGTAAAGGCAGCATTTCTACATAGGAAACTGGAAGAAGATATTTTAATGAGTCAACATGAAGGGTTTGTGGAGTACAACAAAGAGGACCACGTTCGCTGAATGAAAGTCATTATATGGATTAAACTACTCACAAAGCCAGTGGACCAGTGGTATAAGAGGTTTGATAGTTTGATGGTCGAGCATGGCTACACTAGGAGTCCGTACGACAGGTGTATTTATCATATGAGATTTAAGGGTGGTTCTAACATGTTTTCACTCCTATATCCAAACGATATGCTCATAGAAGCTCGAGAAAATTCAAAAAATTAGAAGTTCAAGGTGCTACCCGATGGGGAATTCGATATGAAGGACCTTGGAGTAGCTCAAAAGATTTTGGGAATAGAGACCGGTTAGGAGCATAATCAGCCAAAACTTTTCTTATCACATGAGAGTTACATACAAAAGATGTTGAACATGTTGAACATGTTAGATGCGAAGCCCATCGCCACTCCATTAGCATGACACTTCAAGCTTTCGAGTTTTGACGGCGTAAGCACCTCAGTCAAAACCGAAAGGCAACTATGTCTCGAGTCCCATATGCTAGAGCACTAGGAAGTCTCATATACGCTATGGTGTGCACTGGACCAAATATTACACACTCACCGTGGTCAGCGTGTTTAATGTCAAACCTGATAAGTCACATTGGGAAGTGGTAAAATGGATATTTCGATATCTGAAAGGAACAAAAAAGATAGGCCTTGTCTATAGAGGTCACGATACTTAGAAGTAGTAGGCTACCCCACTACTACAATGCAGGAGATCTTGATGGAAGAAGTTTAGTCATACGTCTTTACATTAGCAGGTTATGATATTAATTAGAAGGCTATATTGCAGTCTTCAATTGCCTTGTCCATTGTTGAAGTAGAGTACATGGCATTGACAAAAGCAACAAATGAAGGAATCTCGTTGAAAGGACTATTTGACAATCTCGAACGAAAGATAAGTATTTCATGATCGAACAAAAGATATCGATGTGAGATAACACTTCATCCATTCTGAAAAGAGGATCAAGGTCAAGAAGATTGGCACCGAGGACAAACTAGCGGATATGCTCATGAAACAAGCTCCTACTTGCAAGTTCAAATACTACTTGGACTCGAGCAATGTCGACAAGTGGTCATATCCCGGCATGGGGCATCTGGGTAGTAGTGGAAGTCCGGTGTTGATATATGTGTTAAGTATTATTGGGCTTTAGTCCCACATTGCCTAGAATGATAGGAGATGAGGCTAGCCTCTCCTATATATATGTAGTCTCTATTCCAATAATAATTACTTAAAAATCTCTACATGGTATCAGAGCCTAAACTTGCTTAGAATACCGTCAGAGCCACCCTTTCCACACAAACCCTACCCCTAATCTCGCCCTCCCTTCCCCCCCCCCCCCCCCCCCCCCCCCCGCTGCCGCTGCTGCCGATGCTGAACCGCTGCCGCTGCGGCAGTGCCGCTGCGGCAGTGCCACTGCCACTGCTGCGTCGCCGCCGCTGAGCCGCTGCGGCTGTGCCGCTGCCACTGCTGCGTCGCCGCCGCTGAGCCGCTGCCGCTGTGCCGCTGCTACTGCTGTGGGTGCCTCCGTGCATGCCACTTTTAGGACTCCTACTGTGTAGGTAAGCCTAAACTTGAGATTTATCTCATCTGTGGCACCTACGGTGTAGGTAAGCCTAAACTTGAGATTTATTTCATCTGTGGCACCTACAGTGTAGGGAAGCCTAACATCGTTCTTGAAGATTTATCTCATATGAGATTCTCAAGGAGATGCCGATGATGCCTAGATCCGATGAAACCAGACATTCGAATTTAGGAGAGGACGACGAGGACAAGCGTGAGTCGTGGAGCAAGTGTGACGTGATCGAGAAGAAGTATCGATGGAGGCGATCCTCAAGAAGCTGGATGCTGACGATGTGGCGACGTTGATGAAGTTGATAAAGGTGTCGGCTGGTGATAGCACGACACGAGCGCCGCCAAAGTTGGAACTACCCTCCATCGATCTGAAGTTGGATGGACCAGCCACCTATCTGAGTTGGTCACGGCGGGTGAGAAGAACCCTTGCAGGAAAGAACCTGGAAGGATTCTTGACGGGCGAGAAGACAGAGCCGGAAGAGGGCTCGACAGGACGCGACGAGTGAAAATCCACTCATATGATGATTTACATCTGGCTTCTCAATTCCTTAGTCCTGTCTATTGCTTCCACAGTAGATGGCATTGAGATGGTGAAAGACGTATGGGAGAAGTTGAGGAGAACCTATGATGGCGTGGGAAACAACCTACGGATCTTCCATATAAAAGGGGAGATCGATGACACCGTACAGGGGGAGAAGACGGTGCAGGAGTATGCTACGGAGTTGGAGCGTCTCTGGCTGGATTATGATCACTTCCCCGAAACGGACAAGCTGCGAGGACTCGAAATGCAAGAAGAGACGCGTGTCTGCAGGAGAGGACGATGAAATTCCTCAAAGGGATGACTGCTGCAGCATTTGCACAGAGGACAGCCTTACTCCTCGTCCAACCAGAGATCCCTAGTCTTGAGGAGGCTATCTCAGCCATGATCCAGGAGGAGACGCGGATCAGATTATAGACAGGGACAGGTGGTCCCCCAGAAGCAAAGTCAGCACTAGCAGCTGCTAGCTCGGGCGACACAGGATCCAAGGTTGAGCTCTGGCAACACAATCGGCAGTGCTACAACTGCGGGGAGATGGGCCATCATCGATATGCTTGTACCAAACCACCTAAGGAGGGAGACTCTGGTGGTGGACAAGGACGATGATATATTGGACGTGGACGTGGTCGAGGAGGCCGACAAGGCGGCCGAGGAGGCTATCGGGCAAACTTGCTGGTGGCAGAAGGGAATGGAGGAGCTGGTGGCACCTTTACTGAGGAGGATCAGGCACTGCTGGACCTGCTGGAGAGAAAGCAGAGAGCGTCGACCGAAGGAGACAGGAGGAGCAGAGCAGAGAAGACATCAACCTCATTCTTCGGAGGCAACGCCGCTATGTATGCTCACCCATCAGAAGGTACTGACGAGTCACTCGCTCTTGCATCTATGTCTTTCCTTAAAACGTCAGACTGGATTATCGACTCAGGAGCATCTCGGCATGTGACCGGAAACGCTAGTGAGTTTTCTTCATACACTCACCTAGCACCAGCAGACACCATTCAGACTGCAGATGGCACTTTCCAACCAGTGGTCGGTAAGGGTACTGTTAATTGTACAGGTTCAGTAAGATTATCCAATGTGTTACATGCTCCATCCTTTCCAGTCAGTCTCTTGTCTATTAGTTCTATAATTCTCCAACTAAAATGCACTGTTTCTTTTGATATTCCTAAGGTGATCTTCCAGGAGAAAGGGATGGGACGAAGACTTGGGACTGGCACCTGGCATGAGGGACTGTGGTAACTAGATCGGGAAGGACTGGACTCAGCATTGATATCTACGGCAGTGAAGGCTGAAATGGGAGAGCTGCAGCAGAGGACTGAAGATACTTTGATACTTCATCATAGGAGGATGGGACATTCTTCTTTTGATACTCTAAGTAAGTTGTATCCAGAGATGTATGCAAAATCAAATAAACAGAAATTAGTATGTGATGCATGCGAGTTAGGAAAGCTTACTAGAAGCTCATATGTTGGTACTAGTCATAAGAGTTCTCTGGTTTTTTAGGTCGTACATTCTGATGTTTGGGGTTCATGTGCTACTAACACTATGAATGGATATAAATACTTTGTCTCCTTTATTGATTGTGCATCTCGTGTCTCCTGGCTGTATTTAATGAAAAAATAAGAGTGAAGTATTTGCTTGCTTTCGGGACTTCCATAAACATGTTCAGACTCAGTACAATGCAGTAGTGAAGGTACCGAGGTCTGACAATGGAACGGAGTACACCAACAGGACACTTGCAGAGTACTTGTCAGCACACGGAATACAGCACTAGACCAGCTGTGCATACACTTCAGCACAAAATGGAGTAGCAGAAAGAAAGAACCGACACCTTCTAGAGACCACAAGAAGTATGATGATCGACATGATTGTCCCACAAAATCTATGGAAACATGCAGTATTGACAGCAGCTCAACTTATCAATAGGATGCCTTCAAAAGTCCTGGAATGGAAGTCCCCATGCGAAGTATTACAAGGTAATAATAGTGGGATACTCCCACTAAAGGTATTCAGGGTGTGTGTGCTTTGTGAAAGACAACAGACCATCAGTTGGGAAACTTGACCCCAGAGCAGTCAAGTGCATCTTCGTGGGCTACTCAGCGACTCAGAAGGGATATGTGTGCTGGAGTCCAGTAGAGAAGAAGAAGTTCGTTAGTATGGATGTCCACTTCCGAGAGCATGAGCCATATTACTCAGCGACTCAGGAGGGCACTTCGCACAACACGCCTAATACTACCAGTATAAGGCGAGAGGGGGAGATGGAGAACTTGGTGGTAACCGATCTAGAAGTATGGCATAGAGGTACGGTTGAGGAGAAACATGAAGGTGAAGCAGAACAGGGGGAGGAGATAAGAAGTATCAGGCCTACGGCTCAGAGGGAGTTACTTACCTACAGCAGGAGAGAGAAGCAAACTGCAGGTCCAGTACCTACAGTGCCAGTGCTAAGTCCCTTGCATGCGTCTGTCCCAACTCCTGAGACACCACCATCCTCCTCATCTACACCACTACCCTCCTCAGGTAATATTATTCCTCCTACTTCTCCCATACCACTACCTACACGAAGGACTACTCGCAGTAATGCGAAAAATCCTCCGGACAGATATGGTTGGGACCTTGCTAAGTTTGTTTCTTATGATCATATCTCTTTTTCTCATGGAGCATTTATAGCATCTTTGGATAGTATTACTATACCTAACAATTGGTAGGTTGCCAAGAACGATCCAAAGTGCAAAGCGGCAATGCATGAGGAGTTGGGAGCTCTTGAGAAGAACCACACTTGGGAGCTGGTAAGACTGCCAGAAGGGAAAAGAGCAGTCGGATGCAAATAGATTTTTACTGTGAAACAGAACCCAGATGGACAGGTTGAGCGCTATAAAGCTCGACTGGTGGCAAAAGGATACAGTCAGACGTACGGCATCGACTATGACGAGACCTTTGCACCAGTGGCGAAGATGAGCACTGTCAGGACCTTGATCTCCCTGGCAGCCAATGGAGGGTGGAAGCTACACCAACTGGATGTGAGGAATACATTTCTTCATGGGGATCTAGTAGAGGAGGTGTACATGGAGATACCACCAGGATTCGACACCAAACAGACAGAAGGCAAGGTATACAGACTGAAGAAGTCCCTCTATGGACTGAAGCAGTCTCCTCGAGCATGGTTTGACAGGTTCAGGAGAGCAATGATAGGGATGGGATATCAGCAAATTAATGCTGATCCCACTGTCTTCTTCAGACGAAGTGGATGCCACATTACCATGCTTGCAGCATATGTAGATGATATGATTATCACAGGCGATGATGAGCAGGAGATCGTCCAATTCAAAGGAAAGCTTGGCAAGGAGTTCGAGGTGAAGGATCTTGGCCCTCTTCGATACTTCCTTGGGATTGAGATTACTCGAGATAATGAGGGAATCGTTCTTTCTCAAAGGAAGTACACACTGGACCTGCTTACGGAAACGGGGATGATGGGATGCAAACCAGCTACGACACCGATAGACCAGAAGTTCAAACTGGATGCTGAAGCTGGAGAACCAGTTGACCGGAATAGATATCAGAGATTGGTGGACAAGTTGATCTACTTGAGCCACTCGACCTGATATCAGCTTTGCGGTCAGTGTAGTGAGCCGCTACGTGCATGACCCCCGGAAGGGTTATTGGACGCAGTATACCAGATTCTGAGGCACTTGAAGGGAGCCCCCGGGAAGGGACTGATATTCAGAAGAAATAATCATGTAAGCATCGAGGGCTATTGTGATTCTGACTGGACTAGCTGTGCTGACGACAGGAGATCCACATCAGGCTACTGCATATTTGTAGGAGACAACTTGGTCTCGTGGAGGTGTAAGAAGCAGTCAGTGGTGGCCAGATCAATAGCTGAAGCAGAGTATAGAGCTATGACCTTGGGAGTCACAAAACTATTGTGGTTGAAGAATATGCTGACGGAGCTAAAGCTGGACCAGGGAGCCAAGATGAAGCTATGGTGTGACAACCAGTCAGCTATTAGTATTGCCAATAATCCAGTGCAGCATGACAGGACCAAGCATATCGAGATTGACAGATTCTTCATCAAAGAAAAGCTGGAGAAAGGAGTACTAGAGCTGGGCTACGTTCCAACCAAAGATCAGGTAGCAGACGGACTGACAAAGGGGCTTAGTTCTATCAGCATGATGAGAGGATGTGACAAGATGAGTTTAGTGAATATCTTTCGTCCATCTTGAGGGAGAGTGTTGATATATGTGTTAAGTATTATTGGGCTTTAGTCCCACGTTACCTAGAATGATAGGAGAGGAGGCTAGCCTCTCCTATATATATGTAGTCTCTATTCCAATAATAATTACTTAAAAATCTCTACATCCGAGAAATTCCATAACATATGTTAGGATGCAATCTAAAGTGAAGATTTGTTAGGTTGTATTATATCCTATTTAGTTTAATTTAGTGTAGATTCTAATCTAATTATAGTCGGTTTGAGTTCTAACTTTATGGGTACTTTAGGGACTCCTAATAGGAATATACTTTGATCCAAATTTAGGCTTAGGAGAATCTATAAATAGGCACCATATGTAGATCATTAGATTATCCAAAAAACGTAATATGAAAACTACGTGTCTATGAGAGAGATTCGTGGTACGTAGATCAATATGTAAGTGTGTAATCCTCCATAACCTTTTTTAGTGAATTATTCTATTGTTGCCCTTGATTTTCTCCGGCTTAGAATTTCTACTTAAAATCTGTATCTTGTGGTTTGATTTTTTTTTTCTTCTCTGTGATTTGTGTACTCCAGGCATCTCGATCTCATCCGTCGCTACAGCCACAAATGGTATCAGAGCTACTCGTATTCGTTTGGGTTATGTTGGGCCATTTGAACGGGGTAAACGAGGATGCCACGTCTTTGAGTGGGGGGCCTCAAATTTTAGTGCCACGTTGGACATTTGGTGATAGTTTGATAGACTTATATTTGGGTACTTGGAGTTTCACATGTAGATACGTGTTAACCAGTTTGACAAGTTGGGCCAAGTGATATGCATATATGCTCCATGCAGAGATTATGTCATAACGGGTCTATTGGCCAGACATGACATAATTTCTCAAAACTTATATATGCAAAAACACATTTGGTTGTTAGGAGGTTGGCTCACTTTTCCTCCCTGGTTTCTTGAAGGAACTCCAAAAGTGATATTGTCCATATGAGGTCTTGCAGCCTCATTCCCTTGGTAAGACTCCATAGTGACCACACTAAATGTTGAGCCTTTTCCTGTTGGACACCATTGATTTACTTCTCTTGGCCTGGAAAAGGGAGGATGTCAACACTTAAATGCAGTTGAACCTAGCAATTTTTATATATCCAAGAGAAATTGTGTCCTGTTTGGTAAATGGTCATATCAATGATTCCCATATGCAATGTCAGGTTAAAAGTTAGTTTTAGGTATAGACTAATAATTAACTTCAGAAAGTGGGGCAAAGGCAGTATATGAGTGGAAAAAGGAATGTAATCATCGTCTTTGTTAGTCATATGGATGTCGGTAGAGCACCCAAACAAGTTTGAATAAGATGAAACTGCCATTTAAGTATGAGTTTGGATATCGAAATATGTCAAGGCTAACGCGACGTCCTAGGAAGAACAAACAATCCAGAATTGTTGCAGCCTTCGTATTTTGTCCACAGAACCGACATACAAGCTCCAAAATACACTAGGACACATCAAATTGGTTCCATTTTCATTCTGAGATGTCAGTATTGCCATATTGTGCTGTCACATATTCATGATCTTGAAAAGTTTCAAAAATGTGAAATCATTTCTATAACAAACCAAAAGCCTTACCTCTACGGAATATCTAAAAGGAAATTCAAATTGAACATACATCATCGATAACGATAATATAAAAGGTAATGGAACATCATTAGTCGTAAACTAGGGGGGAGATGAACATACTTGTAACCGTTGCAAGCAACTCGATAGGCAAAGTCTCTTGTAGATGAATCTTCAAACCCAAAAATATCGGACAAAAGAAGCACACCAGTTCCATTGTTGTTTTTTACTGCTTTCAACAAATAGGCACGAATGCTATCTTGTTCATCCCCTATAGTAAGGTCAATCCCACTGACCAGCTCACACGTTTCATCATCAACATTATCCCCCATTTTCACTTGGTTGCACGTAATGGTTCCAGCTGCATATAAATTGAGACCCGGGCATCTACAACGACATAAGTGGCATTTCCTCTGGATTGGAACTGAAATGTTACAGTCAGAAGAAGTGTGTCTTCTTAACAATAAAAGAATTAAGTCAACATTATTAATTGACTCAATGTACTAAACTAAAAATAAATTGGACGAATTAAAAAAAAAAAGCCAAATTACATCATGTTCGACGTTTAGGGTTGGAGACGAGGCCACAACCAAAGCCATATTCTTCTGATGGCTCCAAAAGGATATCAAGACGACCATTGCCAACAATGTTTTGGACTTGTGTATTAAACCTAAATATTGAACGACTTGGGAAAAAAATTCCAGTCCAAATCACATTGTTCTGATCAGTGGTTTCCGAACAGTAGCATATATATATATATATATATATATATATATATATATATATATATATATATATATTGGAAAAATGGTAAATTTTATTCCAAAAGCAATGCAATAATCTTACAACATACAATCAAAGTGGGACTCCCACTCTTCAGTTCCCCATGGCAATGACATTAAACTCTATGTTATGGAGGATGCCTACCGGAGGGGTGACCAGCCCCTCAAAAGTACGACGGTTTCGTTTCCTCCATATATGCCAAACTGATGCCGCCAATCGGAGTCTGGCGGTCCGGAACCAGTCTTGCCCTCTACCTCTGCTATCCCGGAGCACAGTGATGATGTCCCCAATTTCCTTCCCGGAGTCACATCCACCCACCGCTCTGCACTGCTCAGACCAGATCTGCCATGCCAGGTCACACTCGAAGAAAATGTGCCCTATAGATTCATTCTCCACCCTGCATAGCACACATTTCGGATCTGGGACCGTCATCCCAAATGAACTCAGATGATCCCTAGTCAAAAGGCGGCCCAGTAGAAGCTTGTAGACACAAAGCTGCATCTTCCTGGCGAGACCCTTACACCATACGAACTCGTAGTCAGAGCTCTGAGGAAAGGTGCGCCGGATGAGATTGTAGCAGCTCCGGAATTGAAACTCTCCAGTTCCCGAAGCTGCATCTGCCGGCTCCCAAATCCACCGATCAGCATGCAAGTCCGGATCAACCCCCAGCTCCTCGATAAACCGATAAGACTCCGATCTCCACTCCCTGTCGCGTATGATACGACTACACGTCAGCCCCCGCATGTCCTCCTGACGTGACGGGGCTCCCCTGATGTCCAATAGCGAAAGCCGATCTATCCAAGGATCCCGCCAGAGGTCCATTCCAGACCCATCCTTCATGACCTTCCGGATTGTAGATTTGAGAACCCCCCTTTGTCTCAAGACAGTCTTAAAAGTGACGGAGTAATTGTTGTCAGAAACACAGGTCCAGAAGTTGTCCTGCTTCACGTATCTGCTGTGCATCCAGTCAGCCCAGAGTGACCCCCTGTTGATGAATCTCCATACCAGCTTTAGCGCAGAGGCCTCCCTGATCTCCAGCAACGGCCTAAGCTCCACTCCTCCCTCCTTCCTGGGTCTACAGAGCTGCTCCCAGGAGATCGCGTGCATACCCCCCTCCAAATAAAGTCTGCGCAAATCCGCTCCACTTTCCTAACAGTGGCAACAGGGAGGAGGATGGATTGCAGCCAGAAATGAGCAACAGCCGAAATCACCGATCTGACCAGCTCGATGCGTCCCCAAAGAACAATCCGGCGGCTTGCCAACCTTCCACTCTCCTCTGGACATACTCCACCAGGCTATGGCAGTCCTAATCCCGCGCATAGATGACTATGAGAGAAACTCCTAAATATCTCACCGAAAGATCACTCCTCTCGACTCCCAAGCACATCGGCCCGCTCCTCCTTCTAGGGATATAGGGAGCTGAAGTACACCATACTCTTATCTCTGTTCATTTGGAGGCCCGAGAGGGATTCCAACTCATCCATAATCTCCGCAAGCGTCTGCATACCCTCCGTCGATGGCTGGATGAACACCAAGAGATCATCTGCATATATAAGGTGGGTAACTGGGGGATCCACCCTCCTGAACAATGGTACCAGCCTCCTACTGTGCACAGCCAGATCCATCAAACATGTGAAGTATTCCATGACAATCGTGAACAGGTAAGGGGACAAATGGTCACCTTGCCTAAGCCCACAGTTGCTATGGAAGTACCCATAAGGAATGCCCTAGTTGAGGACAGAGAAAGTGGGGGACGTGATGCACTCCCGGATCAATGCAACCCAGTGGTCCTCGGAACCCATGGCGGTCATCAGATGGCAGAGGAAGTCCCGATTGACCATGTCATACGCCTTCCTCAGGTCCAGTTTCACACATACTTTCTCCCCTCCGGGTTTGCTAAAGCCCCTCACCATCTCATGGGCCAGTAGGCTGTGCTCAGCGATCGACCTCCCCTTGTTGAACGCAGCCTGATTGGAAGATACCAAGTCCTGCATGATCCCCTCCATCTGCCAGCACATAAGGTGCGTAATTATCTTATAGAGATAATTACAGCACGCAATAGGTCTGAAGTCCGCCAGTGATGTCGCTCCCTCCTTCTTAGGCACCAAGGTCAGGAAAGTGTGGTTCAGAACTTTTAGTAGTTTCCCTTTGGTGAAGAATTCCTGCACCACCTCCAAGACCTGATACTTCAGAATGTCCCAGTGGCGTTTGTAGAACCCACTGCTAAAATTATCTGGTCCGGGTGCCTTGTTGGGATCCGCCAACTTGACAATTGATTACACCTCCTCCAAAGTAATAGGGGCAAGAAGAATGCTATTCCCATACGGAGTCACCAATCTCTTCGTAACATCTGGGAACACAGACAGGTAGTCAGTCTGGAAATATAACTCGGAATAGTACCTGACAGCCTCGCCCTGGATCTCAGTCGGCTCCCCCACCAGGTTGCCATCCACATCAAGAAGCTGGGAGATGTTATTCCTATGTTGTCTGGTCCGGATAACATCATAGAAGAACTTGGAACAACGGTCCCCGTCCTTGAGCCAGGAACATTTAGCACGCTGAGCAGTGCTAATCTCCTTCTGCAGCCGCAAGATGTTGACTTCTCCGATCAGCTCCTTCTCTCTTGCCGCCAGGTCACCATTAAGCATGTCAGATTGCATGTCTTGCTGAATAGCCCGCAGCTCCACCTCCTTATCTTCTAAGGTGGACTTGGGCAACCCCTTCACCCAACTCCTTATAGCCTTCTTCGTAGCCTTGAGTCGATGCACCAAGCAATACTGGGCCGTCCCCTCCTGATAGCTAGTAAGCCCCTCTGAGACCGCCTCCAGGTAGCCCTATGAGAGATACCAACTGTTGTTGTACCTGAATGGACGGGACTTCCCAGGAGCCCGAGTAGTGAAGCCTACCCAGATGGGGGAATGATCGCTCGTCCCAGCGGCCAGGCTCTCAGCCGAAGAATTGGGGAAGTGACGGAACCATTCCCCATTACCCAGAGCTCGATCAAGCTGGCATGCAACCCTGTTCCGGATAGCATTGTTATGTCAAGTCCAAATGAAGCCTGAGCGCGACAATCCCTGGAGCCCCACCTGGAGGAGACATCTCTGGAAATCATACAGAATAGAGTCTGGAACTGGTCGCCCGCCCACCTTCTTCCCTCGGTGCAGAAGGGCATTGAAGTCCCCAATCAGAAGAAGCGGAAGAGACGACGAATCAGCAGCGGCGGCAACACTGGAGATGTCGCTCCACAGGAACTCCCGTCTCCTCCAGTCGTTGTGGCCGTAAACCGCCCCCAGCAAGAACCGAAAACCACCCTTGTTCGAGAAGGAGATGGCGATCAACTGCTCCGTCATCAAGATCAAGTCACCTTCCCAGCTCTTAGAGTTCCATCTAACCCAAATCCTG
The DNA here is from genome assembly GCA_029216955.1 of Iris pallida. Taxonomy (NCBI): domain Eukaryota; kingdom Viridiplantae; phylum Streptophyta; class Magnoliopsida; order Asparagales; family Iridaceae; genus Iris; species Iris pallida. Next base: position 11,408,345 of record JANAVB010009599.1, read on the forward strand.
GCCATGTCATATAGAGCCAGGTTGTGAAGTTGGACCCAATGGGATGGGGTTCTCCGAGCAAGGGTCTTTTCACCTTTGATCTTAGATTCTAACAGTACAGAAATGTCGCACTTCTCTCTGTGAAGAACCCCACAAATCTCTCTCCACCTCCCTAGCGAACATGCTCCCCTCACATTCTAGGCGATGATAGCCATTAATTAATGAAAGGACGGGTCCCCTGAGAAACACCCGGATCGGCACCTGGAGAATGTACCACATCCGACGACAATATATCCTCCTCCATCCCAGTCGGAATGGCCTGCTGGGGAGCAACCTGAGAAAGCACCATCGCCCAGGCAGGGTTGTCAACACACACCGCCTCCTCTCTGTCAAAAGGGTACCCCCCCTCCCTGGAGGGACCGTCACTCAGCGGACCAACAGCACGTCGCTTCCTACAGTAAACATGCCCCTCAGTCGATCCGCCACCCCCCCCCCCCGCTCCTCTCTCTGACGCCACCATACCTCTGATAATCATACTACTCTGACCCTGATAAGTGGTCAAAGCCCCACTCGTGGGAACTAGCTGGGTAGAGACAATGAGGCTCATTCCTCCATCGCTCACTGGAGGAGTAGCCTCTCCCACCAAGACCTCCTCTCCACTGTCATCTCTGGAGTCCATGTCACAGGGTGCATCTGGATCCTCACTAAGAGGAATATTAGGCTCCACCGGGGGGCCTACTGCCGAACAAGCACTGGCCAGATGGCCAAAACAAGAACATCATGAACAGGTAGGAGGGACCCATTCGTATTCCACCTTCTGGGTTAGTACCTCTCCAGAAGGAATTTTATATTCCACCATCTTCGGTAACTCCCTCCAACCCGAATCTCCACAAAAATTCTGGCATACATCAACCTCGATCGGAAGGCAGTAGCTTCATCCGCCTTGATCGGCGTGCCCACCAAGCTCGCCAGAGGCATCAGCAATGGGATACTCTAGCACCGGACAGGGAACTCAGGGAATCGAATCTATACAGGGATGGCATTCAGGACTTCCCTCTCACATCTAAGTTCTGGGATCCATTCCTTCAGGATGATTAGCCTGCCGTCGAACGTCCAGGGGCCGCCTTGCAGGATCCTTGCGACATCCTCCGCAAGCCCAAACTTCACATAGTAGAAGCCGTTCTTGCGAGCAAAAAACTCCATACTGCCCTTAGGCTACCAGACTCGTGCCGCATAACCCCGGATCTGTCGGTAGAAAGGCTTGTTGCCTAGGACGTATAGAACCAGAGTATTCTCCCAGAAGGCGGTCACCTTCTCTATCTCCTCCGCAGGGAATGAGGCCCGAAAACCCCTCCCTGCCTTAATCGGCGGCACGTACTCCATCGATGTAGGACTTTTCGGTCCCATAGGTTTGCAATATCAGCCCAGGACCTTCCAGCCTACCGTGGAGTCGCCCCGTGTGGCCTGGGGACAGCCCCCGGGGGGGTAGACCCAGACCCCTGTCCGCCGGGTTCCGCCACCTTGCTCTTCCCTTTCTCCGCCGCAGTCACCTTGGGCCGCCAGCCCACCAATCTCCCAGTAGACGCCACAGGGCCACGGGCCGATGGCCGCGCCCCTGACCCGCCTTGTCGTCTGTCAGGAGTGTAGTGATCCCTAAGATGGCCCTGTCCTCCTACCTTCCCCCAGTCTTCGCCACGCGATGATGCGTAACCGTCGTCCAACCTCCTCCCTCCATCTGGCCCACCGGAGATCCAGATCCTGCTCCGAATTCGAAAGTCGCATCGTTGGAGCCACCCGGAGAGATCCGATTCCCGTCTGATCTCATAGTCGGACCTACCGTAGCCGAGCCCGTCCCGCCAACCGGAAGGGGTGAGCCCGACCCCCCCGGAACCGACCCCAACACCTCAGCCACCGCCCGGGGAGGTCCGCCCGACCCCCCACCGACGCTCCCCCCTCGCCTGGGGGGTCGCCGCCGCCTGAAGCCGCCTTGGGGGGTCCGCCCGACCCCCCCACAACCGCTCCCGCCCCCCCCCCCTCCGCCTGAGGGGACGGCGCCGCCGACCAGAGAAGCCTGCCCGACCCCCCCTTCTTCCCCGACTTCCTTCCCCGCCGGCGAGGGGGTCTGGAGGCCGCGAGGGAGGGGGGTTCCTCGGAACCCTAGCCATCTTCTCTCTCGCGCTCGCCATCTTTATACATATATATATATATATACTAGTAATGTGCACGTGCATAAAAAATTGTTAAACAATTTAACTTAACTTTTGGATATATATTTAGATAATGACATGTAGTTAGTTTAAATATAATTTAAATATTGAATATATTTTACTTAAAATTTATTCTTTGTAGAACTTTAGGTATGTGTTTAAATAATACCATGTAGTTATTTTAAATGTAGTTTTTTTTAAAGGTAAAATTTCATATAATCAATGAGTCAAGTACAAGTCTCCAAATTTCAAGCTCCAGCCACATAAGGCCTTCTCATAGCTGATACATCAAAATTCAATATTATGAAGTATTCCTACGGGGGAGGTGGTGAGTTCCTCAAATATCCGTCTATTTCGTTCTCTCCACACGTGCCAAACCGACTCAGCAAGTTAGATCCGTGCTTCCATATACCACATCCCACCTCGGTTTCTTCTTGCTTTAATCCAAGCAATAATGTCGCTAACACCCCTTGAATCAGTAAATCCACCCAATCCTCTACTACTCTGTACCTGTCATATGGACCAGGACGCCGCGCATTCGAAGAATAGATGTATCGATTCATCATGTTGCTGGCATAAGACACATATATGGGAATTGAGGTGAACGCCAAATCGAGTAAGTCTATCCATGGTCAAAAGTCGTCCCAACAGCACTATACATGCATAGTTGCATTTTTCGGGCCAATCCACTGATCCATATAAAATCAAAGTCCTCCGGTCTATCATGAGACAGTCGAAGAAAATTATAGCATGATTTAAAGTTGAACTCTCCAGATCCAGTGCCAGCTATAGGCAGCTGCCAAACACATCTATCCTCCTATGCATCGGGGTCAACGGGGATTGTTCGGATGATATCAGCGAACCTGGTTATGTAAATGTAGCTTTCAGGCCGCCATTTCCCCTGATGAAGGATGTGCTGAACTCTTAGCCTCTTGCCCGCCTCCCGAAACATGTGATCCCCAACTTTCTCCAGCAAGCTCATGTGGTTGATCTATGGATCGAGCAACAGGTCCATACTACGTCTGTCACGAATGACACGGTGCGTAGCATTCTTCATATAATCCCGCTGGCGCAATAGACACTTGAAGGTAACTAAGACATTGTTGTTGTATCTGCAGGACCAGAAATTACCTCCCTTCAAATATCTACTACTCATGCACTCCGCCCATAAGGATCTACCTTGTACAAACTTCCATACCAATTTCATCCCTGCTACCTCTCGTAGCACCTGCAGATGTCGCAGTCCAACTCCCCCTCCTCCCGGGAGCGACAAATGATCCCAGGCAATGGCATGTATCCGGCCGCACCAGATAAAATTGGCACATGTGCGCTCAATTTTTCGGATAGTGACAATAGGAAGGATAATGGACTGAAGCCAGAACATGAATAACGCTGAAATGACTGACCAGACCAGCTCAATCTGACCTCCAAATGAGAGACTTTGAGCCTGCTCGCCCTCCACCCGGCTTTGAGTGAACTCTACCAAGCTATGGCAATCGATATCCCTCGCATAGTTGACAGACAAAGAAACTCCCAAATATTTGACAGGTAGCTCCCATTTCTCAATCCCCCAACACCGCCGCCCGTTCCTCCTTGCGAGTGCATGTAAAGCTAAAGTACACTCTACTCTCATCTCTGTTCATCTGGAGCCCAGACACCCTACTAAACTCGTCCATGATCTCCGACACAGTAGTAAGTCCCTCTATAGTAGGATGCATGAAAACCAACAGGTTACCCTCATATATGAGATGTGAAACATGCAGGAAAACCTTCTTGTACAAGGGGATGATCCGCCCTTGGTGGATCGCTAGATCCATCCTGCAAGTAAAGAACTCCATCACCAGTGTGAATAGGTATGAGAGCGGGTCGTCCTGACGGAGTCCCCGGTTGCTTCGGATGAAGCCATGTGGATAACCCCGTATAAGAACCAAGAACGAAGGAGTAGTAATGCACTCACGAACCATGTCAACCCAAAACTTGTCAAATCCCATGGCCAGCATCAATTGGCAAACGAAGTCCTAATTAACCATGTCATAAGTCTTCCTCAAGTCTAACTTGATGCATGCCTTCATGCCTCAAGTTTTATTAAACTCCCGCACCATCTCATGTGCGAGAAGGCTATGCTCTGCAATCGATCTTCCCTTGATGAAAGCCGCTTGATTTGTTGACACCAAACCATGCGTGATCTTCTCCATCCTTCGACACATAAGATGTGTAATTATTTTATACAAATAATTACAACAAGTAATGGGCCTGAAGTCCGCCAAGGAGGATGCCCCTTCTTTCTTAGGCACCAATGTGAGGAAGGTGTGATTGAGCTCTTTCAACACCTTGCCACTTGTGAAAAACTCCTGTACCGCCTCCAGTACTGAATGTTTGATGGACTCCCAGTGAACTTTGAAGAACTTGTTGTTGAACCCATCCGTACCAGGAGCCTTGTTTGAAGAACTTGCTGTTAAAACAATGTAACAAGCCCAGACCAATCCCTGATCTGCAGAACAGTGAACAACAGCTGCAGGACTTGCAAGATCAGCTCCAAGTTAACCCAACAGATTTAGAAATTGCAGCCAGAGAAATTGCGATGCAAGAAGTCGTGCGTAGACTCAGATTCCAGGAAGAATTGCAACTTCAACAAAGAGTCAAGTGCACATGACCGATAGCAGCGGAACTCTATTAATTCACTTATAGATAGTGAAGGTAAGGTGCTGACCCAAAATACTAACATCCATTCTGAAGCCATATTATTTTACACTAACCTCTATAACCAGTCAGAGTATGCCACAACCTTCCTGGACATTATTTACAAACGAATAGTAACCGAAGGAAATGTCCTACTAGGCAAACCTATCAGAATGGAGGATATAGAATAAATAGTCAGAGAAGCTTATCCTAATAAAGCCACAGGGACAGACAGATTTAATGCAAAATTCTAAAATTGCATCGGAATAACATCAATGTGATACAAGATTTCTTTCAGACTGGGAGATTGTTAAAGGAGTTGAATCATACCTTTGTGACTTTGATCCCGAAGAAGGAAGGAGCTACATATAACTTTATGTTGGGGTCCAATCTGGATTTGGTAACATCATATTTGCGGAGCTCAAATCTAGTTAAATATTTGATTTGACCAGATTTGATGTCAATAATTGGTGTTGGACTATTTTTGATGTGATAGGATTTTTATTTTAGAGTTTCCTATTTAGGAAATCCTATTATGACCTAAAATAGGATTTTTCTCATCCTACGTACATGGGTTGAGGATGGAGGCACAAAAGATAGCACAAAAGTTGAGAGTCGGGGTGCTCGTCCACAGGAGATCTAAGAGAAAGTCGGCACTTTTCTCTTAGGGCTTCACCATACAAGACATAAGGAAAGAGGAGATCTGATCGAGGAGTCGTCAACTTTGGTTAGAAAAATTGTTATGAGTTTGTGAGTGATTTCATTGTAATCTCTGTCGTTTCTTCTTGAGTGTAGTGAGGGGGTTGAACCTATTATGACAAAGGGTTCAAGATTATTTTTTTGTCAATCTTGTAATTTCATCTGAGTTATATAGATTGAAATTTGTCCAGGTAATTTAGTCACCGTCATATATTTGTTTTTATCTGCGCTTGGTGTTCGTTAGAAGGGGTTGGTTATTTCAGGTGGGTTGGCTTAAGTTTCTGCTGTGGCAATGTCTCAGACACGGTAGCGGAGCACTTGTAAGGCGTTTTCTTTTCCCAACATCTGGTATCAGAACTTTTGGAGTTATGGCAACCATGTCTACAGAGCAGATGAACAATAGTACGATCACCCTCACAGACAGAAACTGGACGATTTGGAAACCAAGGATGAAGAATCTACTATGGCGCATGGACTTGCATGGTCCGTTGGAGGACGACAGCACAAAGCCATCGGACAAAGCTGCTGAAGACTGAAAACGACTGGATCTCTACCAGTGGCGGGACGATTCGATGTTTCATCACTTGTCCATGGAGATTTCAGCAAAAGCATTGTGGGAGAAGCTGTATTCGTTGTACGAAAGGAAGACGGCTAGCAATTCTTATTCGCTAACTCGTTAACTCGAAGTACACGGAGGGTGCCTCGGTGGCACAACATCTAAACAAGGTTCAAGGTATCATCAATCAGATGTCTGCAATGAAAATAATAATTGATGATGAACTTCTAGCCCTACTGCTTTTGAGTTCTCTGCCATAAAGCTGGAAGACATTGGTGGTGTCAGTAAGCAACTCTGCACCAGATAGAGTTGCTACGGTAGAGAGAGTCAAAAATAGCTTGTTGGATGAGGAGGTCCGACGCAAGCAAGTTGAATCGTCTCAGGAGTCCGCTCTAGTGGCTTCCTATAGGAAAGAAAGACTCAAGTCACAGGTGAGAACACGGAGGAGTTCTCAGGATCTTGTGACTGTGGACCACAAGAAGGACTGTTATCACTGTGGCGAAAGGGATCATATTAAAAGGAACTACATGAAGCTCAAAGCTGAGAAAGCAAAAGACAAGGACGATCATGAAGATCTCATGGCATTTGAAGATATCATCATTGCAGCAATCGACGCAGGATATCTTGTGGCATGTGTTATGATGGAGATTGGGTTATGGACACGGGGGCATTGTATTATCACGCTACTCTGCAGAGGAGGATCTTTACGTCATACCGCAACGGCAGGTTTTGACGTGTGAAGATAGGCGATAAGGGGACGGCTGCAGTCGTAAGCATCGGTGATGCACTTGACGACAGATTTTGGTGAGAAGCACGTTCTCAGAGGTGTACAACATGTACCGAGTTTGTGCTACAATTTGGTTTCGGTAGGGAGGCTGGCAGATGATAGTTGTCGTAGTTTGTTTGGGGACAAAGATTGGAAGCTTGCGAAGGGTTCCTAACTGGCTCGAGAAAATTTGTATCGTGGCATGTACAGGCTCAAGCCACTGTGTTGTACAGGCAGCCACAGATACAGGATGGAGGCTCGAGAGGTGTTCGACAGAAGTTACATCGTCGAGAACTTGCTGAGGAGGGACTTCAAGATGTTTTGATGAGATACGAAAGATTCGGTTCGTCGAGACAATGGTGATGAGTCAAAGCTTGAGGGTCAGTCTGTCGGTCCATGACAGCTGGTCGGTCTCCAGGTGGGGGTTGCTCTATGGATTCGATTTTGGCGATGGATGATTTGTCAAAGCTTCATAGAGCGATATTGGTTTTAGCAGTTCAAAGCCAGGAAGGAAATCAAGGTTTGCATCAAACTCAATCAGAGGCAGATGCATCACCATTCACACAGTTTAGAGGGACTGTGGGTCATCGACAACATGCACAGTACATGATGTTCTGCTCGAGGATGTATGTGTACGGGAGAGTTTCAGTATTGGAAATAAGATGGGTAGGTTCAGGAGTTCGAATTTCAGGCGGACCACACTGTCCACTTGGTTGGACCAGTAAAGGGTGAAGAAGCTCGAGGGAATGATAGCACGTTTCGGTGGAAGACGAAAGTCGGGGACATACAACCAAAACTTGCGGTGATGCTGATTGTCAGGGACTTCGATCTTGGTTGTGTTATTGATATCGGCAGGATCCCAGTAGTGGAGGAGGTGCTACGCATGCAGCTAGAATCAACGTGACAGTCGAGGAGCTGGAGACGACGAAAGATACAAAATAGCTCGGGGGGTTGGAGATTAGTAGCATTGGGGAACAGGAACTCTTTCACGGGACGACAGGCATGGAGTTTAGTTGAGGATCCATGGAGTTAACACCTATCATCGGATTGGAGGGAAAAAATGTTCGAATCCAGTCTGGATTTGGTAACATCATATTTGTGTGGCCCAAATCTAGTTAAATATTTGATTTAACCAGATATGATGTCCATAATTGGTGTTGGACTATTTTAGGTGTAATAGAATTTTTATTTTAGGGCTTCTTGTTTAGAAAATTCTATTATAACCTACAATAGGATTTTTCTCATCCTACATATATGGGTTGAGGGTAGAGGCACAAAAGATAGCAGAAAAGTTGAGATTTTGGGTACTCGTCCACAGGAGATCTAAGAGAAAGTCCACATTTTGCTCTTAGGACTTCGCCGTACAAAACAGAAGGAAAGAGGAGATTTGATCGAGGAGTCGTCAACTTCGGTTAGAAAAATTGGTACACGTTAGCGAGTGATTTCATTGTAATCTCTGTCGTTTATTCTTGAGTGTGGTGAGAAAGTTGAAGCTATTAGGGTAAAGGGTTCAACATTGTTTTTTTATCAATCTTGTAATTTCTTCTGAGTTATATATATTGGGATTTGTCCAGGTGACGTAGTCCCTGCCATATACTTGTCTTTATCTGTGCTTGGTGTTTGTTAGACCGGAATTGGTTATTTCAGGTGGGTTGGTCTAAGTTTCTGCTGCGGCAACGTTACAGACACGGTATCGGAGCGCGAGCGCTTGTAGGACGTGTTCGATTCCCAACACTTTCGACGTATTTCATGTTGTAACTTCTAATATAAACTGATTACTCAGATTATGCGCCGGCACATGATGCAAACAATAATGCAGGGTCTGATAATGGCTAACCAGACAACATTCATCAAAGGTCGGGCCATTGAGTAGAATTGCCTCCTTGCTGACGAAAGACAGGTTAGCAAGATTTGGTGAAAATGAAGGGGTGACAGTGAAAATGAAATTGTCTGGATAAAAGTGGTGACGGTGAAAATGAATTTGTACATATAAAACAACCCGGAACAGATTACTGAATAGAGACAGATTAGCAAGATTCCGTATTTAGATACAAAGGTTAGAGTGTGAAATGTACAATAGAGGATTGGAAACAAGCGACCATCTCTTCTTCCAGTGTCCATTTACCCGAGTCATTGGCAGCACCACCGAGCACAACTAGCACTACCTATTAACATCAACAATGAAGATCTGCTAGCTATTTTTGAAGAAGTATCTAATCTCCGAGGCCGGGGCAATGAGATTTATAGGATGGCAAGAATCCGTCTGCTCTCGGCAGTTTAGCACGTCTAGAGAGAGCGTAACAGCAGAATATTTGAGGGTCTTGCAACGACTATGATACGAATCCAAAACAACATTGACCACAATATTAGACATATGTCAACCATCAAATGAATGTTTAATCACAGAATATAGTTAGTGTCAATATCCGAGCTCAATATTGAACTTGAGCTCGGATATTGAATATATATATATATATATATATATATGAAGATTTGGTATTTTTTTAGAATTTGAGCTCGGATATTGAATATATATATATATATATATATATATATATATATATATATAGTATGTTATTGGTTGGGTGGGTTCGACCCCACGGCGCAACGCTACTAACATAGGGTCGAACCCACCCAACCAATAACATACTATATATATATATATATATATAGTATACTGAAGCAATGGGTAATTGTGGCGAACTCTCCTCCACTGGGGCTCGAACTCCGACCACTTGAACCGCATGCATTTCTCTTAACCACTAGGCTAGAGGTCATTTGCATATATATATATTGGAACCAGAAAAAAAAAAAAAAATATATATATATATATATATATATATATATATATATATATATATATATATTGGAACCAGCTAAATTATTTCTGGAATCGCTTCCACTGGGATTCGAACTCCTGACCACTCGGGCCGCATGCATCTCTCTTATCCACTAGGCTATATATATATATATATCGATTCGTCCTAGCTCATGTGGCAGGAGGGGGAGGCGTTAGGCCCCTTGGTTGGTTGGGTGGGTTCAACCCCACGGGGCAGCGCTACTAACATACTAACTATATATATATATATATATATATATATATATATATGGGTTCGACACCCACGGGGCAGCGCTACTGACATACTCTATATATATATATATATATATATATATATATATGTCAATTCGTCCTAGCTCAAGTGGCAAGAGGGGGAGGCGTTAGGCCCCTTGGTTGGGTGGGTTCAACCCCACGGGGCAGCGCTACTAACATACTAACTAAATAATCCCCAAGACTGACCCAACGTGTGTCCCCGGATGGCCTTGGATTTGCTTGGTATGCATTGTAATAGCAGCAAACGGTGTTATTGTCGGGCGTGATTTTTTCGAAGGAAAAACTGATTTTGGTGCAGCACTTCGAGGAAGGTGCACAAAGAGATCCTGGAGGATTTTGTTAGACGAAATCTAATGTATCACTTCGAAGAAGGCACAAAAGAATTCGTATCAGCAGCAGCGAAAGTCCACTAACTTTTTTTGATTAGATCAGAAAAGCTCTCGTTCAAAACGAGATAAAAGTAGATGAGCAGTAGAAGAAATGGACGGGATGAAAAGAAGTTATGCTGGGGTGACAGATCACCGGAGCTCAAAACTTGATTCGTCCCACACGAACAGCTTCCAGGAACCATGATCATCGAAGAATCAATAAATGTTACATTTGATGAACTAAATCAACATTCAGTCGATGATGATGAAGAAGACATAAGTACACCAAGTATAGCACCTGTATAACCTTCATGCAAAGCACCAGCTGATCCTCCAGGCAGATCACGTACAGAACCAGAAGCCAGAACCAGCAATCCTGAGGATATGCCAAAAGAAATGAGATTTTTGGCAGACCATCCCAAGGACTTGGTAATTTGTGAGATTACCAGGGGTGTAAGTACTCGTTCCTCCAGTAAAGATATAACTTCCTTTGTTGCTTTTATTTCATAGCTTGAACCCAAAAATATTGAAAAAGCATGTAGTGATAATTTTTGGTTAGATGCTATGCAAGAGGAATTGAACCAATTTGAACGAAATCAAGTTTGGGAACTTGTTCCCAAGCCCATTGATCATCCGGTCATTGGCATCCGCTGGGTATTCCGAAATAAACTGAATGGGAATGGTTTAGTGACTCGTAATAAGGCTCGACTCGTAGCTCAAGGATACAATCAAGAAGAAGGTGTCGACTACGATGAAACCTATGCCCTAGTTGCGAGATTAGAATCAATTCGCTTGCTATGTGCATTTGCATGTTTTCATAACTTTAAATTATTTCAAATGGATGTCAAGAGTGCATTTTTGAACGATTTTGTAAAAGAAAAAGTTTATGTAGCTCAACCTCCAGGTTTTACTGATTTCAAAAACCCTGATTATGTTTTCAAGTTGAAGAAAGCCTTATACGGTTTGAAACAAGCCCCTCGTGCTTGGTATGATCGTCTAAGCTCTTTTCTACTTGACAGCGGTTTTATAAAAGGCAAGGTTGATACTACACTGTTTATAAAATTTTTTAATGAAAATCTTCTTTTAATTCAAATTTATATAGATGATATTATCTTTGGATCTACTGATAAATCTCTTTGTCAAGAATTTTCAAAGTGTATGCAGAATAAGTTTGAAATGAGCATGATGGAAGAACTGAAATTCTTCCTCGGACTGCAAATCAAACAAACCAACAATGGGACGTTCATTAATCAAGCCCAGTACACAAAAGATTTATTGAAAAAGTTCGATCTGGAAACAGTCAAACCACTTGGCACTCCGATGGCGACTTCAACCAAGCTTGATATTGATGAACAAGGCAAACCGATCGACATACATAAGTATCGAGGTATGATTGGTAGTTTACTTTATTTAACTGCTAGTCGTCCAGATATAATGTTTAGCGTTTGCTTGTGTGCATGTTTCCAAGCTAACCCTAAGGAATCATATTTGTGCGCGGTTAAGCGTATCTTCCGATACCATAAAGGTATTGCTTCTGTCGACTTATGGTATCACAAAACTACTTCCTTTGACCTAACCGGTTACTCGGATGCTGATTTTGCTGGATGCAAAGTGGATAGAAAAAGTACCAGCGACGTGCGTCATTTCCTAGGCAAGGCTCTAGTCTCTTGGTTTAGCAAGAAACAAAATTTTATCGCATTATCAACGACTGAGGCTGAGTATATCGCCGCAGGACGTTGTTGTGCACAAATTTTGTGGATGAAGCAAACCTTAGAAGACTTTGGTTCACTTTACACACACATACCCATTTTCTGTGACAACACTGGTACTATTAATTTGACTAAGAATCCAGTATGTCACTCTCGCACTAAGCATATCGAGATTCGACATCATTTTCTTAGAGATCATCAACAAAATGGAGATATAAACCTTGTATATGTAGACACTGAGAATCAACTAGCTGATATGTTTACAAAACCATTAGCAAAAGATCGTTTTAATTATTTATGTCGAGAATTAGGAATTTTAGATATCAATAATATTAATTAATCTTGTCTTATAGATTATTTTTCAATACCCAAAAACTGTTTTTGAGACAAGCCTACAAAGGGTTTGTCTGTCACTACAACTACGGTCGAAACAAAGCGGTATTTAATTGTTCCCCGGTGAACTCCCGTTAGCTGGGATAGTACCCCTACAGCTTGTCACATATCACTCCCGCAGGAGCGATCGTCCTCGCTAAGGCGTGATGCCGCACGGGCCTAGGTTGCGCTCGTGCAAGGCTGAGTCCAGAAACGGCCGATTTGAGCTAGGCCACAGAGTCGCACAGTGTCCCCATTTGCAGCGGAAAGTAAATGAACACAAGTTGAAGCGAATTCAAATTCTTTATTGATATTCAAGAAGTTTACAAGCGGCGCTAGGCCGATTTTACAAATCGCTCAAGCTCTCTCTCTGAAACATAAAAGGCGTGCCAAGTGGCTTACAAGGTCGAATGATTCATGGCGATGTTCCAATACATTATGTCCTGTATATGGTGCTCCAGCTCCTTGCAACGCTCCAAGGCTCCAGAGATAACTCTGCGCCTTAGCACGTTCGAGGGAAGCTCCGCACCCGCCGACGTTTCCTGCTTCCTGCAAGCAGACTGTGGGGTTATCAGTACATTGTTATGCACTGGTGGGGAGGCTAGCTCGTCCACAATGCTATCATTACCAAATACGTTCCATTTACTTTTGTGCATCTCTATCATTCATTGTCTTTCTAATCTTGCCTTAGGATCAATTTCATGGCATATGTCATAACCTATCCCGTGTTGCCAAATTCAAGTGTCGCATGGAAACACATGCACGACTTACCCATACTTACCTTCCGGCCTTCCCTGTCCAACGTAAACCAAGATAGTCAACAATTCATATGAAATAACTTAATGTAGTTCATGAAAGCATTCAGTGTAAAGTGCGTGTCCTTGCCTCGGGTTCTAGCATGTCGTAGGCACGTTTTCTAACTCATTTGCTCGAAGTACTCTTGATCGTTTTGTGTGTTATATTCAAGCCTATTCCGAAGGTGCTTTGTACAGTTAACTTAGACTACTTTGATTTCAATGCAAAGACTTGCACGTGGATTGCCACCAGCAAAGCCCACTTAAATCTATATGCACCGGTCGCTGGCATCACAAGCCATTTTGGACACTTCCAAGCCGTGGTATTTCTCAACTAGCGTAGGGTGAGGACTGGCACACACCCCGTTAGTCTCTTGAAATACTCCTGCACTTACGTCCCCCGGGTGGCCGAGTCCGCACCCAAGCAGCCCGTAAGCCATGACTTTGATCCTGCCTAGGCCGGCCACGATCCTCCCTTTGATCATGCCGCGGAATCCGTATCACCCGTGCACGGGTCCGTCCACGACCATTTCGTATTTTATCGTCACAGGCTAACCCTTAGCCACAATGCGTTATCGACCAGGTTGGCGTCCGTGCAGCGCAGGTAACGAGCCCCTTGCACGTGCCCGTCACACCTGTCGCTAACCATTCCTTTCCTTCTTATCTTTTATTCATTCTTTTATTTCTTTCTTTCACTTGTTCATACATTCATTCATTCTTGTACATTCATTCATTCTTCACGTATTCATTCATTCACACGTTGATTCATTTATTCACTTATTCGTTCATTCTTTCATTCATATGTTATGCAACTCCCCGTGCGGGAGTCGCCTTGGCAACCCATCGGTCCCGAAGTCTTTCAATGTTGCTATACTCTACTCGGAACGACTATATCGATAGTCTTCCGTTTCATTGTTGTAAACCATTTATTGTTTCATTGTTTGAACGCATCAGGGACGTAAACGTTAGCTTGTGTCTTAGCACGAGCGTGGAGCGCGGTGCGAGAGTTCTCATAATTTTCCATGTTCCTTTCCATATTCTATACAAGCATACAAGATGGGATTAATCCCTTAGCTAGGTGCGTTGGGTCATTTATTAGCATGCGCAGTGTTATCGCCTAGCGATTTCAGTGATAGTGTCCGTATTATTATGTGTCTAGGCTAAGCGAAGACGGGTTCATCGGAGCCACCCACCTTAGCGATGTTCGCATCGGCCGAGCGATACTCCGAGCGCGCCTTTGAAAGTCTAAGTCTGGATTCATCTTGACGGGCCAATGTAAGCCTTGCATCGATTCTCATCGATACTTCATCGGGTCGATACCAACTCTTCGAGTCGACGGCTCGTTTGAGTCATTACACTTGCCGTTTAAATCGGCGTTCCGCTAGGGCAGAGCGGGTCATTACATAATACACCACTCAAAACAAGTCTCGTCCTCGAGACTTCCTGAGTGTAGGTCATCCTACCGTTCCCTAACTCATGTCGTGTGCGTATCGTAGACAATTCCTATCGACTGGCCTTATCACTCGATGGCATCGAACTATACTCGATACCTTTCCAAGTTCCGTATCGCATACGTTTGGTCAATTTTTATTGAATAACTTTTCATTCATTTTAGGGTTGATGGCACTTATTCAATTCAAGTGTTTCTTCGACTCGGTTGCTATTTTGACGTATCATGGGACTGAAACGGTCGCACGAGGTGCGTTGAAATTCATCAAATGCGAGTGTCGTAGGCTGAGGCAAACTCACTTTCGTTTATGCGTATCGCAACACCCACTTGCAGCTGCATTCGAGTTCATCATATCGCTGAGTTTGGATCGTGCACGTATCCAAGGCGTCCCTCGAATATGTACATTTCAACCAAGCTTAGCGACTAGCGAAGTCGGACAAGCTACTCGTGATAGTTTCGATTTGCCGATCGTTTTGCTAACTTCGATTTAAAACCGAACTCATGTGTGTATCACATATCGTTTATCTCGGTCCTCGAGATGATTCGATTCGCTTCTCAAGCGCTCTTGTCAACGAAATCAATACGATTTCTTCTTAGCGGAGTCGACCAAGTCTAAGAAATTCCTGTCCGATTCGAGTCCAAGTATTGCACTATCATCGAGTATGTCTTCCTACCAATGATTCAATTCGTTATTCCAACTTTTACTTGCGCATCATCCATCCCTATCATTCCCTTCGTTTGGGGTCAATCTCGTCGTCGTTCACGCACACTCCCAGTTCCCGTCCTACTCTAAGTCTTGTTTCCCCCAAGTCTATCGTCCATCCAGACGATACTGTAAATGCCATCGCACAGGTTCAATCACTCGGCATAGGGTCGTCCGCCTATCCGCTAGGTCAGCTCACAAGGTCATTGTTACACGTTAGGTCCGTGACTCGTCGTGCAAGGTCGTTGCACGACGCTCTCCCCAAATCCTATGGTCAAGCCATTTGTTTGCTTGTACGGGAGTTTCTACCCAAGTTCGTTTCACTTACATTTCTAAACATCGAGCATGATCACCTAATTCGCATCAAGACTTACGTTGCACATATTCAATTCCGTTCAATCACCAGTTCTAACCAATTCGTGTATTCGATCACGAGGTCATCCAGCTCGACAATACATTGCGTCCCAATCTCACGCGAGTCTGATTATCCACGGTGGTTCATGAATCACCATGCAACGCTCCCGTGGAATAATCATTCTCATCGGGGCGTAACTCTTGTTTGAGTTTTAGACTAACCCATTCTCGATACTCGGATTGGACCTACTCAATCCTCAAGTTCAATTCTTCAAGCACCCAAATTCATTCTCGAGTCCGCCTTCGCGTCAAACCACAAGTCGAAGCACACAATTTGCCACACCATGCTAGTTCAATCACCCCCACTGTATGAATCACCATACCAGCGCTCACGCGGAGTGATCGCCCTAATCGGCGCGACGCATGTGCGAGGCTGGAGTTGCGCTCGCATAAGACAAGCATGTCAACGTTGGGGTTATCGTCGAAGTAAATCCAAGCATTCACATTTTCATCCAAGCCAAATTAATTCGATAGTCTGACCGTCATATGTTCAACTAGAAAATCCTCGAGCTAAATCTATCTTTTCCTCGACACATTTTTAACATCCCAAGTATAGCATCCAACGGGACAATGACATTTGCACGATCGTCATTCGCCGAGTCAGAGTACCCCCGAGTTATCACATATCGATCTTTGATACGCCTCAATACCATTGACGATATGCGTAACCTGACGATCTTCCTTTGCAACCGATTTCGAGTCGTGCGTTGATGCTGTTGTCCGAGTTGGATATTCCACAATTTCCTCGATATTCAAGATCAAGTTTGATCGCTATTCCTCAAGCTAGTTTCAAGATCGTTGTCCAAACTCAAGTCACAATTTATTTGAATCAATCTGAAATCGTGCGCGTGCGATCCTTTAAGTTTCCTCGATCACGACATTCACTTTTATTCATCGTCCCGAATCATTTTCTAACTCGCGTTGCTCATTCACAAGTTGTCCGAACGACATCTCGTTCGGGACACACGAAGTCATGACCAACTAAGCGTGACGCGTTCTAAGGCTTTGCGCGATCGCATCGCCTCGCCGACGTACTCGTTGTGTTTCGTAATCCTCAATTTTCGCTCGAATGATTTTCCAAGAACATCCATACACCACTCGGATTCAAGCCATACGATCCAGTCATCGATATTCATTCTTATTCTTCTCCGAATCTATCACATACACCACTCGGATTCAAGCCATACGATCTAATCCTCAATCACGTTCGCGTCATACGCTAAGACACCCTTCAGATTCGTTCGACGAATCTCTAGCGTAATCGCTCACGTCGCCTCGACGTACTAAGTCGTTCGCACAAATCCTCAAAATCCAAGCCAATCTTTCGTGCACGCCTAAGCGTTAGTTTGATAGCGTTCCTATCGATATACACTCTAAGTGTATCTCCGTTCCCGACCGAGCGGTACTTGATATCGCTCGCAACTCGATTGCCCCAGAAGTCGAGGTGCGCGACACACGGCACAACTTAGCCAAAAGGCCGTGTGCATAGCTATCCCGTGCGGACTATATTCGAGTTCGCATGCTCACTTATCCTCGTTCGAGCGATAATCGATCTCACTCGCAACTCGTTTGCACCAGAAGGTCTAGGTGCGCGATACTCTGCACCACTTAGCCAAAAGGCTGCGTGCGTAACCATCCCGTTCGAACTATACTTTGGTCTCATGTACTCGTTTGCTGTCAGCGTAAGCTCATTCAAGTACGCACTACGTTTGCTAACTCTTAGCATCGGTTCCTTCCAACTCAAGTCCGTCGTGGTGGCACAAAGGCCTTCGTTTATCGATCCCGTCTAACCGAGTACTCGTACGAGCTTTTGAAAATATTAGACTTATTGTATGGAACATCCCAAGGCACAACGAGAGAGAGCGTACACTTCTTTTGTTTCAAAACCGAGCTTTCAAAACTGAGAAAATCGAAATGAAGTCCAATGACGTAAAGTCGTGCTCTGATACCAATCTGTCACATATCGCTCCCGCAGGAGCGATCGTCCTCGCTAAGGCGTGATGCCGCACGGGCCTAGGTTGCGCCCGTGCAAGGCTGAGTCCAGAAACGGCCGATTTGAGCTAGGCCACAGAGTCGCACATAGTGTCCCCATTTGCAGCGGAAAGTAAATGAACACAAGTTGAAGCAAATTCAAATTCTTTATTGATATTCAAGAAATTTACAAGCGGCGCTAGGCCGATTTTACAAATCGCTCAAGCTCTCTCTCTCTCTGAAACATAAAAGACGTGCCAAGTGGCTTACAAGGTCGAATGATTCATGGCGATGTTCCAATACATTATGTCCTGTATATGGTGCTCCAGCTCCTTGCAACGCTCCAAGGCTCCAGAGATAGCTCCGCGCCTTAGCACGTTCGAGGGAAGCTCCGCACCCGCCGACGTTTCCTGCTTCCTGCAAGCAGACTGTGGGGTTATCAGTACATTCTTATGCACTGGTGGGGAGGCTAGCTCGCCCATAATGCTATCATTACCAAACACGTTCCATTTACTTTTGTGCATCTCTATCATTCATTGTCTTTCTAATCTTGCCTTAGGATCAATTTCATGGCATATGTCATAACCTATCCCGTGTTGCCAAATTCAAGTGTCGCATGGAAATACATGCACGACTTACCCATACTTACCTTCCGGCCTTCCCTGTCCAACGTAAACCAAGTTAGTCAACAATTCATATGAAATAACTTAATGTAGTTCATGAAAGCATTCAGTGTAAAGTGCGTGTCCTTGCCTCGGGTTCTAGCATGTCGTAGGCACGTTTTCTAACTCGTTTGCTCGAAGTACTCTTGATCGTTTTGTGTGTTATATTCAAGCCTATTCCGAAGGTGCTTTGTACAGTTAACTTAGACTACTTTGATTTCAATGCAAAGACTTGCACGTGGATTGCCACCAGCAAAGCCCACTTAAATCTATATGCACCGGTCGCTGGCATCACAAGCCATTTTAGACACTTCCAAGCCGTGGTATTTCTCAACAAGCGTAGGGTGAGGACTGGCACACACCCCGTTAGTCTCTTGAAATACTCCAGCACTTACGTCCCCCGGGTGGCCGAGTCCGCACCCAGGCAGCCCGTAAGCCATGACTTTGATCCCGCCTAGGCCGGCCACGATCCTCCCTTTGATCATGCCGCGGAATCCGTATCACCCGTGCACGGGTCCGTCCACGACCATTTCGTATTTTATCGTCACAGGCTAACCCTTAGCCACAATGCGTTATCGACCAGGTTGGCGTCCGTGCAGCGCGGGTAGCGAGCCCCGTTGCACGTGCCTGTCACACCTGTCGCTAACCATTCCTTTCCTTCTTATCTTTTATTCATTCTTTTATTTCTTTCTTTCACTTGTTCATACATTCATTCATTCTTGTACATTCATTCATTCACACGTTGATTCATTTATTCACTTATTCGTTCATTCTTTCATTCATATGTTATGCAACTCCCCGTGCGGGAGTCGCCTTGGCAACCCATCGGTCCCGAAGTCTTTCAATGTTGCTATACTCTACTCGGAACGACTATATCGATAGTCTTCTGTTTCATTGTTGTAAACCATTTATTGTTTCATTGTTTGAATGCATCAGGGACGTAAACGTTAGCTTGTGTCTTAGCACGAGCGTGGAGCGCGGTGCGAGAGTTCTCATAATTTTCCATGTTCCTTTCCATATTCTATACAAGCATACAAGATGGGATTAATCCCTTAGCTAGGTGCGTTGGGTCATTTATTAGCATGCGCAGTGTTATCGTCTAGCGATTTCAGTGATAGTGTCCATATTATTATGTGTCTAGGCTAAGCGAAGACGGGTTCATCGGAGCCACCCACCTTAGCGATGTTCGCATCGGCCGAACGATACTCCGAGCGCGCCTTTGATAGTCTAAGTCTGGATTCATCTTTGACGGGCCATTATAAGTCTTGCATCGATACTTCATCGGGTCGACGCAACTCTTCGAGTCGACGGCTCGTTTGAGTTGTTGCACTTGCCGTTTGAATCGGCGTTCCGCTAGGGCGGAGCGGGTCATTACACAGCTAATCTGAAACAATCGCTGTGTAACGAAATTTAATTTGTAAAATAATATTAATTATATTAATTGAAATCTAAAATAACTAAACTTGGAATTAAATAATTGAAAGAGTTGATGAAAAGAAAGTGGCCTACAAATTTTTTTAAAAAAAATTCATCAAAAGAACCCCTGGCGAACTCGGCCAGAATTCGGCCCGAGTTCTGTTGGTGATGTTGTGTTTTAAGTCAGAACCCGAGGCCCTCTTCTTCTCATCTCCTCCAAACTCCTCTATTCACAGCAGCTGCCGCCCGAGCCCCTCTCCAAACTCTAGTTCTTCTCCAAGCTTTTGCTCCTAATCTACTTGGAGATTTCCATCCAAACTTTGGATTCGTTCGAAGATTTTCGTCCTCTACCACATACTCTAATCTTGGAAGGTATAAACTCTTCCTTCCCTCTCTTTCAATTCATTAGTATTTCATTACTTTTTGGGAGAAAATGCCTATGCGTTTTAATCCCTCCAAGAGGAAGAAGACCCAAGCCAGTGAAGAGGCTTCATCTTCGAATCCACAAGAGGATTCACTCTTTTCCTCGATCCAATCGGCCGACGGTGCGTTCAATGAGTTCTACTTTAAAACTCATGATCAATCTTTGTTATGGTACGCCAATTTTGCGATGCGTAACATATGCACCGGAGCCCCGATAAAATGGACTGTATTTTCTGAACATCGTCCATTGTTTGAGGCATTAGGGTTACACAAACTTGTCACCCATAAATTTCCTATAGCTAAAAATACCATTAGATTATTCTATTGCAACTTCATATTGGACACTTTTGATGTTAGAACCCGTATCGGCGGTATCAACATCGAGTTCAATGATACCATTCTAGCGGAAATCCTTGGTGTTCCTAACGAAGGTGCCCCGCTTGATGATATCACTGAGTTCGATTTCCCCGATGGCACGACCCTTATCAGTTTCAAGAACGAACTTTGTTCTCCTACCCATGTTCGTTCTGGCAAGTTCAAGGCTGCAAAGTTGAACTTATTCAACTATGAGTTGCACCGCAACATCTATTCTACTATTTTACCAAAATCCACTTCAAAAGATGATGTCACCACCCTTGAACTTTCTGCCCTCTATCATATTCGCAAGGGAATTCCATTTTTGATTCCCAAGACTATTATTCAGATGATGGGTCGTTGTTGCGGACGAGATCGCAACCTCTCTTATGCGATGATTATCCCTCTCATCTTCCAGCGTTTTGATATTGACTTATCCACTTGTGCTCTTGAGTCTGAGCCCAAGTATCTTCAGTTGTCACGTCGCAGCACAGCCGGTCCTTCTGCTCCTCCTACTGCTCCTGCTCCACCTCCTCAGGATTACCCTATGTCATTTGAGGGTATCCATCAGCATCTCTCGAATCTGCGTACGTCTATCACTGACACATCTAGGGAACGCGAGCTACGTGATGTGAGTCGATTTCAGGCTCTTGCCACCTCTTTTGCTGACCTTCGTTTCGCTCAGACTGATCATTCTGCCAGTTTCGGGATACCGATATGAGATCCAGCTGTTTCGGGGTACCAATATGAGGATGAGACGGTCCATACTTTCTTTCAGCCCGGTAACGCATATGATTGGTACCGTGGTTCTGGTGCTACTCCACACCCTTTTGGAGCTAGCACTTCTGGAGCTGGTCCATCTGGACATGGTGGTACTGCTGGCACTGCTGACGATGATGACTCAGAGGATATGTGATCTATACGTGATATATTTTGTCTAGATGTCACTTAGTGAGACTTATTTTGTCTATGTTTACTTGAAAATGCTCCGAAATTCCAAGATATCATTTAGTACTTTTATTTTTATTTTGCACTGCGACTGTGTTAACTGAGATGATGTATTTTGAACATCTGTTTTATGCTTTGCTTAGCATATTTTATTTCAATTTCGCATTATTCCTCATTTCTTGTTATAGAACTATCTTTTTCTGCTTCATCTTATAAACTGCCTGTGAAATATTTGTTTATCCATATTTTTTTATATTTCTTCAACTCTTCTTTCTTATGCATGAATTGCAGGGGAGCTTCTCTCTTTGCAATTATTTTGCTAAGTGACAACGGGAGAGAAATAGGATCTAACATCTTTTGCAGGATACAGGAAATTTTTTTCCAAGACACAGTACAGTACAATATTTTGATTGTTTTCAAATCTAAAAGATCAAGATGTTATATCAGTCAAGGTTCAGTCAAGGTTTGTCAATTATCAAAATGGGAGAGATTGTTGGCCCATTGGTCATGGTCGAACCTGATTTTAATAACTGATCAAATTATGTCTCGATATATGGACTATTTGGACACTTGGACAACTGCCAAAGAACTACTACCTATATGTTCAAGACCGAAGCTGATTTTGTCGTATGAGTCTGTATTTCCTTATGCAATATAATTTTCACATTTATTGAGTCTAGGAATACATTGTACACCGAGTTGTACTGGCAAATAGGCTACCCCAAAAACGTTTTCAAAATATCCTATGTTTTGAAAAACAGCCCATTTTACAAAAGCTCCTAACTACTTAAACTTTTTCTAAAAGCCAAAACCCAGAATCTGTTTTTTAAATGGCCAGAAAATCAAAAACCAGACAAGGAGAATTCTACCAGAATTCGCCTACTTCCCGTTGGATTTTGAACTTGGTCTCCCTGCAGTTACGGATGCAACGGCTACTTGTCGAGATTTTTTCATAGAATTCTGTCCGAATTCTATCAGAATTCTGACTTTGGAAAACCTATAAATAGAGAAGGATTTCATTCATTTCAACTCACTCATTCACTTTCTCATCTTTTCTCTCTAAGAGTAAACGTCTTCCAAAGTGTTCTAAAGCTTTCATTTTCAAATCCCAAACTAGTTACAATTCTCTAGTCGATTTGTCAGTACGGTACGGTCTAGAAGTTTCAGAGTTATTGTAATCAGAGGCTTGATTGAAGAAAGACACTTCACAATTGAAGTTGGTCGAGTACTTCGTATCAAAGCTCGCGTTTGTAGAAGTTGCAAGGACTTCGTATGAAAACTTGCAGTATTTTTCAATAGTGGATTCAACTGGAAGCTAGAGTTTTTCCGACTGGAATAGTCCTCACAAGAGGAAAACTAGTATACATTGTCGTCTTTGTGTTTGCTTTCTGATCTCTGCTTTTACATTTATTTACTTGTGATATATATATTCTCTGTGATCTTGTTGCTAACTTTTTAATTAGCTATTTTTCGCTGTCTACTCTATTCACCCTCCCTAGAGTATTGCGCTTTACGATTCGTTCCTACATATTATGCCACAACTCAAGAGAAAAACCAGAATGAGTTATTGCATTAACTACATTTGACTGATTTACAAGCTGAAGTTTAAACATTCCTTCGGTATAAAACGCTTTTCCGAAGTATGTTCCTTTTATGGATATCACCATTTGGCCAGTATTGATGCCCATCCTTAGGCCTGCGTTACAGAGTAGGCCTCCAGATATCATGTTCTTTGCGATAGCAGGTACATGCTTCACGTTTTGAAACGTCGGAGACTTCCCTGAAGTCAGCTTCAACACCACCGTTCCGATCCCTTGCACTTCAGCTTGTGCCTGGTTCGCCAACATAACTTCAGAAGTTGGTATGTATGTGGTGAACCATTCCTTGCTTGACAGACTTGGCAGGTGGCACCAGTGTCTACCCACCAGTCAGAGTCAGCCCCCACCGCAGTGACCTGTGCAATCATGGCAATAACGTCAGTGATCATTGAAACCTTACTAGGCTAATCTTGCTCTGATTGCTTGGGCTTGGCTCTGCATTCACTCTTATAGTGGCCCTTCTTGCCACAGTTGAAGCAAGTCGCTTTGGACTTTGGCTTTTGTTGCTTGAAAGAAGGCCCCTTCACTTTTAGATTATTAAGGTCCTTCTTGTTGTGGAAAGCCGCCTGCTTTCCTTTGGATTTCTTGGTGTGGACCAAATTGGCGTTAGCCATCTGTTTGGACAGAGCGTCCACCTTCAGTTAAGCCCTCATCTGGTCTTCAACGTAAATTTCTTGCAGGAGATCTTCGAGACTGATCTCCAATTTCTTCTTATGCATGTTCGCATAGAATTTGCTCCATCCAAGGGGGAGCTTAGAGACGATCCCCCCAACAATGAACTTGTCGTTGAGGGGCATCCCCTCGTCTTCCAATTTATGATGTAGCTTCAGGAATTCTTTCACCCGAGGCAGCATCATCTTCTCATCTTCAAAGAGCCACTTGTGATATTTCTCAACGATAAATATCTTGCTCCTGTTCTTGTCATCTTCGTACAATTTTTTCAGAGACTCCCATATCTCTCTGGCAATGGTCTTCTTAGAGTATAATTCTGCCAGGGAGTCCTCCATAGCATTTAGGATTAGAAGCCTACGGAGGCTATTCTCCCTTCTCTATTTGGTCTGATTTTTATTAGCAGCAGTAATTGCGGTTGCAGACCTAATTTCTGGAACATTTGGTTCTTCCTCAATTAGCACGTGGTCAACTTCTGCAAGTTGAAGATTAAGGCTAACTTTCCTCTTCCAAATTTGGTAGTGCTCTCCATCAAATTTCTCTAACTTGTTAAAGTTAGAATTGATGAGAGCAGAACGAGAGTTTTCCATCTTGAAATCAAGCTTTGAGATTGTTATTGTCGGGGCGTAATTTTTTCGATGGAAAAACTGATTTTGGTGCAGCACTTCGAGGAAGGTGCACAAAGAGATCCCGGAGGATTCTGTTAGACGAAATCTAATGTATCACTTCGAAGAAGGCACAAAAGAATTCGTATCAGCAGCAGCGAAAGTCCACTAACTTTTTCTGATTAGATCAGAAAAGCTCTTGTTCAGAACGAGATATAAGTGGATAAGCAGTAGAAGAAATGGACGAAATAAAAAGAAGTCTTGCTGGGGTGACAGATCACCGGAGCTTAAAGCTTGATTCGCCCCACACGAACAGCTTCCAGGAACCAGCAAGTTCAAAATAGAACCTATAGAATACTCTGCTCTTCTGACTCCTCGGATGGCGCGGACTACCTTTGTTTCTCTTCTCTGAACTCTGAAATTTCGTAAGAAAATTGTTCTGGAACCACTAAGTGTCAGAGAGGGAGGAGAGAAACTTTTATAGTGCTAGTCTAGTAACCGTCCAGTCTACGAAACGCTCGGGACGTGCCCGTGAAAGGAGGAACCATTTCGTAACTGTTCAGATCATGGACAGATACGATTGTGCTAAATGGCGCACAGCGCACACCATCCGTGCCAATTGCGCACAACACGCGCTCTCGGGCTCAATCGCACACAACATGCACACACGCACCCACTGCGCAAACTCCGCATACGCGCTCAATGCGCACACGCGCACCCGCTGCGCCAACTGCGCACAACGCGCACTGCACGTATTGCGCGCAAACTGCTGCACGAACTGGATGCGCAACCGGCTGCGCAGAGGCTTGCGCAACAAGTGCAACTTAAGCGCACTATGCGCCTAGCGACGATGCTAACGTTTAAGTGCAAAGTGTGCTAACAAAAGTGTGCTAAAAAAATGCCA
Organism: Iris pallida; assembly: GCA_029216955.1. NCBI lineage: Eukaryota > Viridiplantae > Streptophyta > Magnoliopsida > Asparagales > Iridaceae > Iris > Iris pallida. The sequence goes on from JANAVB010009599.1 coordinate 11,433,703, forward strand.
CATTACGCCTCATGAGTCCAAGCCCGAGTCGCTAAGCCCCGCTCCAAAGGAAATTAATTCCAAGAGCAAAAAGCATTAATGCTTTAATATGGAGTCTTATCCTTACCTCCTAGTAAAATCACCCACATGGTTTTCTCCTTAGGGTCACCAACCCATGTGCATATCTCAACAACACACCAAGTATATATTGAGATACACTTCATGGTGCATTTCCGATGTGGGACTAAATACTAGGCATGTATTGAGAACAAGCTCTCCCTACATGTCAAGGAAAAGCTCCAACAAACGGAAGACAAACAAAGTGGAGTTATTTGGGTTTTCAGATTCTTGGAGTGTCTCTCAACCATTGTTGTCGATTTCTTTTCATTTTTTTGGTAAATTCTTTCTTCATTTTTTGTATTTCCTTAGGCTTGCTCTTGTGCTAGAGTTCAATAGAATCTTGTAAAGCCATGTAAATCTTGATATTGTAGTAGCTTATCTCGTTCACCCGGTGGTTTTGCTGCTTAGAATTTTTCACTTATATTTTTTGCCTCTTTGCATTGTATTTTGTGATCTTTGTTTCTTTTTTCAAAAGTCGACAATCAAGTTCGTCATTGATTGGTAGTTCATACGGACACAATTCTTGGGGAATAGATTCGACTCGTAGTTTAGTATTGACAATAAAGTAGTATCGGAGCTTTGGCTTAAGAGTCGAAGATCGACAATGGTGGCAATGTCAAGGATAATGCTCGGATGGTCGAGGTGGAGAAGTTTGACAACAAAGGAAACTTCAACCTGTGGCAAAGAAGGGTCAAAATCTTTTGGTGCAATAAGGACTTCACAAAATTTTGTCGGGGAAAAACCAAGAAGCAAGAGACAATAAAGGATGAGTTGGAGGATATAGAGATGTAGACTATGAGTTCCATGAGTCTGTGTTTGGATGACAATGTTCTCTTTAATATTATAGAGGAAGAAACAGTGAACTTTGAAAAAAGAAGAGGTTGTACGTAGTGAAGTCTGTTATGATAAGGCTCTACCTGAAGCAGCAGTTATATGTTCCAAGGATGAAGGTAGAAAAAATCTAGTAAAACACTTGAACGTGTTTAACGGACTTCTAAACCAACTTCACACTGTTGGTGCAAAAGTAGAGGAAGAAGACAAAGTCTTGTTACTTCTTATCTTATTTCTCTCTTTATACAAGCGTATTATGACTACACTTCTATAGGCGAGGGAACTGTGAAGCTAGAGGAAGCTAGTGCATCTTTATTATCTAATCAATTGTTGAAAAGTCCTGCTACTAAGGGTAATTGGCAGTATTCTAAATGGCAGCAGCCTAGGTAGTCTAGGCGCAGCCTAGGCGGTAGGCGGTCTCTCTCCGCACCGCTTTTCGATAGGTGGTGGAATAGACGGCTAACGGAGGTTAGTGGCATAGGTGGAGGTGAGGTGGCGTAGGCGGACACCTAGGCGGAGCAATACCTAACAAGATATTTTGGCCAAAAAAGTTTTGTAAGCATTATTGGCCTATGGTTCACTTTTACAAAACTAAAATTTTATAAATCTTTGTTCTACAACTTAGTTATGCATGGAACACCCTTAAAATATGCATATTATGCAAAAATAGTACTAAAATAGTAAAAAATGTTCAGCAGTGCCTAGGCGACGCCTAGGCGGTAGGCGGACTCTTTCCATTGCGCACCCACCTACCGTCGTTTAGAACCTTGGTAATTGGAGGTGGTGGAAGACAGAAGAGAAAGATCTCATGATAAAGGATCCGGAGCATCACGATCTCGATCAGTATCAAGGAAGAAGGACGATGCATGTCAGCATTGCAAATAATTCGGCCACATCAGAAGAAATTATCAGCAACATGCGGAGAAGAAAAAGGATCTTGAAGATCCAACGGTGGTGGAAGGATCTTGAAGATGCGTGGTGGTGGCACAAGTGCGAGATGTCATTTGGGACGATTTGATCACAGTCTCCTAGGGTAAGGAAGCTACTTTTGGCTGGATATTGGATTCTGATAGTTCGCTACATATCTGCTTAGATACATCTTGCTTTGGTTGTTTGGAGAAGAAGACTGGTTTTATTCACTTGGGTGATAACTCGATTTTTTAGATTATCGGTGGAGGGATAATAGATATTATGATGTATGATGGCATGATGAGCATGTTTGGTGGGGGTACAATGTGTATCGAAGATGCGCAAGAATATCATATCATTGGGCGTGTTAAACACTATGGGTTGTGGATTTTCAATGAGAGGTAGAGTTCAAAGGGTAACACATGATTGCATCGTGCTTGTGAAGGAAGAAAAGTGTAGTAATACTTACCAACTAATAGGGGATACCGTGCAAGGTGGTACTCCTATGATTTTTGTGGAGATAAGGGTGGATATTAAGAATGGTTCATTTGCAGTGGGTCAACCTTCCGTGGCTCAAGGACGGTGAGTCAATTTTTCGGTTGATCTGGGTGCAATGGCCGTAATTTCGACATGCTCTGACGTGGGCAATGCTATAAAAAAATGAAGTGCGAATTTGAGGTCGGCCCAAATTCGAAGTCAACTTGAGCGTTGGGACTAGTGGACTAATGCCCCAGAGGGAGGGATGGTTCAAAAGATCATAACTATTATTTGAAGGTTGAAGGCTAAATATTTCTACGTGGTCGATGTGACTATGATCCATGGTGGTGATTGTTGGGATTTTTCATGTTTTCAACAATGCTTTGGACTTGTGTATTAATCATAGATATTGAAGGACTAAGGAAGAATTCCTTCAATATCTAGGATTAATACACAAGTCCAAAACATTGTTGGAAACATGAACAACCAATAGAGTTAACATGCAAGGTAAGTTCATCAAGATGTTTCTCAAGTAATTCTTAGTAGCCCATACAGCCAGGGAGGAGACAATGTTCCAATACTAAGGATAGAAGAAACATTAGCTTGTGAAAGATGAGGAGTTTATTGATAATGGCGGCTCAAAGATGAGGCCTCATTTGTTCGTGGAAAGGAAAGGAAATCAATTCATTGCTCTTTCCTTTCCTTTCCTTTCCTTTCGAAAATTGCAATTCCCATTGATATTTCTTTCTGTTGTTTGGAAAGGACAGGAAAATTAGGAAGGAAAGTGGGTGGGAAAGTGACTCCTTTTCTTTGGCATCCAATTCCAAATACAAAAAGTAATTACTTTCTTTTCTCGAGACCATGACTCCGGAACCAAACGTAACAGTCTAAGCATGATGGAGCTGAACCTTCCAAGTTGAAGAGAAGTAAATTCCTACATTATGGATACCAGGGGCGGCACTGGCCAAGGATAGGTCAGGCGACGGCCCAGGGCCCCAAGACAAAATGGGCTCTACTCCAACATGAATTTATCTACAATAGAACTAGTATGAATCATGTGTCATTCTTAATATATATAAAAAAAAATTGTGGCATAGTGGTTGTAATATTAGGCTTCTATTTGTAGAGGTCCTTCGTTCAAATCTTTATGGCAATCAATTTTTATTATACTTACATTTTTTTTACATTATGTATGACAGTATGAGGGCCTGTTTTAGAAGTTTTATCTCGGCCTCCATCAGATCAGGGCCAGCCCTGATGGATAAACAAGTGAAAGGGTGCTCAAAACGATACTGTTCTGGAAGTGCCTTCGTGGTGGTACTCGTGCCAAGTGCAGCACAGTTTTGAGAGATGATTATAGAGAGTACACCTACAGAACTACAATACAAAAAGCTCATTTATTTGCATTAAAAAACAAAGGAAGAAGGAGAAGATTAATGGCCAGGGGTTGTGCTTACGAACGAAGAGAGACGATTAAGACGTCGAGCTAGGACGACGCGGCGCCGATGATGAAGAAGGACTGTGCTCCTGCAGCTCAATAGGGGCCGCGGCAGCGGCGGCGAGAAAGCGACGGCGGCGGAGAATGCAGCAGACATTAATCTCCTTACGAATGAGTGGACAGTGGAATGAGAAAGAAGATGAAAGAGGAGCCATAACAAAATAATGAAATCAATCCAAGAAACACTGAGCAAATCTGGACCTCCAGTTTTGAGATATTTCCAGATTCTGGCAAGTTGTTTGCTCTCTTGTCCAATTGCACCAACCCTTCTTTGCACCTACAACATGAGCGTGCGACCCATGCGCACACACGCTTAAGTGCACACATCCAGTCGGTCGGTTAATTGACCGAGTTTGTAATTTGGTTATTAAAAAAGAAAAAATTAAGGTGTATTATAAAGAAGGAGATGGAGATAGACAAATGGAGGAGATGGTTTTCTATTCACTTCTATCAATCAACTTAATAAGAGCTCCTTATATAGGCTTACAATGGAGGCTAATATTATGTTGACAATTAAAAGGAGAAATGCCAAAAGACATAAGTTAACATAGGTTATGGATAATCAAAAGGCATAGGTTATAGACACCAAATAATTATGGTGATCTATCCATATTACAACACTCCCCCTTACATATTAACCATTAATTAGGTGGTGGTGTTTGCGCATTTGTTACCTCGTTAAAACCTTACTAAGAAAAATCAAGTGGAAAAAAAAAATTTAGTCAAGGAAAAAAGAGTACAACGCACAAAACTTAAAAATATTCTTCATGAGTCATACTCCCCCTTGATATAATGGATCTGTAACAGCAAGTTTGTCTGATGATTAAGTCGTCACATGCCTATTCCGTGTACCAACTTTTGAAATGTGGACTTTGGCAGTGCCTTGGTGAACAAATCGGCTAAGTTTTTCATTTGATCTTACTTGCTCGACTTCGACAACTTTCATCCTTTGGAGCTTATGTGCATAAAACAATTTTGGTGGAAAGTGCTTAATCGATCTCCTTTGATGAATCCCTCTAGGACTTGCACAATGCAAGCCGCATTATCTTCATATATTTGTTGTAGGCTCATCTGTAACTGTGGTTAGCTGACAATTTACTCGTATATGATGAGTGATCTATCGCAACCACATACTTTCTCTTGTTGTTTCTTGTAATATAATTAATTTTGCATGGTTAGAAAAAGTTGCTACTGAACCTTGCTTTGTTGATCGCCAAGATATAGCTGCATGGTTATTAATAAACATAACTTGTTTGGGAGCAATCCTTATGAGGGTCAGAAAGATATTTCAGTCTGCATAACCAAATAGACAAGAATTGTTAGTGGAATCACATGAATAAAATAATCTCATGTCAGTTGTTCCACGAAAATATCACAATATGTGTTTAACTTTATTTCAATGTCTAAGTGTAGGTGCAAAAATATATCTAGATAATAAACTAATAGAAAATGCAATATCTGGTCTTGTGCATTGGTTAGATATAAAAGTGCTACAATAGCACTAAAATATGGTAATTTTAGGACCAAGAACTTTTTCATCTTCTTCCTTTGATCGGAATGGATCTTTATCCAAATCCAACCAGCGTACAACCATATGTGTACTTTGTGGATGTGCTTTGTCCATTCTGAATCATTTTAATTCTTTCAATATATCGAAAATGCTGCACTAATATTCCATTGGAACATCGTTCTATTTGCAAACCGAGACCAAGCTTTGTCTTTTCCAAGTCTTTTATTTCAAATTCATTCTTCAAATAGTTTGCGGTTTTCTCCAATTTTATAGGAGACATAATCATGTTTTATATCATCCATATATACTGCTACTAACGAGAATCCATTTTCGAATTTCTTAATGAAGACACATGGGTAAATTTGACTATTTTTGTATCATTCCTTAGTCAAATATAAAATAAGACGATTATACCACATTCTTTTGGATTATTTCAACCCATATAATGCTCGTCTAAGTTTAATTAAACACATTTCCTTTGACTTAGTCTCTAGTATTATAAATCCTTCTAGAATTTTCATATAGATGTCAATATCTAAGTCTCCATACAAATATGCAATTACAACTTCCATAAGTTTCATATCAAGATTTTCATAAACTACGAGACCGATTAGATATCTAAAAATAATGACATCCATAACTGGAGAGTATGTCTCAACATAGTTAATTCCAGGTCTTTGAAAGAAACCTTGTGCTACAAGTCAGACTTTGTATCTTTCAGCTTCGTTCCACTCATTTCATTTTCTCCCGAAACACCCATTTAAAACCAACATGGTTTATGCCCTTTGGTGTTTCCACTTTAGGTCCAAACACACCACGTTTTTCTAAAATGTTCAATTCTACTTAGATTGGCCAATCTTTTCTTTGTCGACATTCATTTATACTACATGGTTTATTTTTACAACCACCATTATCCTTTGATATTTCAGTAGCTACCACATAGCTAAATATGTCATCGATGACAAATGCTTTTTCTATTCCACAATTCACCTGAACATGCATGGAATATCGAGATCTCTTCATTTCAGGTACATGTGCCTCTCTAGAGGCATCCATAGTATAACTCCCTAAATCCATTTTTGTGTATTTCGATCATTTCCTGAATTTTCTTTTTTTTGAAGTATTGAAGCTTTAGAAGAAAATATTGATTTAAATAAAGTATTCGGGAATAATATATTCTCAATTTATATTGTTTTGTTTAAAAAAAAAGAATTGATTATAAATATCTTTTCTAAAGTAATTTTCGTAAATGGTGGTTAATTATGTTGTAAAGATTTTAATTGTCTGTTGATTATTTAATGATCATTATTAGTATTATAATATACTACTTTTGATGGCAATTATTTAAATATTTCGTTTAATGCTATTATTGCCTACTGATAATTAGAGAATAGACATAGCAGTTTTCTTCTAGTTAACAGTTATTGCTAATTATTGGTTAGCTAACTAGTTGATATTAACTGTTAATTGTGAAAAAATGGTTTATTAATATTTTTGGATTTATTTAATATATATATTTATTGAGAAAACAGCAACTATTTTATTAATAATTGGTAAATTATAATTTGTTGGATAATTTGTTCAAAACTGTGGAGGGAAGTGTTTTTGGATTTATTTAATATATATATTTATTGAGAAAACAGCAACTATTTTATTAATAATTGGTAAATTATAATTTGTTGGATAATTTGTTCAAAACTGTGGAGGGAAGTGTTTTTGGATTTTGGTATTTGAAAATCTGTTTCAATTTGGAATGTTTTGAAAAATCTGTGTAAATTTGTGTTTCTATTAAAATTTATAATTTAGAAATTGTTCTTTTCGAAGGGAATGTTATTTTCGAAATTCCATTTTTAAAATTGTTTTGAATTTCATTTTAAAATCTGTTCTATTTTGGAGATCTATTGGAGGGAATAATTGATTTTGAAATTCTGTTTGAAATTCGGTTACTAACCTATTCTAAAGCCCTCAGATCTATTTGTTATTACAGTATTGCCACTATGATTATTACACCCAGATCTACAACTAATTACTACTCTGCCATTACAGATTACCCCTAGATCTACTCTTATCTACTACACTGCCACTACATTAATTTATTATAAATACACACGTTTTCCAATAATTCTGACACTGTCAGCCACTCAATTCCTCTCTGACACGTCACCCTCTCTCTCTCTCATCTCTCTCTCTCTCTACAATTTCTCTCTCCTCTCTCTGTACTCTCGCTCGCCGGAGCACCACTGCCACTCCGGCCGTCACTCCACCACCACCAGCTCGTAGGCCACCCGAAGAGACACCGCGTCGTCGTCGTCGAGCAGCGAGCCGCCTCGACTGTCGCGCCACTGACGAGCTCCTGGAGAACCGTGCTGTCGCTTCGCACAGTGGGCCACCTCGGGCCGTGTGCACCACCATCAGCACTCGAGCGCCGCGCCATCATCACGAGCACAGCGCCGCCTCGGTTGCAGCGTCGTTCTCGAGCGCCGAGCCACCGCCACCATCAGGGCTGGCGTCGAACCCGAGAGGAGCCACCTCCTCGTAGTCTCCGCCACCGCCGCTTCGAGAGCCGAGCCACCACCGAAGTCGTCGTCTCCAGAGCTTCGCCGTCGGAGCCGTATCTCACCGCCAAGCAGTGGATCGACATCCCCTCCGATCACGGTGAGTCTTTCTCTATCGATCCATCTCGATCCCTCTCTCCCTTTTGTTTTCTAGGGTTTTGGGTGTGGGAACGTGAGAAATTTCTCAGATCTAGGAATTAGGGTTTCTGACCTAGAGCTTGGGGCTAGGGTTTTGTGGTGTGCGGATGAACGGAGTCAATAGAAGAAGGAGAAGGACCTAGGGTTCAGATCTAGAATTCTAGGGTTTGGACTGGGCCAGAGGGAAGAGGTTGAAGAAGACGGTTGGACTTAGGATTAGGGTTCAGGCTAGAAGGAGTTGCGGCCATGGGAGGACTTTGAGTTAGGGTTTCGAAACTAGGGTTTCGGCTGTACAGGATCCTAGGGTTAGGGTTCAGGCGAACTGGAAGGGAAACGAAGCAGGGGAAGAAGATGAGGGAAAAAGGGTGGTTTGCCCGCCGGAGAAGAAGAGTCGGGCTAGGGTTCAGGCGGCTGGCCATGGAGAAGAACTACTAGGGTTTCGGGTTAGGGTTGAAGAGGGAAGAAGAAGCTGGAGGAGGAAGACGAGGAAGCGTTAGAGTTAGGGTTTACTTGATGTAGAGTGGCTGGTTCGCCGGAGGAGAAGACGGAGACGGCGGTTGATCGCCGGAGAAGACGAGAGGGTTCTCGTGATTTTTCTGGAGAATTCGAGAATGGGCAGGAGAGAGAAGAGAATGGGATTAATATCTGTTGAGATCGGGCCGGGTTTCTGGGCCGGGTCTTAGAGCCGAGTCTGTGGGCTGTTGATTAAGAAATTGATTTAAAATTTCATTTATCTGTTATTATTGAAGATGGGCTATAACAGAGAGATTGGGCTGGGTTTTAGGGCCAGGGTCTTGGACTGTATTAGATAAATTGGTTTAATTATTGATAACAGAGAGGGCTGGGCCGAGAGCTCTGGGCTTAGGGAACGGGCTGGGTTCTAAACCCAGTTTAATTAAATAGATTCTGTGATCCAAGATGGGCTGGTCTGCTCTTTTGGGCTGTCAGTATGGGTTGAGTTTATTGGGCTGAGTATATTGGGCAGTTTTATTAAACAAAATTTAAGGTTTAAATTCAGTTGATTTGAGTAGGAGAAGTAACAGTAGGGTTTGTGGGCTTGGGCTAGATTGAGTAATGGTATTCTCTTGTTTATATTTTTTTTCTTTATTACTAGTATCTTTTGTTTGATAATTGTTAAAATATAATATATTCCTAAGTCAATTTTATTAGTTACTGTTAGCTACTAGTAGAATATTTTCTAGAATATATTATGATTATTTTTGCTAATATGTAGTATTATTAATTGTTAAAGGTTATTATTTCCAAAAAGAAAATATTTCTAATAAATGTTTCTTCATGATTTTTATTAACCTTTGACAGTAAAGTCCTAAAATATAATTATTTTATATGTTCTAAATATTCAAAATCATATATTTTATATTTTTATTAGTATTTATATTGATTAAAACTATAATATTTTCCAAATATTATTAGCTAGAATGTTCCATCAACTAGTTAACCTTAATTAGCTAATTGTCATTATTTCAAACACTAAATAACTTGTACAAATATAACAGGTGAATCATTGCAACCATACAGTACTATTCTCGTGCAACCGAACCGAGGCAAGTACACTGACTTGACTTATACTTTGTTTTCTGTCTTACCTTCATGTGCCATGTTCTCATATCTGATACGAATTACACACGATTGTCTTGTGTCATTGTTCATTGCTTGTGCGTCATTGTTATTGCAGGATTGGGGAAAATATTAGCTTTTGTGTGACCACACCCAACATAGGTAATTGTGGATAGCCTAATCGTACACGTCACGTACGATGAAGCCGTACCTTATAGAATTAACTCATTGACTCATTGATTGATTGATTGCTACTAAGCCGGTCACACATTAGTTTTAATATTTCAAAATTGTCACAATCGCATATTGATTGTCGTGATTCATTGCCTTGTACATTGATAGTCGTGTTCATTGTCGAGCATATTGATTGTCATCCATTGCCTGCAGTTTTACATTTCATTTCTGGTACCACAGTTTCAGTTTCATTTCATGTTCTAGTTTTCTGGTATTCTAGTTTCATCTTGTACTCTGGATCACAGATTACATTGTATATTGTCTGGTCAAGATTGTACTTTGCTCTTTTCCTGATAGGATCGTTGCAGGTGAGTGGGAGATTACATGGAGCTGGTGATTGCTTGGATATTGTAGCTTTTTATTTCAGTTTATTTTTTTTTCTGGAGATTGTATCTTAGAGATTCATTATTGTATATTATTTCATTTGACCTGATTTGTCTCCGGCTGAGTTTGTGTTTTAAAAACACTTGATGGATATTGGTGATTTCTGGGAACGTTATAAAATGCTGTGTTGGTTTACATTACATTGTGACTGTGAGTTTTCCTTAGTATTGTACAGCTTACTTCGTCGTGTCCAACGACGAAGGCTGGGCGTGTCCGACTCGTATCCGATTATTCGGGAGCGGGGCGTGACACATAGACATTTTAGTGAATTTAAAAATATGCACATTTTTATTATTTGTTTTCGGAGCTTCGGCCACTATTAGACTTTTATCAGGACAAGTTGTTTTATTAGTTCTCCTCTTTCCAGGAGCACTATCCTTGGAACCTATAGGCCTACCATAATTTTGACGAGTAGTAGTAAGTTCATTTGTCGCCTTGTTTGGATTTTTCCAATTGGAACAATGATTCTGGCTGGCACATTCATAGCTGGCATATGTGATCTAGTTACCTTTGCGGCGTCATTAAATGTATCAGTAATTGATTTATAATTTATTGCATATATATCATTCTCCTTGTCTCATAATCACATTATGGAGGTCTTGGATCTTGATGAGATAGAGTATGCGTATTCCATGTCAATTCACGTTGTTCATTAGCAACGAATTATTCTATATGAACAATTTGTTGCTTACCTCCCCCTACTGGCGGGAAGAATCTCTCATCAAATTGGCAATCTTCAAATCTTGCAGTAAAGACATCACCAATCATTGGTTCCAAATACCTTATTATGGAAGAAAACTCAAAACTAATGTATATTCCCAAATATCATTGGGGACCCATCTTAGTTCTTTTGGGAGATGGAACTGGGACATATACTGTACATCCAAACTTTCTCAAATATAAAATGTTTGGTTATTTACCACTAACAAATTATAAGGAAGGCAATTGATCTAAATTTAACTAGAGATGTAACATATAAAATATCATGTCCCAAGCCTCAATTTTCAAACTAGATTGCACTGGTAGAGGTCTAGTTATAAGTTGAAAATATTTAATAAATGACAGCTAACCCATTTTGTGTGTGTGCACATGGAAAACATGATGTTCTACATCAATCCCTAACAATGTACAATAATCATAAAAAAAACTTGTGAGGTAAATTATGCGACATTATCAAAACTAATTAATTTAATCGTATTATCCGGAAACTTAGATCTAAGTTTAATAATTTGGGTCAAAAGACGAGAAAATGTAAGATTTCTAGTAGACAATAGACAAAAATAAGACCACCTAGTAGATGCATCCATGAGTAACATAAAATATCTAAAAGGATCACAAGCAGGGTGAATAGGACCACAAATGTCTTCTTGTATTCTTTACAAGATATTAGGAGACTCATTCTTAATTATTAGAAAAAAATAGTCTAGTTGTAAACTTTCCTTTTGACAAGGAACATATATGTGATTCTTCGGTAAATCAAGATCATAATTTCCCAATAAATGCCCACAAGAATTATCAATGATCCGATTGAACATAGTTTGTCCCGGATGACCCAAAGGGTCATGCCAAATGTTATATAAGACAAGAGCATTGGCTTTATATTTTGCCACATTTATATTAGATTCAATTATACCAATGGTGGTGTATATAAACCCACCGAAAGATAAGAGAATTCTTCTAATGTGAGCCTTTTGCTCCTAACATTAGATATGATACATAATGTCTCTTTGTTGTTATCATTTCGAGTTTCAATATGGTACAATTTTGCATATATCCTTAAAACTTAACAAATTTTATTTTGGAACCGCTTGAATATAACCCATTCTGCAAATAGGTTTGAGTACCATTAGGTAACATGATGTGTGCTCTTCCAAAGCCCTCAATTATATGGGCTAGTCCAGCTATTATTTACACTTTATGCATGTCAAATGCTAACTTTGAAAAAAACTTTTGATTCTTCAAAAGCATATGTGTTGTAGCACTATCCACCAAACACATATCCAAGTCATTTTTTATTATTCTTTGAGTCTGTCAACCTCTTGTTGAGTAGCTCGACATTGCTTAAATCAATGTTCATTTTTGTCATATTTATGACAAGCGTTACTACTCCATGAAGTAAAATGAAAATATTATGAACTTATATATTTTAGCTAGCATAAGTATAATAAAAAATAATTAAGCATTTCAAATAATAATATCATATTATAGAAATGTAACTCCAAATTCATAATAAATTTTTTTTCAATAAACAAACTCTCATAGCCTAAAAATTTCATGATGGAAACCAAAAATAAAACATGACTTCAAATATAAATAGTTTATAAGTACTTGAAATAAACATAAATTGACCGACACTACAACATATATGGCCTACAATAGCATGCGCTGAACGCTATAGAAAGCCTTCTATAGCATATTCTGTCTGCTATGATCGCCCACGCTATAGTATGTCCAGACATGTGAACGCTATAACATTATAGCGTTCCTGAATGCTGTAGAAGGTTTATAGCGTTCGTGTATGCTGTTAATGTTTGATAGCGTTTATGAATGCTGTAAATGTTTTATAGCATTCTAGAACGCTGTAGATTGTTTATAGCGTTCGTGAGTGCTGTGGATTACTTATAGCGTTTATGAATGCTGTGGATTATTTATAGCGTTTGTGAATGCTGTGGATGATTTATAGCGTTTGTTGAATGGTTTGATTTATTATAGCGTTCATCATATGCTATCGTGGTAGCAGCAATTTAGACGTTTTCAGTGCTATAAACCTGCTACAGAATTTCATATCCACCTGCTACAGAATTTTATATCCTTTCATATCTGCTACAGAATTTCATATTTCATAACCTGTTTTGTATTTCGATCAATTTCAATCGCAGACAATTTCAATCGCAACTTGCATTTCGATCAATCAAGATATAGTAAAGATTTGCCAAAATATGAAATGTTTTATTAGAACATTCAAGATGTACAAAAAGTAGTCATTAAAACATTCAAGATGTAGAAAAAGTAGTTGTACGTCAAAATAAACCATTCCATTTATAAAGTATCTGTAGTCCAAAATAAACCATTCCATTTATAAATATCTGTAGGCCAAAAAACAGCTCGCCTCCTTCCCTCTAGCAGCTATCCACAACCATCAAAAACATATACGCCAACCTACAAAAAATTGAGAAGAAAACACATTATGATATAAAAAATAAGATAGAAATATTTTGATACTCAAGTATGTTCAGTGGCTAAAGAGGCATGCAGTGTGTTAAATGTGAAGTTGTAGGACAGTAGTGTTATGTAAAGCAGTGTAATACATGAAGTAAACTGCAAGAAGGTTTACATGAAGTAAAGTGCAAGGAGTAAAGTAACTGCAAAACAAAAAATAGTTCATGATATTTACATAAAAATAAAAGGTTTACAGTATGATGTTTAAAACAAATACAGGATATTAAAGTGACAAACAGGAATAGTTTATGATATTTTAAGTACAATTTAGCTGAAAAATAAATAACCTGAAGCAGTATAATGGTGATAATATAACTGGTCAACCAAGGTGAGTAGAAAAATTGGTTGATGAACTGGGACCGACCATTGAAGCTAGCTGACTAGAGAAATCAGTTAACAACTGGCATCATGTCCTTTTCTTTCCCACAGACTTAATTTTTAGCAGATGTCGAGGGGTCACCACCAATACCTTACTCAACCTCCTCTCCTCTCCTCTGTTTTATTCTTAATTCTTTGACTACAAATTTCTTGCCTTGCCGTGCACTCTGTACCTGTGTACTGCTAACTCCTTTAGATGACACATATAGCCAAAAATTGGAATATTTTAGAAGAAACAAAGATATTTATCATATCAACTAAAAAACATCAACATCATAATATTATTAAATATTTCCTTATTACTTAATATAATATCCTATCAATTCTAGTATTTTCTGATTTATAACATCACAGCTTACGCTTGCCTTTAAAAAACAAAGATCCCTTAAAATCGAGTCATAGTCTACCTTGTTTATGCATAGATTTGGACAAGTAGAAGTGGTCTAACAGTGAGAATACTACTTTTTCAGTTGCAGACAACTGAAAGACAGCAGTGTAATACATGAAGTAAAGTGCAAGGAGGCTATGTGCTGTGGCAATGTATACAATATGCAGGGCACCCAAGTATGGAATAAGGGTGCAGTGTAAGTGAAGAAAGTAACAGGCTCATAAAAAGTAACAGGCTCATAAAAAGTACCTAGTCATCCAACGTCGTAATGTGTTCGGTCGGCCATGCAGTAGTACTTCCAACGATGTCTTCTATTGTGTCATTACCGAAACATGGTCGAAATAGTAGTGCTTTGGGTTGTAAAGCAATATCTACCCAAACCCGAGAGACATCTTTTCCAAGAGGCGTACCATAAACCACCGCTTTCGGATCATCTGTCACCCATCGTCCAATTGCAACGATTTCATTCGGATCCGTCCAATTTAGTAACTTACATTTTTGGTCTTTCAACCAACGACGACTACTTCCACTATGTGACTGCAACAAAGAATAAAAGAATGTTATATTTGATACTAGTACCATTTGAGATAAAATAGTTTTACTTGTTACTAGTATATCTTACCTGTGGAGTAGTAGATGGAGTTTTTGAAACGATATTTGGTTCATTTGATTTTACAATCTCCACATCATCGTCAGTGTCCTCCTTGTCATTGTTCTCATAGTTACCATCTTTATCGTTATTCACCTCATCCTTTTCCTATAGGGAATAACCATTTTTGTTAGAAAAAATCGAAGTTTTCCTCATGTCAAATTGAAGAATTCTGAGAAGTAGACTTCTTACTTGACTTTTCATTAAACTATCAATCAATTGGTTTTGTTGTTGAAGTAACTTCGATATTGAGTTAATTTGCCCTTGCATTGAATCAACTTTGCTTTGGGAATTCTTGTCCTCATCGACACTCACCTCAACATCATTAGCTTGTTCATGTTGATCATATTTCTAACGAAGGCAATCGTCAGTGGTAATATGTGCCAAAAAATATCAAAGGAAAAATAAGAATTACTTACCTGATTTTTCATTAAAGTATTTATCAACTTTGCCTGGTCTTCAACTAACGTTGACATTGAGACCATTTTTTCCTACATTGACTCGATCTCTTTTTCAAACCTAACTACTGTAGCTGAATTCTTCACTTTAGCCACTAATTTAGATTGACTTGCTCCAGCTCCGCCTCCTCTAAGACTACCATGCTTTTCGGGTTGTGTAATTACTTGTGATAGTGCATCACGATCACAACCTGTTTTTGTCGATCCCTCAGATGACGGTATAAGTAGGATATTTTTGGCCTTTTGCTGAAATAATAATAAATGATACTCGAATTAGTCTCCTTTTGACACGGCGTGATTGTCAAAGCAAGAACACAATAAATTAGCCAATATAAACATGATTGGGGTTATATATACGATGAGTTCATTGTCCTTTGGGTGTTTAGGTACACCTTCTTGATTAGTATACCCTCGAACCCAAGCACGAAGCCTTGCTTTGTCTTTAGGACATGGACCCTCTATTTTCTGCGTTGTATAAGATAAAATCTACTTGCAATTGAAAAGTGGAGAAATAAAAATTTGAAACAAATAATTGTGTTACACATACCAATATTTCATCCGCAATGCGAGCAAATCCTTTTCGACTTCCAAGGTAAGGCATAGTTTGTTTCTCTCTCATTTGCTTGAACTTTGTAGATTTCTCCTACGTACACTCACATGCATATTATTAGATAAAAACAAAAAACTTTATATAAAACATTCGAAATATAACTGAAGGACTGCCAGATAATATCTCTACTGCAATGTGGCTAGGTGCAGGGGACTGTAGGGGTGTGTGTACTGCAATGTGCAGGGGACTGTAGGGGTGTGTGCAATGTGCAATGTGTAATGTGCACTGCAATGTGCAGTAAATGCAAAAATTGCTGGGCAAAAATTGCAATGTGCACTGCAATGTGCAATATGCACTGCAGTGTGTGCACTGCAATGAAGTTCACTGAGAATAAATACAGAAATTGCAATGTGCACTGCAATGAAGTTCACTGAGAATAAATACAGAAATTGCAATGTGCACTGCAATGTGCAATGTGCACTGCAGTGTGTGCACTGCAATGAAGTTCACTGAAGACTTTAAAGGAAATAAGTTCAATGAGAATAAAAAATGGGTACTTTTAATCGAGACATGAGACAATTCAACATTTAACTGGGGAGAATTCATGTTATTTCACAGACTCTTATTTCCCACAAACAAGAATCAATCACAAAAAGGAACACAAGCCATGTAAAGGAAATATTAAGCACTTCCTCGAAATAGGACTGGGAAGTGGGAATATACATAGCAAGATAACAAAGTACATGTCAATTAAACTGGCAGAAGACGCGCCTCATTCTAGAGTAATTTGTCGATGATCGTTAAGTACACAATCAACTCATCGTTTCGACTATTTGTCCAATATTTCATCTAATTTAAGCTTCATCTCTTCAAGCAGAAAAAAAATAAGACATCATAAGAATTCATAAAAATAAGATGCAAAGTATGTCCTGAATCTAACATTAGTTAAGCCTTTCGAAATATAACAATTCGATCTAAATAAACTACAAGGTAAAGAATCATTGGAACCCTAATAATTTGAGATGACCAGAAATAAAACCCAAATGAGGAAAATCAAGCTTAGTAGTCAATAGTACCCAGATGATAATCACAATAGCCTATTGTTTTGACTATTTGTCCAATATTTCATCTATTTCAAGAAGAAAATGGGATGCAAAATATGTTCTGAATCTAAACATTAGTTAAGCCTTTCTCTTGTTATCAGTTAACACAAATCCACCAAGTAGTATAACAATTCGATCTAAATAAACTACAAGGTAAAGAATCATTGGAACCCCAATAATTCAAGATGACCGGAAAAAAACCCAAATAAGGAAAATCAATCTTAGTAGTCAATAATACCCAGAAGATAACAATCTCCATATATCATGGCTATATGGCCTTTCATGCACATACACAGAGTTAAGTACAAGAATCAACAAGTATGCAGACAAAACAACATGAAAAGTAAAGCATTTATATTTCTAGAATCAGGGGGACCAAACTAAGTTCATACACCAAAAATTAGTATATTCAATACGACTTAACCGAAGCCTTACCTTATATTGTTTTGAGCATATTTTTTTGACAAATACTTCCCAATCTGCTGGGTCAACGTCATTCGGCTTTTTCTTCAGAAATTTTCCCATTTTTGCTTTGTTTGTTCTACCTAGTCTTCCCATTTGTTAGAGAACGTACGCTTTTGCCTCGTCCTCTCGCTCCTTGAATGTAAACCTTTGCTACAAGTACAATAGATCATAAATAATTATTAGCAATAAAGTAGAAGCAAACTGCATTTTAAGTTGTAAGATTTAAAAGATTACCGTAACTGCTTGCCAATAATATTCTTTGCTCTCATTAGGTACATGTCTCCAATCATCATATAGTATCGACACCATTTCACGTGTTAAACATCCTACAAAAGTTGATAGATATTTTGAGTTCTTCCCAATGGGTTGACCAAGTTCATTCAATTCCACCTCTAGCCTATTCCCACTTTCCACTGGCAAAGCACTACACCTAGTAGGCCCACGGGTTCTTGTTGTTCTGTGTGTCACATTGGATTCATTGGATGGATTAGTGTCCAATCCATCATTTGAATCTTCTTGCTCGCAAGATTTTTCCTTGCCTCGTTTTCGCTTCTTTTCTTTTTTCCTGTCTAATCCATCATTAATGAATAAAAATCAATAGAAAGAAAAGCAAACAATCACCTTTCAAACGGATACATCCAACGATAATGGACTGGGCCACCTAATTTTGCTTCACGTTCCAAGTGAATTGGTAAATGAATCATGATATCGAAAAATGAAGGAGAAAAGTACCTTTCAAACAAGCATAATATCTCAACAACTTCTTCCTCTAATTTTTCTATTTGTTCTCTATCAATGACTCTTTGGCACAAGACGTTGAAAAATGCACATATTCGAAATATTGCATTCCTTGGTCCTTTTGGCAGAAGTCCTCTCAATGCCACAAGCAACAACTGTTGTATTAACACGTGACAATCATGAGATTTGAGTCCTATTATTTTGTATTCTTCCACTGATATACAGTTCCCGATATTTGAACAGTAACCATCGGGCAACTTCAAGTTATATAATCTCTTGCAAAAAGTTTCTTTTTCTTTCTTTGAAAGTGTGTGTGGTCCTGGTGGAAGAAAAATTCTCTTATTTTGTCGTTCTGGATGCAAAACATGTCGGATTCCCATATCTTCCAAATCCATACGCGCTTCTATGCCATCCTTTGATTTTCCCTTCAAATTTAGCAACGTACCAACAATGCTATCACACCAGTTTTTTTCTATGTGCATTAGATCCAAATTATGGCACAAAATATGATGCTACAAAACAAAGAAACATATTTACAAAAATTGTTAAAATAATGGAAAGCTCAATTGAAAGTATTTACAAAACACATAGAAAAATAATATGATATTACCTCCCAATACGGTAGTGAAAAAAATATTGACTTCTTCTTCCACATCTCTGGAGTTTCCTTCTTTCTTTTGCCATTGTTTTTTCCCTTCCAAAAATCATTTCTCATATTTTTCAGCCCTTCTAAAATTTTTGATCCAGTCATTAGTCTAGGTGGCTCCCTGTGCTCTTGGTTACCATCAAACCAACTTTTTTTCGACCGAAATGGATGCTTGGATGGAAGAAAACGTCTGTGTCCCATGTAAATGGTTTTCCTACTACATTTTAACCATTTTGAACATGTATTCACTCCACATATAGGACACCCTAATTTTCCTTTGGTAGTACATCCAGCTAGGTTACCATAAGCCGGAAAATCATTTATCGTCCACATCAAAATTGCTTTCAAGTTGAAAAAAGATTTGGTGAATGCATCATAAGCATGCACTCCATTATTCCATAGCTCTAGCAAATCATCTATGAGTGGCTGTAAATAAATATCTATATCATTTCCAGGTTGCTTCGGTCCAGGAATTAGTAGTGTCAACATTATATTTTCTTTTCGCATGCATAGCCACGTGGAAGATTATATGTCGTGAGCATCACTGGCCAACAAGAATATGAAGAACTAAGATTGCCGAAAGGATTAAACCCATCCGCAGCAAGACCAAGTATAAGATTGCGTGGCTCTTCTGCAAAAGAGGGCCACTTCATATCAATGGTCTTCCATGCCAAGGAATCCACAGGATGACTCATGATGTCATCTTCACTTTTGTGATTGTGATGCCACCTTAAGTTTTCAGCCGATTCAGCTGACTGAAACATCCTTCTGAACCTTGGAATTATCGGAAAGTACCTTAGTACTTTTGCCGGAACTCCTTTCTGAATTTTACCTGTCTTATCTTTCTTCCACCGTTCCAATCCACATTTGTTACACTTTTCCTCATTTTTTTAATTCTTTTCTATATAGACAACAATCATTGGGACATGCATCTATCTTCTCACAATCAAGCTCAAACGTCTTAAGCAATGAAGAAACGGCACGTGAAGATTCTGGAATTGTATTTTCAGCAGGTAACATGTCATGCAATATTTCCAAAAGATGACTAAAGCATTTATCAGAAATTCCATACATAGACTTGTGCTTGTATAAAACAACGGTTGCTGATAACCTAGTATATTTTGTGCAAGTTGGGTATAATGAATTATTTCCATCCTTCAATAAGGTTGTCAATCCATCCTCTCTTTCCTCTTCAATAGGTTCAGTATTGGGTTCATCTTCAAATATTTCAGTTATTTCAGTCTGTTCCACATTTGGAATTTCATTGTTCAACCCTTCCCCATGCCAAATCCAAGTGGTGGAAGACATATCCATCCCACGTCTTAGCAAATGAAGCAAAATCATATCTTCATTTCCACGACACAAATTCTTACAATCAATGCAAGGACATAACATGAAATCTACATTCTTTGCATTTGACTTGGCAAATTCCACAAACTGACGAACAGATTGCTTATACAAAGTTGTATTCCTAAAAACAAATACAAAGGAATTATCAAATAAATAAGTGATACAAATGGATTTAATTTAGGTGAACACATTAGTATTGCGATGGATTTCAATACTTGTTAAGATGAACCCAATCTTTATTCATCATGATGACACCCACCACGTGCTTATATCCAACTTGACAACACCAGAAAAATAACTCAGACTTTGCAAAACAGCATATATTCAGACTTAAAATAAATGTTAGGGTTTGTTCTGCCATACCTTGGTTGGAAAGACAGGACTGGTAGATGCACAATAAACCTTAAAAAAAATGAAAAACAAGTACTGGAGGTTAAATATTGAAAAATTAAAAATATACCTTCTCCAAACTTTTTGAAAAATTAGGGCAGATGCCTCTGTCCGAAAAAAATTAGGGCAGATGCACAATCGTGCCATTACGCCCTCTCGAAAGCGAAGAAGATCGAAGAATTTTTGGGTTTGATCAGCAAACCCAAAAGGAGAATTTCAGGATTTGATCAGCAAACCAAAAAAAAATTAAGGAGGGAGAGATGGATTAGGGTTTAATCAGCAAACCCTACTAACCCTACAGCTTCCTTCGCGTGCAGGAGGAAAACTTTGCTGATCAAACTTTTCGTGGGTTAGTTTTTGTGGGAGGAAAACTTTGCTGATCAAACTTTGCTGATCAAACTTTTCTTTTAACTGAAAAAAGATTAAGGAGGAGGGAAAGAGATACCCGAAAGTTCGGCGAGAGGGATTAGGGTTTGATCAGCAAACCCTAATGTCCCTAGAGCTTCCTTCGCGCGCAGAAGGAAACTTTTTCGTGGGGCTTAAAAAGAATGTATGGGATGCATGGCTGTTTTTGTGGGAAAACTTTTCGTGTGAAATAGTGGTGGAAGCTAACACTAGGATTAATAACAAATCTACCATAAACTAAATCAAGTGGGCTGTAGAGTAATTGGTTGGGTCATTGAGTGCTTATATGGAAGGTTAAAGGTTCGAATCCTTTGGCTGTGTGTTGCTAGGTTATATAATTTGTTTTTTTTCTTTTCTGAAAAACAAAGGCTGTGTTGTTAGATTACATAATTTTTTTAAAAATGGGGAAGAATGTTATTAATGCTATATAAACTAACCAAAGTATAAAATAGGAACCTACAGTTGTGTTGTTAGATTTTTTTTTAAAATAGAGAAGAATGCTATAACTGCTATATAACAAACCAAAGAAAATTTTCTATGCTGCTTCTCCAAGCATTCGAACATGAGATCTGCATTGAAATTACAAATATGAATGTTACATATGCTACAGCATTCAGGAAACGCTATAGATTCAACATTTTTATAGCAATGCTGAAAGAACGCTATTGTTGATAACATTCTATAGCGGGGACACCTGAACGCTATAGAAAAACTGCTATCGTAGGCCATATTTGTTGTAGTGCGAGTGCTCATTCAATAAAATAAGAAAAATTCGCATCGGCATCTTCTCAAATTGTTCATTGTTAACTTGATTCCCTTTGTTAGGGTATTGTCCACTTGTTCAATTTATTCTTTTGTGAACTATTGTTTTCACCTTTGTAAGGCTAATAACCATGACCATATCTTTCATATATATTTTTATTTCCTCTCCCATGTCCTCCACTACGACCTCTGTTAATTCCAAAATTGAATTTGTCTCAGGAATTGCCATTGACTCAATTGGTCTAGAGTTGTAGTTTTTCATGAGAACGTTGCTATTTGCCTCTACTACAAGGAGACAATCACCAGTTCAGATTATTTTATAAAATTTCTTTCACGATATTATTACTACAAAAGTACATTACTTGCATGAAAAATAGAAAGGATTTTCTCAATCATTTAAGTCTCTGTTACTTTTTCTCCACACAATCTAAGATGAGAAACAATATAACAAGAGCATAATTATATTCTTTAACATTTTTATAGTCATGGTATCTTAAATTCAACCATGCACTTTGAGCAATCAGAAGAATTACCATCCTTTGGTGGTCAAATCTATCATTTAGAGATGTCGACAAATTCAATGAATCATCCTCACATAGATATTCTGTCTTTAGATCATCATGAATATGATGTCGTAGGAAAATCAAAGCCTTGACATTGGCTTCAGAACATTCTTTATTTTTCTTCTTAATATTACCATCAAGCTTGTTGGACTACAATTGCAGCTTTGCATCCAATTGTCATGATAAATAATTGTCTCCACTCACATCAAGAGCTTTGAATTCAAGCTTGTAAGACTCGACATCTATATGCCAGAAAATAATTATATTAGATGTAAATTAATTTAAATAATAAAATTGATAAGCGCTTTCAAGATTACAAAACTTTACATATGCCACAATGTGATGAAACACTATCAAAGAATATTATATCTTATGTGTATCACATATACAGTGGTAAAATCTCAAAGAATATTATGTCTCATGTGTATCACATATGCAACAATGTGATAAAATGCTATCAAAGAATATTATGACTTATGTGTATCACATATACAACAATGTGATCATTATATAATAATATAGTTTGGGTATTTTTTTAATTCGATTCACATATACAATAATGTGAAGTATTACCTTGTAGAATTCAAATAAATAAAATAATGGAAATAACAAATTCACATAAAGTAGTCTAATGCAATTAACTAATTCCAGATAAGTAAATAAAATTCAAGATGTTCTAGATTAGTTTCATACTTGGGTAAAGTTCATAAGAAAAAAAAAATATAGAAATGAAATTTATACATAATCTTAAACAGATTATCATAAATTTTCTATTTTTAATGAAATTGTGAACATGTTCAATACAAATTTAGATTTAAAACTAAAAAAGAAAGAAAATCTAGAAAGTTACATTCTAATCGATCTATAAACACATAAATCAAACATGTATTTAATTTTACTAAAAAATACATGTATCTAAGTATACAAGATTAGACTTACCTCTTTGTAAACCCCCGTATTATCCCAATTAATCTTAGTATTTTAATTAATTTTAGAATATTTATTTGGTAGTAATTCATTAGTTTTAGTAAATATACGTATATATAATGTATATGTGTGCATGCTTGTACCTTATGTTATCAAATGTAGTCTACATTGTATTTTGAGAATTTAGATATTTTTGTATATATTTTTAGAATTTTCTAAAGCTACTTTATTTGTTTTATAAGTTGGATTATATATATATATATATATATATATATATATATATATATATATATATATATATATAATCCAAATATATATATATATATATATATATATATATATATATATATATATATAGAGTTAGAAAAAAAACACATTAGACTTGTGAACAGTAGGCCGCGACTACTGTTCACCTCCTTCTTCTTTTGAAAACTCGACCCTTCCCAAGCAATTTTTTTTTGATTCGAAAATCTTTTCAAACCAATATTTCCTCCAATCCTTAAACCTAATCCTTCCTCAAATCTACTCTTAATATAGACGTCCTAGATTAATTAGGATTAAAATCCTTCTCTCTTGTAAATCCCTGGAACCATATATATAAGTATCGGCGAAATAGCCGAGGTATCCATCGCCAAACCCGCCGCCACCTCGTACTCGAGTGCTGCGACCTTAACCCAAAACCCTTTATCCCCGAGCTCTCCCACCTTTTGGCGACCCCCCTGACCACCTGCAATCGCCAGCGCCGTCGCGTGACTTCGGGGAGACCCACGGAACCGACAGCAACCCGAGTCACCCCTGTTCGAGTACACCGTCAGGTACTCCTCTTCTCTCTAACTTTTTTTCGATTCTACTCGATAAAATTTCGATCTATGAATTGTTATAGGAAGACCATATAACCCTCTTTGAAACCCTTCAAAGGGATTTCGACCTCGTACCCTATATCGGTGCTGAAATCGACGTGAAGTCGAGTCGATACAGCCCCGAAAATAGAGCATCAAACCAGTTTCGAAACCTAACTTGGAAGCTAAATTTCGGTCCAAATACTGGAGAATTTGACAAACCAATTAAAGAAAGTCAGAGACAACCTAACCGAGATCACAACGCACTTCGTAGAATCAAATTTAGCTTATTGTACAGAAAGGCATGGATTGATGAACTTGTGATAAAAACTGCTTTAAAAATATTGAAAATTTTAGAATTCTGTCCGATACGGCATACGCCCCAACAAACTGGGCGATGTGGTCATGCACTATATGCATCGAAAGGAGCGTATGGATGTTGTCGACGTGTGGGAACTGACGGAACCCGATTTCGTTGCGTATGCGCGACGAAATCAGTGCGTATCCGTCGAGATACCCCCGTATCGACATTTTACAAACTTGGCCATAACTTCGTGCACATTTGTCAGATCGACACAAAACTTGGGCCATCAGGACCGAATTATTTTTTTGGACCCGTGTGCCAAGTTTGGTCCGATTCTGAGAAGGTCGATCGGAATGCCTATTTGGCGGGCCCGCGATCCGCTCTAACAGGCAAATTTGTGCACGGCCTGTCAAAATCTAACTTTGGACATACGGTTGGGTTCGTCTTCTCAAACTGAATTCGTAGACATGTAGTTTGACGACTTTAGAGACCGTAGACTTTGGCATGCGTTTCGATGCAAAACGGGTCCAACGGCGGATATCGTTTTAACCCAAAATTATGATTTTTCCCCTGTTCCAGAATTAGACTTTTGGACAGGCATTTTCTAGATATATTTCTTATTTCGAGTACGTTCTTGATGTTTGTTTCAGCATCCGGAGTCGTTTGGTGATTGTGACATTTCTTTTTGCAGATATAGTAATTCTTGGACTTGCCACCTTCGCTTCACCAGGCAAGATACCTTGCCACCTTCTCTGTGATTTACTTATTCTTATTTTTAGTTATTTATATTCAACATTATTTACGTGTTGTTAGTATTATATCACTGTGCGTCCAAGTCACACTTGGGTGCGAGCGACTCTATCGGTCGTTTTATTGCTTTTCATTTATTTTTTCTTGCATTGACCTAGTCTAGTGACCACCCATTGATAATGAGGTATTGGTATAACTCATACGGTCTTGACACATGATCATCACGAGTTGTGAGTCCCATATAGGACACGTACCCGAGTAGTCGGTTGGTCACCGTTACGTATGGAACGTACGACGGATAGAAGTAACTGCCAATAGAATTACATATTAGGAGACGTGGCAGTTACTAGAGGTTCATATCAGTCATGGAGATGACGATACTAGGAATTGGGTGGGGAGAACAATACCTGATGTATGGGCTTCGTTGCACTTCCCTGATTACTGTGCGCTCCACCGGAGGCGCAGGCTCCAGATGCCCTTTGACGCTTCCCAGAGCGTTATGAACGTAGCCCCTTGCACATGATGCCCTCTGACGATCTTCGGACGTTACGGACTTAGGCCCCTGGTGCCCTTTACGGGAACTATGCCGATCCCATTTACAGCCAGGGCTCATGCGTCGAACGATTGTATCTCAACTGCATATTCACAGTAGAATGGTCAGGAACCCTATTGCATGCATACCTTTCTTTCTTATTATATTATCACAGTTACATGGCATGGTGTTTTCTTGTATCTTGTTATGTCCTTCTGAGGACCTGGTTATCTCTCCAGGATTAGACGACTTTCCGCATGAGTAGGGAGCGGCTCTGGATCCAGCTTACATTGATGACGAGGCAGTTCCTACTGATTTCTAGTCTATTTCATATTTGAGACATTAGTGGATATTTTATATCTCTTTTCTTTCTATTTTGCGGAGGTTGGACTCTGATCTTGGGAGACTATTTTTAGCTGTTTGGAGTGAGTATGTTCACCCGGCTATCTTTTGATATACTCATTTATTATCTGGACTCTGTTATCTTCTGTGTTGACCTGTGATAAGATTAGCTTATATTATATTCTGGCCTATGATTATATTATACAACTTATGTACGTATACGAGGATTCCATATATTGGAGTATTCTTCATATATGTGCAGCTGACATGTTTGCGTACTTGGTCCTAAGTATTTTGGGACTGGGGCGTTACACTCTTCAATACCTTTATTTTGTTAAAAGAACTGTTTCTCCCTTATGTAAAATATTTCTTCCTTCTTCTATTTCCTAGAGCAATTGTGGTGATAATGTATTATAAAGAAAGAGATGGAGATAGACAAATGGAGGAGATGGTTTTCTATTCACTTGTATCAATCAACTTGATAAGAGCCCCTTATATAGGCTTACAATGGAGGCTAATATTATGATGACAATTAAAAAGAGAAATGCCAAAAGATATAGGTTAACATAGTTTATGGATAATAAAAAGGCATATGTTATAGACACCAAATAATTATGGTGATCTTTCCATATTACAACAAGGTGTCCTTTTTTCCAGCTTGGCAAATGTGGGAGATTTGAACCTGCGCCTTCTGCACCGAGGCCGATGTTACCATTAGGCCACAACCTACTAACTGTTTTCAATCGCAACCGGTTTACGAATTGTTGTTGGTTTTAAATAAGTAACTACAAACGTATTTTTTAAATAATCTTTAAAAAGTTTTCTCACAATAAAAATATATATTTTTGATTTTTTTGATAAGCATCTATTACCGAATATATGTCAGGATTGTTTTCAACAAAAATAAGTTCTTAAAAAAACAATCACGATAAGCAATTCCAAACCCAGCCCAATTGTTGTTGAAAGTAAAAGCGAAAGCTGTTGAAGTTAGGTAGGATCCCAACCTACGTAGAGAATATCCCGGAGCGCGACGAGCATCATTCGTTCGTCGAAGAAGCTTGGAAAGTTCGGACATTGAACTATTTTCGGAATATTTGCCAAGGCCAGACCGAATTCTGTCTAGGTTTGGTTAGTACTGAGTTCGGTCCGAACTCTGTTATATTTAAATAGAACTATTCTACTTAGGCTGACCGAATTCGATTTGAGTTTGGTCAATACCGGTTTATCGGCTGAACCCGAGTTTGGGTGTTTTATATGTACCATTAGATCCCAACAATGGTCCAAATTTGATGTGGTTTATATGAGGTATATATGTTCTAACCCTAACAACATGAAGGAGATCTACCACAGAGAGATCAAAGCTTGCAATATTTTGAGAGAGAAGAAGAGATTAGTGGCTATTTGAGAATTGAAGATTGCTTCAGATAATTCTTCTCGTTGTCTGTTGTTCTTCGGAGTTTTTAATCTATTTTTGGTGTCCAAGTAGTTGTGATGATCTGTTTGGATCATTGAGAAGTTTGTAAGGAGTCTGTATCTTCTTATTTCCTTAGTGGACACGTTTCTGGGTTGGACTCTGATCGTCCCGTTGTAACTACCACTTTTCTACAATGAGGATAATTTTGAACTTTTGTAAAATTGATCATGTTAGTTATTAAATAATGAATTTAAATCATGTTAATAATAAATTAGGGATTTTTTGATTATTTTATTAATATTTAAATTGATTGATTGTGATTGTGTCCCTTACTAGTGAAACCTTAGAACTACTTAGCTTAGAGACTAACCATGACAATAGAGACCTATCTAATGTGATTATATTAGTTCACTACCACTTTTTAGGCTAAAGGTATTTTGGTAATTTGTGAATTATTATTATTTTTGAATTTTATTTAATTAATAATGTGCTAAGTGTTATATTAGGGCTAATCCTAGAATTACCCTAATCTAGATGTTGATCATGAACCTAGAGGCTTAGTTAATAGCTTTAAACTAATTAACAAAGTTCTAGAATATCTACATATTATGTTGAACCTAAGATATTTGTAGAAAATCTAACCAATTTGGGCCTTTACCTAAAAGGCTTGAAATTACACTTGAGAAGGCCTTTAAACACATTTGGACCTAAACCTAACCCTAGAAACTAGTCTTGGCTGGCCAAGGATGTCCCCCCTACCTATATAAGTGAACATTAGCCCCCTCTTGCCTCTTTTATTGCAAACCCAAACCCTAATTTGTGTTCTTCCCCAAATTTGACCCCTTTCACCAAATCAACTCCAAATTGAACCAAATCAATTGCAATACACTCCGTTAGTATAAAAGAGGTCTCTATTGGCTAGCTAGCAAGGATTGGGAGCAATTTGACCATAGGAATTGGTGTGGGATCGTTTCAAGGGATTTTTTATTGAGATTCCAACTCTTAATAGGTAATGACCTCTAAACCTATTATTTTCTTGATTTCTCACCATAGATGCATTCATTTAGGTTTCCCCTAGCCCTAGGCTAGTTTGGTAAGAAATCGAATCCATTTGATGCCCGTATCATAGGCGTATCGCTCCGTATAGGAGAGAATACTCAAGTGTTCGATGAAATGCCTCTTAGGACTTTTTATTCTCTAAAATCTAAACTAATTATATATTTGAGAAGCTAATGATGTGTAGAGTAATTTTGTATCTCTCTGAGTTGATTTTTGTGTCATTTCCTATGTCAAAATGGACACGGGGACACTTATTGGACACTACACAGGAGAAACTGTGTTCCTCTGTTGCTGTCGTGACCGTTCTCGTTGGACATGACACGAATCAGGGTGCTACCGGTTGGTAAAGGTAGGGGCCATGACTGACTTGTGGCATACGAAGTTTGGTTGAGTTTTATTGGATATTCGAGGAGAAATCCCTCTCGCAAATTTTTGCCGAGTTTGCACACACTCACATTTCCTAATTCCTGACACTGTGTTGCACCCGATACTTTGACACTTTTGGACACATTTTAGGGATACCCTAACATGCTAGACACACACACACCTAAGTATCTGACACATTATCTCACACGAAATACCATGCAATTAACACATTTACTGCTCGACACACACTGAACACTTCACATTTCCAGTTTCTATTACCATGTAATATATACTATGATTGGATACGTTCGTGGACACACATAGGACACAATGACTCTCTGATACATGTTAGTTAATGCCATGACACTGTGACACACTAGTCATCATGTTTTGCCATGCTCGAACACATTGATACTTCACACTTTTGAATTTGTCTGATACTAAACTCAGTGACACTCTCACATACTCACTTTGACACCTTTGTGACACTTGTAGACACTTGGACACAATGTTTGACACCTCACTTAGACTCTAACATGTTGATACACATTTATCTATACATACACACACACATGGTTACAAGATCACCCCATTATACTGTTCTGACACTGTGACCCCCTTAACTGAACACTTACCTGAACACACTGCTAGGACACATGCTTGACACCCTGTAGACACATTCACTCACACCCCCTTTTGATAGATGCATCTGGGATTGATGTGTATACTTGAATGGTTGTTATGTATGATATGATATATGTTATATTATGATATATAAATATATATATTTATATATATATATATATATATATATTATATATATATATATATAAAATATATATATATATATATATATATATATATATATATATATATAAATATAAGTTGTGATGTATATGAGATGGATTTCAGTGTTATAGATGTGGGTACTAAGTTCAGTTTCAAATGGCTTTATGTTCAGTATTCTTGGTTGTAGATGGTGGGGTTTTACTAGGATATTCATGATATATTATAGTTATGAGGATGCCCCCTATATGTTCAGATCTGAGAATGAGTTATTTGGGTTTTGGTTCAGTTTTCCTGGATTGGTGATGTGAGGTTTATGTTATACATGTATGTTGATGTGAGTATAGGTATAGGATATCTATTAGATTTCTGATATATATATATAGGTTGTGTTGCAAGCTCAGAATTCTGAGTTTATGTGTAGGGATATGGGTATGGTTATGTATAGGATTTGGTTGTCATGAGATATATAAGTTATGTATAGTTTATGTTTTTATGTGGGTTAGTTCCATATTTCTATATATATGTATTTGTGTGAGTGTTGGGTCTATATATATGGTGTTATATATGTAGCAGTGGTAAGGTTATATATATATATATATATATATATATATATATATATATATATATATATATATATATATATATATATATTTTATATATATATATATTTTTATATATATATATATATATTTATATATATATATATATATATATATATATATATATATATATATATATATATATATATATATATATATATATATATATATGTGTGAGTGTTGGGTCTATATATATATATATATATATATATATATATATATATATATATATATATATGAATTCCAGGAACAACTGGGTGATATTTATTGCCCAGGTTGGGAGTAGTATTTATTACTTGCAAATTATTCTTTATCAATAGAAGTACCCATTCGCTTCAAAAAAAAATAAAAAATAAAAATATATATATATATATATATATATAAATATATATATATAAATATATATATATATATATATATATATATATATATATATATATATATATATATATATATATATATATATATATATATATATATATATTTGGGGTTGATTTGTACTTTGGGTATAAGTGATGTGAGAGTATATATGATGGTTATCTTCATATATAGTATCCTTTATATGTTAGAGTTATATAGATGTGGGGCCTTGCTATATATATGTATGTATTAGTTGTGAGGGCTTACCTTCACATGAGTTATATAGATATCATGAGATATATATGCCTAAGGTTATATAGTGTAAGGATATATATATATATATATATATATATATATATATATATATATATATAAATATATGACTTGGTATCTTAGCCTATACTTTGTGTTAGACTATAGATTAACCTAGAAATTGACCAATATAGGCCTAATTGAAATTGTTGATAGAGTTGACCAAACCCTAGACAGTTGACCAAGTTAGCTTAGATGTTGACCTAGTTTGACTAGAAGGTTGACCACAATTGACTAAGAGTTGACTTTGAACTAGATTGACCTAGAATCATGTAGATTGCATTGTAAATTTCATTTATTTCATTTAAAACACATTGTAACCTGTGTTACTCTAAATAGGACTCAATTACTCCAGTTTGGACATCTATACATATTAGTTGCTCAGGTTATCAAGCGAGTACATTCTTTGATTATTTTCATTCATGATAGTATCTATATTGCCTATTTTAGACTACTTTACTTGATGCTGACACATTATTATCATGGACCAGTACTCTATGGATCTTGTCGTACGATGTTATCCCCTCAACGGATACATCGGGTATTTTATGTTAATGTATTTTACCATGTGCATCGTGTACTCCTTATATTTGTATTATTCGTGTACAAATCGTGTGCTCTCATGTATTCTCGTATGCTCACACGTGTTTCTTGTGCAAAATTAACCATCGTGTATGTAACATAACTTGATCGGATCCTTGTGTATTGATCGGGGTGGGGGAGTAGAAGTGGTCATGTGATTAAAATCCGTCTAGTGTAACTAGTGTGCATGTCTATTATACTTTCATATATAATGGAGACTCATAGTATACATCGTGTGCGAACCTATGCCAATCACATGATCATCTTGTGCTCTAAAATACCTATATTTAGTATAGTTCATAGTTTCTTACTATATTTTATGATTCAGTTTACTTATCTATATCTCTTGATTTCTTGTACTTCTTTGCAGCATGTCATGTTTTTTTATTCTACTGCTTATTCTATATTTTCTACCATGTTTTGGATCTGTTTTAGAGATATGTGCTCGTTTCTGTCCTGATTGTACCCGTTGACAAAATATTACAGATAACTTGGAGGACCCTTGGCACTACCTTTTATGGAGCTGGCGTAGATGACACTTGCAACCTGGACCCTCAGGAGGATCCAGTTGCACTGAGGAGACTACCATAGTCCTTAGGCTAGATTGCTATGCTTTGTCTTTCTTATTTGTGTTGTCTTTGAGTTTGTATTATTCAGATATTATGTAGTGGTGTTGATAACACTTATACTTATTTTATTTCTGGTTGTATCTCACTCTGTGGATTTTATATCTATCTTATCGTACTGTTTATGTACCTTTAGTTTTTGTGGTTGAGTTGTATCTTCTGAGATGTCCTCCATTTGGAGAGTATATTCTGTACAATTACATTTATACTGTGTTAGTTGTTTGAGACCTAGGACAGTGTTCTACCACCGACACTGCGGTGTAGGCTGGATGTACCCACGGTCTCGTGCCCTAATACTAGGTGCGGCTCGTGACACTCATGGTTTATTCCACAAGGTTTTTTCACGTCAAAAATTGTTGTGATTACTTTTTGGCTCTTATGTGATTTTGATAATTTGGTTTTCTGCACCTTTCTTCGATTCTCTCGGCCGTCTCTTTGGTTTGGGAGAACAATTTTCGTGTTTCATTCCTAACAGAGTGGTCCTGTCGCGGGTCTACGCACGAGTCCTATCACGGGTCTATGATAATACCAATGGATATTCTACTTGTCTAGGCTAGTCTCACTTATTATAATCATTTTATAAAATCAATAATTAAAACATAGTTGCATAAGTCAATTAATCAATTATCCTACGAAGGACCACAATGACTTATATTATAAATAAAGCCTGAACCATAGACTGAATCCGTATCATATCATCGATGCAGTAGTACACCCATACAACCAAACAAGGACAAGGGATGCAAGATTACGTCGAGATAGTGCATGTGTCCAGACCGGGGTCAGGGGATAAAATATAAGATAAATCGATCTGGATGATCGACCCATCGGGTCTTCCAATTATCATAAGAAATCCGATAAACCCGATACTCATCAAGTTACTCAATCACTAAAATAGGGATATGTGCACAAACAACACGTGCAAGATACTGGGAACAGGGAGTGACATCTCTACCCTCCTTAGAAAAAATTTTGTCCTCAGAAATTTACTAGAATCAGGTCAGAGAAATCATAAAAATCACTAAACTATAGCCTATCCATACATGTAACCACAAAGAAGAAAACAATTATGAAATAAAGAAAAGCATCATCCACACTACATGGATGCTATTCAATCACTATATATGAGATACGAAGGCATAACAGAAAATATGCCTCTAGAGTCGAACAAGTGTAGGGATCTGGCTCTGATATCATCCTCGTGCTCCCACGTCGACTCTCGTACAAGTGATGGCCCCAAGTGAAACAGACAAGGCTGATAGTTCAGTCCTTGAGCACCTTCTATCTTCGGTTCAAAAGTAGATACGAGTTGCTCCTCATATGACAAGTCGGTACTAATGACTAGCCCTGAACAGTCGAGAATGTGACTCGGATCTGGGACATACCTACGTAACTGAGATACATGAAAACACCCCACAAAGTAAAGGCAAAAAAGTAGGACGATAAGCAACATCGCCCACCTGCTTGAGGATATCGAAAGGATCGATGTAACGAACTACGCTGCCCTCTTACTCCAAATCCGATGACACCTCGAGTAGGAAAAATCTACAAGAATACACGGTTAATGACGCTGAACTCCAAATGTTTGCAATATTGATCTGCATAACCTAAAGTCTTTGTCTGATCAGTCTGACCGCCTCTACCATCTAAGGATGATAAGTTCTCCTGAACCTCAACCTGGTGCCCAAACTCATATGCAAACTCTACCAAAAGTGAGAAATGAACTGGGTGTCTTGATCTGATACTATATTTACCCAAATATCGTGTTACCTTATTATCTGCCTAATGTATATCTCTGCCAAATGTTTGGTGGATTGCCCCACTTTGATTGAAAGAAAATGAACTACCTACATTAGTCGATCCACTATCACCCAAACCGCATCTCGACTAGTCGGAGATCTAGGTAAACCGGTCAAGAAATTAGTCATGATATGCTCCCACTTTTACTTTAGAATAGGGACTGTAATAATCCTGCCGTCTTGTCTGCTCGGCCATCACTTGTTAGCACCTCGTTATCTCCCTTTTCATCCCGTACATCCAGAAATATTGTCTTATATTATGATACATCTTTGTACCTCCCTGCGTGGATGGAGTATAGAGAACTATGGGCCTCGATCATAACCTCCTGTCGGATATCGCCACTCGGCACATAGGGGCGACTACCAAATCTGAGTGTCCTATCATCATGAATCACTCACTCATTCGTATGACCAGACACACTCTTTGATCGAAGCCTCTGAATATACGGACCCTCCGCCTGAGGTTCTTTGATCCTCTTCTCCAAAGTAGACTGATTTTACAAATTGACAAAGACTCCAATATCCTACGGAAGAACCACCTTAGTACCCATCTCCTGAAGATCCTCCAAGATAGGCCTCTAAGATGCCATGACAAATGCACTACTCCTCCTGCTCAGGGCATCTGCTACTACATTTGTTTTTTCTGGACGATACTAAAGCTCCACATCATAATCCTCCAACAGCTCTACTCTTCTCACTCAAACATGTAACTTTCCTTTTTCTAATTTTCATTAATAAAATCCTTTTGTGGCATATTTTATTTTATCAATAAGGAGTCATGGCAAGAAAGAAGGACAGTTTTATAATTAGGGTTGGCATGGTTAGGTGGGAATGCTCTAGAATTAATTAGTCATGACATGATTAATTATTAGTCATGGATTGATTAATAAATAATTATTGGTTAGTTCCTCTAACTAACTAACTAACTAACTCTAACAATTTTGCTAACCAACTCCACCATCTTCATAACTACCGCAACTAACTTGTAACAAACTTTTAACAACCTCAACTAACTCCCTAACAACCTTTCCTAAAGAGTTCACCGAGCCATAAATAGATATAGATTCATTAAGTAGTCTATTAGTTTTTGCAATTAAACCAATTATTTTTGCAAGCAAACGAATTGTTTTGCAAATCTTAGTTTTCCCTCTCAAACTCTATATATACAGTATTATTTCTCTGTTCTTCACCATCTCGAATCAACCGGTGAAGCCCTGCTAATTTCTCTCCACCAATTCTCTTCCACAATTCTTTATCATCCCTTTCTCCATTTCTTAAACCTAAATCGCCGGACCAAGACCTGGCCATGGCGATGGAGCTAGGATGATCGGAACCGACTGTAGTCATTTTGTACTGAATGAAGCAGTGGTGAACCACTGGCAAGCGGTAGCGATTCCTTTGGCGACTGGCGTTCCGATTTGATCAACTCGGGAAGCGTTGGCGGTCGAGCACCTTCTCGAGCAGACGAAGGCCGACGAGTGTTTTAGAACATCAATGGTGATCAATTGCTCCGTTGATTGTTCTGTTCCACCGTAGGTTCAAGATGAGGTTGACATGATCTCCATTGATCCGAAGAATCGGTGAGTTCACCATTCTTTTCCTGGACTCTCTCCTATACTTCTTTTTTCTTGAAATTGACTGGTCGAATGACAGTCACAGTTGATCGATTCGATTGCTCATTGGGTGATGAGGAGTATATATTTGTGGTGATCGATTGATTGATCGAATTGCCAGACTCAAGCCTCCACTGGAGAGTACAGACATATTTGGATTGATTTTCTTTTTTAATCTTCTTATTGATCTTCTTGTTTGCTCAGATTTGAGCACTAATTGTTTCAGAGTTCAAAATCTCAGGATCACAAGCTCGGGTTCTTGAAATTTGTAAGGTTCACTTGGAATTGATCTTGTTCTTTCTGATTATGTACTTGATCAATCGATCATCTGATCCTTTGATTCTAAGATAGAAGTTCATCCTTGACTCAAATCAAACTCTATATGCCATGATTCAGATCTACACCATACGTATTTGGTTAATTGTTGTGGAGGGGTGATTGATTTTTAGAGTCAATAAATCAGTTAGACACCATTTCATGTATTATGTTATTAGATTTCTCCTCTTACTGAAATACATTTGGAACCATTTCTATACTCGACACATAAAATCGTATCCAGGTTAACATGAAGGACGAGACACAGAATCGATTCTGTTCAGTGGACTGAGACATGAGGGTGTCGTATCTTGTTAAACCTGGAGCTTGGACACAAGGTATGTATGTACCTGAGATGAACAAATTTCGTGTTGACATGGGGGTGTCAGTATGAGTATTCATTTGATACTCAGGAACATGGAGGAAATTTTGAATTTGTAGGACAGTTGAACACCTCTAGAGGGGGGTGAATAGAGTCTGTGCGTGTACAGCAGAATAAATATCATAATTAAAAATTATAAATTATGGTAAGTAAGAGCAAATGATACAACAATAAATAAGTTGCAGTAGAAGCAAGAGTTAAGAAGATCAAACTTGGTGACACAGCGATATATACTGGTTTCCCTCGTAGAGGACTAATCCGGTCTCGAGTACTCCTGCTCGATATTAATCCATTCTGGCACAAGCTTTAACTGAGTGCTTGCAACTCTTACAATACTGTACTTAGGGACAAGTGCACGACCGACTCGACAACACCGTGCTTGGCGACGAGTGCACGACCGACTCCAGAAGGCAATTGGAAACTGGAACATTTTCTGAATTTAGTCTCTGATACAACTCTTCAAAACCAACTCTATATTGAACTGAAACTGTACTGGCTTGGCTAAGAGTAGTATAGGCTATATTTGGAAGTGTCACTACTAAAATATACTCTATTAGCGATGTTATTTAGCGACGGAATAAAATTCCGTCGCTAAACATATAATATAGCAACTCCCTTATATTGATGTCGCAAACCGTCGCTGAATAGCGACGTTCAGCGACACTACATAAACTACGTCGCTGAATAGCGACGTCCAGCGACATATTATTAAAATATATCGCCTATATTAAAATTTTTGCGACAGTTAGCGGCGTCGACTGGTGACGTCGCTAACTATTTTACTTAGGGCACGCTGTGCTCTTTTTTCCCCCACTCGAAAATTTTCCCCCCTCTCCAAATTTTCTCCCCCTCCTCGAGCTCCTCTGGCGACTCCCCCCTCGCGATTTCCTCTGGCGACTCCCCCCCGGCGAGCCCCTACCCCGTCGTGCTCCTCCTCCTCCTCGAGCTCCTCCTCCTCTTCGTCAGGTAAACCCTAACCTAACTCCTCCTCCTCCTCCTCCTCCTCCTCCTCTCCTACGGACACACACATACACACGGACACACACGGACACGGACACACACACACACATACACAGACACGCACACATACACACACGGACACACACGGACACGGACACACACACACACACACACAGACAGACACAGACACACACACACACACACACACACACACACACAGACACAGACACGCACACATACTCCTCCTCCTATATTAGATTCGAATATAGGAATGGGCTGTTTAGACTGAACAGTCCTGTTAGTTTAAATTCTGATTTTAATTCCTTGTTCTCAAACTAATTTTGATGATTAACTTTCATGTTAAATACTTTCACCTGTGTGTTAGCTACTATGGTTAGGATTTGTATTGGACAAATAGGGATTTCGAAATGAATTTTGGATTGGTTTGGGGTTAATGAACTGTCACAAACCTGGGAACCATTTTCCTGAGAATGGCTCACACCACTGAGTTCACATGTACCATACACATCCACATGAACACTGAATTTCATTACATACATTACACTAGCTGCTTTTCCCTGTTAACACATTGTTTTTCCTGTTACATGTCCACTCTCTACACACACACACCCTCATTTGACACACTGTTTTCCAGGTTACAAATACACACACACATACATGTACCACCACACAACACTCTAGTAGCTAACTTTGACACACACCTATGTCTAAACCATTTTTGACACATACACAAAATGAGAACAGTCCCATATACATTACACACATATGCAAACCTATCACATACACCCTATCTATATGCACCATATACTCTACACACACACATTGCCCCATTGACATAAAATGGTATCACATCCAAACACACACACTTGACACACTAGCCTATACTTGTCCACACCTATTTGTTGAACTGCCATATACCATACACCCACACCCACACACAGGTTAGCACCATTGATAAACATAATGTTTGATCTAGAAAAAAAATAATGACACTTTGTTTTGAATAATAGAGGAAATCTTGGTTTGCATGCACAATTATATTGTAAAACCTTATTTCGATCCACAATTCTTGGTATAATTAGTTCATTAGGTTTGCCAATACTTTTGAGTGCTTATATCCGAGGTTTGCCATCTTCATTTTTGAGATTTGTCTGTCTAGATTGATACTGATCCATCCTTTGATCTCTGAAAAACTATGGAGGTTTGTAGTGTAAGGGTTTCTTGATTGTGATGAATGTAGAGAATGTGTTCTAGTTTCATTATTGATGATTGTTGTTTAACAATGTTTTTTGTTGTTGTTGTCTTCATGTTTGTTAAATGGTCAACAGTGTATCCATCTTTCCAAGTTGATTGGCATTCTTTAGTCTGATCAGTTTGCTTTGGTAACTCACTATTGCTCATTACTTGGTACTAGTTTTAGTTGATTGTGTTTTTTTAAGACTAAACAAATGACACCAAGATATTACTTGTGTGTATGAGATAGCTTGAGTTGACTTTGGTCATTATTGGTACTTGAATTATAGGTTAGGCTTGTATAGCCTTGAATGGTGTGTGCTAGCTAGTATGGGCTAGTTAGGGCCTAGTAAGATATCAATTATAAGGTATTGGTATTGGAATACCAATAGCGATAAGGTAAAGGGTACCTTGGTAGGTAATGACTAGAAATAGGATATTTGACTTAGATTTGACCTTGTTTGACCAAGGTTGACTATTTTGACTGAAAGTCAAAGTAGAGTCAACATCTGACCCAGATTGGACTAAGAGTTGACAAAGTCGACTATAGGTCAACCCTTGACCTACTTTGACCTTGTTTGACTTTGTTTGACTTAGCTTGACCTTGTTTGACTTAGTACAACCTAGTTTAACCTAGATTGCATATCATTGTTATTAGTAACTGTCCGCTACTAATGTGTGTCCCATAATAAGACATAATATACGAATTTGTGCCTATTGGATAATGTGTGTCCATCTTTGCAGAATTATTTCCAAATGGATATGAATTGCTACTTGCAGAATCGTTCATGGATGTACAATCGTCGTCCTGATAATATGTGTGGTGTGCGGGATGAATACATAGCGGGAGTAGAGCAGTTCCTGCAGTTTGCTAAGGCATTCCCTCAGTACATGGACGACACCAAAATTAAGTGTCCGTGTGTGAAATGTCATAACGTAAAATATTATCCAGAAGTGGAAGTGACATATCATTTGTACTCGAGGGGTTTCACGCCTAATTACTATCAGTGGACCGCACATGGAGAACTTGTGTCTTTAGCATCAGAGCCAGAGCCTTATGTTGAGCCGTATATGCGTGCGGGACCTAATTTTGTTTCAGATAATCATGCATATGATGACGGATGTGTGAACATGGTTTTTGACGCTTCGGGGCCTAGTTTCATTCATGATGCACCTGAGGAGGCACTGAACGCCGATGCTGCACAGTTCATGGAGTTGCTGGAGAATACAAGGACTCCATTATATCCTGGTTGTGAGGATCATTCACCGTTGGAGGTGGTTACAAGACTGTTGAGCATTAACTCAGATTTTAACATGTCGCAAGAATGCTACAACCGAGTGTTGGAGTTGATTATAAAGATCTTGCCGGCGGGTGCTAAGTTGCCTAAAGACTTCTACCGGTCTAAGAGGATGGTGAGATCGCTCTGGATGGGATATGAGAAAATTGATTCCTGTCACAATGGGTGCATGCTGTACTACAAAGACGATAAGGACGCAGATGTGTGCAGATTTTGTAGTGCTGATCGCTATAAGACAACTAGTATAGGAAGGTCTACCGGTGTAAGAAGACTGACCGATTCAATGCACTACTTGCCTTTAACGCCGCGGTTGTAAAGATTATTTATGGTGAAAGAGACGGCCGAAAATATGAGTTAGAACATGCGAGAACAGATTGAAGGAGTGTTGGATCACCCATCCGATGGAGAAGCGTGGAAGCACTTTGATCGAGTGTATCCTGATTTTGCTTCAGATCCGCGTAATGTCAGGTTGGGACTATCTTCTGACGGTTTTACTCCTTTTGGTCTTTCGGGATCACAGTATTCGTGCTGGCCTGTGATTGTCACTCCGTATAACCTACCGCCTTGGATGTGCATGAAGACTCAGTACATGTTTCTAACCATTATAATTCCTGGTCCGAACAATCCCAAGAGGAACATTGACGTGTACTTACAACCTTTGATAGATGAGTTAAATCAGTTATGGAAAGTAGGCGCTAACACATACGATGTTTCCAGGAAGCAGAATTTTCAGATGAAGGCAACCCTCATCCTCATCTCCTAGTACGCCAGTGTACCATTCTGTTCCCGGTCCATTACCGGGACAGGGCAGTTCCAGCAGGTTGGCGACTCCTCCCTCGTCGTCCAGCCTTCCTGATCCCGCGTCCAGCATCCCTGATCCCCCGTCCAGCATTCCTCCTGTCGACGGCTCTATGGAGGGAGCCCACACCGAGCATATGGAGGACGGCGATCAGACTGATCCTGCCCAGGTAGGAGGTGAGAGCGATCCTCCATGCGCTCCCCCGGGCGAGACGCGTATGGAGATTTGGACGGACGGGCCTATGAAGTAAGTTAATTAATTAATATATATTTCTCAAATGATTATATGTACATATATATTCATGAAAAATTATTATTGTACAGATATCGACCTTCTGCAGTACAGAGACAGCTGGGAGTATTTCTGAGGCAGAACTATGGTGGGCCTTGGATTAACTACTCAGATGCTCCCGCAGATAGGAAGGCCTTTTGGTTCACCCACTTCAAGGTAAAAAATTTGTTTATTTTTAAATTTTAATAATCATTTGTGTATATTATACAACTTTTGTATTTTACTTCTTGTAGAGGACCTATTTCTATCCACCACACCGAGCGGCGAGGATCGAGGGCCAATTTTCTGCCGTCGTAGCCAAGCTCATCCGTGATGCGATCCACGACCAGAAGTATCGTGATCGCTCCGGACAGCCGATCCATGGTTGGATCACGCCAGAGCAGTGGGCTGCGATGAAGGCTAGATTCAGCGAGCCCAAGTACCAGGAGCGGTCTGACAAGGCCAAGGTGGCACGGTCGAGCGTCGGTAAGTGGTGTGGTAGCTCCATTCTGATGACGGAGCATTTTCGTCGTCTGGTACATTTCCTATGACGGACATTAATTTATATATAGTTCGATAGAATGTTTAATACTAATAATAGATAATATATTTTAACAGGTAAAAAAGGGTGAGGACCCGAACATGGTGACCGTCTTCCTGGTCACCCATCGGAGGGCTGGGGAGTTCATTGACGAGAGGGCGACGCAGGCATATGTACGTTCTATTCTTTATATTAATTTACTATAATTTAGAAAACAGGAAAATAGATATCAATATAGACTTTAGCAAACACTTACACGTTAGCAAACATGTTCTAGGTCGAGTTTGTTCGGCTACAGGAGGAGGCGGCTGCTGCTGCTAGTGCACAAGCAGAGGGAGGGGCTGGTACTTCCTCCCAGCCGCCTACAGCTCCATCGCCGGACGAGCTCTGGATGACCGCAGTTGGCGGTCTTCAGAAGGGTAAGTACTACGGTACGGGATCCTACGACGCGTATTTGGCTTCGGAGTCATCCCGGGCCCCCTCTGTCAGTGCGCAGTCTCCGGCTTCGCAGGCGTCGTCACGAGCTGAGGATGTTCGTCGTCAGATCGAGGAGCTGCGTCACGAGTTACAGCAGCAGATTTCT
Source organism: Iris pallida (assembly GCA_029216955.1). Classification (NCBI taxonomy): domain Eukaryota; kingdom Viridiplantae; phylum Streptophyta; class Magnoliopsida; order Asparagales; family Iridaceae; genus Iris; species Iris pallida. Next base: position 11,475,595 of record JANAVB010009599.1, read on the forward strand.
GATGCGGTCGAGCGACGATCCGACCCTCCGATCGTCACTGGACTATTTGATACGATCGAGCACAGTATACAGGAGCTGATGAGTCTGCATCAGGCTACAGCTGCCAGCTTGCACACGCTCATCGAGTCTACGCAGCGCACAGAGCGTAGACAGGTCGAGCTGGAGGGATTGCAGAGGAGCATGTCTGCCTCACTCACACAGGTTTCGGCTTCGCTTGAGGCGAGTACTGAGAGGGTGGTGAGTACCCTTGCTGTTTATGGTGAGCGACTGCGAGAGCTGGAGCAGATACGTCCTCCCGGTCCATCGACGGTGCCGACTCCAGACATTGTACTGCCTCCTACTGCCCCTACGGTGCAGCTCACCCAGGAGCAGTATGACTACATTCTATCCCAGCTGCGCGGCAGGGGTCCGCAGTAATTTTATTGATTTTTTTATAACTTGTACATGTATTGGCCCTATGGGCAAATTGTTTATTGGTACACTTTCGTTTATACACTTGGTGGGAAACTTTTTATCTTCCATTTTTATTTGACTCTATTTGATGTTTGTGAGATGTGTGTCTGTGATATTTACTTTGCACTGCCTCCTATTTTTATTGTGATATTTACTTTGTGATATCTGCGACGGGGATGACAAATATACCTACGCTGGGTTATAAGCGATGGTCTGATATACAAAGGAGGTGCTGCCAAAATTTTTAAAAAAATATAATGTGTATTTTTGTGATGATGTGTGTCTGTGTTTACATTGAATGTGAAATGCAGTGTTCGGAACCATCGACAGTTTCAATTACTTTTGTATGTTTTATCTTGGATAGAAAGAGCAACAGTTCAGGGTGTACTTCTGAGAGCTTCATTTTCACGTCCTTCACTTTCTCCGGACGTCGTAAAGGTTCCCGAGAAGGTGAAGGACGTAAAGAGGAAGCTCTGAGAAGTACACCCTGAACTGTTGCTCTTTCCATCCAAGATAAAACATAGAACAGTAAGCGAAACTGTCGATGGTTCGAACACTGCACTTCACACACACTGTAAACACAGACACACAACATAACAAAAATACCAATTATATTTTTTTAAATTTTTTTTATAATATCTGCGACGTATAGCGACGTTCCCTGACGGACAGCGACGGGAAGAGCACGTCGCTATACGTCGCTAACTAGTGACGTAACGTCGCTAGACGTCGCTAAAATGTTGACGTGGAAAATGACAACCTGTCAGCGGACGTCGCTACATTTGTCGCTAGGCGTCGCTAACGTGCACACGTGGCTGCCATGCTATGTCAGCGTACATAAAGTTTATGGCGTCGCAACGTAGTCACTATACGTCGCTATTTTGGCGACGTAACCTTACGTTGCTATCTGTCGCTAATTTTACGACGTCTTGCGACAATGATCACGCCGTCGCAAACAGCGACGTTCTGCGACGAAATTGCCATCTGCGACATGCCTATACGCGACACCCTATTTTCGTCGCTAAATACGTCGCAAAATTATTTTGGTGACGGATTTTCCTTATTTAGCGACGTATTTTGACGTCGCTAAAATGGGTTATTTTTGTAGTGTGTAGCTCATAGAAAACACTTTAAATGAAATAGAGAAGAGAATGAATGAGTGATTTGAAAAAGTAAAAATTCCTTTATGTTTATAGTATTTTTGTAGACCGAATTCGGGCAAAGTTTGGTCAGAGTTTAGATGCAGAAATCTTGCATTCGAACGTTGGATGTAGATATTAAGGGGATTCAAAAATCTGTTGAAACTGTCCCGACCGAACTCGGGTCAAACTCGGGCCGAGTTCTGGATGAGTTATGGCCGAGTTCTGCCTGAGTTCTCGCAGAACTATTTGGGCCAAATTGTTTGGTTTTTGGGCTATGTTTGAATGTGTACTTTAGATAGAAATATGTGGACAGGTAGGCTATATTTTTGTGGACTGATAATAGCTAAGCCAGTACCGATTCTGATCATTCTTACATATTTTTTTAGGACTAAATAAAAATAAAATTATAAAAAAATGTAAAAATGTTGATCTTAATTCCATCGCTTTTGGTTCTTGATAATGACGAGACGTTTATAGCTTGTAGCAATAGTAGGTGCAGACTTTATGGCTTAAAACTGTTTGCCATGACAAAAGGTTATACGAACTTTTGTATATTAAACGTGTAAAAGAGTACAAAGGATTCTTAAACAGGAGATCTAAGTACAAAATTTTTGGGGAAGTGTGACGGTAGAGATCGAGCACTGCAGCGGTTCCTTTACTCCGTTGACGATCTGATGACGAGTTAACTTGCTCTGACTCTCTGGTGCTTGTGAGTTGAACTCTGGATTGCCAATCAAGAAGACGTCAAAGTTGCCGAAGATTCTTGATCGAAGGAAAACTCCTTCTATTTATAGGTGAGCACATATACGATATGCATAAGGTTTTTTTGGCACGTAGGAGCGCTGCACGGAGATATAAAAGAATCTGTTATGATTGCACGATAAAGGCTGCTGCTGATCTGACATGTAGCGGACGTTGAGATTCTCTTCCATCAAGATCTCAGGTAGTTATCAACATAACTGAATAGATGACACATGGCGTGCATTTATTGCTCGATAATCTTGATTAGATGAAGTTGAATTTTGTCCTTATCTTAGGGGCCATGGTGTAAACAAACTGATTGGATATTGCCCTTGTCTATAGGAACAAACTCTGTTCTTATCTTTGGGAGCGGTGGTTTAAACAAACTGATAGGATATTGCCCCTATCAATAGAACCAAACTCTATTCTTATATTAGGAGAGACGGTTTAAACAAACCGATCGGATCATATCTAAAAAGATATAGATACTAGAGTGGCCACGTGGGGCAATGCCACCTCATAAGACTGTGCGTCTATACGAGCCACACTTTTCTTGAAGTTTTGATGTCACTATGCTTTTGGACGACGAGGAGACTGTGCTGAGGCAACATAGTTACTGCACTTTAAGGCAATGAATTAACTGTACTTAGGCAACAGAGCCACTGTGATTTAGAGCGACGAGCTGACTCTGCTAAGGCAACGAAGTCATGCACTTTCGGGCGACAAGCTGACCATGCTGAGGCAACAAAATTACTTTGCTTTCGGGCGACGAGCTGACTGTGCTAAGGCAACAAAGTTACTGTACTTTTAGGGCGACGAGGAGACTGTACTAAGGCAACAAAGTCATTATACTTTCAGGCGACGAGCTGACTGTGCTTAGGCAACGGAGCCAACGCTCTTTTAGAGCGACGAGCTGACTGTGCTTGAGGCAACGAAGTGTCAAAATGAAGAAGCCATTGAATGGGCTGTACCTCTGGATTAGAACCGAAGGGACTTCACTTCTATATTGAACCGAAGTGGCTGCACTTCTGAGTTGAACCGAAGGGGCTGCGCTTCTGGGTTGAACCGAAGTGGCTATGCTTCTAAGTCGAAGGAGCTGTGCTTCTGGATTCGTCGGAGAGAGTTCTGTCGAAGTCATTTTCTTCTAAGAATATTTAATGTCTGCTTTTGAATGGCTGAGTCAACATCCTCTTCTTTAATTACCGCCATTTGGAGGGCTCGAGAAGTGGTAACTAAAACTTAGTCAAATGAATATGTTTAATGAGATTCATTATGCTGAATCCTAGGTTTATCCCATTACTCCGGATTACTTTGACTGACTACCACGTGGCACATGGATTGGACCACACGGCCTATATAAAGAGGAGCTTTTCGGTTAACACTTTGCTCACAGTTTCTTGTCATTTCTGTGTCATACTCGACCCTGACTTAGCTTTGAACGGCCATTGGCTTTGCACAAGTCGACTGTTGGTTGTAGATCTCTTCGTTAAAAGAACCTGTGGCCTTGTAGAAGGACAACTACTGAGTTTCGAGATGCACTTGAGCATTTGGCATAAGGAGTTCGAACCTGAACAATATCTTGGAGGTCTTCGAGGTCCAAGCTACCGGGTTTGGATTTATTGCTAACCCAAAGCACCACAGGCTGTGCTTTGTCCTGCTCAATAGCACGGTGTGCCCTATTAGGTTGGAAGAGCCGCAAGCAGTGTTGCGAGCATGAGCTACGTTCTTCGTTCGGGCCAATAGCTGCTTTATTAGCTATATTGGAGTTCCTTCGCGTCTGACTAAGAAGTGGCTCATTCTTATGAGGAAGTGATTCGCTCTGACACCGTTGCGTATTTGGGGGGCTGCGCACTTTCTGGAGATTGCATATTTGTAGACTTTTAGTTGTTTAGTCTTTATATGTAATCATAAAAAATATGTAATAGATCTTTGTAGACATGATTTTAATAAAGAACTTCTTTTTATGCACTATTTTTGTATGTCTCCTGTGACTTGTTATCGTCTGCGCATTCAAACAACTGTTGACTTCTATGCTTTTGTGAACAATATGCAACGACTATTGTCATCTGCGTTTCTGTTACTACGGCGCTTATTTTTATGCTTCTACAAGACCCCCTTCAATGTTTTTGAACTTGAACAAGTTTGTAACACTTTGAACAGAAGCATGAAATGACACGTGGCCTTGAGAAGTATACAACATGCTTTCTGACATGCTGTCGTCACACCTATCCTTAGGCATTAAATGCCTTGAGCCGTCATTTCACTTAAAGTTAATGATAACTCCTCGTTTTTAAGAAAACGACCATCATTTTCTCGATTTTAATTCCCACGACATTCGAAGAGCCTTTTCAAATACGAAGAGTTTTGTTTTTATTTGCCGACTTGGCTTTACCCTATAAGTAGGGGGTAGTTCAGAGAGATGGAACTTTTCTGCCTTCCGCCTTCTCTTACAACCGAAGTTTTGATCAGAGCTTTCTTCTTTCTCAAAAACCCTAACTTTCCTGCCATGGCTCCTAAGAAATTGAGAGTCCCTAAAGCCCCCAGAGCGGCTGTGGCGAGCACAAAGAGGGCTAAAAAAAATGGCTAGCCTCAGAAGCCGTCGACGTTGATGATCCTCCGACTGTCGGTATCATAGTGCACGGCGACGTACGACCTTCTGTCGCGAGTAATGAACTTTGACTCTCCACTTTGCTGATGCACATGAGCGTTTACTCCTTGGAGTATAGTCTCATAGATGTACTGAAGTTTTCTTTTTTGCTGATGCACATGGGGCACCATTCTTTGGAGTGGGGTCCCGAAGATGTGCTAAAGCTTTTTTTTTGCTGATGCGCATGGAACGTTATTCTTTGGAGTGATGTCCCGAAGATATGCTAAAGCTTTTTCTTGCTGATGCATATGCGGCACCATTCTTCGAAGTGGTGCCCCGAAGATGTGCTAAAGTGATGACTGTAAGATGTGTTGAGGTTTCTACAGATGCGCAGGGTCACTTGCGCGCAGTGCTATTTTATGAATTGCCTGCACGGGCGCTTGCATGCTTTCACGCAGTAAAACTTTTTGTAGTACCTGTATAGATGTTTGCACGATGACTTTGCGGATGCTTACCTACATAGGCGCAATGCCACTAAGAAGTGCCATTGCGCACTTCTTCGAGAAAATACCTACTTTTTTGACATACTTTGTTCATGTGCAGTTCCTGTGTCCACGCCTCTTTTCGATGATATCCTTTTTGATTCAACAGTTTGTGCCTTAGGTGTAAATGTTGATGAGGCGCTCGTTAATCCCGCTAAGATGTTGATCGCCCAAGGTCAACCGAAAGAGTGACTGACTATGATATGGGATCAACAACATGTATATTTCCGCCGTATGATGGATCGAGGCAAGTTGTCTCTCCCCTCTGATGATGTCGTGATGCTGAAACCTCGATTCCTTTTTAGCGATCAGCTGATTCTGGAAGAGGTCGATCTCTTGGAGATAAATGGGAATTGGTACTTCGAGTATGACAGTCTCTCATTGTTCGTTCCATCAATCAATCAACACCTTCCGCTCTCGATTTTCTTTTGCTTCGCCGAAAAGCACCTCATGAAATAGGATCTGACCCCAGAGCAAGGGGGTTTAATGATAGGCCATATCCAGGTGGACAGACACTCTAAGAGAAATGATACTTTCAAGAGTGCATATGATGGTCCATCATATACGTTGCGTGTGTTACTCCCTGGTCGTCTGCTTAGTGATTTTACCACGGAGGTACATCCATTCCGAGCTTCTCTTTTTTTTCCAATAGGCTTCTGGCGACGGGATGTACATACTCGAAAAAGGTCTTCCAGGTCGAAGGCTGGATTCATCCCAGGATAGAATGGCACAAACTAACCTAGTAGGTATTGGATAGGTTCAAGGAGGATCTGCAAGGTATGGGCTTGAGTCGTGCTATCAGGGCTATCGAACATGGTATAAAGATCAATCAGCCCCTGTTCATGGCCTTGCTGGAGATGTATAACCACGCTACCGAGACTTTCTTCACTCCGCACAGAGAGATAGGGTTGGCCCTCCATGAGATGCGAGCCATCTCGAAGCTGCCGTGGGGCGATGAGCCATATGAGGAATATACTCCTTGTAAAGAAGAGTTTTTAGTGTTGGAGGACAAATATCCCGAAATGATGGCTGTGTATAAAGAATTGCATTGCCATCATCAAGTGTACGTGCGCCAGGACAGGACGAAGACTCAGCCATATATCAAAGCCTAGATGGACTATATCTTCGAAAAGCATCCGTCGAAGCCGAGGACGGTTCATTTTACCATGCGCAGGGCATATACCGCTGACGAGATAGAAGATCTGATGGCCGTAGCGGGGGTATCTGCTCCCTCAGTAGATGCCGAAGAAAAACCTACCTATACTGTTCACAACTACTCTTATCAAAACCTAACTACTTCAAGTCCGAAAGTGGCGCTGGACGCTTTTATGATGATATGGCTACGGAAAGCCATAGTTCCTGGAGGTTCGGGCTCCAGTTGCTCTTTTGAGGATTCAACTGGAAGAACTCCTGCATCGGTCATCGCAATGCTAATGTCTTTTGTCTTTTTGTTCTTCACTTTTTGGCTTTTGTAATGAAGAAGGACAAACTTTTCTTTTTCGTGAATGAACAATTTTAGTTTTGCTTCTTTACTTGCCCATTTACTGTGAATATTCTTGTACAATAATGAGAATTCCCTCAGAGGTAATATAACATGAGGAGAAGGAGGTAACTCCGCTGGGGATAGGGTGTTTACTCAGAGGTAATATGGACATAGTAAATACAGAATTTTTGTGGTAGAATTTTACTTACTTAGAGGTTATATGGACATGGCAAGGATAGATTCTATAGGTGTATAGAACAACTCAGAGGTAATATGGACGTAAAATGTTCTATAGATAATCATGACAACGTGGGGTTTGTCATGGAAGAAATGTCTACTCAGAGGTAATATAGACATGGTAGGAATAGATTCTACGGGTGTATAGAACGACTCAGAGGTAATATGGATGTGAAATGTTCTAAAGATAATCATGACAATACGCGGTTTGTTATGGAAGAAATGTCTACTCAGAGGTAATATGGACATGGTAGGCATGAACTTCGTTGGGGAATAGAAAAAATAACTCAAAAGTAATAAAGACATTGAGTGTTTTCTATTGGAGAAATAGGAAAGGGATGAACTCGTTAATAGAATTCATCAACAATCATAAGGACGGTAGAAATATATGCTGAATATTTACTTCAGGCATAGTATTTCTTTAGGAAGTTACCATTGATCGACATCATTAGCAAATTGCCATTAGGTTTGGCCAGCCGATAAGCACCATTGGAATAGATTATCTCTACGACGAATGGTCCTTCTTACTTGGGCTCAAACTTTCCAGCCGTCTTCTGAGTTATCACCATCGGTCTTCGAACTGATAAGACGAGGTCACCCACTTGGAATGTTCTTTCTCGGACCTTTTTGTTGAAGGCCCCAAAAATTCGAGCTTGATAGAGTTCGATACGTTGTTGAGCCAGTAGACACTTTTCATCCAACGCTTCCAACTCCTGTAGTCGACAACGTTGATTATCTTCGACTGTCAGCTGGTTGGTGATGGCTACCCGTAGAGATGGAACCTGAATTTGTAGAGGAAGTACCGCCTCGCTCTGTAGACAAGGGAGAATGGCGTGTTTCCAGTAGGTGTTCGAACGGTCGTACGATAAGCCCATAGACATTTGCCAAGTTTTTTATTCCAATCGCACTTTTTGAAGATACAACTTTCTTGAGCAATTTGACGATCGTCTTGTTGAATGCCTGGCTAGTCCATTTAATGTAGGATTGTAGGCCGTTGACGCTACGTTATGTATCCAATTCTTATCACAGAATCGATGGAATGCATGGCTCACGAATTGAGGGCCATTGTCGTGGATGACCCTTCGAGGAACTCCGAAGCGGTAAATATCGTGATGCTTAACAAGTTGATCACATTCGAGGTTATCACCTATACTAGAGATAATGTTTTCGCCCACTTGGAAAAGTAATCGGTGATGGCGAGGATGAACCGGTGTTCCTTGAAGGATGGAGGACTGATTGGCCTGATGATATCCGTTCCCCATGCTTCAAAGGGCCAGGCGGCTGCAGTGGGGTGCAAGAACTCAAAAGGTTGGTGGATGAAGTCAGCATGCAACTGACATACCTGACACTTCTTTGCGTAATCAACGACATCTTCCATCATGGTCGGCCAGTAGTAGCCCATACGAGGTAGTCGGTCTTGTAACTTAGGCCCAGACTGGTGGGCTCCGTAGGTACCATCATATTCCTCTCTGAGTGCTTCTGTCTTGGATAGACAGTGCAAGAGAAGTCCATCATATGAACGACGATACAACATTTTAGTAGCTGTGTCATAGAAGAACATGAGCGAACATCTCTTGATAGAAATGGCTTCCTTCGGGTCTTCTGGTAGGACTCCGTAGACTGCGTAGTCTATGAATGAGAATCGCCAGTCCCGAACTTCAACATTAGTGTCTTCCTGTACAGAGTAGCTCAGAAACGTATGCAGGTTATTCTTTGGGCAGACCAGCTCCCGACCCATTATTATGACAGAATATTAATTTTCGACAGGAGCTGCCAGAGAGGCAGTAAGTCCGACGAGGGCATCGGCCTTCAAGTTTTACAATCGAGGTACATGTTCTATAAATAACCCTATGAAGGAAGAAATGATATCGATTGCTGCATGATGGTAAGGGATCAGATCTTCGTGCCGAACCTCATATTGCCCTCATACCAGGTTGATAATCAACTTGGAGTCACCGTAGGCCTCAATGTAGTCGACCCCCAACTGTTTAGTGAGCTGGAGCCCGATGATGAGAGCGTTGTACTCAATAACATTATTGGTACATGACTCCGAGAGAGAATATGTACGATGGATGACTAGGCTGTCGGGAGTGATGAGAATGACTCCGACCCCTGTGATGATCTCACCTTTGGGTCCTGTTCTTGAAGCTCATCGAAGAAAATTTGCCAAACAGGATTGTCTGTGATCGCGTTCGACTCTAGGACTTCGTCAGGGATGCCATCGTAGAGCTTTGACGTCTCCAGTACAGGATGTGCTGCCAAGAAGTCGGCCAATGCTTAACCTTTAACTGCCTTTTGTAGGATGAACACCATGTCATAAGGCATCAAAAAGATTGCCCATGTGGCTAACCGTGAGTTTAGTGCCCCTGGCTTGGTCATGAGGACTCTGAGGGGGTTAACTCGAGAGATGACATGAATTGTCTGTCCAACCACATGATAGCGTATCTTTTGAATGACGAAGACTAGAGCGAGATACTCCTTCTCAACAGGATTATAGTGATGCTCAGCACCTATCATGGTTTTACTCAGATAGTAGATTGCTTGTTCGTGTCCTTCATTGCTTCTCTGGGCTAGTAAAGTACCGAGAGAATGGTCCATGGCCCGGACGTACAATAGAAAGGGCCTTCCTATGATAGGTGCTACCAGTATTAGAGGGCTAGTGAGGTACTTCTTGTTGTCATCGAATACATGCTGGCATTCTTCGATCCAGACATGAGAAACTACTTTTTTCATCAGTTTAGTAAAGGTTTGGCATCGTCCAGAGAGATTTGCTATGAATCTTCTAATGTATGCCAAGCATCCTTGCAGGCCCCAGAGCTCATGAAGATTCTTCGAAGGTGGCCTTGGTCTTCTCAGGGTCAATGTGAATACCCTTGGCCGTGACGATGAAACCTAAGAACTTACCGCTGGAAACCCCCAGGTTGGGTTCATCTTCAGTTGATGTATTCACATCAAGTCGAACACTATCCTCAAGTCGTCCAGATGGCTGGATTTCTTTCGGCTCTTAACGATAATATCATCAACATAAAATTTCACCATTTTTCGAAGGTGTTTGCAGAATATGGTACTTATAGCCCACTGGTATGTTGCTCCTACGTTTTTCAAGCCGAAAGGCATCACTGTATAATAGTAGATTCCTTTTGGTGTCCGAAATGAAGTTTTTTTTATCTTCAAGGAGCATCTTGATCTGGTTGTAGCCTGAGAACCCGTCCATGAAGGATATAAGCTCAAAGACGCAAGTGTTGTCAATCATCACGTCAGTGATCGGAAGGGGAAACCCGTCTTTTGGACAAGCCGAGTTAAGGTCCTCGAAGTCTATTCAAACTCAAATCTTCTCGTTCTTCTCAGTAACATGAACAATGTTGGCCACCCAGTCTGGATGTTGCTCTTTACGAATGAAACCACTCCCTATGAGTTTGTCGACTTCTTTTTCGATAGCATCCATGATGTTGGGACGGATGCGACGCTGTTGCTGTTTGACAAGTTTAGCGTTGGACATGATGTTGATTCGGTGTATTGCGACTTGCGGGTCTAAACTTGACATGTCTTCATAGCTCCAAGCAAAGACATTGATATACTCTCAGATCAGCTGTATTAGAGATTCTCTGTCTTCTCCAGTCAAGCTTTTGCTAACGAAGATGGGTTTAGGGGAAGCCTCATCTCCTAGTTCGACTTGGACGACCTCATCTTCAGTGGAAGGTTCTCGTTGTTCGAAATACCACTTCCATGGGATCCTAGGTGTTGAACCAGGGTTCATCTTCGAAGAATTTGAGCATTTGGTCTTCATACTCGAGTGGAGGATCTACAGAGACCATATTGACGGACAATATATATTTGAAGGCTTGGCCGATACTGGTATCAGAGTCCCAGGTTGAGGAATCAGAGGAGTGAGAATACATCCTGGCCTTCGACTCTGAACTTTCTGAAGTTGTTGTAGGTGTAACGTAACCCAACCACCGGCGAGTACGCTGGTAGTAGTTCTGAGACTTCCCCTTTGGAGCACGAAGCCGTAAAGGAAGGCGTCGCCCTTTGCCACAGTTCAGTCATCTGTCGCTGTTCAAGTCGTAACCCATCTTCTGGATAAGGTTTTTTGCTTGAGCAGTGTAACGGTAGAGCTGTATCGTGCCGTTATCGGGCTTCAATTCTGTGGGAGTAAGTCTTTGAGGATGTTCTACTCGACCGAAGAGGATGGGCTCCTCATCATTCTTCCTTACTGGAACCAAAAATTAAGCATCTCGGGAACAGGCAACTCGACTTGCCAGATTAGCGGTTGTCACTTGTGTTTGCAACATATACATAGCGTTGTCAAAGAAATACATAGTATTCTAGTGTGCACAAGAGTAATTCAAAGACAACTTCCTATTAATGAAATACAAAATTTTATCCCAAGGGATTACATCATCTAAAGAATGTACCTCAATATTGTCGTATATGTAGTCTCCTAACTCCTTGTCAGTAAGAACTAGGACTGCCATGGGAGAAGGTGGAGGAGGCTTCCGTTTCAATTTGACTACCAAGGAGGCTGGAGTCGGAGGTTCCTACGACCTCACAGTTGTTTTTGAGGCCCTTCGGGAGAGCTTTATTTGTATAGGCTCCTGGCTAGTAGCTGATGTCATTGGGGGTGAACGAGCAGGAGCCTTTCCTCGAAGTTTGATGATAAGAGGCGCTGATGTTTGGGGAGGCTTCCCCCTCAATCGAACCCTCAGTGGTTCTTCGAACATAGCTGCACTTTCTGATGCAGTATCTTTCTCGTCTCCGGCATCATCAGCATCATCATCCCATGGGACTGACTTGTACAGATTAGCATCCGTACAGTATGCTTCGAGTCCTTGGAATGGATCAATGTCAGTAAACTTAGTCTTGATAGTTCCGTCGTTGGCCACATACTTCATGCATTGATAGAGAGTAGAAGGCACGATCATGTACTAATGAATCCATGGTCGACCCAACATAATATTGTAGTTTACATCTGCATCAATGACATAACAAGTCACTTCCGTCTGTAGGTCGCCTATTTGGTATTTCAGACGGATCTTGCCGAAGGGCTCGCTCTTTTCAGCATTGAAACCACTGATTGTAGTGTTCGACGCGGTCAGCCGATGCATCAGAATCCCCAAGATTTGGAGAAGACTCCGAAAGATGATGCTGAGTGAGGAGCCATGGTCGATGTGGATGCGATTGACCTTGATGGCACTAATATACCATGTATAGTACATGGGTCTATTGTGCCGGTTGTACTCTTTAACAACATGTCCTGCCGAGTGAAGGTGATATTAGGAATCACCTCGACCACGCTATGTCAATGTGGGCATGCAGCAGGGTCCTTATTGGATAGTTGTACCTGGGTGAGGAAGGAATCAACGTTCTGTAAAGCTTCGCTAAGGGCATCTTGAGCCTCTTTAGAGAGACAAAGGAGTTCAAAGAGCGACAGCCTGGCTGGAGTATTGGCAAGCTATGCTAATATGTCAAAGTTGTAGGGCTTGATCGGCCCTACTGCCGAGTCTTTCTTTAGAGGTTTGTCAAAGCGAACCTCCTTCTGCCTCTGCTTATCTGCCGCAGGGGTTTGAGACGGACCTGTTTCTGATGCATCGGGTGCAGTAGGGGCAGCAGGTGGAGGTACTTCTTCCTCCAAAGCCTGGTGGTCCTCTCGCTTGTGTACCAAGCGAGTGGTAACTAAAGCGTCATCAGCCGATGTAGAGACAGTACGACACGACTTGACTTTCTTTCCTTTAACAGAGTGTGATGCAGGTAGTATCATGTCAGGGGAAAGAGCAGGATGGATCCACATAACTTCATCTCGGGATATCATAAGTGGGATGGGGCCTTGTGCATTTTCATGGGCCGGTGGAAGATTGACTACTTCCATTGTCGTCCTTGGGATTGGAATGACACCATCTTGAGCCTATGTTCTTCGAAAACTTTCGAACTAGAGGGTGACAATGTTGGCAGTGACAGTCTTTTCCATATAGTCGAGTGAGATGACTTTGGCATCAATGAGGCGTTGGATTTGTCTCTTCAATACGTAGCAGTCGCGTGTTGAATGGTGAACATATTGGTGATAGTGGCAGTATTTTGGATTATCCACCTTTCCTACTTTGTCCGAACGCTTTGGAGGTGGGAGTTGAAGTTTGCCACCCTTCATCAACATATCAAAAAGTTCTAGCGTATCTTCGTTATTGAAGGAGTAGGTTTCCTTTGACTTTAGCGCTTGTGCCGGCTTCTGGTTCATTGACACTGAACCTTTGGAGATATTGACGGTCATGACTTGATTCCCTTTACCATCCTTGGGGACAGGGTTATTGCTAGATGAGCACTTCCCTTTGTCTTCGAGTGAGGAAAAACTCAATTCCAGCAGTTGCGCTTCCCGAGCCTTTCATTCGGCTACATCCGCCTCGGTAATGAAAGGTTCCCACTCTATGCACGGAGTACTATGCCACAACTTGATTGCGGGGAGCATGTTCTTGCGGCATGAATCCATAAGCATGGGTTCGGGTACACCAGGTGGTAACCTCAAAGCTGCCTGGCAGAAGTACTTAATATAAGCACGTACATGCTCTTTTTTTCTTCTGGACAATGTCTATGAGAGTAGACATTGTCATGTCCATTCCTCCTTCGTAGAATCGAGCGAGGAAGAGACGCTTCAAATCGTCAAACGACGAGATATAGTTATCGGAGAGACTGCAAAAACATTTGTAGGCTACCCCCTGCAATGCTCCTACGAATATGTTCGTGAGCAGAGCATCGTCTATTGGCAGATGCCCAGTTACCGAGGCAAAGTACCTTAGGTATCGACGAGGAAACTCCTTCACATTAAATGGTGCGAGCATCTATGGCATGTACTTGGAAGGATATATCAGATTATCCTATTCGGCAGGATATGGCTGCCGAATCTCCATCTTTTGGAGTGATCGCTTTTCTCTGGCATCATAGAGAGCATATAATTCTTTGAGGGCCTGCTGCATGTCATTTGATATCGCGGGTCCAGTCGTTGACGGAGTAGATGACAGCATCATTGCTTGACTCAAGATGGGAGGTGCATTAGACCTGCCGTTCATACTCGGGTCTTGGTTGACAGGAGCAGGGGCATTGGATGACAATTTCTTCTTGATCTCCAGAACTACAGAAGTCAAGGCGTGCATAGTTTCATTTAACATATTCAGGCCCGTCTCCAAGGCCTCTATACGTTTTTGATGATTGGACCCCTCGCTACTTTTCGTGTTGTCACCTTCGGCCATGAAAACGAACATTAGGTGCGGACAGATAGAAGGGACGGTAGATCTTTCACTTTCTGGCTCAGACACCTGAGTCTCGTCATCATGAGGGTAGACAGGTAGATTGCTATCATCTTCTGACTTATTGTAGTTGCTACCCCCAGCCTGCTGGTTTCCTGCACCAACAGGTGCATCTGTGTCAGTTCCATACAATCCCTTATCAGGTTGGAACGAAGGATTGTTACAGATGTTGGGGGGTTGGCAATCCTCAGCCTGTGACAAGAGTTAAACCTGAGCGCGGGTGTGTTGATACACCCGTGTTGGGCACTGCCGGTTTGTTGCCTCCCAGTCGGCCCTTGGATTTGTTAGCCGAGGCCGAAGGGTTCTTGGCAAGCTTCTTGAGAGATGGAGAACCCCATACCGCGTTGCATGAAGCAATGATGAGTTCATCTTCTTCTTCACTCGACGATCCTTTGCCGAGTCCCTGATATGCAGATGCCATTGGTTGCAGTCTTTGGAAGATGGACTGCCTCTTCGGTGGTAATGCTGTTGTTTGGCAGCAACAACAGTTGATGGTGATCTGGGTGCATGTATGTCTTAGACCAGACACATTTCGCACAACGGAGTCCTCCTTTACCTTCCATTTGTGGGAGATCACGTTGCGCAGATCAGAGGCCTTTGTAGAAGCATGAAAATATCCATACTATGCGCCCACATAAAAAAGTGACTATGCGCCCACATGTAGCAGTTCTATGCGCCCACATAAGGAAGTGGCTATGTGCCCACATATAATAAAGTGTTATACACCCACATGATTTCTCCACAAGTGGGCGCATAGTTGTTTTCCTGTACTATGCGCCCAAGACAGAACAACTCTACGACTCGGTCAACATCTATAACCAGTCATAGACCGAGGCATACAGCCACATCAGTCCCCACGAGCAGTTATGCACCGAAGCATGTGGCCACGTCAACCCCACGATCTACCCACGATCATCCAGTTCTTATGCGCCTACATCCTATGCGCCCAAAGAAATACTATGCGCCCATAGAGAGATCAGTACATTCTCCACTTGTGTGCGCATAGCAGTCATTTCAGTATAAACGACTATAAATAGAGGACATATGTCTCTTCAAATGGACAAAACAATGAGCATTTTAGAGCCAAATTGCTGCCCTTCTTGCCAGTGAGCCGAGAGTTAGCAATTTTCTTAGGTTTTCTCCCACTTTTGTAAATCGGAGTATCATCAGAGTAAATGAGCAACTGCTGCTCGATCTTTATCGTCCCATTTCCTAGAATTATTTTTGTATTCGGGGATTCTCAGTGCAGGATCTCTCAGGTGTACTCGATTTGTGGTGCCTTGTGCTAATAAGAAAAGACAGTAATTCTTCTATTTTTGTAAGTGTCTACAAAAATGACGACTCTGCTGGAGACTACCTTTTCCTCTGACGAGAAGGTAGTGATGCAATCTGATACCGCTAAAGTGGGGAGCACTCAGAAGATGTTGATTGTGAAGTTCGATCAACAAGCGTTCGAAGAGATGCTCTTGAGGGATGGCTCTACTCCCTCAAAATCAACGAAGCGAAACAAGTCTTGCAAGACTTGGCTTCCGAAGGTTCGTGCTGCAATCCTGCCAGTGCCATAGAAGATGTGAAACCAAAGGGGAACTCTGTCACGTGGGCGCATAACTCTTCCATAGAAGCTCACATTACAAAGAAGGCGCATACTGTTCAGGGCTCTACTAGCCCAACGACTTCTCTCTTCTTCAATCAACAACAGAGTGTTCAACTCTTGAGCCTTGGTAAAGGAAAATACTACGATGCCAAGAATCAAAGTGTTCGACACTCTGGGCAAACTCAGCGAATCTTGCAAATGAAGAGGGCAAAATTGGGGAAAAATAATGCTGTTTCCCAAAGCATGCGCCCAGGGCTATGCGTCCAAAGGATGATATAGGCGCATAACTCTGGTCAGAAGACTTCTGTCTTCAATAGGCTGTCTACCACTATGCGTCCAGGCTCTGATGATCTATTATATGCGTCCACAGTCAGGAAGGCCAAGCATGCTGCCAGAACTTCTGGAAAGTATATGCCCAAGGGCATGCTCCAGGGTCTATGCGTCCACAGCAAAAAGGCAGACCTGAACGCGTATAACATGGGGCTATCTTCAAGGTCATCATGGAACTTAGGTGTAGGGGTTTCCCCTGTGTATGAACTAAGTCCGGATGTGCCGATTTCCCTTACAAACCTATATACAAAGCGGGGCAATGCATGTGAAATGAGTTCTAAGGAAATCTCCCTTCCGCCGATTTACGCGATATGATAAATCATAAGCGTAAGGCGAGAGAGATTACTGCAACTCATGAGGTGCCTCTATAAGAGCGTCTGTCCACTAGTATTATCATCAACTGTTGCTGCTCCAAAGCAATGAAAGTTCCTCCAAGGCAGTCCGTGTTTTGATGACTGCAGCGTTCTGATGATGAAGATCCATTATGTGTTTCATCCAACATGGCTTCATGGGGTCCACCCTACGGGAGCCCTAATCAAAGAAGGTGGACCACAAATCTAACCTTTTCTTTTAATTCTGCAAACAGGGGAAGAAGAAGTCTACTAGCAAACAGCCAGCGAGCTGTTTCACTTGAAGGAGTCTACATGGGTACTTGGTCGAGAACAAGATCCCTTATGGATGGCGAGGACTCTCAAGCTGGGGGTGGTGTTCCCTCAGAATCTCAAGCTGGGGGTAGTACTCCTTCAGGATCTGAAGCAGACGACCTCTACACTGGGGGGAGCCTTCGAGATGATGATGATCTCTTTGAGTCCGATGGTGACTATATACCTCCCCTGCCTGAAGACGAAGGCCTTTTCAACTCAGAGATAGACAACATCAGCACCAGTTGTACTGTCTCCTCTATTCATCTTCGTATGCTATCTCCATAAATGATGGATGGAGAGAGACCTGAAGAAGCCAGTGATCAAACCAACAAGCGACTGGAGAATCTTGAAATGGCATTCGCCAAGATCACTGACATGCTTACCAGCATCATGGCTATCCAAACTGCAGGGGTTGTTCCCCTACTTTAACCGAATGTCTCAGCATACGCTAGTCCGGTTCGTAGTAACAACTCTCCTTCACTACAAAGGGAGTACCATTCGTTGTACCTCCTCCAAATCCCGTAAATATTGGGGGTGGTCCTTCGCCGACAACACTTGACAACCGTACAACAGCCGTTTCTCAACATCTGCTTAATCAGCAGGATGCAATTGATTCTCTTGTTGCCCGTCTCGATACTATCTCACACAAAGACAAGCTTCAGAAGATGGGAATATCTCAACCTTATCCTCCTGAATGGGAGAATGCCACTTGTCCTCCTAACTACAAGCCATTGACGCTAAATTCGTTTGACGGGATGACTTCTCCTCGCCAACACATGACATACTTCAACACGCAGACGCTGCACTTACCAAGAGACGATGCATTCTTGTCAAAGCTATTTATCAGCACCTTGTAGGGAGTAGATTTTGAATGGTTCTGCAGTCTGTCTGACGGTTGCATTAACTCCTTCAAAGACTTGGAGAGACTGTTCCTCAATAGGTTTTACGAAAGTGGCATGCATGTTAGTATGTCCACCCTCATCGAAACCAAACAGAGGAAAAGTGAGACTGTTATTGCTTTTATCGAACGCTTCAGGCGACTAGCCTTGAAGATGCCCTTCGGTATACCATACTCGGAGATTATGCATACTTGTCGGCATAACTTCTTTCCTACAGTGAAGTTCTGTCTGGGTATACATAAGTATGATACATGGCCCGCTTTCATCGGGGCTGCTGATGCTGCTGAAAATGATGTTCTTAATCTGGAAGGTTGAAGACATCCAAATCTGAAGACAAAGGCAAGCACCCCCAAACTATCCCTATCCGTGGGGGTAAAGGAAAAGAAGTCTTGAAGTTTGACACTTCCAAGGGAGCTCCTAATTCTCAGAGTGCTCCTGACAGACTCAAGGAGACTTTCTCCTTTGACGAGGATGATGTTATTACCATTTTCAACACGTTGATGAAGGGTAATAGACTGGTATTGCCTCCACCACGACGTCCTGAGGAGGAAAGCTGACTCAGCGATCCCAAGTACTGTCTCTATCATCTGTACGTGCACCATTCTACCATAGATTGCATCATCTTGAAGAGGAAGATAGAATAGCTCATCGACAGTCAAATTATCAACCTCGAAGCTGAAGACAAGGTTATGTCTTCTAACATGATCTCTCTTCAATTTGGTGACTTTCCTTCCACAGAAGTTCCAAACGGCGTAGTTCAAATTCCTAAGGCAATAATGAAAGTCGTCAACCTGCCGCCAGCTCGCGATTCAACATCAACTCTGGTGCCACTCACGATGGAACGTATTAAGAATGTGGGTCCATCCCGACCTTGTGCAAGAAATGAAGCAGGGGGTAGTGTCTTTCAAATCAAAGAAGGGCAAGAAATATAAGCCATGCCATATGGTGTCTTCTTCTATTTATGAAGTCCTATATGGTGGGACACGATCCGGAAAGACTTACCTGCGAACTTATGACCCCGCACAAGAAGACGTAATGCCTTCTCAAGCTCCTGCTACCCTACAAGTTCAGAAGCTGGTCCGTCTAAGTCCTCAACTGTCGACAAAGCTAAGCAGAAGGAGACGCGATTTGACAAATCTCTGAAGTCACCAGCTCCCGAAGGTATGGATCGGCCTTAGAACTTTGACATACTGGCATAACTGGCCAATACACCTGCCAAATTGTCATTGTTCGATCTATTGTGGCTCTCCAAAGAGACACGTAAAGCTTTAAGTGAGGCATTACTACATGCCAACTCATATCTTGCTGAAGTCAAAGCTCCCGCTGAAGATCCGGTCTCTTGTCCTCATTGCCATAACACTATGGAAGTGGTTCCCAACATCACCTTTTTATAAGAGGACATGCTGCTAAAAAATAATCGTTATAATAGACCTCTATACTATACAGGGTATATCAAGGCGATTAAGGTGGATCGGATGCATATCAATCGAGGTTCCACCCTCAGCATCATCCCTAGAAGTTTATTCCAAATTCTAGGGATCCCTTTGCACAAGCTGTCTGCAACCAATACAACTATCATGGTTTTCAATGCTGGGAGAAGTCATCCTCTGGGCAAGATCCGTCTCAAGTACCAGATTGGTGATCTCCGGACATAGGTTGCTTTCTATGTAATTGATGCCAATGTGTCCTACAACGTCTTGTTAGGACGTCCGTAGATACACGAGAACATGATTGTTCCTTCTACCCTTCACCAGTACTTTAAGTACGTCAACTGTGATGGCATCGTAAAGACAGAGTTCGTCGATGTCGATCCTTTCAAGGGTAATGAAGCCTACTATGGAGATTCGGTACTCTATCAATCTCAGCCTCCCAAGGATGACGACAACGAAGCTGACGATGAAGCTGAAGTTAATTCATCTGCCAGTGACGGTCCCCTGGTTATCCTAGTCAAAGTACGTACTACTCCAAAAAGTACTTCAAAGCCTCTCACAATCTGGGTCAAAAAGAAGCGTCCTGATATTGCCGCACCATTGACCATCACTCTCCGCAAAATAACTCGGGTAAAACCTACTGAAGCCCATCTTCTCAATCCTGATGAGTTACCCTACGTAGTAAACTTGACCAAGTCTGTAACTCCTGTCCCGAATGATGACGCCCTTAATGAGTATATTAATACTCAAAATAATGTACCTTCAGTGGATGATGTTATCCCGGAAGAAAAACTTGTATATTTTTTGAGTAAAGGTTTATCTTTAAATTACTCTGATGTCTACCAGTCTGTAAACCAATACGTAGATATATTGTACGCCTTAGAGCATGGCATAAGTGTTTGCAAAAATAAAAGTATGAAACTTTATTGATACAAACTTTGTAAAGATTACAAGAATTCTGGGAAAGTACAACTGTAGGAATCCAATCTAGAAGACGATTGCTTTATCCCTTGGACGATGTGAATTTTGAAGATGGTAGCCTCTAAAGTTGAAGGCAAAAGCCTCGGAAGTCGAAGGCAAAAGCCTCGGAAGAATGCAGCAGCACTTGGGCAAGAACTCCTGAACTCTCTGGTATTTCTGAACTTTAGGTCTGATCTCTCTATCTCATCTGATCCCCTTGAATGAAGACTTGAAACTCTATTATAGAGTTCTGGAAATAACTAATTTTTAGTTATTCTGAATGGCGCAAGTTGGATTACGCAGGAACTAGATTGCGCAGCATCAGACTGCACAGGTAGTTGTCTGGTTGTGGGCTGACTGTCTTGGACACATGGCATCATTTGATTGAAATACGCATGATCGTGTGAAGACGGTTGCCACATAACGAGCAATTGATGGCATGAATGCCACATGTACTTTTGTCAGTTGACACAATGAAGTGCGCCATATGAATTGCGCTGACTTCGGATTGCGCTAAAATGGATTACGCAGACACTAGATTGCGCAGGCACTGGATTGCGCTGCTTGTACAGCTGTCCTTGAGTGCTGTGCGGCGCAATAAACGAACAGTCTCCTCGTTCTTTGTGCTGTCAGTTGTCAGAAAGATTTGATTTTGTCAGATAATGATGACATTGCCACGTCAGCCTGTGCAGTTGAAAGTGTGCGCAGTCCGGTGTGCGCAGTCGGAATGATGCGCAATCTGATGTCTGTGCAGTTCATTTGAAAGTTGTATTTCTTGATTTTCTGACTTTGTTAATAGGTGCAACTTGATTTTTTAGGACCTACAAGACCCCCTTCAAAGTTTTCGAAAGTTGAATTTATTCAAAGTTTTGAAATACTTTGAATTTTAAATTAAAATCAAGTTGCGCATGAGCTGTCTGCGCAATCGGATGAGTCGATCCCTACTTTTTTGGCGCAGTCTGAGGCAGCCATTACTCTTTGAAAAACTATAAATAGTTCTCTTCAATATTCATTTCATTCTTTACCTTGCTTTTGTGATTTAAGAGAGAAGTCTCGAGCCTATTCCTCCTTTCTTCTCCATCGAATCTCCATGGCTCCTAAGCGTTCTTCCGCCGCTGCCAAGGGAAAGGCCCCCGCCGAGCCTTCGGCTAGGGTGGCATGATGTCCTTCTCGACATGAGACTGCGCATCCTGCGTTGCAAGGTAGATGACCCAATCGAAAAACCCTTTTTTAGGTTTTTTTGACTTCACTGATTTTCAGAATCCATCTCTTTTTAGAGATGTGATCATACTGCGCCACCCTTTTTAGGGTTTTGGTTTGCACGAAACAGTTTATTCTTTATTTTTATGAAGAATAACTTCTTGCGCAATCGGTTGAACTGCGCTGGCAAAAGTCAGCGCAATTTGTTGATTTGCGCGAGACTACCAGCACAATCTGATGCTGGCGCAGATTGTTTGTTGCGTAATCGAATGGTTGCATAGTCTGATGGTTGCATCCTTGATTTTTTTTCTTGTGCTGAATTTTTGTTTTCTCTGTTTGATGCAGTTGATACCAGAGAAGATCCAGGGTATGAGAACTTTGTAGGAACTCTTTTAGAATCGAAATTCAAGGAGGACCTGTCCCATGTGCACTTTCCACAGTATGATCTGCCAGCTTCCCGCCAAGCTATCTTGATAACCCAAGATAATGAAACCCTGTTATGTCTGATGAATGGGCAACCTTTGGAGTCGACAGATGTCATCATTCACAAGAAGCCCCTATTTCTGTTTGGCAAAGCTTTTGAGAAGAGCTCTCAGCCGAGGCCACGGATGGAAGAACAGATTGTCCAACAGAAAGACAAGACAATCTCGATACCAGATGTTTTCCGCTGTCTTCCCTTATTTCGATATGCTCATGCAAGCTATCCGAGGAAAATAGAATAGAATCTCACACCTTTTCAGGATGCCCGTCCAGGAAAGATTTATGTGAAGAAGGGGCCTAACAAGAAAGATATGTTCTACAGTTCTTCGGAACGATACAGTGTCTTGCTCAGAGGTTTAAAGCCCGGTTGTATTTCGTCGGAAAATTCTTCTTTGTTATTGCCCGTGAGAGTTCCAATATTTGCGAATAAGTTCGCGAAGGTCGAAGGGAGGTATCCAGATCAAGACCTCAGATTAACTGGACTGGTGAACCCAGACTATAAGAGATGGAGTTGTATAGCAAACTGGATTTTGACTAAGTTTGAAGACAAACTTCAGCAGATTAACTTGTATCAAGCAGTGCATGCCACTGTTTACGGTTTCGCCCCCAATCCGTATCTATTTCTGGCTCTAGCAGAAAGATACAACTACAGGACAGGGACTTTTATGACTCCCTACGGAGATATCGGGTTTGCCCTTCACGAGATGCAGTACATCTCTTACCTGCTAATGGGGGATGCCCCGTATGAGGAATTTGTCCCAACTAATGATGAGTTGGACAAACTTCGAAAAGAGAATGCGGCCATGGTAGAAGTCTTCGAAGAACTGCTGTGTCATTATAAAATTTGCTCTTTGTTTTACAAAAGTGGTACATCTGGTACCTGTTATTCATCCAAATGGTTGCCTTATCTGTTCCTCAACCATATTGAAAAAAAGAAGACCAAGGAATATGACAACTGCTATCGCGACTTCTTTAAACCACTGAAGTGATGAAGTTAATGGAGAGAAGTGGTGACTTGGATGTCAAGATCAAGGACGATCATCAATGTCCTCCTCTAAAGAAAGGAGACATTCTCGAGAGTTATGTGAGAGTGGGATATCGATTTATGTCAAAAGAAGCCCAACTGGCAGGTTTTTTGACATATTGGCTCCGTCGATTCGTCGTTCCCGGAGCAAGTGCCGTAGACCGCTTCCATCGCGGTATTCTTTTTGCTGCCGTTCGATTAGTCTTTGGCTACAGGATGGATCTCTTATCGGTGATGACTTGTAGAATGAACGCCAGTCTCCGCCTGTACGTCGAATTGATGCTGAAAGCTAAGGGCGAGAAAGAGTTTCCTCGGCTAGAATTGCCGTATACTTATCTGTTCGGATGGTTGCTTCTACACCATCCTACTTTGATGGACCCCGATATGGGACCAGACAGTGCCATCTTTTTGCGAAGATTCTCCTACGGTAAGTGGAAATACACTTCCTTGAGAGATTGCAGATATGCTTTGAACCTTGGCAAAGGATGGAACTTCTATTGCACTACTCCTCCTGCCGGATATGAACAAATGCCGACCAACATGGTTGACTCAAAGATGCAACCGTTGAGTCGTACAGCTTTTGATTGGTTGAAGACAATTCGACCATCCCACTTGGTATATCGGTTTGAAGAAGAATGCTACTTGGAGCCATATCTTCCTAGCCGATTTACTCGGCGTTTAGATATGACCAATTCCACGTAGGTAATGCTATCTCATGCCTACAAGGAAAAGGTTTCTTGGTAGATGGAGCTCGGGCTTGGGCTTATTACAACGCTCGAGATACGAAAGCAACGTTCTCGATGCCGGTGTATAGTAATCATGGCCCTCGTATGCTGTTCACATATTCGGTGTTTTATACATCATCGAACACTTTTGTCGGGAACTTCAATCTTGCGGATAGCTTCGCGTCTGTAACGACATTGAAGAAGAGAGGAGTCATTATGTCACTTCCAGGTAATGATGAGGTGCACGAGCCAGTGGATGCACCCTTAGAAGTTTCGAGGGATGTTATGTTCCCTGAAGAGATTAACGCGCCACTGCGTGTTTCTTTGAAGGTTGCTAAATCTACGGCCAAGAAGAGAAGGAGAGAGGAGCCTTCCGTCCCAGCTGCGAAGAAGAAACTGATCTTGGATCATTCTTCAGAAAAGATTACTACCAGATCTTAATCTCGGCAGCTGGCCGAGACAATTCAGCAGGAAGAAGCTGCCACACCAACCTCTGTTCAAAAATAAGTTGAGGCAATAAACATAGAGAGTCCTGAGAGACCTCTGCATAGGAAGAAAAGGTTGGTCCGCAGAAGACAAGTTTTATCTTCGATCGTGATAGACGCTGCAGCGGGACTCACCATGCCCTCTCCCACTCCTGTTTTCGAGGCTGGGCATAAAACTCCTAGTCCAGAACAGAGGGAGGATATTGAGGAGAGAGAAGAGATCGACCGGAGAGATGAGGCCATAGAGCCTAGAGACAATATTGCAGAAACAGAGCATGAACCTTTACAATCTCCATTGCCAACAGCAGCGAAAACCCATCTTCCTGCCACACCAGGAGCAACCCTTGCGGAAGAAGATCGTTTGATGATTGAAGCTTTATATGGCTGTGACTTTAGTTATCAAGAAGAATCTGATCATGTCGCTGATGCTGCTAGCGAAGAGGCTCCCGAAGATAGCGAGAATGAGGAGAGCACCTCATCAGAAGCTGCTGATGAGACACAAAATCCGGAAGAGAATGTTGAGATCCAGACATCCCCTCAAGACGCTCTGACTCCTGAAAAGGAGGCTGAGGTGCCGAGATATCCGGAGAAGATTGCTGATGAAGAGGTAGATTTAGAGGAAACTCCAGTTGCTTCTCCCGCAGGTATTGTAATGAAATTAGCGATCTTCTTTTAATAAATAACTTGATAGCTAACATCGTTACTTTTATCCATACAGAACCCGGATCCTCTTCTGCTCCTTCAACACGCATGGACATAGTACTGGCAACGACAATTGCCAGTAGCAGCCGCCATTTATCTTGTGGCTCTGAAGCAGGTAGTAGTCAGGCAGTAGCGTCTGAAGCTACTTCTGCTCAGCTAGAGTCTGTTCCTGCAGATGATAAGCTCATTGCTGGATCCACCCCTGGTAAGACTATTTTTACTTTTGATTCTCTTTATCAATAGCCAATGACAGGAAAGTGACAGTATTTGATTTTGCAGAGGAACAACCAGGAGGAGCAACCAGCTCCACTTTGGTTCCCTTATTCAAAGAGCTTGCTGTTCAGATACGAGAAATTGAGCATCCTGCTGCTTCGTCATCAACAGGAGTAGCTGCGACTCCTGGTGCTCTGGCGATTAATTAGCTTGTCATCCAATCATTCACCAAATGCTTCTTCGAGTCCTTGGGACCTCTGATCAATAGAATGATGGACAAAGAAGACGCTGATTTTTACATGGTTAGAGGCCCGACCTCTTTCTTGGTGAAGGCCATCCAGGAGCAAGGTGATGAGGCTCAGGCCACTTTTCTTGATCATATATTGAATGAGCTGGAAATCTTCATAAACAATTATAAAGACCTCAACAAAGGGGAAGTGGAACCTTTAGTGCAGGCATAGTTTGAACAAATGGCTCAGGCAGCTGCAATTGAAAGAATGAATCTCCAGAACCTCTTGGATGCCTATACTACTAAATCTGCTGAATATAATTCCAAGTTGGAATCGGTGATCTCAACTGCTGAGAGAAGAGAGAGAAGGATGGCCGAGATGAGAGTGGAGATTGCTCGTCTCCAAGAGGAACTGGAAAATGAAGTTACAGAGCATCAGACTTGTCACCCTCATTTTCTATATTTCCCGTATTTCGTATTTATACTCGTATCTGGATTTTGGCATGTATTTTTATTTTTTCTCAACTGGTGGAATTTCGGTATTTCTCGTATTTGGGTTTTTTTGGCTTGGCTCGGTTTTATTGGGATGGTTTGGTTTGGTTCGGTTTTGTGTTGGAACACCCTAGCCCTATGCTACACCCTCATCCCCACCACAACTTCCCCTCTTTATATCCCCACCTACCACTCTCTCTCTTTATTACCACCACCATTAATTTTCCTTCTTCTTCTTCTTCTCCTTCCTCTACACAACTCTCCTAACCCTAGGCAAGTGCATCTTGCCACTTCATGAGAACCCTCTTTTTTTTGTCCATTTACTAGATTAGGACATGGTGATCAATATTAGAACTTGGTGTTTTGTGATTTGAAGTCTCTTTTGCTCTAGATCTAAGTTTTCCTATTTTCGAGTTTTGCATGATTTGAGCTATTTTAGTTGGTTTTCTCTGAGTTTTGATGTTTCCATGTGGAAGAGCATTCAGTTTCACCCAAGTTGGAACTTTGGAAATCTGGATTTGGAGTTCGGATGGCCAAGTTTTGAGGTTTTGAAGTTTTGGAGCCATGAGAGCTTCTTCTCAGCCATGGAGAAGAAGACCCAGCCCCTGCGTGCGTGTTTTTATGCGTACGCAGCTCTCAGCATGCGTGACTTTTCACATACACTGCTTTCTTGAGTGTGCGTGACTTTTCACGCAGCTGCTCCCTTGAGCGTTCGTGACTTTCACGCAGCTGCTCCCTGTAGCGTGCGTGACTTTCACGTACAGCTGCTTCCTTGGACGTGCGTGACTTTTCATGCAGCTGCTCCCTTGAGCGTGCGTGACTTTCATGCAGCTGCTTTTTGTAGCGTGCGTGACTTTCACGTACACTGCTTCCTTGAGCGTGCGTAACTTTCACGTACACTGCTTCCTTGAGCGTGCGTGACTTTTCACGCAGCTGCTCCCTTGAGCGTGCGTGACTTTCACGCAGCTGCTCTCTCAGCGTGCGTCACTTTTCGTACGCTGCTCCCCTGCCCCCCTTGCTTAACCCAGGCTCTTGGAGTTTGGTCTTATTTCTTTAAGCTTGGCTCTTCTATTGTCCTGTATATTGATATTTTATTAGATATTTTACGCCCATTTTATATCCTTAGTCACCTAAGGGTACATTTGTCTCCCGGGCGATGTACCCACCTGAATTCAATCCTAATCTTTCGTCCTGGGTAGCCTGGATGGTCTGCAGGGCTTGTGGCTGTGGAACAATCTCACTGCATCTTGTTAGTAATTAGGTCTGTGATAACCCTAGTTAGTTAAAGTAGTAAGCCGTAGTATCTGCTTGGCCGTGATTGATTGAATGAGGTATAACCAGTCTAGTCATGTCTTGATCCCATGCAAGATTGCTCCCTATCTTGATTTCTTGCATTATTATCTTGCCGATAAATGGTGGGAAACCAAGCTCTGTTCAGATGAAGGGTTACAACCCCGGTCCTTGTTTGGTTTACGGGTTGTAACCTGGCTATCGGAATAGTTCCATGGTTATCTCGTCGTATATCACCCTGCCATATTTTCGTAAGTTTTAATTTTAATATTAGTTTTCTTGTGCTGATTGCTGGCTTTTGTTCTTATTTCGTGGCCCCCTTGTGGCACTTGCTCTTTCTGGGGTTGACCCAGCTGGTTTTGTGTGGCCAGATTTCGGAGCAGCTTCCGAGGATCTACCAAGCTTCCAGCCCGATGGTGGCGACTAGAAGGAACCCGGGCTACTAGTGGGTTTTCTATTTTGTTTCGCTCACTCTATTGTAAATTTATTCTTTTAAGGCGTTTAGCCGACGAGCACCTGTTAGCTCGATGCACTTTTACTTACTGTCTGCCTACGGGCTGTAAACATGATTAACAAATCCTAGGGTTGATCATGAATGACTAAACTCTTGCTAGTCCTAACATTTTGTAACGACTAGCTTCATGATCAGCTGAATATGTAATATTTGAGACGCCTTATCATTGTATATTTAATGATCATACATCTTGCGACTTTACTTACTTGCTGTGATTGAGACACTAGGCTTGTTCATGACCATAAGAGACTGTTGGCTTGTAGAAAACCCTCACATATCTAGACAGCCGTGACCGTATATCGAGGTGGTTTCCATTTCAATATACGTAGCTGGCTATGTCTGCCCCCGCTCTCCTGTATTCCGGTTCTGGGGCGTGACAAGACTTTAGTCCAACAAATTGATGCTCTAACTCAGGAAAGAAACGAGTATGTATCAACTCATGATACTGAAATCACTCGCCGAATGGTATCTATGCCCGTTTTTAATGAAGAATCTGGGATGGAAGAGGTCAGGAGGAGAGTGATGGCATCTCGCGAAGAACGGTTGTACCTTTTGAAACAACAGATTGCTAATTTGATGATGCCTCCATCTCAATAGAAAGAACATCTTGTATCTTCTTGTCTTTTTTTCTTTATGCTATGTAGTGTCTTAAATTTTGACCAATAAAAGATATTTTATTGTGGCTCTATTATTTCTTGCATATCTTATTCAGATATAAATAATAGTGATAGAAAATATATTCAGAGGTGCAGGACATGATATATTTCTTTGTAGAAAATAATTATATTCATTATATCTGCTCAGAGGTAATGTGGACATGGCAGAATATAATTTATCGAATATTATTACTTCAAAATAGACAACTTAATCGAAGACGAAAAGTTGCTGATATGGACAATGAATGAAAAAGGTATGAATAAAACAAATAAACGAAATGAATCGTCAGGATGAATGGATGGACCGTCAAATTGAATGAACGGGTGAACCGTCGGATGAATGTGAATGAACGGATGAACCGTCTGATGAACGGATGAACCGTCTGATGAATGTGAATGAACGGATGAACCGTCTGATATTAATGAACGGATGAACCGTCAGGTGATGATAAATGAACGGACGAATCGTCTGATGATGATGAACGGATGAACCGTCAGGTGATGATGAATGAACGAACGAACCTTCTGATGATGATGAACGGATGAACCGTCAGGTGATGATGAATGAACGGACGAACCGTCGGATGAATGTGACGTTTCATTATTTTAAGAATCTCTGCCTATAAATAGAACAGAAATCTGGAAGGAATGATCATTTCCACTTTTCAACATAAAGATGTCGTCCAGAGATGCATCCAAGAAGGTCGAAGTCACCCCAAAGGTTGAAGCGGGCATTGAAGAACATCCGGCCGAACTGGTCCAGCCAAAGCAGGCAGAGGCAGGCGAAGGTTCGTTTGCACCCAAACCACCATAAGATATCCTGGACTTCCTGCTTGAACCAGAAAAAACTGAAGAGGAAGAGGCCATGAGGATGGCTGCTTGCAAGTTCCTGGTCGGTTCGAGCACAGAAGTCCTCAGTTCTTTTGCTGATTATGTCTTTAATAAGGACGACAATGGTCCGCGTCCTAATGTTGAGAAGGATGACAATGATCTTCCTTGATATCATGTAACATCACTTAGGATGAAATAAAAATCAAACTTTATTTATGAATTATCTGATCATATTTACATAAATTTCTGTTACATTTATACAGAGTATTTCTTGAGGAATTTGCCATTGATAGGCATCATTGCAATTCGACCATCTAATTCTGCAAGTTGATATGCTCCATTTGAAAAGACTTTGCTGACAATGTAAGGTCCTTCCCACTTTGCATCGAACTTGCCTTCGCTCGAGTGAGTCATAGTCATAGGACGTCTTACTGTTAGAACAAGTTCTCCTTGCTGAAAGGCTCTGACTTTAACTTTGCGATTGAAAGTCTTCGAGATACGGGCTTGATATAACTCAATATGCTGTTGAGCTAATAGCCGCTTCTCATCGAGTGCCTCCAATTCTTGAAGTCGGAGAAGATCGTTATTCTCTGTAGTAAGCTCGTTGGCGATGACAATCCTTAAAGAATGAATTTGAAGTTCTAGAGGAAGAACTGCTTCACAACCATACACCAAAGAGAAAGGTGTAAAACCTGTGGGATTGCGGACTGTAGTTCGATAGGCCCAGAGACATTCACCAAGCTTTTCGCTCCAATTCCGTTTGTTAGTGGATACAAACTTCTTAAGGAGCTTAATGATGGTTTTGTTGAAAGCTTCAGCTAATCCATTAGCAGCAGGATTGTAGGCTGTCGAAGCGACGTTGTCAATCCTATGATCATTGCAGAATCTTGTAAACTTCTGGATGATGAATTGTGGTCCGTTGTCATGAATGATTCGTCGAGGTACACCGAATCGATAGATGACATGGTGTTTGACGAAATTAATGACACTGCTAGTCTTGACTTCAGCCAAAGGTATAGCTTCAGCCCACTTGGCGAAATAGTCGGTTATTGCTAGTATGAACCGATGTCCTCTAGAAGAAGGAGGATTGATAGGACCTATAATGTCCATACCCCAAGCTTCAAAAGGCCAGGAAGCAGCCGTCGGATGTAGAAATTCTGAAGGTTGATGAATGAAATCTGCATGGATTTGACAAGCTCGATATTTCCTTGCATAATCGATGGCATCAGATACTATAGAGGGCCAGTAGTAACCCATGCGTCGGATACGATCCTGTAGCTTAGGACCGGGTTGATGTGCTCCGCAGACACCGTCATGAGCTTCACGCAATACTTGCTTCGCTTCATCACCAGCTAGACATCGTAGAAGAAGACTGTCATAAGTCCGTCGATAGAGAGTCTTGGTGGTCTGATTGTAATAGAATCGTAGAGACCTTCGACGAATACTCGTAGCTTCTTTGGGATCTTCAGGAAGTATGTCATGAACTACAAAGTCAATGAAAGGAGTTCTCCAATCTTCCTCAATAATATTGACTTCAGTAAGATTGCTGAACTCAATATTACGATTGTTTTTGACGCAGAATAACTCTCGATTAGAGATGACCACCACCTGCTGTCTTCTGATAGGGATGGCTAGGACTGCTGCAAGATTAGCCAAAGCATCTGTCTCAGTATTGCAAGCTCGGCGTACATATTCAATAAAAAAGGCTTTGAATGACGTAGCCATGTTGATCGCTGCTTCATGATAAGGCACTAGGTCTTGATGGCGAACTTTATAGGTTCCTCTAACCTGATTAACAACCAGCTTAGAGTCGCCATAGACTTCAAGATACTCGACGTCAAGTTGTTTGGCTAACTGAAGGCCAATGAGTAGAGTATTATACTCTGCCACTTTGTTGGAGCAAGGCTCATCTAAGGAATATGGCCTTTGAATAGCTGACCCATCTGGAGAGACGAGAACAACTCCGACTCCTGCTACAATGGCACCATTGGGTCCGATTCTGGATGCTCCGTCAAAGAATAGATGCCAAGTAGGAAATTCTTCGGAGACTGTATTAGATTCTAATGTCTCGTCTGGAATTTCATCATAGAGTTTAGATGTTTCTGGCACATGATGGGCTGCTAAAAAATTTGCCAGTGCTTGACCTTTGACAGACTTTTAAGGAACATATACCATGTCATATTGGGCTAGCAGAATGGCCCATGTAGTCAGCCGAGGGTTTCTTCATGAGTACCCGAAGAGGATTAACTCGGGATATGACATGAATGGTTTGACCAATGATGTAATGCCGAGTCTTTTGAACAACAAACATGAGAGCTAGGCATTCTTTTTCGATCGGACTATAACGGTATTTAGCACCAATCATAGTACGACTGAGATAATAGATAGCTTGTTCGTGGCCTTCTTTGTTCTTTTGGACAAGTAAAGCACCCAATGAATGATCCATAGCACGAACATACATTAAGAATGGTATGCCAAAGATTGGTGGCACCAAGACCGGTGGATTCATGAGATACCGCTTGATATCATCAAATGCTCGTTGATATTCTTCATTCCAAACGAAAGATACACCCTTCTTCATGAGTTGAGTGAATGGTCTGCAGCGTCCGGACAGATTCGAAATGAATCTCCTGATGTACGCAAGTCGACCTTGGAATCCTCGTAGCTCTTTTAGGTTGCGTGGAGGACGTATCTCTTGAATGGCTTTGATCTTCTCGGGATCCACATGTATACCCTTAGAGGTAATGACGAAGCCGAGAAATTTGCCACTAGAGGCACCCAAGAATGACTTGGTGGGATTCATTTTGAGTTGATATTGGCGCATGAGGTTGAAGATAGTTCTCAAGTCTTGGATGTGATCTTCCTTTAGACGACTTTTGACAGCAATATCATCAACATAGCATTCGACAGTCTTGCGCAGATGATCTCGAAAGATAGTACTCATGGCTCGTTGGTATGTTGCACCAGCGTTCTTGAGACCAAACGACATCACAGTATAACAATAGACCCCACGAGGAGTGCGAAAAGAAGTATGCTTTTCATCTTCAGGATTCATCCGAATTTGGTTATATCCGGAGAATCCGTCCATGAAAGATATTCTTTCGAACCCACAGGTGTTGTCAATCATGACGTCCGTGATAGGGAGAGGAAATTTATCTTTTGGACATGCTTCATTAAGATCCCGGAAGTCGATGCAAATTTGAACTTTGCCGATTTTCTTTAGAACTGGGACGACATTGGCTACCCAATCAGGATGCTGCTCTTCTCTGATAAAGACACAAGCTATGAGCTTCTTGACTTCATCGTCGATTGCATCCATCATTTCTGGCTTGAAACGCCGTTGTTGTTGTTTAACCGGTTTTGCATTTGGTAAGATGTTCAGTTTATGAGTAGCAACTTTAGGATCCAGTCCTGGCATATCTTCATAACTCCAGGAAAAGACATCAATGTATTCTTTAATCAGAAGAATTAATTCTTGTTTATCTGTCTCTAGAAGGTTCTTGCTGATGAATATTGGACGAGGTGACCCGCTCTCTCCTACATCAATTTGAACTAATTGATCTTCGGTAGGAGGTTTCCTTTGTTCGAATCGAGTTTCCATTGAGTATCCATTCGTTGAGCCCAAGGATCTGCTTCAGAACTTTCTTTAATATCCTCGTCATAGCCTTCTGGAAGTTCAACTGAGACCATGTTAGAAGATACGGTTAACCGATGAACTTGACCAATGCTGGTGTCAGAATCCCATGATCTGGAATCAGAAGAGTTAGAACGCTCCTCGCTATCAGATTCAGAGCCTGCTGGGGATAACATCGGAGGAGAAGCATATCCGAGACCTCTTTTGGTCCTGCTATAGTACATCTCTGACTTTCCTTACGGCACAGCCGTACGGATAGGGGTTCTCCGTCCTTTACCGTAGTTGAGGCCGCTCTTGAAATCGTAACCCATTTTTCGGATGATATCTTTTGATTGTTGACTGTAACGATGGAGTTGAAGATGCCCCGTGTCGTTAACTTTGCTATCATCCGTATAGCTGAATTATTGTTCCGGTCCTTTACTAAAAAGTATAGGACTTTCGTCTTTCTTTCGAGCAGGAACAATTCAATATGAATCATCTGGGTGTTCAAAAGAGGCTTCCGTTTGAAGAGATTGTACAACTCCCATTGTACATGATTGGAAGCTATCTAACATATCTAAATAACATTTAGTATGATAAATGACATTAGTATACTGGAAAGTAGACGCTTTTTCATTGATTTGTACATTCGTATTTACAGCAGGACCTTTAGCCTTAGCAGGCTTGGTCAGATTGATTACAAGAGGAGGAAAAGAAGAACGTGGAGGAGGATTGGCTTTGTTACGATGGAGGTCGATAACAAGCGGCTCAGAGGAGGTGAGCTCCCTTTTCTTCTTGTTATGAGATAGATCAATAACAAAGGGTTCAGAAGAAGCAGGCTGCTTTTTATCTTTATTACGACGTAAGTCGATAACAAGTGGCTCAGAAGAGGTGAGCTCCCTTTGATCTTGACCACCATCAGTTGGTTGCTTCTGGACTGGCAAGTGAATAGCCAGTGGTTTGGAGGATTGAGGACGAGAGACACGCCCTTTAACAGGTATGATAAGGGTATCTTTGGGTACTGCTTCTGATTCTTCTTCAGTATCCAGAGATAAGACAACCTTCATGAATTCATCCTTGTACATGCGAGCGTCGTTGCAGTACGCTTCAACGCCTTTGAAAGGATAGAGATCAACAACTTCCTTCTGGACTTCTCCATTGTCATCAACATATTTGAAACATTGATGAAGAGTTGATGGAACAATGTTGTGTTCATGTAGGAATGGTCTCCCCAATAAAGCATTATAAGAACAACCATGATTGTCGATGATATAGAAAGGTCACTTTTGTGCGTAGATTGCCTATTTGGAGTTTTAGGCGAATCTTGTCCAAAGGTTCACTTCTTCCTTAATTGAACCCAAGGATGGTAGTGATTGTACTGGAGAGACTATGTACAGGGATTTTTAATGCATCTAACATTGTCTTCGGCATGATGCTAAGGGCAGACCCTGGGTCTATCAGAATACGATCGACTTTCATCGAGTCGACATATCCTGTATAGTAGAGAGGACGGTCATGCCGGTTATCTTCTATTAACAAATCATCTTGAGTAAAAGTTATGTTTGGAATTAACTCCAACACGCTATGACAATGGAGGCAAGAGACAGGCTCTGCTGTAGGCTTCTTCAGAAGGGCTAGACAAGTTTCTGCTTGCATGAGAGCTTCACTTAGTGTTTCTCGAGTCTCTTTAGAAAGACGTAAGAGCTCAAAAATTGACAATCGGGCCGGTGTATTAGCTAACTGAGCCAAAATATCGAAGTTGTAAGGCTTTTCAAGTCCAGAAGGAGATGTCTTCTTCAAAGGTTTATCGAAGCGGACTTGCTGTTTGCCTTTGTCAGCGACTGTCAGTTTGCGAGGAATGGGTATCACCACCGGTGAGGAAGCAGTAGGAATATCCTCAGTAGAAGCAGGCTGCACCGGAGCAGGTTCAGAGGAAGAAGCAGGATTCTCTTGGGTTTCAGGATAGTCCTTTAGATAAGCTTTCCCTGATCTGGTGCCCAATAGGATTTTTTCGTCAACTATGGGGTCAAAAGACACCATATTGCAAATCTTTGTCTTGCCCTTGGAGCGGTCTTTCTTCTTGGAGGAAGAGGGAAGTTCGAACTCCGAAGCAAGATCCGGATGAATCCACATAATCTCGCCATTGTCAAGAGATAAGGGGACGAGACCTTCACTTCATGGAGAAGGAAGATTCTCAATCTCAAGAGTAGCTTTGGGGATAGGAATGACGCCATGCTGCACCATCTGGGGTGGGAAGTCACCGAACTGAACTGATACCATGTTTGTAGTAACAGTCTTCTCGTCTTGTTGCAGAGTGACGACGCCAGCGTTGACCAGCTCCTGGATTTTGCCTTTGAACACATAACATGCTCGAGTGGGATGTCCGATGAACCTGCGATAAACACAGTACTTGGGGTGATCAGTCTTACCGACTTCATCGGGCTTCTTTGGATATGGAAGTTGGATTTTATTGCTTTTGATTAAGCAATCAAAAATGCTAGCAGTGTCATTCTCGTCAAAGGAATACTCTACTTTAGGACGAGGTTCCTTTGGTGGAGGTGCTGAAGGAGTAGAAGTGGACGTAGGAGGAGCTACGTTAACCGCCAAAGATTCTTTGTTCTTATTCAAATTGATGTTCAAAGTTTCTTTTGGTGTGCGGTTGTTCTGGCGATTGCCACTACTTGATGTTTGATGTTCATCCCGGTCGGGGTTAGACATTTGTACCCCTAGCTGCTTGAATTTGTCGGCGCTAACTTCAGCTGCTTTAGCGTTGACAATGAAAGATGGCCAATCTTGGAATTGAGTAGACCCCGTCCACATGCTGATGATGGGCAATAGATTTGCCTTGCAGGTGTCTATGGTGACAGCAGCCAGAGTTCCCGGTGGCATTTTCAAAGCTTTCCAACAGAATCTTTCGATGAAACTTTCATCAGTTTCATTATGCCTTTGTTTGATTTTATTGAGGGCTGACATAGTCATGTCATTGATCCCCTCGTAAAATCGTTCCAAAAAAATTTGCTTTAAGCCAAAGAAGGAGGTGATACAACCATCGGGCAAGCTTCTATACCAATCGTATGCTACGCCAGCTAAACAACCGACGAATACTCTGGTAAGAAGAGCGTCATTTGGTTGAAGTTGAACAGTCATAACCTCAAAATGATTGATGAACTGACTGAGAGATGTGCTGCCACCAAACCGCGAGATAGTTGGGATCTTGTACTTTGGAGGAAACGGGACTTCCTTCCATTCAACTGGGTAAGGTTGCTTGATCCCCAACCTCTGCAAGTTGTCCTTCTCCTTGAAAGCTTCGAACTGAGTTCACAGGAGCTTCACAGCTTCATTGGCATCTTCCACTGATGTAGAAGGAGTAGGCTGAACCACAGTGTTAGGAGGAGGAACAGCATGATAAGCACTACTCCCAGCACCTGATTGACTGGGTGTAGGTTGGACTTGTACAGGAGGTATTTGAGTAGGTGCTACCCCCAATCCAGCATTGACAGGCACCGACGATGCTATGATTTCAGGATTTGCAGGCAGTACGGTCGATGGCACCGTATGCTGGGCCACAATGATGGAATGCATACTTGCGACCATTTCCACCATTGTCTTCAATTTATCTTCTAGTACAGCTATTCTTTGTTCTTGACTAGCTGAACTGGAAGCATCAGGATCGTCATTGACAACGTAAGCTATCACTTATCTGGGTACAGTGGAGGACACTGTTTGTTCTGAGCTTTCGCTGTATGTATCATAATCGGAGAAAGAATCATCTCCTGAGTGAGAAGGAAGGAGACGTTCAAAAAGATTTTGAAGATTCCTTTGACCGATTGTGTCTCGGCTTCGGGATCTGGTATGTTGGAATACTCCTTCAGAGGATTCTTGGAGTAAATCCAAGTACCGTTGGCTTGGCTTGCGAGGCTTCCCGTGCTTAGAGCACTTCCTACCCCCAGTGTCTCCGGAAATCATGTTGACGGAAGCGTACAAAACCTCATCTTCATCTTCCGACATAGGTTCAGAGTTAGAAAAGTTCAAACGATCGAAGACAGATTGTCTAGTTGTTTGACAACAACACTTGATAACAACCTTATGATTATAATGATGATGATCACTTGGTTGAATTGGAAGTGTTGAAGTGTTGTCCCATTTTTGCTTGAGGTGTTCTCGGAGATCGGAAATAGCAATGGGACGAGCAAAAGTGCGAGGGATGTGTTCTTTGATAACATTTGGAACATGGTTCCGATTCTTCAAATGTTTTGTCCCTTGAGTGTACAGGGAAGTGCTCATTTCATTGGCATAAGTGTCCGGATTCTTGATCCTGGAAGTTTGTTTCTGATGATGTTTGATCTTCGGCATTGGCTGTTTACGTTTTACCGAAGTTGGCCTGTTGAGATAAGTTCTTAAATCAGCAAACTCACCCCCAGGGGTTTCTGTTTGAGACACCAGCAATTTTCCCTGTTTTGAACGGGAGATCTTGAGGGTTGGAAGATATTGGAACTCTGCTACCGGAGTAGGCAGAATACCTCTTTGATCAGTACAAGTTCTTTTAACATGGAGAGAAGAATCCTTGTTTGAAAGAATTTTTGTACTGACTGATGCCGAGGCACGTTCAGTGTGATCTTCTACGATAAAGACAGAAAAAGACTGAGAAAAGACTAAAGAGCCTTTTCCTTTGTTTTGTAAAGAAGGGTTAGCTAAAAGCGTTTCCCTCTGTTACCTTCCAAGTCAAGAGACGAAAAAGTTTGAGAAAAGACCAAAGGGCCTTTTCCTTTGTTCTGAGGAGGAGGAATAGCCAAAAGACTACCCCCAGTAGATTGTGCAGGAGCAGCAGGGTGTTGGAGAGGAGCAGCACTCTTCCCTTTGTTGTGAGAAAAAGAGAGATTAGCCAAAGGGCTATCTCTCTTGGATTGTGCAGACATGGTTTGCGCATGAATTGATAGCGCACTAGCAGGTTGCGCAGGAGAGTCCTTGACAGAGAACTTTTTGGTTATGGCCACAGATACTGTGGTTTGCGCATCAGGAGTTCTGGCCACAGAGTGTTTGGAGTGCACTCTAGTTGCTAGAGTATTGGTTGTGCAGGAAGATTGGCAGCCAACTGCGCCAGAGGCAGAGGAGTCTTGCCCCTTGATAGGGCAGCAAATGAAGTCTCTTGTGTACTGGCAACAGCAGATTGCTCATCTGTGACAGAGACAGATTGTGCAACAGTCTTAGTGGTAGCAACTGTAGACTGTGCAGCAGATTGCACAGTAGGCTTCTTGACAGACTGCGCAGCAGTCTTGCTGGCAGAGTTAATGGACTGCGCAGCAGTCTTGGAGACCCACACTGGGCGCACTTGGCTCGTGGCAGAAGTGGTTGCAGTGCGAGGAGTGGTCTTAGAGTTGATCATGGCTTCATAGGCTGTCTGGTTGACCTTCACAACCAGAGTCTTCTGCGTCTTCCCGATAGACGCTACGTCACATTGAGTTGTCGCTTCCTCGTCGGAGGAGAAAGTCGTCCCCAGCAGAGTCGCCATTTTGTTTGCAAAAACAAAAGTATGAAACTTTATTGATACAAACTTTGTAAAGATTACAAAAATTCTGGAAAAGTACAACTGTAGAAATCCAATCTAGAAGACGATTGCTTTATCCCTTGGACGATGTGAACTTTGAAGATGGTAGCCTCTGAAGTTGAAGGCAAAAGCCTCGGAAGAAGCAGCAGCACTTGGGTAAGAACTCCTGAACTCTCTGGTATTTCTGAACTTTATGTCTGATCTCTCTATCTCATCTGATCCCTTGAATGAAGACTTGAAACTCTATTATAGAGTTCTGGAAATAACTAATTTTTAGTTATTCTGAATGGCGCAAGTTGGATTGTGCAGCATCAGACTGCGCATGCATTGTCTGGTTGTGGGCTGACTGTCTTGGATACATGGCATCATTTGATTGAAATGCGCATGATCGTGTGAAGACGGTTGCCACGTAACGAGTAATTGATGGCATGAATGCCAGTGTACTTTTGTTAGTTGACACAATAAAGTGCGCCACATGAATTGTGCTGACTTTGGATTACGCTGAAATGGATTGCACAGACACTGGATTGCGCAGGCACTAGATTGCGCTGCATGTGCAGCTGTCCTCGAGCGCTGTACGGCGCAATAAACGAACAGTCTCCTCGTTCTTTGTGCTGTCAGCTGTCAGAAAGATTTGATTTTGTCAGATAATGATGATATTGCCACGTCAGCCTGCGCAGTTGAAAGTGTGCGGAGTCCGGTGTGCGCAGTCGGAATGATGCACAATCTGATGTCTGTGCAGTTCATTTGAAAGTTGTATTTCTTGATTTTTGACTTGTTAATAGGTGCAACTTGTTTTTTAGGACCTACAATAAGACCACATCTCTACATGTCGGTCAAGATATCCCGTCTGTGGGAAATAGTCTGGCCAGAGGATATCCACTACTTCATCGTTCTCGCGAGAAAGAAGGGTGAAGAACTAATCATATTCGGTCGAATAATTGGCAAAAGAAAGTTTGTTATGGACTTTACTACTCCTAATTACAACGCCGAAGCTGACTATGATTCAGGTACAATACAGCTTTATCTATATAGTTGGCAGGCCAAAAATATCATCCAGAACACGGGATATGATATAAAAAGGCTAGGGACTAAACCACGCTAAAGGACAACGATTGCCAATACGTCACTTTGCTCCTCCCTGTAACCCGAGAACTGTTATCAACGAAACGGTGTTGGTTTAGGTTATGTTACTCCTCCAACAACTCCTTAAGGATCAGATGTTGAAGTTGATTGTTGTTCTCATTCTTCTGATTTCTGCCTCTGGGATTCAGACTCCAGCATTAGAGACATGTTCAAAGCAACTCTATCTGTCAACATGGTGTCAGTTGACCAAATTGGAGAAGATGTCCAATCAATCGAGCTCGAATAATGGGCTCAAAAGATAGACACCAGGTGGGAGTTACGTTTCGAACAACGTGAACCACCTACTGAAGACGAAGTCATCCAAGTTAATTTAGGAGATGAATCATCTCCTAAACCAATCTTTATCAGCAAAGTCTGTCTGGTGAAGAATGACAATCTCTTATACAGCTTATAAGAGAATATATCGACGTCTTTGCATGGAGCTATGAAGACATGCCGGGCTTAGACCCTAAGGTTGCTATGCACCACCTAAATATCTCGTCTAAAGCTAAGCCAATGAAGCAGCAACAACTGCGGTTCCGACCAGATATCATGGAGGCCATCAAAAGTGAAGTAAAAAAAGCTTATTTCAAGTGGTTTCATTCATGAAGAATAACACCCTGACTGGGCCGCTAACATTGTTTCGGTCATGAAAAAGAGCGGTAAAGTTCGAGTCTGTATTGATTACACTGATTTGAACTCTACATGCCCAAAATATGAGTTCCCTCTACCGATTACCGATGTAATGATCGATAATACTTGTGGCTTCGAGCGAATGTCCTTCATGGATGGGTTCTCAGGCTACAACCAGATCAAGATGTTCTCCGATGATGAGAAACACACATCTTTTCGAATACCGTTGGGGGTATACTGCTATACGGTGATGTCCTTCGGATTAAAAAAGGGTGCGACATACCAGCGTGCTATGAACACAATTTTTTGCGATCATTTGTGCAAAATAGGAATGCTATGTAGATGATATTGCAGTTAAAAGTCGTCTCAAGGGCAACCACCTCCAAGATTTGAGAACGGTGTTCGAACTGATATGTACACACCAACTCAAGATGAATCCAACCAAGTCTTTTTTGGGAGTCTACAGCGACAAGTTCCTTGGTTTTGTTATCACTTCAAAGGGTAAACATCTTGACCCGGAGAAGGTTAAAGCTATCCTCGATATGCGTCCTCCAAGAAATCTCAAAGAGCTACGTGGACTTCAAGAAGGTTAGCCTATATCAGACGATTCATTTCAAATCATTCTAGAAGGTGTCAACCGTTTACTCAGCTCATGAAGAAATGAGTATCTTTCGTATGGACTGAACAATGTTAGCGCACATTTGATGATATCAAGAAGTATCTCACAAGCCCCCCCAGTGTTGGTGGCTCCGATAGCAGAAAAGCCTTTCTTGTCATATGTTCGCGCTATGGATCATTCTCTTGGTGCCCTATTAGTTCAAAAGAATGAAGGCGGTCATGAACAAGCAATCTATTACCTCAGCCGCATGATGGTTGATGCCGAACACAGATACACACCTGTTGAAAAGGAATGTCTTGCACTGGTATTTTATATCCAGAAGACACGTCACTATGTGTTTGGACAGACTATCCATATCATATCTAGAGTCAATCCTCTCAGAATACTCATGACTAAATCAGGTTTTTAATTCTCGTTTAGCTACATGGGCAATGCTGTTGACTCCATACGATATGCTATTCGTTCCTTAGAAGGCAGTCAAAGGCCAAGCATTAGCTGACTTCTTAGAAGCTCATTCAGTGCCAAAATT
Organism: Iris pallida; assembly: GCA_029216955.1. Classification (NCBI taxonomy): domain Eukaryota; kingdom Viridiplantae; phylum Streptophyta; class Magnoliopsida; order Asparagales; family Iridaceae; genus Iris; species Iris pallida. The sequence continues at coordinate 11,516,834 of JANAVB010009599.1, forward strand.
TTCCAAACTCTATGATGAAATCCCAGATGAAGTGGTTGAGTCTAATACAGTAACTGAGGAAATCCCCATTTGGAGAATGTTCTTTGACGGTGCATCAAGAACATGACCGAAAGAAATATGTGGCCGGAATAGGGATCGTGCTTGTCTCATCTGATCATTCGGTTATATACCGTGTGTAATCTCTCGTGGAGCCTTGTACCAACAAGTGGTCGAATATAACGCCCTACTGATTAGCCTTCAACTGGCAAAACAACTAGGAGTTGACTATCTTGAAGCTTATAGTGATTCTAAGCTAATAGTTAGTCAGGTTCGAGGGGATTATGAAGTTTGACATGAAGATCTCATCCCATATCACAAAGCGACGATTGAGTTGACTTCTACCTTCGCTGGATTCTTCATCGAGCACGTACCTCGATTATAGAATATAGAAGCAGATGCTTTAGCTGGTCTGGCTGCTTCCTTGACCGTTCCTATCAATACTCAATATTCGACCACAGTGTCTGGTCGAGAGTTATTCTGTGCGAAAGATGCCTTACATTTTCATTACAGCTACGCAGCAGAGACGAACATCGACATTAAAGACTGGAGATTTCCTTTATAGACTACGCTGTCTATAAAATCCTCCCTGATGACACGAAAGAAGCAGTGTCTATCCAACGACAATCTCTCAGATTTTACTATGATATAGCTACTAAAATGCTGTACCGACGTTCTTACGATGGGTTACTGTTACGATGTTTATCAGACACATAAGCCAAACATGCACTACGTGAGGCTTACGACAGAATTTGTGGTGCACCAACCAGGCCCCAAATTACATGATCACCTTAGACGAATGGGTTATTATTGGCCCACGATGATAGCAGATGCTGTTGAATATGCAAAGAAGTGTATGGCTTGTCAATTCTACGCTAATTTTATTCATCAACCTTCGGAGTTTCTACCCGACGATGACATCTTGGCCTTTTGAAGCCTGGGGTATGGACGTCATCGGCCTAATCAGCCCGCTATCCTCCAGAGGATATTGGTTTATCCTGGCTATAATCGATTACTTCTCCAAATGGGTGGAAGCTATACCGCTCATCGAAGTAAAGACATCAAACGTGATCAGTTTTGTCAAACATTACGTCATCTACCGCTTCGGCCTACCTACAGGATCATCCATGATAATGGTCCATAATTTGTCAGCCATGCATTCTATCGGTTCTGCAATAAGAATCAAATTCAGAATGTAGCCTCTACCGCTTACAATCCAGCAGCTAATAGATTAGCAGAAGCTTTCAGTAAGACTATTATCAAACTTCTCAAGAAGTTCGTGTCTTCAAACAAGCGCGATTGGAATGAGAAGCTCGACGAATGTCTCTGGGCTTACCGCACAACAGTTCAGACTCCAACAGGCAGTATGCCATTCTCTCTGGTTTATGAAAGTGAAGCAGTTCTTCCCCTAGAAATCCAGATTCTCTCTTCGAGTAGCCTTAGCCAGTGAGTTGACTGCCGAAGAAAGTTATTGTCTGCAACTACAAAAGTTGGAAGCGCTAGATGAAAAACCCTTATTAGCTCAACAGCGTATTGAGCTATACCAATCACGCATTTCTAGAGCCTTTAATAAGAAGGTGAAGGAAAGATTCTTTCAAGTTGGTGATCTGGTCTTAGTAGTGAGAAGACCAATGGTCATGATGCACAAGACAAAAGAGAAATTCTAGCCTAAATGGGAAGGTCCTTTCGTTATAGAATCGATGTATTCTAACGGTGCGTATCGACTAACCAAGCCTGATGGTGACTTGCTTATGATGTTGATCAATGACAAGTTTCCGAAGAAATATTATGTGTAACCTTTATATATAGAGTTCACAGATACTCTATTTTAATCATGTAAATATACAGTAATGTTTATGTGATTCGAAAAATCATCTAACTATTATCCGTATTTCAAGAGTCTTGAATACACCATGGATAATAGGTCCTCTAAAAAGATTCCTCAGTGGAATTATCTTCGTTTGAACTCTCTCCAAACTTGATCTTAGAAATGGTCACATCTATATTACCACTGAACTATTTTTCGATAATTATTCCCTAGTGGGATAATTAAGAAATATTTTGCCACGTCATAAAACTTCTGAGCAAAACACTCGTCAAAGATAATCACGTCTATATTACCTCTGAATTATTTACTGATGTTTTATATCTGTCCACGTCTATATTACCTCTGGTTAGATATAAAACATCCTCTGCTATTATGTCCACACTACCTCTATTAGCAGTTTCTTTTAACTTATTATCTATGTTCGAGAATCTTGAATATAAAACGGATAATAAGTCCACATCAAATTCCCCAGCGGAATACCCACAAGAAATATCCCTACTACGTCCACATTACCTCTACTTCTGATATTTCACAAACTACATTCATGAGTTTCGAAAGCCAAAAGATCCTTTATATTAAAATTTTCTCAAGAAGCAGAGAATGGAAAAATATACAAGAGTTTTTACGGCTAAATGAGCCAATTACAAGGAAAGACCTAAGGGGTACACAATTGATTGATGCTATCCCTTAAAGCCGTAATTTCAGTTTGAGACTTGGCAGTGGCACGACGACGCGCTTCTTCCTGCCGAGCAGCTTCATCCTTAAAGGAGACCAGTTTCGCAGCTCCCCCTTTAACTTCACCAGTTGTTCTTTCAATTGGTCTGAAGTTGTGGCAGTCATAGCAGCCTAAACCGTATAGTCTTCTTGTTCAGACGCAACTTTTCTTATGTTGGCCTCCAGTTGGGCAATCTCATTGTGGATCTTCTCAATGTGATTATACTTTTCGGTGATCTGAGTGGCCAGCTTGTTCTTCGAAGCAATACGAGCCTCGCTCGCAGCGTTGAACTGTTCGTATTGATCAACCAACTCACTGATCTCTTTAGCAAGGGCATCCCTTCTTGCTTGGAAATTAGCTTCCTCTTCTGCAAGAGTCACAAATAAAGCCTCGTCTTCTTCAAGAAATAGCGATGTTGGGCTTCGTTACTTGGCTTCCGGAATTTGGCCACTCGGTCCTCCAAGTCATTTAGAACTTTCCTCAGAGCACTGGCCCGCTCTTCATAGCCAACAATGCTTTCAAGACCATCACTTGGCATCCGACAATAGCCTTTACAGGCCCAAAGGCGCCATTTCGGTTTAAGACTCCAGGAAGCTTTACTTTCAGAATGGAGTAGAAAGCTTTTATGACTTCCTGCGCCATCTCGTCATTAGAGGAAGGCGTTAGGGAGGGAGCTTGATAGGGATCTTTTACTCCAGGAAAAGATACTTAACAAGAAGCCGAACCTGACAATAAAACAATATATATCAGTAATAGTAAGAAAAAAGAGTGCAAAAGAGTTGTAATTTCATACCTTCTGCTTGCTCAGCGCCAACCTGAACTAGGTCATCAGCCCTGGTTACAAGGGAACCAAGACAGGCCCAGGTTGCTCAATAGTGACAATGTCAAGTCCCCGAGCATTCTCAACATCAAGCTGTATATCTTCCATGGCCCTAGTTGGACCTGGAGCAGATTCAGTAACAGCCTCCTTATTGCGCTGTTCAACTTCTCCTTCCGCAGCAGATGCTGCTTGCTGACAAATTCCTCCGTACCAGCAATCCCAATGGAATCAGGGATAACTTCTTGTCCTACACTAGTGTCTTAGGCAACCCCTGTACATTGTTTCGTCTCCTTGTCTACAAGGGAATATACGTTGGCAGTCAGCCTCACGAGGAGTAGAAAATTGAAGTCGGAAAATCTCATCCGAAGTAAGGTGCAAAGATAATATACCCGCAGGAGGGTGAGTTGTTTGGACTTGATTCTTGTCCAACTCCTTTATTAAAGCTCCAATCTCAGACATATTCCCTAAAGTGATATCATAGAAGGGACTGGCTTTCTGTTCGCCATCATAGTCAGGGCCTTCGCCCTGATCATCCCTTTGTACATCCCCTTTGACTGGGGAAGGCCGACCATCATCTGTCGATTGAGGACGAGTGGGGGATACCGTTGTCATGTCCACCTCTTAAGATGAAGAGGCACCTGCCTCGGTTGTAATTTCGAGGTCCTGTGCAAAGGACAAACGCAAGGGTGAGAAAGCTTCATTTGAAGACTACACAAGTATTAATTGACTAAAATAGCTATGGAGTCTAGAGAGGAATCTACTTCCTGATTGGTAATAGCCCGTAATGTCGTTCCACGTCTTCTAGTCTGCCGAGAAGATCTTCGTAGAGGAGGCAAGTCGGTACCCACATCCGTGGCTTTCTTTGTCCCTCTTGTGGCAACAATCTTCTTCTTCTCTTAAAATTGACTGTTGTGCCAGTTCAGTTGAAGCTTCTTTTGAGGAGGATCAGGGAGAGCAGAGTCATCTTTGATATCCTTTCTCTGAGGTACTGTAGCAGTCGGCTCCTCAAGAGTAACTCTCTGTTGTGGTGCTGCGGCCGGCTCAACGGCTGGAGCAGCACTCTCCTTTCTGCTGCCCTTCGGCATCTTTCGGGCTCGTTCCACATTTGTAGGAGTGGGGGCAAGCCTAGTCCCCAATACCAAACTCTGCTCACGACTATTCCGAGGATGAAGGATATTGATTTGAGTATAAAACTTTGCAGCGGCATAGAGCAGATGGGTCTCAGGCTTATCTTCGGGCAGAGTAAAAATTGCTGTTGTGCATCCGGCGTTGTAATGAACCCATGCACGCGCCCCATCGATCAAGCTTCCTATCGACTCCAGATGAGGGCTAGGGCTGCCCAAAAGAAGCTGGCTATATCCAAATTGCCGTGCGAAATGGCTTGGTAGATAAGGCTCCAGGTAGGTGTAGTTCTATTCCTGAGCACTAGATGAGAGGGCCTGATAGACTGGAGCCAATGGAATGCCCCAGTGGTCAAGCTAGCAGTGTGTGCTCCCTCATCTACTAATGTGTCCCCTGCGTTGCCACTGCCGGATGGAGGGGATATTATGAAGAACTCGTAGTTCTGAAGGAAGCTCAAAGCCCTTCTATAAGCAGGCATTCCAGTAACGCCCAGTTTGCATCACAGAATCTATGAAGAAAGGCATCCTCTGCCAAAGAGTCCGCTATTAGCCGGTATTCATCAATTTGGGACAGTACAGCACCAACCATCCCATCAAGTAATGAAAGGGGAGTTAGTCCTAGCAAAATCTGTTCTAGCTTCGGGGGTCACCACATTTTCGATAAAATCTCGCAGACCTCGTTGGTTGGCACAGACCATGGCAGCAGGCAAGCCGGTATCCGAATGCCAGCTTCACAGTTGGAAGTATCATACTCCATCTTATCCTTTCGATTGACCCTGAACCACCAAGGACTACACAATCGCAGATCCAGATCATCAGAAAAGCCGCCAACACAACTTTCTACGACAACTTAAACTCAGCTTGTTGGAAGAAGTGATAAATCGGGAGCTCCCCTCGCGATCATCACTATCATCAATATCTGCTATCCTGTGATCTGTCATCAATTCCTCTATCTTGAACTTCGTCAGGGGCTTGCAAATTGAAAAAGAGGCCGGACCTTATTCTTCTTTAACAAAAATATATTCGTCTAAGATTTTGTATGGGGATTGGCCCCCACAGTCCTGCCCTTCTTTGCGATCTTGTGATAGATGAGGAAGTGACATAATAACTCCTTATATACGTCCGTCATCTTGGAGTTTTCTCTTTCCAGGTCCAAGAGTTCTTCATCACAAGGGACTATCTTCGTACGGCTATGTTCCCCAGGGAAGCTTCAATATCTCCTGTATCTCATGAAGAGCCAGACCCATCTCTGTCACGACCCGCACCCTAGAGTAAGGGCACGAAAGTGGGTACGTCCAGCCTATGCCGCGTGTCAGCGGTAGAACGCTGTCCTAGGTCACAATATCTAACAATATAAGGTACCTGTACAGTATATACACTCCGAGTGGAGGTGACAATACAAATAAGTCTCAATCATCTAAGGAAGAAATACACTATGTCATAAATATGAAAATCTCAAAGGAAGTACAAACAGAAAGAAATAAGTCTAAGTGTCTAAACGACACATAATAAAACATAATACAACTCAAATCCAAATGACAACATAAGTAAGATAAAGCCTAACTAAACTAGTCTAAGCAGTAGGGGTGATAACATCAGCTAGAGCTGGGTCCTCTGAGAGTCCAGCTCGCAAGTGTCGTCTAGGGCTGCTCTATAATAGGTAGTGCAGAAAGCCTCATCATCCTCTGTAAATATCAACAGGTCCAGTAGGACAGGAGCGAGCACAATACATCTCACGCAGTTATATCATGTCAGAAGAAAATAAACATGCAATAGAGTACGATAATGAATAAGAAGGAATGTACATGAAGTAAAAAGATAACTATAATGGAAATATCTACTATAAGTAGAGAACTATCAGTGACTAGTGAATCAGAGTACAACTAGACATGCGAACAGGTGGAGGTGATTCAAGAGTGGTGATTCATGATTATACTACTTGAAATTATTCACATGCTATTTCTACCCCCCAGCCCCAATCAATACACAAGGATGTAGACATGTTACGTTAAGATTCAAGATTTCACTGCCTCATAGATGAGAGCACACATGAAATTGATTCATAGGGGCTCTGCGAACATGAGAGTACATAAGACTCCAGAGTGAGCATGAATAGTAAAGCATGACGATACATGATGTAAGTAAAACGCACAAGACATGAAGTACCTGATGCTCCTAAGGGGGATAGCATCTCATGAAAAGATCCATATAGTATCAATCCATGTTACCAACGGGACAACATACAAGTAAAGTAAATCTAGAGCAAGAATATAAGTTCTAGCAAGTATGAAACGGTCAGAGAATGTACTCGCCTGATATCTGAAAGTCTGTGAGAATATACTGCCCGAGATGAGGTATCTGACTCCTATTTAGAGCAACACAAGTCAAGATGTATACAGAGGGTGATAAATGAAATGTACAATGCGTCTGCATGCTGTCTAGGGTCAATCTAGACTAAAGTCAACCCTTGGTCAACTCTAGTCAACTACACTAGTCAAACTAGGTCAACTAGGTCAAGCCTAACCCAAACAAGTCTCACTAAGTCTAACCAGTCTATCCTAGCAAGCACACACCAATCACAAGTCACACAAGCACAAAATACAAGTTATATATAATAGGCATATATAGGCTATACCTATATAACATGGCACCCAAGATACAGTGTAAAGAAAATAAAATATATAATATATATATATATTATATATATATATATATATATATATTATATATATATATATATATATATACATGCATTCATCAATACTTAGGCCTATATGGTATGCCACTTATATATTACAAATACATACAGATACTACAACACTCTATACAACACAGACATGTATAATATAGATAGGGTTATAGAGGGTTAGAGCTATAATGTATGTAAAGGCTATGTGTGTGTATAGGTGTGCATAGGCAAGAATGGGTTCCAACACTAGTTACACTACACATGGTATATAGGTTAACCATTTACATACACATTGCCTTATATTTACACATGTATCAATCCATATATTTATATACCTATATATTAGAGGGGGAAAAATGACATGCATAATAGTGTATACATCAAGACATGTGTGTGTGTAGATTGGTGAGAAAACAGTATTCAGGATTGTTAGTGTATGTAAACTCAGATTTGTATGTGTGTGTATCTAAGCTACATGTGTTCTCAGGTATCAAGGCATAGGTTGTAGTGTGACAGGGATTGATGTGTAATAGTAAACTGGAATGTGTGTGTGTGTCATGTGGCATGGCAAGGGGTTAACTGGGTCTGCTACACAGGCAAGGGGAATGGGGTCTGTGTGTTCAGTGTTTTTACATACAGTGGTGTCCAAATGTGTGAAGGAATGTAGAGTGTACATGTGTAACAGGAAAGGAAAAACACTGATTTGTAATGCCTGTGTGTAAGTGTGTGTATTTGTGCTATATCCTCTCAGGTTTTTGTGTGAACCACTGCTTCAATTTGTCAATAACTGACATCTCAGTTTTGTGCATCTCAGATTTGTGTGTGTGGTCAATTAAAACAATAACATAGGACAGGGTAATGTATGATATAATTCTCTGGTTTGAGTGTAGAATAGAAACCTCAGTTTAAACATTTGTATAAATTCTCAGGTTGTAATGTGAATCCAAAATCCGGTTTCCTAAATCAGTGCATATGGGTGTGTGTTATGGTGTGATGAGTGTATTATAAAACCAACTCATTTCAGTTGACATGATTTAAATCTCAGGTATTACATTCAGAAATCTCAGTTAACTACATTCAAATCCCTATCAAACTCACTTACACATTCAACATTAATCAAACTAATTTTACATTTAAAACACAGTTAAGCAGTTCACTGAAATTCTCAGGAATCTCAGATTTAACATCTAACAGTGAATCAAAACCCAATTTAGTTTAATTCCTAACAACCATTCCAGTTCACACATATGTCAATCATTCTTGAAATCTCAGGATACACATATGCCCTTGAAACCAAAACCTATTGCAGTTACATTCATCAACCAACTCAATTTTATATAGGAGTTAAACATTTAACATGGATTAACATTTCAGAATCAAAAACCTATTTCAGTTTACACATTCTAATCCCCAGTAACACTGTAAAACCAAAACTAAACTAACATAATCTTTACACAATCATAAATCCAAAACCGAATTAGTGTTAATCTCAGGATACAGTCATTGAAAACTCAGGTTTAACTCATTTCTTGAATCTCAGTGATTTCATTCCAGAATTAATTTATCATTAACATTAAACCTCAAATGAACTTAACAAACAAATGGAATTTATCAAGCAATTAACATATATGTATACACCACCTTAAAACCAAACAGATTTAGCATTCAAATTCAGGAATGGGTTCAATATTTTACTGACAGTTCATAAAAACTGATACCCGACTGATATAACTTCCCCCCCATTTTGAAAACTCAAAATTTAACCATCGAAATTAGAAATCAGGTATGTAGGTGTGTTAACCATATGTTCACGTGTCTAGGGGGTGTTATTCATGTCCACTAGAGTGGACACGAAGTATCCAAATGCATATAACACAGGACAGGAACCTGTGGTGCACAGTTCGGGCATAGGCTCGTACACGTGTGCCATGCCCTCGTGCACACGACACGAGCCAAATCAGGACACGTGCTCGTGTACCTAAGTTTTCCCCACATAGGGCTTCGTGCCTAGGACCCTGACACGAGCCCAAGTGTCACCGTCTTCATACGGGAAGCCCGTATCAGGAACAAGTTTAGTGTGCACAGACTGTATACAAAACCCGTGTGCGTAGGATTACTCCCCCGACATGACACAAGGTGACACAAGACTCAAGGGGGTGTTGTCAGACACTGCCCCTTGGTCCATGCCAAGTGGCAGGCCACCACGTGGCGTGTCGTGTCCAATATGCAGAACGGGTAGCAGGACACTGTGCGGTGTCAGTGCGCGCGCGTTGCGTGTTCGATTTGGACACGAAAAGCACTAATCTCGCCTCAGTCAAGTAGATTAGTGATCTACAATCAATAACCTAAATTTCCTTTCAAATAGATTCTAAAATTAACACCATTTAATTCTCACAAACATTTTATCGAACACGTGTTAAATTCACTGATACGTGTCCGATACAGACACGAAATGGACACTACCTAGCACCAAACTAACCCTACAGCTAGGGTATACCTATATGCATGCATCTATGAAAATAAAACACAATTTTACAAGGGTTTATGGGATTTACCTATTGAGAATGATTCTCAATGAAAAATGTGAGGTTGAGGGTTCTCCTTTGAATATCAATTGATCAAAACGATTCCAATCCTAGCTAGCAAGTCCCTATTAGCTCCCACTATGGTAGAGGGTTATGATGCAATTGATTAGGGCCAATTTGGGCTTGATTTGGATATTAGGGGAAGGAATTTGGAGAGGAATTTCTAGGGTTCTAAGCAAGTGTAAAAAGAGGCAAGGGTCCTTGTTAATGAGACTTTATAGGAAGGGGGAGGGGGTGTTTGACGGCTGCCATAGATCAATTAGGGTTAGGTTTTAGGTCTAGATGAGTGGCTAGGAGTTGTCCACCCAATTCTAAGCTTTCCTATTGGTTCAACTAGTCATAGGGCTAACTTTTCCACAAATATCCTAAGAGTAAAATATCTTACCTAGAATATGTAGATATTAATAACCTTGTCATTACTAGGTTACCCTAATCAATACTCTAAACCCAAGGCTAATCTAGATTAGGCTAAGTTTCTAGGTCAAGTATCAACCTAACAATTAGCACATATTTAATTAATGCAAATTACAATTTCACAAAATTGTCAAAATGACCAAAATACCCCTAGGCTAAAAAGTAGTAATATGACATTCTAATCACATGACTAGGCTCCCATTGTCATGGTTAGTCTCTAGGCTTAGCAATTCTAGGGTTACACTAGTTAACCATCAAAATATATTTCAATATTTTAAATAGTTTTAAATTAATTAAAAATCACCAAAAATCACAATATGATTTAAATATCATTATTAAATGATTATAATTAAAATTTTAAAATTACCCTCATTTTAGAAAACTGGGTATCATAAGTCTACCCTCCTTAGAAGAATTTCGTCCTCAAAATTAAGATGATCGTACCCCTTTTAGGTCAAACCCCAACAATCAAGGTCAATAGAAAAATTATCTAAATTATGTAATTGGAAAGATAACATATAGGATTTTAGTAAGTGGTATCAGTTTGAGGTCTCATCTAGCCATTCTAGTCATACTAGATCAAAAGCAATCATAAGGTATCAAAACATACAATAATATGGTAGGGTGCATCAATTATCAAAGACTGGCTAAGATATAGGTCAAGGACTCACCTCCAACTAGGTTTGGTTGTCACGACCCACACCCTAGAGTAGGGCACGAGAAATAACAACGCCCAGCCTACGCCGCAGTGTCGGCGGTAGTAACGCTGTCCTAGGTCTCATGCATCTAACAGTATAAGGCTAAGCAGTTTATACTCCCCGAATGGGGGTGACATAGCAGAATGTAAACTCAATCACATCTAAGGTAGAGCATAATGGAAGATAGATAAAACATGAAATCCAAAAGAGATACATGAGATAGAAGTCTAAGTGTCTAAGATACATAAACCCAGAAGTACATCTCAAAACTCAAATACAGTAATCCATAAATACAACTCAAGACAACTGAAAATAACTATGAGGAAAACCCTAGCTATCTATACAACCTCTACTGTGTCTCCTCAGGCTAGCAGGCAACCTCCAAGCTATCTGTAAAATTTATCAACAGGTCCAGTCAGGACAGGAGCGAGCACGGTACATCTCATGCAGTTCATATCATGGCAGGAAATATAAAGCAAGCAATAGAGTAAGATACATGAAATGCTGTAAGAAGATGTACATGAAAACATGAGACATATTTGATAACTGGAAATATATACATGATAAGTAAGAACTGTAAGTGACTAGTAATTTAGAGTACGAGATGGCATAATTGGCTTAGGTTGAACATGATATATGAGTAAACATGTGGGACATCAGCCAACAAGGCTGTGTTGTACATGATAAAACATGAAAAGTAACAGAGTGAACATGATGGGTAAATCACATGACCATTTATACTCACCCCTACCCACAATCAATACACAAGGATCTGTTCAAGTTACATTACGAACATGATGTTTTGGTTATACAGGAAACACATGAGGAAACATGAGCGTACATGAAAGAACATGAGAGCACATGAACGTACATGAAAGAACATGAGAGAACATGAGTGTACATGAATAACGCAGAAGCAAAGAATACATGATGTACATGAAACACATGTCATAAAGTTCCGATGCGCCCGCTAAGGAGGATAACATCCCAAGAAGAGATCCATATAGTACCAATCCGTGATGATAACGTGACAGCATCAAGTAAAGTAATCTAGAGCAAAAATATAAGTCGTGACAAGTATGAAACGATCAGAGAATGTACTCGCCTGATATCTGAATGTCCAAGGTAAAGATACTGTCCGAGGAGAGGTGTCTGGCTCCTAATTAGAACAGCATAAGTCACAACATGTCCAGAAGGGTAATATAAAGCACTACAACATTCTACATGAATCTAGGTCAAACTAGGCCAAAGTCAACCCTTGGTCAACTCTGGTCAACTGCACTAGTCAAACTAGGTCATGTCCTAACCCAGTAAGTCTTACTAGGCCTAACCAAGACTATCCTAGCAAGCACACATCAATACAAGGCTATACAAGCCAACATATACCTAACTCTATATAGCATGCAATTATTCAATACTCAAATAGGCAAGAATTCACATTGGATATACACTAGGTAATCTATTACTTTAAGCTATATATGTCTACACATATATACACATGCATATATTGGTATTTAACATTAGGTCTATAATCATGGCATTTCAAATGGTTATATAAACTTATATATTACAACACAATATGCTAACATATAATAATATACATACATAGCTAAGTTAACTATATTCATAAATACTTATTTAAGAGGCTATGTGTGTGTATGTGAACATGGCAAAGGGGCAAGTGAGGGTTAAATGGGCATACATAGTGTATACATATCAAAGAGTGTCAAAGTGTAAGTGAACAATGTGTCAAGTGTGATAGTGTCAACATAGTGTAAGGGGTATGAGGTAATATAGGATTTGTATTAACATAGAACATTACATCTCATTAACTTGTATATTGCATACATTACATCTATTATTACACATTCATGCTTGCATTCATTCATCATTCATTATTCTCTTGCACCACTATATGCACCATACATTACATACTATGGAACCTACATATTCATTACAAGCCATACTTATATATGCTTACATTAGATAGGATACTTACACCTCATACATCATTTATTTAACCATTTACTTATGCTTGTATTCTCTATTTAATTACTTAATGTATATACATTAACATGGGTTAAAATCAAATAGAACATTATATTACACACAAGGGCACAAAATGCATATGCCGAATAGTAACTCCTACTAATAATCAATACTGTACCATCTCAGCATGAATTAAAATTTAGGATTAAAGTATGTTATAGATCTATGTGTTAGCTTTCCGAAACTTTAAACGGACCGCGTTTTCATTTCCGAAAACTCCCGGAATCGCAAAACACCGAGAACGCGTTTGTCTTTCGTACAGCTGACACTCAAATAATTCTCCAAAAAGTTACAGAAAGAATTAGGCCTATTAATACATATTTTTGGAAAGCTAACTTCAATATGCTTCTTTTAAAAAAACGGAGATTAAACTGAGCTTTGAGCTAGAAGTTATGACATTTCTAAGTTAGGGTTGAAATTAAAAACGTGGATAAAATCATGACGGATTTAGGTAGTTTGAGACAAAAGAACACAAGTATATAACATAATATATCAAGAACTCACTCTCTACACTAATATATATATATATGAGACACTATAGAACACATCTCCAATACAAAAATATGAGATTAAACATTTAATAATTTATTCATACATAACAACAACACATAGTGTGTCCAAATTTAGGATTTTCCACATGGACACAACCACAACACAATGGACACTCCTATGACCTCCAAATGGACACGAAATGGACACAAATGGAGATACAACTATGGGGTCATTCCTATGGGTTCAAAATAGAAAGGTTAAACCCAGTTTTAACATTTATTTAACCATTTACTCATGCTTGTATTCTCTATTTAACCATTTACTCTCTATTTAACCATTTTAACGAAATGGACACAAAATTTACACAAATGGAGATACTTACACCTCATACATCATTTATTTAACCATTTACTCATGCTTGTATTCTCTATTTAATTACATAATGTATATACATTAATATGGGTTAAAATCAAATAGAATATTATATTACACACAAGGGTGCACAAAATACATATGTCGAATAGTAACTCCTACTAATAATCAATACTGTACCATCTCAGCATGAATTAAAATTTAGGATTAAAGTATATTATAGATCTATGTGTTAGCTTTTCGAAACTTTAAACGATCGCGTTTTCGTTTTCGAAACTCCCGGAATCACGAAAACACCGAGAATGGGTTTGTCTTTCGTACAGTTGACACTCAAATAATTCTCCAAAAAGTTACAGAAAGAATTAGGTCTATTAATACATGTTTTTGGAAAGCTAGCTTCAATAAGCTTCTTTTAAAAAAATGGAAGATTAAACCGAGCTTTGAGCTAGAAGTTATGACATTCTAAGTTAGGGCTGAAATTAAAAACGTGGATAAAAATCATGACGGATTTAGGTGTTTGAGACAAAAGAACACAAGTATATAACATAATATATCAAGAACTCACTCTCTACACTAATATATATATGAGACACTATAGAACACATCTCCAATACAAAAATATGAGATTAAACATTTAATAATTCATTCATACATAACAACAACACATAGTGTGTCCAAATTTGGGATTTTCTCACATGGACACAACCACAACACAAAGGACACTCCTATGACCTCCAAATGGATACAAAAGACACAAATGGAGATACAACTATGGGGTCATTCCTATGGGTTCAAAATAGACCTATATGTATGAGGAAATGAAAAGGAGAAGGAATTTATACCTCCCGGTAGATCGAATCGAAGAAAAGCCTTCCCGGACGACACCGACACGTAGAGATTCCAAAAGGACACGAACGAGCTCCAAATCCTCCCAAACTTGGGTAGCTTCCTCCTTGGCTAGAATGGAGAAGGAAAGAAGAAGTTGGTGGTGAAATGGAATAATTTGGTGGAGAAATTGCTAGGGATTCTCTCTAGGAATTTAGGGAAGAACAAGAGAGAGAGTGTGGATGAGAATAATGAAATGAACTTGAGCCTATCCTCTCCCAAAGTGGCTGGCCATATGGGACTATTTGTCCTATTATGGTAAGGTCCAAAATGCCCCACTAACTTATTCTATGAGTATTAGGAAAGGGCTAATTGGTTGGGGCTAAATTAGTCATTCTAAAGTCTCTAATCACACTAACCTTATCCATAATAATTAGTCTAACCTCTAACTAAAATATTTATCATGTGGACTAAAATTAATATCATGTGGGCCATGCCTAACTAGTGTGGGTCCCACTAGAGTCAAACTACCCCCGGGTCCCCGTTTAAGTCGGATTGAGTTGAAATTCGAACCCGACTCAAATAACCCCAAAACAATATCATAAATAATAAAATAATATCAAAATAATTCAAAGAGGTCAAATGCAAAAATATCCTTAGGCCAAAAATGATATTAAAATATTATAATCACATGGTTAGGCTCTAGGTCAAACAGTCTCTAGGGTTTCACTAGCAAAACGTCAAAACCACAAGTCATTGATTTAAATAATTTTAAAATGATTTAAAATCATCAAAAATTATATCATGAATTAAATATATTATTAAAATAATTATAAACACAAAATTTCAAAATTACTCTATTTGGGAAACTGGGTGCTACACTGGTGGCTGGAACTCCCTTCCGATGGCGGAGCCTTGGCTGGGATAAGTATAGCAGGACAGTCTCTCAACATGTGTGCAGCTGACCCACATAACAGGCACACCCCTCTTCTCTTCCTACAGTAGTTCCATAAATGTCTAGGCTTCCTACAGAAGGTATAGGTAGCACTCTCTCAACTGGCCTCTGCTGAACAGGAGTCTGGACTGGATAGGCTGGTCTAGGCTGATAGTCTGGGTTTATGGGGCTCTAGGTATACACTGCTCCTCGTCCTCTTAGAACTAGGCTCCTATTCTGAAAAATCCTACAGCAGTTGGATCCCGTGGCCCTGCTCCCTCAGGATCTCACCTGAACTCTCTGTGCCTCCAATACATTCGGAGAAGTCTGATAGCTGAGCTCCGTCAGGAAATAAACATGCTGAGGTATGGTATGGGGTACTACTCCTGGAGGCATAGGAGGAGGCGGAGAAAGACTCTCGGTCTCAGATGAGACTGCAGCTCTCTCCTGAATAACAGGTGGTGGAGAGAAACTCTCTGGTAAGGATGCTAACACCTCCTCGATGGGAAGGTGCCACTACCCTTGGGTCAGCCTGAGGGGTCACTACCTCTTGAGAAATAGGAGGTGGGAGCACGTTCCTAGTCATATCCGAGCTGCATCGGCTCTCAGACGACGGGCTCGGGTCATGGGTGCCATACTGAAAAAAAGGTAAGGATAAATCAATCATCAAGGCTGTAAGGCAGTCTATCATTCCATATGAAAACAGGTAAATATAAACAATGGAGAACCAGCTACAAGGGTCACTACTCAAAAGCCAGGCTATAGTATCATCCCTAAGATAAAGGCCTAATCACAAGTCATCAAATCATCATACTAGAAAGAGTTATAACTAATGAATTTATACAAAGAATTAGACTAGTTAACTAAAGTTATCCCTACTCCTAAGTTTGATGATGGAAAACAATTTTTTTAACAGAAGTGAAAAAAAGAGGTGATACTTTAAAACCTTCAAGATATAATCTGATAATCACATGCGTCTGTCCAAAATCATGATACACAGAATCGCCTACGCTAGTAAGGAAGACTGCGATGAACGGTAGAGTCCATAACTGGGGTATGCATCTCTATGATCATGTCGTCTGGAATCCTAGAAGTCGACTAGTATAGCTGAAAATTCTAAATCTCTTGATCAAGATATATACATTTAAAGTCAGGCCCCTACGTTCTTTCCACGCCAGCTAATATAGCTACGATAAACTCTAGGCTCCATAACCAAGTAGATGTTTTACCATCCCTGTTATTTCCGTCAATATATGTTATCAGAAGATACCGTAACTCGGTCATAAAATTCATCTCGATAAGAAAAATCAAAATCAATAACGATTCATAAAATCAATTTCAATATCAAGGAGTAAGGGCGAATCAAAACAAGAGAAAAGGATTTGAATTTTGAAGTTCAAATAAGATTCTCAAGGGTCATCCCAGGAATTGTAACTCCACTTCTCAATTTATTTATTTTTAAATAATTTCCTAAATTTTTCTTTTTTTCTAAGTTAATATTACTAATGTTAGTCATTAATATTTTTCCTCAAGCCAATTTGTTGAGGCTTTTATTCATATAACTAGTGGGCTTTTGGGTATAAGCCCATGGACCAACCCTTCTATTTAAACCCACCTTCATGAGCTGGAGAACTCATTCTTCTTCTCAGCCATTCCTCTGAGCTGGAGAAGGAATTTGAAATTCCTCTAACTGATTCTGTTGAGGAGCCATGTGCTCGACAATTTTATTCTTTTCCCTCCAAATTTCTCTTTTCACTTTTCCAGCCCAGCCGACCTTATATAATCTCCCCTTCTCCATTCATTTCCTCAACCCATCCTCTTCATTTGATTCTAGCTTCAAAAATCAACTTCTGGGAGCTATGGCAATGACAGCCATGGCAATTCTTCTCCTCAACGACCGAGCTCTTGTTGAGACGAGCTCAATCCCAGTAAGTATTTGGGTTTTTTTCTGATCAAACTTTATTGTGTTTCCAAATCCTAAATTTCTTCTCCTTGATTGATCGAGCACTGTAGGGGATTTAATTTGTGAACGATCGATCGAACACTTTTCCCTATCGAGAACAAGATCTATTGGTGAGTAATCAACCTAATGTTTTGAATCTAGATTATGATTAGTTGATTTCAACTGTGGCTTTCTCCTTCTTAGAACCTTGTGTGTTAGATCAATGGATCGTTGTTCTTGGATTTAGCTTGGAAATTGAATCTGGGAATTATATCAAGTAATTTCGAGAGCATTTATATTTTCTTTGGACAGTTCCTAATAATTCAGTGCATCATATTGATTATCTTTTATTTCGTATTCCATGTGTTTGATATAATGCCTGAGCAGTATTTAGACTGATTTTTGGGTCGTAGAGATTGTGTCCGATCCTTGAATCAATAGTTCCTTCAGAATAACCAAGTAACTATGTTCTCCTTGTGAATAAAATTGTTTTCCTATTAAGAAGTAGCTCGTGTGGTGATTTGGTTCGAATGTTTATATTGCAGACATCATGGTTAATTGATGAACCTCGGATATATTGTAGGCATCATGACTCTTTGATGAACCTGGAATATATTCCAAGCATCAGGGTTCTTTTATGAACCTGATTTATGCAGTATACTGGTTCACTGTTGAGCCTGGGATGGCATGGGTAAATCATATCATAATTATGATTGGTAATTGCATATGCCACTTCTGGTTGAACATGAGAACAACCATGTGAGTTGGGAGGCATGTCAATATAGTGATGATTCAATCTGGTTTCATCAATGTCCTGATCGAATACATATGTATCAGGGGCCCTTTTACTGTCTGGGTAGTTGTTGGACCTAAGACTTTATGACTAGATCATTTTATTCATTGGGCACTTCCTATCTTACATATTGATTCAAGTTGTCAATCATATGCCAATGGATAATATGATTCCTGAAATACTTCTCGAGTGGCTACCTAGTAGCCAGTGGAATTAAACTGGATAGCAGGGGGTGGTTGTGACTAGTAGAATCAGTCCAGTCTCCCTTGGGAGTACTTGACTGGTTGAGCATCAAATTTGGGATTTGTTGGGGCCAATTTCATACAACCTATGATGTTTCAAGCTAGTTAAAATATGAGGTTGTCCTATAGCCTTCTTATGTATTGGTTTTACCATACATATCTTGGAGAGAATGATTTTCTATTTTGTTGCATGCTGCAACTGAGAATTCCTGTTAGCATTAATTCCTGGGAATGGGATTCAATTCATTAATTCCTGGAGTGGGATTCAATTCATTAATTCCCGGGAATTGGAATTCTAGTTCAGTTGGAATTAGAACTCATGTGCAGTGTTGCTGAACTATGTGGGTTCCTGTTGGACCTGGGAGAGTAAACTCAGGTTTTGTTTGGACTGATGAATGCAGGACACTTCATATTTTGAATATTTACTGCTGACTAATGGTTGATAACATTAGTATTCAACTGGGAACTTAAGTGTCAATGGGTAATTCTATTTCAATGACTAAGTTTCTATGTTAACTTCTTTTGAGCCTTTTTATGCAATGTCCTGTTATTGAATAGACTTTTAGTAAGACTGGCATGCAGGAATTAGAACTTATGTTGAACCCAACAATTCCTGTGATTATATTATCCACAATCTCGAGATTCACCTATTTTGTCTTAGTTAGTGAATGATATTTCAGACCTGGGTTTGGGCATTAATAAACAGGAGCCATTATTGTTTTGCTAAACCTTATTTGGATATGTATATCAGTTTTGACTAGTTGGGTTTTTTTAGACTGAATTCGATCCTTGACTGATTATTGCACTTGAACTGGCTTGTTTAATCCACTTATAGGACTGAATGACACTTAAAAACTGGAACAACCAATTCAGGACCGATGTCCAGTTGTTTTGAACTGGGTTTACATGGAACCTTGTCAGAGTTCCTGTTTAGCACTGGATTCCTGTAGGACTGGTAGACTGAAACCAAGGATTCAATCTAGTTTTGGCTTAAAAAAGGTTTACTGTTGTCCTGTTTAGGACTGAACAAGACATAGAAACTCTTATGTGCAGGGTGTATGTCATTGAACACAGGTGACATACTTAGTCCTGTTTTGGGCTGATATAGATTACATTAGGACTGAATGTCCATTGTACTTTAGAACTGGAGTATCTATGGTTCAGTGAACAAATTGCCTGGACCTTATGTCTTAGATGGTCATCCAGGATTCTTGAGTTTAAGTTGCTTTTTAAACACTTGTCTCATAGCAAATCATGTATTTACTATTTAAGTATAAGTACTTATTATTTAGGGTTCTTAATAGTTTAGAATATAGTTAATAATTTTGGTACTCTATAGGAAACCCTAGAACTAAGGTTTATATTAGAAATTAATCGTGATTAGAATCTTTTGATAACTAATTAGAATTAGCCTGTTTATTAACCAACTTGTACACATCATTTAACATACAGGAGGATATCTAGCTCTTTTGTCTACTTGTACCTTCCTGGAGCAAGGCAAGTACACTCTACGGTCTTGTGTATTTCATTATATATCCTGTGCTTTCTTGATTGACACATTGCAACACGTCATGTACTTTCTGGTGCTCATGTTCCTTGTTCTTATTACTTATACCTAGGGTGGAGAAATATACTATTTATGTGACCAAACCCAAGAAATAACTCAGGTGTGTTTAGCTTAGACCCCGCATCGTGCACGCGGGTCCTAAGCCGTACCATTCATGTGCTTTCATGTGTCTACCCCTAGCCGGTCACATAATTAATTAT
Organism: Iris pallida; assembly: GCA_029216955.1. Lineage (NCBI taxonomy): Eukaryota > Viridiplantae > Streptophyta > Magnoliopsida > Asparagales > Iridaceae > Iris > Iris pallida. The sequence continues at coordinate 11,537,156 of JANAVB010009599.1, forward strand.
ATTTCAAATATAGTACACACATGCAGGAGATATACCTTATACTTATTTCCTGTGATTCCATGCTCCAGGTTCTTCATGTGCTTACATATCATGTACTTTCATGTTCTTACATACCATGTTCTTTCATGTACTTTACACACCCTGTTCTTTCATGTACTTATTCACATGTTCTTTCTGTACTTTCATGTTTCCTCGTACTTTCATATCATGATGTCTTGTTCATTACTAGAATTGTGCTTGCTCCGCTCCTGAATAGGATATTTGCAGGTATGCTTGCAGGACATTGATCTACTCTATGGGCCAGAGCCCAGGATTTAGCTGAGCAGGATGAGGCTTAGCTTGAGGCTTCAGGTTAGATTACTTAGCTTTACTTTTAGATATTGACTCTAGAGTTCATAGCACTTTTCATTCCTGTTGATTCTGGTACATTATGATATCTAGATTTGTGGATTATGGTGATCTTTCTGGGATACGTTGTAGATGCTGTGATTATATACTTTCATGTTTATCTGGTTAGTTTTTCTAGATTGGTATAGCTTACTTTGTTGTGTCTAACGACAAAGGTTGGGCGTGTCCGACTCGTGTCCGATTATTCGGAGCGGGTCGTGACATATTTTTAGTGGTGGCCCATGCATGTCTATCCTAATGGTACCTAGGACTTAGCGTACTATTGGGGGACTTGATTAACTAGGAAACTTGATCACAGCATAGGAAAATCGAAAAATAAGGGTATATCAGGTATATCATTTATATTGATATTCTATAAACACTTGTTGTATTTAGGTCTAGGTTATTTTAACAGTTTTCTGTTTTTCAGATAGTTCAAAATCATGCGACACCGGAACGGTTGATCCACCTATACTTGAGGCCTCCAAGCCACCCCCAGGTCGTCCCTACTATTCCCATGGGTAGTACGCAGTTGACGAAGACGTTTCAAGAGTTCCTTGACACCAGCAGGCCGTCCTTTTTCAATCCAGACTTGCAAATGCATTTCCCGAGTTAGAGAGGACTTCTGACTTCCAGACTCTCAGACCTTGGACTTCTCCGACACCGAGTGTTATCTTGCACTGAGGAGCAGATCGAGAACCTGGAGTCGCAAATGAAGATCATCCAAGTCCCTGAGGACTCGACTCCTCTGAAGATTAGAGCTATCAGCCAAGAGATCCAGAATGTAGCACAGATAATAGAACAAGACCGGAAGCTGAAGGCCAGAAGAGACATGAAGACTTATGACAAAGACACAACTAGCCTGGACCCGCAAAGCATCGTAACACTCAGACAACACTTCTTCAGCCCAGCAGGAGATTCAGATTCAGCCGGTTATCATTTGTATTTTCTGCCGCAGCCCAGGACACTACTACGACGAATGCCACAAAAGACGGAGACTACGCTTGTACTGCAGATCACCTACTCACCAAGTCAAAGATTGTCCGGAGTCCGTTGATCGTATTGCCCGAGAACAAGCACGAGGAGCACCAGGACCGCAGCAGAAGGACCCGCCTCTCCAGATTCAGCAGCTATATGGAGCATTACCGCATGGACCAGTCTACGTCAGGACAATGAAGAAGATTGAAGTGATTCCAGTCCCGGAGGAAATACTGAAGACAGATTGAAGACAGAAGATTTCTTTTGCATGGTTGAAAAAACCATGTATCTGATTAGCAATCCAGCCTCTCCATAAAATCCTCTTAATACCTAGATTTTTTTCAAAACTTCTTGTTTTCCATTTTTGAAATCTTGATTGATGTCGAAACTTACTTTGAGATATTGTTTCCTGTTTTGGTAAACTAGTTTCAGATCCACAAATCGATAATTGTTTGAAATTCATTATTCGATACCGTTTTTATTCATCATTCCTGACCTTGTTTCCTAGTGATGGCTCCTATTTGCAAATTTTGTTTCTTTATCAAACTTCGTTAATTGATAATTAATCGTTTCTCGAGATTTTATTTCGAAATCCTGTTCCTCATTCGATGTTTTGGTTGAGTTTCGTCCTATTCAGGACATTGTTGAAGATTCCTTTGAAGGTTCTTGAAGATTCATTTACTATTCAAGATTGTGACTCATTCTCTATATGAGACTTGTTTTTCATTCATGACTCTGACTTTATTCGAGAGTTGTTTGTCCACTCCTTCGTTTGACCTTGTCTCCTATCTAAGATTTCGCTTGTTTTATGGACATTTTTCGTATTTACTTATTGATATTTTGATTCGTTATTCGAACTTGTCCCCAATCAAAACATTGTTTGAATCTTCACTCCTATCTTGACACTTGCTTGAGATTCAGCCCTATTCGAGACATCGTTTGATGATTTTGTTTTCTATTTTGAAACATTGGCTCATTCCCTATGAAATTTTGTTCACTATTTGAGACTTGTTCCTATTCAATAAATTATTTCTGTTTACAACTTTGTTCGACCTTGTTTCCTATTGAAGTTCTAATCGTTTCATAATCAGGATTCGATACATGTTTTTTGTTCGCTATTGATACCCTGTTTTCTGAATCACTGTTCGTAACCTTGCTTCCTGTTCGAGATTCTGTTCAAGATTTCACTTCTTATTTGCGACTTAGTTGATATTGATTTTCTATTTTCACTGTGTACTTTATTGGAGAATTCGTTTTCATTTAAGTTTTGCTCGAGATTTTATTTTTATTCGAGATTTTATTGAAACTTGTTTCTAGTGCGAAATTTTATTTCTTATTTTGAAACTTGTCTTCTGTCTAATACCTTGCTTCAGTTCATCCTTCGAGACTCTGTTATCCTTTCGGGATAACGTTCCATATGTGGAATCTTGTTACCATTCCAGATATTAGTTGATAGTCCGTCATAATTTGAAACTTTGCCCTGTCTGAAATTTTAAATCTCCCTGGCTGCCCTTTTGTACTTACTGATTGGATCCCTTGTCATTTTTAGTACCTAATAAACTCTTGTATTCTAACAGTCAAGTAACTTCACCATTTTCATGACTGGACTATTGAAACTCATTTTGAATTCCTTGAAACTCTTTTGAAATCCCTAGGGATAAAGTCGAGAGGCTATTCGATGACCTACTATGGCATGACAGTTGCGCGCTGCAGCCATTAGCTGGATTATGGAGACTGAGGGTTCACTACAGCCAGTAGCGCACTGGCGAGGCAGGAACTCTAAGTTGAAGTGATTTCAGACACCCATAGGTTTTTGAGTACTATCGAGACTTGTCATATTCTTTATACCTTGATCTCTTGGGTTGCTTCGTCAATTATTGTTGGAAAATGGATAAGGTTGACAGATTATTCGGTAACATGTTGTTATTTGAGTCATGGAGCCGAAGTCCACTACAGCCAGATATATACTGGCAGGGTAGGGATTCTAGGCAAAGTGATTTCAAATAGCTATATGTTTTCGGACAACCATGGAAACTATATCTTTTTTATATTATTATTGGTTTTTGAGAACCATAGATCCTTGCACGTTCATCCTGATTTGATACCATACCTCATGAGTATTGCGTACGTCTCCTCAATCAACCCTTGCTAAATTTTCCTTCTAGAATTTTATCGTTAGATCATTGAATTCCTAAAATTGTATATTACCAGATTGTGATTCCATACTTCGTTTGTGATTTGTCTAAACTTCGATCTTAAGTCATGTCCATCTGACCATGATTTCCTAGCTTGTCCTAGTCCACTTTTGATCATACTTAATAGTTATATCGTCATAAATTTGCTCCTCTAAGTTGTAATTGAACTTCATTACATTCATGCCTATTTAATCCTTGATCATTGTTAGATCGTATTATTTCAACTTCTTGTGTGTACTTGACCTCAAGGCTTAGGGCGTCTCGGAGATGCACCGGATCGGCAGAAGCATTGGGCGGACAACAGCATACGGACACTTGAGTTCGAGGTTGGAGACAGAGTATTCCTGAAGATCTTACCTACCAGGGGCGTCATCAGATTCGACAGAGGCGGGAAGCTCAGTCCGAGATTCATCGGACCTTTCGACGTAATGGTGCGGATTGGCGAGGTGGCATATCGATTAGCGCTTCCAGCTAGCTTGGAGGGAGTGCACGACGTCTTCCACATATCTCAGCTTCGACGCTACATTCCAGACCCGAGCCATGTGGTAGACTACTCAGAGTTAGAGGTGGGTCCGAGCTTGACCTACGAGGAGCAGCCAGTGGAGATCCTCGATCGTATGGAGAAGCGTCTACGGAACCAAACCATTTCTCTTGTCCGCGTCATGTGGAGACACCACTCTCCGGGAGAGTCCACATGGGAGCGTGAGGATGAGATGCGAGAGCGCTACCCTAGCTTATTCACTTGATTGTATTTTTTTTTTATATTTTGAGATTTATATATTTTTTCAATAATACTTGGTGATGTTTCGTGAATCAGCCTTTGGCTTAATTCTGAATTTCGAGGGCAAAATTTTTCAAGGGGGAGAGATTTGTAACTCCACTTCTAAATTTATTTATTTTTAAATAATTTCCTAATTTTTCTTCTTTTCTAAGTTAATATTACTAATGTTAGTCATTAATATTTTTCCTCAAGCCAATTTGTTGAGGCTTTTATTCATATAACTAGTGGGCTTTTGGGTATAAGCCCATGGACCAACCCTTCTATTTAAAACCCACCTTCATGAGCTGGAGAACTCATTCTTCTTCTCAGCCATTCTTCTGAGCTGGAGAAGGAATTTGAAATTCCTCTAACTGATTCTGTTGAGGAGCCATGTGCTCGACAATTTCATTCTTTTCCCTCCAAATTTCTCTTTTCACTTTTCCAGCCCAGCCGACCTTATATAATCTCCCCTTCTCCATTCATTTCCTCAACCCATCCTCTTCATTTGATTCCAGCTTTAAAAATCGACTTCTGGGAGCTATGGCAATGGCAGCCATGGAAATTCTTCTCCTCAACGATCGAGCTCTTGTTGAGACGAGCTCAATCCCAGTAAGTATTTGGTTTTTTTTCTGATCAAACTTAATATTGTGTTTCCAAATCCTAAATTTCTTCTCCTTGATTGATCGAGCACTGTAGGGGATTTAATTTGTGAACGATCGATCGAACACTTTTCCCTATCGAGAAGAAGATCTATTGGTGAGTAATCAACAATGTTTTGAATTTAGATTGTGATTAGTTGATTTAAACTGTGGATTTCTCCTTCTTAGAACCTTGTGTGTTAGATCAATGGATCGTTGTTCTTGGATTTAGCTTGGAAATTGAATCTGGGAATTGTATCAGGTGATTTCGAGAGCATTTATATTTTCTTTGGACAGTTCCTAATAATTCAGTGCATCATATTGATTATCTTTTATTTCGTGTTCCATGTGTTTGATATAATGCCTGAGCAGTATTTAGACAAATTTTTGGGTCGTAGAGATTGTGTCCGATCCTTGAATCAACAGTTCCTTCAGAATAACCAGGTAACTATGTTCTCCTTGTGAATAAAATTATTTTCCTATTAAGAAGTAGCTCGTGTGGTGATTTGCTTCGAATGTTTATATTGCAGACATCATGGTTAATTGTTGAACCTGGGATATATTGTAGGCATCATAACTCTTTGATGAACCTGGAATATATTCCAAGCATCATGGTTCATTTATGAACCTAATTTAGGTAGTATACTGGTTCACTGTTGAACCTGGGATGGCAGGGGTAAATCATATCATAATTATGATTGGTAATTGCATATGCCACTTCTGGTTGAATATGAGAACAGCCATGTGAGTTGGGAGGCATGTCAATATAGTGATGATTCAATCTAGTTTCATCAATATCCTGATCGAATACATATGTATCAGGGGCCCTTTCACTGTCTGGGTAGTTGTTGGACCTAAGACTTTATGACTGGATCATTTTATTCATTGGGCACTTCCTATCTTACATATTGATTCAAGTTGTCAATCATATGCCAATGGATAATATGATTCCTGAAATACTTCTCGAGTGGCTACCTAGAAGCCATTGGAATTAAACTGGATAGCAGGGGGTGGTTGTGACTAGTGGAATCAGACTCAGTCTCCCTTGGGAGTACTTGACTGGTTGAGCATCAAATTTGGGATTTGTTGGGGCCAATTTCATACAACCTATGATGTTTGAAGCTAGTTGAAATCTGAGGTTGTCCTATAGCCTTCTTATGCATTGGTTTTACCATACATATGTTGGAGAGAATGATTTTCTATTTTGTTGCATGCTGCAACTGAGAATTCCTGTTAGCATTAATTCCTGGGAATGGGATTCAATTCATTAATTCCTGGAATGGGATTCAATTCATTAATTCCCGGGAATTGGAATTCCAGTTCAGTTGGAATTAGAACTCATGTGCAGTGTTGCTGAACTATGTGGGTTCCTGTTGGACCTGGGAGAGTAAACTCAGGTTTTGTTTGGACTGATGAATGCAGGACACTTCATATTTTGAATATTTACTGCTGACTAATGGTTGATAACATTAGTATTCAACTGGGAACTTAAGTGTCAATGGGTAATTCTATTTCAATGACTAAGTTTCTATGTTAGCTTCTTTTGAGCCTTCTTTATGCAATGTCCTGTTATTGAATAGACTTTTAGTAAGACTGGCATGCAGGAATTAGAACTTATGTTGAACCTAACAATTCCTGTGATTACATTATCCACAATCTCGAGATTCACCTATTTTGTCTTAGTTAGTGAATGAGATTTCAGACCTGGGTTTGGGCATTAATAAACAGGAGCCATTGTTGTTTTGCTAAACCTTATTTGGATATGTATATCAGTTTTGACTAGTTGGGTTGTTTTTAGACTGAATTCGATCCTTGACTGATTATTGCACTTGAACTGGCTTGTTCAGTCCACTTATAGGACTGAATGACACTTGAAAACTGGAACAACCAATTCAGGACTGATGTCCAGTTGTTTTGAACTGGGTTTACATGGAAACCTTGTCATAGAGTTCCTGTTTAGCACTGGATTCCTGTAGGACTGGTAGACTGAAACCAAGGATTCAATCTAGTTTTGGCTTAATGAAAGGTTTACTGTTGTCCTGTTTAGGACTGAACAAGACATAGAAACTCTTATGTGCAGGGTGTATGTCATTGAACACAGGTGACATACTTAGTCCTGTTTGGGCTGATATAGATTACATTAGGACTGAATGTCCATTATACTTTAGAACTGGAGTATCTATGGTTCAGTGAACAAATTGCCTGGACCTTATGTATTAGATGGTCATCCAGGATTCTTGAGTTTAAGTTGCTTTTTGAACACTTGTCTCATAGCAAATCATGTATTATACTGTTTAAGTATATAAGTACTTATTATTTAGGGTTCTTAATAGTTTAGAATATAGTTAATAATTTTGGTACTCTATAGGAAACCCTAGAACTAAGGTTTATATTAGAAATTAATCGTGATTAGAATCTTTTGATAACCAATTAGAATTAGCCTGTTTATTAACCAACTTGTACACATCATTTAACATACATGAGGATATCTAGCTCTTTTGTCTACTTGTACCTTCCTGGAGCAAGGCAAGTATACTCTACGGTCTTGTGCATTTCATTATATATCCTGTGCTTTCTTGATTGACACATTGCAACACGTCATGTACTTTCTGGTGCTCATGTTCCTTGTTCTTATTACTTGTACCGGGGGTGGGGAAATATACTATTTATGTAACCAAACCCAAGAAACAACTCAGGTGTGTTTAGCTTAGACCCCACATCATGCACGCGGGTCCTAAGCCGTACCATTCATGTGCTTACCCCTAGCCGGTCACATAATTAGTTATATTTCAAATATAGTACACACATGCAGGAGATATACCTTGTACTTATTTCCTGTGATTCCATGATACCATGTTCTTTCATGTGCTTACATATCATGTACTTTCATGTTCTTACATACCATGTTCTTTTCTGTACTTTACACACCCTGTTCTTTTATGTACTTATTCACATGTTCTTTCCTGTACTTTCCATGTTTCCTCGTACTTTCATATCATGATGTCTTGTTCATTACCTTGAATTGTACTTGCTCCGCTACTGAATAGGATATGTTGCAGGTATGCTTGCAGGACATTGACCTACTATGGGCCAGAGCCCAGGATTTAGCTGAGCAGGATGAGGTTTAGCTTGAGGCTTCAGGTTTAGATTATTTAGCTTACTTTTAGATATTGACTCTAGAGTTCATAGAACTTTTCATTCCTGTTGATTCTGGTACATTATGATATCTGGATTTGTGGATTATGGTGATCTTTCTGGGATACGTTGTAGATTCTGTGATTATATACTTTCATGTTTATCTGGTTAGTTTTTCCTAGATTGGTACAGCTTACTTTGTTGTGTCTAACGACAAAGGCTGGGCGTGTCCGACTAGTGTCCGATTATTCGGGAGCGGGTCGTGACAGGAATCTCTCAAGGAATTCTAACTGTGATTGAGTACCCTCTCATTCTAATACCTTACTTTCTATATTCTATCACAGGTGCGCAGCAGTACAACTAATCGTCGTACTACCACGACTTTGCATAATGCGAATCTCGACCTGCATGGGCCACCACTAAAAATGTGTCACGATCCGCACCCTAGAGTAAAGGCATGAGAAGTGGGTACGTCCAGCCTACGCCACAGTGTCGACGGTAGAACGCTGTCCTAGGTCATAATATCTAACAATATAAGCTACCTGTACAGTATATACACTCCGAGTGGAGGTGACAATACAAAATACAGTCTCAGTCATATCTAATGCAGAAATAACACTATGTCATAAATATGAAAATCTCAAAGGAAGTACAAACAGAAAGAAAAATAAGTCTAAGTGTCTAAACGACACAATAATAAAACATAATACAACTCAAATCCTAAATGACAACATAAGTAAGATAAAGCCTAACTAAATTAGTCTAAGCAGTAGGGGTGATAACATCAGCTAGAGCTGGGTCCTTCTGAGATTCCAGCTCGCAAGTGTCGTCTAGGGCTGCTCTATAATAGGTAGTGCAGAAAGCCTCATCCTCATCCTCTGTAATATATCAACATGTCCAGTCAGGACAGGAGCGAGCACAATACATCTCACGCAGTTCATATCATGTCAGAAGAAAATAAACATGCAATAGAGTACGATATATGAATAACTGAAGGAATGTACATGAAGTAAAAAAGATAACTGTAATGGAAATATCTACTATAAGTAGAGAACTATCAGTGACTAGTGAATCAGAGTATAAGCTAGACATGTGAATAGGTGGAGGTGATTCAAGAGAGGTGATTCATGATTATACTACTTGGAATTATTCACATGCTATTTCTACTCCCCCAGCCCTAATCAATACACAAGGATCCAGACATGTTACGTTAAGATTCAAGATTTCACTGCCTCATAGATGAGAGCACACGTGAAATTGATTCGTGGGGGCTCTGCGAACATGAGAGTACATGAGACTCCAGAGTGAGCATGAATAGTGAAGCATGACGATACATGATGTAAGTGAAACGCACAAGACATGAAGTACCTGATGCTCCTGAGGGGGATAACATCTCATGAAAAGATCCATATAATACCAATCCGTGTTACCAACGTGATAGCATACAAGTAAAGTAAATCTAGAGCAGAAATATAAGTTCTAGCAAGTATAAAACAGTCAGAGAATGTACTCGCCTGATATCTGAAGGTCTGTGAGAATATAATGCCCGAGATGAGGTATCTGACCGCTATTTAGAGCAACACAAGTCAAGATGTATACACGGAATGATAAATGAAATGTACAATACATCTGCATGCTGTCTAGGGTCAATCTAGACTAAAGTCAACCCTTGGTCAACTCTAGTCAACTGCACTAGTCAAACTAGGTCAAGCCTAACCCAAACAAGTCTTACTAAGTCTAACTAGTCTATCCTACCAAGCATACACCAATCACAAGTCACACAAGCACAAAATACAAGTTATATATAATAGGCATATATAGGCTATTCCCATATAACATGGCACCCATGATACAGTGTATAAAGGAAATTATATATATATATATATATATATATATATATATATATATATATAAATATATATATAATATATATATATATATAAGGGAGGAGTCATTTGGGTGTGTGTTGGAGTGGAAGAGTGGTGTGTATGTGTGGTGTTTGATATATATATATATATATATATATATATATATATATATATATATATATATATGCCGCAGCCGCAGCCGCTCCTTGGGGAGCACCCGGCGGGTGGGGACCCGTCGACCTGCTCCCCCTCCCTCCGTCGCCCAGGCAGTCTCCCTCCGACTGCCGCGCTTGCTGCCCACAGTGCCGCCGCCTCCGCCCTCCGCGGCGCCGGACATGACGTCCCCGGCGTCCCCGTCGCAGGCGACGCCGCTGCCCCGCTCCAGCAGCTGTCGCCGAGCTTCCGGCAGTGACCTCCCCCTCTCTCCCCCCCGCCGCCCTCGGGTCCCTCCTCCGCCCTCCTGGTCACCCCTTCCGGCGAGACTGGACTTCCCCCTCCTCCGGTCGGCGGTGCTCTTCCCCGTGCGGCGAGCATTGAGTCTTGGACGCTCGTGGCCCCGCGGCCCCCTGTGGAGCGCTCCCCCCACCCTTCTCGTTGCCGGTTGGCCTTGCGACGCCGTCCCCGTTGCTCCCTCCCCTGGCAGCTTCCTAGCCGTCCTCCGGGCTTCGGCGTTCGCTTCGGCTCATGCTCGAGAGCCCCCCTCCTTGTCGTTGAGCGGCCCCCGCCGGCCGAGCACCCCCTTGTCTCCCCCCAGGCGTGCGCGTGCTCCGCCGGCTCCTCTCCCATCCTATCGCCCCTTCGACGGCCATCCACCGTGCCGTCTCTCCCCCTCCTGTTGCCGAGATCCACCCCCCCTCTTTTCCCCTGGCGGCGCCCCTACTCCCCCGTCCTCCGTCGACGGCTCCTTCCTCGGTCGGCGGACCCCTCCCCTACCCGGCCCCACCCGTGCTGGCCCCTGGCTTCCCCGCCGGTGCCCCCGTTCACCGCTCCCCTCCCAGCCTCCCCTCTCGTAGCTGCGCACCGTCCCCGCCTCGGCGGCCCGGAGCTATCTGCCGTTTAGGAGGTCGTACTCCCCACCCCCCTATCCCTCCCCCCAGCGGTCGGACCACCTCCGCCCCCGGCCCCCTCGCCGGAGGTCCCCGTCCCAGGGCCAAGCGCCACCTCCCCTGGCAGCGTGCCGCGTTTTCCTCTCGTGCAGCGTGCTTCCCGCCTCGGGACTCTCGTCCCCTCGGGCCCAACGTTCCCTTGGGCCGAACGCTGCCTGATCCCTCGGGCCCAACGCCCATCGTTCTGCACGCCATCGCCCATCGTTTTAGTTTTTGAATTTTGAATTATCTTTTTCGTATTTCTTTTCTGAAAAAAAAATTTCTCTGTTATTGGCTAATGTGTTTTTAGTCAGGACTTTAGTTAGGGCTACCCCCACATTTTGTGGGAACTTGGGCAATCTCCCGGTTCCAATCTCGCATTTTTATTTCTATGAAGGCTTTTAGCCATTGTTTAAAATATATATATATATATATATATATATATATATATATATATATATATATATATATATATATATATATATATTTTCATCAATACTTAGGCCTATATGGTATGCCACTTATATATTACATATACATACAGATACTACAATACTCTATACAACACAGGCATGTATATATATAGGGTTAGAGCTATAATGTATGTAAAGGCTATGTGTGTGTATAGGTGTGCATAGGTAAGAATGGGTTCCAACACTAGTTACACTACACATGGTATATAGGTTAACCATTTACATACACATTGCCTTATATTTACACATGTATCAATCCATATATTTATATACCTATATATTAGAGGGGGAAAAATGACATGCATAATAGTGTATACATCAAGACATGTGTGTGTGTAGATTGGTAAGAAAATAGTGTTCAGGATTGTTAGTGTATGTAAACTCAGATTTGTATGTGTGTGTATCTAAGCTACATGTGTTCTCAGGTATCAAGGCATAGGGTGTAGTGTGACAGGGATTCATGTGTAATAGTAAACTGGAATGTGTGTGTGTGTCATGTGGCATGGCAATGGGTTAACTGGGTCTGCTACACAGGCAAGAAGGAAATGGTTTTGTGTGTTCAGTGTTTTTACATACAGTGGTGTCCAAATGTGTGAAGGAGTGTAGAGTGTACATGTGTAACAGGAAAGGGGAGACACTGATTTGTAATGCCTGTGTGTAAGTGTGTGTATTTGTGCTATATCCTCTCAGGTTTTTGTGTGAACCACTGCTTCAATTTGTCAATAACGGACATCTCAGTTTTGTGCATCTCAGATTTGTGTGTGTGGTCAATTAAAACAGTGCAACATAGGAGAGGGTAATGTATGATATAGTTATCAGGTTTGAGTGTAAAAAGGAAATCTTAGTTTAAACATTTGAATAAATTCTTAGGTTGAATCCAAAATCCGGTTTCCTAAATCAGTGCATATGGGTGTGTGTCTCATAGTGTGATGAGTGCATTACAAAACCAACTCATTTCAGTTCACATGATTTAAATCTCAGGTATTACATTCAGAAATCTCAGTTAACTACATTCAAATCCCTATCAAACTCACTTACACATTCAACATTAATCCAAAATAATTTTACATTTAAAACTCAGTTAAGTAGTTCACTGAAATTCTCAGGAATCTCAGGTTTAACATCTAACAGTGAATCAAAACCCAATTTCAGTTTAATTCCTAACAACCATTCCAGTTCACACATATGTCAATCATTCTTGAAATCTCAGGATACACATATGCCCTTGAAACCAAAACCTATTGCAGTTACATTCATCAACCAACTCAATTTTGATATAGGAGTTAAACATTTAACATGGATTAACATTTCAGAATCAAAAACCTATTTTAGTTTACACATTCTAATCCCCAGTTACACTGGTTCAGTTTTTTAGGTTAAAACCAAAACTAAACTAACATAATCTTTACACAATCATAAATCCAAAACCGAATTAATGTTAATCTCAGGATACAGTCATTGAAAACTCAGGTTTAACTCATTTCTTGAATCTCAGTGGTTTCATTCCAGAATTAATTTATCATTAACATTAAACCTCAAATGAACTAAACAAACAAATAAAATTTATCAAGCAATTAACATATATTTATACACCACCTTAAAACCAAACTAATTTAGCATTCAAATTCAGGAATGGGTTCAATATTTTACTGACAGTTTATAAAAACTGATACCCGACTTATACATACTTCCCCCAATTTCGAAAACTCAAAATTTAACCATCGAAATTAGAAATCAGGTATGTAGGTTTGTTAACCATATGTTCACGTGTCTAGGGGGTGTCATTCGTGTCCAGTAGAGTGGACACGAAGTGTCCAAATGCATATAACACAGGACAGGAACCTGTGGTGCACAGTTCGGGCATAGGCTCGTGCATGTGTGCCGTGCCCTCGTGCACACGACACGAGTCAAATTAGGACACGTGCTTGTGTACCTAAGTTTGCCCCACATAGGGCTTTGTTCCTAGGACCCTGACACGAGCCAAGTGTCGCCGTGTTCATACGGGAAGCCCGTATCAGAGAACAAATTTAGTGTAAACAGACTGTGTACAAAACCCATGCACGTAGGATTACTCCCCCGACATGACACAAGGTGACACAAGACTCAAGGGGGTATTGTCAGACACTGCCCCTTGGTCCATGCCAAGTGGCAGGCCGCCACATGGCGTGTCATGTCCAATATGCAGAACGGGTAGCAGGACACTATGCGGTGTCAGCGTGCGTGCGGTGCGTGTTCGATTTGGACACGAAAAGCACACTAATCTCGACTCAGTCAAGTAGATTAGTGATCTATAATTAATAACCTAAATTTCCATTCAAATAGATTCTGAAATTAACACCATTTAATTCTCACAAACATTTCATCGAATACGTTATTAAATTCAATGATACGTGTCCGATACGGACACGAAATAGACACTACCTAGTACCAAACTAACCCTACAGCTAGGGTATACCTATGTGCATGCATCTATGAAAATAAAACACAATTTTATAAGGGTTTCATGGGATTTACCTATTGAGATTGATTCTCAATGAGAAATGTGAGGTTGAGGGTTCTCCTTTGAATTTTAATTGATCAAAACGATTCCAATCCTAGCTAGAAAGTCCCTGTTAGCTCCCACTATGGTAGAGGGTTATGATGCAATTAATTAGGGCCAATTTGGGCTTGATTTGGATATTAAGGGAAGGAATTTGGAGAGGAATTCCTAGGGTTCTAAGCAAGTGTAAAAAGAGGCAAGGGTCCTTGTTAATGAGACTTTATAGGAAGGGGAAGGGGGTGTTTGATGGCTGCCATAGATCAATTAGAGTTAGGTTTTAGGTCTAGATGAGTGGCTAGGAGTTGTCCACCCAATTCTAAGCTTTCCTATTGGTTCAACTAGTCATAGGGCTAACTTTTCCACAAATATCCTAAGAGTAAAATATCTTACCTAGAATATCTAGATATTAATAACCTTGTCATTACTAGGTTACCCTAATCAATACTCTAAACCCAAGGCTAATCTAGATTAGGCTAAGTTTCTAGGTCAAGTCTCAACCTAACAATTAGCACATATTTAATTAATGCAAATTACAATTTCACAAAATTGTCAAAATGACCAAAATACCTCTAGGCTAAAAAGTAGTAATATGACATTCTAATCACATGACTAGGCTCCCATGGTCATGGTTAGTCTCTAGGCTTAGCAATTCTAGGGTTACACTAGTTAACCATCAAAATCATATTTCAATATTTTAAATAGTTTTAAATTAATTAAAAATTACCAAAAATCACAATATGATTTAAATATCATTATTAAATGATTATAATCACAAAATTTCAAAATTACCCTCATTTTAGAAAACTGGGTGTTATAATCTTCCCGCCTAGAGTGAAGAAGGTACAGGTGTGATGATTGTACAACTCCGCCAAAGAGACAAATATAGGCCAATTTGTTTTTATGCCATATTGAGTGGCTCTAATGGAATAAAAAAGGTCGGCAGCCTTCAGGGTGGCTTCTTAGGTTGAAAGCACCTATTCAGTAAGGTCACTCCAAAATGAAACAGGGTACCTCCAACCTTCCATCCGTAGCTTTCCTACGGGATACGACCTATTCTTCGACATCATCAGATTAGAAAGGGTGTCAGCAGCATAAGGATGAAGGTCGGTTGGAATATCGTTTATTACGGCACCAGGGTACAGCCCCCTTGTGGAATATGATGTGGAGCCCTTGACACACTTAAAAGTGTCTTTTTTCTGATCACTAGAGTTAAAGTGCATCTTTTCGAAGACAACCCCATGAAGTTCAGGGGTTAGGTTCCATTTCATCTCTCTCCGTACAGCTAGATCGGTGAATGCCGACAGAGGATATTGGTGATCCATAGACGGCAACCATATTCTTAGGTTGTTCAAACTGACCACCAGAGGGTCTTTCAGGCGTATCGTCTCGCCGTCCTCAAACCCCAGGCTATCGCCAAACAAGAAGTATGGCCTCTAAAAGCTCCGTACCCCTCTGAGCAAGAACTTTTCATCATTTATCATCTGTTTCAGGAATATCTTATCCTGTTCAAGCATAGAGATCATTTGCACTGAAGGCTGGTTCTGGCTGATCTTAACATGAACATTCCTAATCATGGTAGTGACGAGGCTTGAACCAAGAACTTGGCGAGCAGAGCTGAGAGGAATTCCATCGAGTTCCGGAACGACCATGTCAACTGCAAAGACAGAGGAAAAAGTCTGACTTAAAATTTACAGAAAGAAGAGCTACGTGCTAAAAAATTTCTATGCGCCCAAACAAGCCTGTAGGCATATAAGAATTTTCAAACACAGAAGTGTTCTGTGTGGGCGCATGACACACAAAAAGGGTATGCGCATAAGAATGCTAAACAAAGGTATATTGCTTTGGGCGCATATCAATGGTTATGCGCCCAAGCAGAGAGAAGTCCGAGCGTCGCAAATTAACACTCGAGACTTTATTTTTAAGCATAGCATCACCCAGAATGGGGTCTTGGACTACCGAATATGTTGTCGAAGGAGGAGAACCACCCGGTGCAGCCTTCTTGCCCTTCATGGACTTTTTGACAGCCTTGGGAGATATGTTCTTGCAGAAAAGAAATTAAAAGTCTCTTGGAAGTGTTTGAGAAAAAAAAGGAGAATGAATTTTCTCTCTCCTCAAGGCCTATTTATAGGCCCAAACGAGAATTTATGCGCCCACATGGTCTATGCGTCTACGCAAAGACTCGTTCTTTGCACATTATACGCCCACTATTCTGTAGATGTGGACTATGCGTAGAGATCCCATGAAGGATGGACCCCTTCAAATTCTGTTCCAATGAATCTATCAGTTCATATTTTTGAGAAAGATCTCAACAGTCATCTTTAACAGCCTGGCAACATCTATGCGCCCAAAAGGATGGTCTGTTATGCGCCCATAGAGCCATAAGAAGACAGTCTCCCATGCTTCTTTCAAAGTATTTTGAACTCGTTCGAGTATCAAAAACTTTGAAGGGGGTCTTGTAGAAGCATAAAAATATCCATACTATACGCCCACATAAAGAAGTGACTATGCGCCCACATATAGCAGTTCTATGTGCCCACATAAGGAAGTGGCTATGCGCCCACAAGTAACGAAGTGTTACGCTCACATGATTTCTCCACAGGTGGGCACATAGTTGTTTTTCTACACTATGCACCCAAGACAGAACAACTCTATGACTCGGTCAACATCCATGACCAGTCATGGGCCGATGCATGCGGCCACGTCAGTCCCAACGAGTAGTCGTGGACCAAAGTATGCAGCCACGTCAACCCCACGATCTACCTACGATCATCCATTTCTTATGCGCCTACATCCTATGCGTCCAAAGCAATACTATGCGCCCACAGCGAGATCTGTGCACTCTCCACCTGTGTGCGCATAACAGTCGTTTCAGTACAAAACGACTATAAATAGAGTATATATGCCTCTTCAAATGGACAAAACATAGAGCATTTCAGAGCCAAATTTTTGTCCTTCTTGCCAGTGAGCCGAGAGTTAGCAATTTTCTTAGGTTTTCTCCCTCTTTTGTAAATCGGAGTGTCAATAGAGTAAAGGAGAAACTGCCGCTCGATCTCCATCGTCCCATTTCCCAAAATTTTTTTTGTCCTCGGGGATTCTCAGTGCAGGATCTCTCAGGTGTACTCGATTTATAGTAGCTTGCGCTAATAAGAAATACAGTAATTCTTTTCTTTTTGTAAGTGTCTACAACCTCATCTTTTACACTCATCTCGTGCATGCAGGGAAGTTGCGTGCATGAATGCGGACGTGAAGGTAGCTTCCCTCTTCCTAGTTCTAGCATGCGAGATACGCTTAGGTTCCGTTTAGAAGGTTGCTGGTGAGGCAGACTCACTCCATGCTTACAGCAATGTTGCTCGTATGAGTCTATCCCCATAGTATGCATCCCTGGCTTGAATCATGCACATGGGTGCTCAAGTAACAACGAGGTTTTACTCGTCGAGGCATCGAATCAATCAAACCAGTTTTGTATAGATTTTCATCGACTGTGCACGTGACTGTCAATGCAAGCCATTAGTCAGCTGTTGGTGTAGCACGTTGATCGCTTGAAGCACGTGCGGCCTTAGACATCCTCCTAATACCCTTAGAAGGTGAGTAATATTCATAATCCAACTGGGTGGTCGGCGTAGCGCTTTGGTCGCGCAAGGTGCGTGTTGCCTTGAATTTTTTTGTGCCATCAGTAAACCCCCTAAAATTTTCTACTTTTAATTATATTTATTAAATAGAAATAATTGTATTTTTTTGTATATTATGTGCGGGTTATTTTATACAAAATACTATAGGTTACAAATACTCTAGAAACTATTATGATTTTGTTTTTTTTAAAAATTTTTTCGAAAATATATTTCTTAGGAGCTTATTAAGTATTTAAAGGATTTGTGGTATTTTAAGAATAGTGGTAGTATATATTTCATGGACTTTTAATTTTTTTTTTACCTTTTTGTATATTGTTAATTATTAAATTGTTTTATAATGTTGTTAGATTTAGGAGTTTAATAGGAATTTATTGGGTTATTCTTAAAGTATATGTGCGTATATATGTGTATCCGTATATACATGCATACATATATATATATTAAAGAAATATATATATATAAATATATGCATATTGGTTTTTATTAAGATTTTATATATAATCAGATTATAGGTTATACATATAATAGTATAACCTTTTCTATATGTATATATATTAAGATCACATATATTAAGATTATAAGTTCTGTATAGATATAGATTCTATATATATTAGGAGTATAGGTTATACTTATAATAGTGTAATACTGTAATAGAACACCCTTTCCCCTTTTGGCGGTACTGTTCATTGAACAGTACCCACCAAAGGCCCGACCCTAGGCTCCTCAGCCAACAACCCGATTCCATGAGTTGCAAAAATTTTTTCCGCTGGTTCGAATCCCTTCAAACCTCCAACCGAATATTGCTCAATCCATCTTCAAATTCTAGCGAATCTTTTCCCCTATAATCCTAATCACCTACTCCACGAGATTACTCAGAATCTTGTTTCAATCCTAACTTAAACCGATGGGAAATTTGATTTGAGGAATCAATTAAAACTCGTGAAAACCGAGTTGGAAACTTCAATTTTGCACCGACGTTCACCTCCACCTGTTAGAGCCTCACGACCCCAGAGCTGTTCCAACACATCCTCGACACCACCGTGCGCAAGTTCGGTCGCCTGCACATGGTCGCCGTCGACCGGAGCGCCGCCGAGGTTGCAGAACCGAACCCGAAACAGAGATACCCTGTTTCTAAACTCCGCCAGATATTCAACTTTCCACGAACTTTTCTTCGGTTCTACTCGATAAGTTTTTGAACAAGAAGATCCTAGGTAAAGCCAATATAACCCTCTAGATATCCCATCAACTGGATTAGGATATAGCGCGTCGATCAGTTGGAAAAATCGACGCCAAGTCGATGAAAAACGCACTGTGTATGGGATAGAATTGTGACCTCAAGTAACCTTGTTTTGAGATGATTTTCGACCAACCTACCAAAGGTTTTGGAAATTTTTCTGAACAACAATTTAGCCAACATATAGGACTTCAATTCCCTTCTTTTAGTTAAATTTTTTATTCCCTGTACGCAAAGAATCTTGACTTCAAATTTGAGAGAAAATCGGATTTAAAATAGTGAAATTTCAATAAAACTTTCTGATACGACGTACGCCCCGACAAATCGGGCGATGTGGTCGTGCACTATACGCATCAAAAGGCGCGTATGGATGTTACCGACGTGTGGAAACTGACGGAACTCGATTTTGTTGCGCGTGCGCGACGAAATCAGTACGTATCCGTCGAGATACCCCCGTATCGACGTTTTGCAAACTTGACTATAACTTTGTGCACATTCGTCATATTGAGATGAAACTTGTGCCATCAGGACCGTATCATTTTTCTGGTTCTGCATGCCAAGTTTGGTCCGATTCTGAGAAGGTCAAATGGAACGGCTTTTTGGCGGGCCCGCGACCCGCTCTAACGGGCAATTTTGTGCACGGCCCACCGGAATCCAACTTTGGACATACGGTTGGGTTCGTATCCTCAAACCGGATCTGTAGACATGTAGTTTGATGACTTTAGATACCGCAAGTTCTGGCACGCATTTCGGTACAAAATGGGTCCAACGACGGACATTATTTTGACCCAAAATTACGATTTTGCCCCTGTTCCAGAATTTGGCTTTTGGACAGGCATTTCCTAGGTATTTCTTTTATGCCAAATCTATTCATGATGTTTATTTCATCATTCGAGGTCGTTCGTAGAAGTTGGCTTTCGTAGCTTCCATATTTTGATGATTTGAGTCATCAGGCATCTCCATTCTGCACACTACCTCCAGGCAAGATACCTTGCCACCAGCTGTTATTTATTTAGCTCATATTTTATGCATTATTCATTATTTTATTTATACAAAATAAACTGTGATATATGGCATAACCTGTTAGAACTTACTGTTCATTTATATTTCCTGTTGTGTATTATTTTTCTTACATATTAAACCTAGATTTAAGGGACCGCCTTTGTGTATTGCATTCATTGCCTTGACACATTGTAACACGAATTTGTGTGTCAAATGTAGAACACGGACATTCGTGACTGGCTGGCCACCGGTGCGTATAAGCCGTGCGATAGGAATAACCGCTAATAGAGGTTGCATGCTAGTTTGACTTAGCGGTTATAGAGGTTCACTGTTGTGGATACAACATAGTAGGCATTGGGCGGAGAGGACAATTCCTTAGCGTATGGACTTTGATGCACATTCCCTTTTGTAACCCGTGAGGTCCGTCGGAGACGCGGGTCAGATTACCCATGATTACTGACGGCCACTGGCGATTCTGCGAAATGTCATGCTCTTACTGATGGGGCCTCTGGTGCCCAAGAGGGGACCATGCCGATCCTATTTAGCCAGGGCCCATGCGCAGGAAGGATTGTTCTTAACTACATTTCACTTAGAACGGTTAGGCACCTTTATCCGTTAGGTACGAGTACTTTTGGTTTGGGTACATGTATCTGACCGTGGCTTAGAACAATAACTTGTCGCGGATTAGTTCGTCACATCTTGTCCTTGTTTGGTTATAGGTTTGACTTACTACTTCGATGAGAAGATATTGAACCTAGTTGGGGTCCGGATACCATATTGGATTCATAGCATGGAAAGATACGTCATCGTGAATTAGTTTACCATCTCCTGTCCTTGTTTGGTTGGGGGGATGGTAAGCTAGTTCAATAGGTGTGTATTGGACCATGTTATGATCTGATTTTACTTATTCTTATTGAGCAGTAGTTATTTAGTTTATGTGGCATGTTCTTTTTGTATCTTGTTACGTCCCTCTGAGGACCTGGTGATCTATCCAGGTATAGGTGTGCAGGACTTTCCGCAGGAGTATGGCTCTGGTGTAGACTCATCCTTCACGTTCGAGCGAGTAGTACCTTCTGATCACAGCTGTCCCTATTGGGTCGAGGAGCCTATTTAGTCATCATTTCTTATTCTATCTATCTTAGAAGTTGGACTCTATTTTCCTTCAGTTTATTTTAGTACCGGTAGTGGATTTGTCTCCGCCCGGCCAATAGTTACATTTTGACATTTACTTTGATTCGTGAGTTACCATTTTATTTATATTTACTGTGGATGAGATATAGCTTTTACCTGTGACTGTTTGTTATTATTATTTACAATACAACTTATGTGTATATTCGAGATTTCCATATATTGGAGTATATCTCGTATATATGTAGCTGGCATGCTTTGTTCCTAGTCCTACGTATTTTGGGACTGGAGCGTTACATGTTTTTGTGGTGGCCCATGCAGGTCAAGATAAATTGTTTGGTTACTTTATCGTACCAAGCAAGCCTGCGTATATGATTAGAAATTTAGGATCTCATCCACATATCTGACATTCTATCTCGCCTTCATTTCAAACTCTCGACCTTGATTGCTTCTTGCTTAAATTATTCTTCTGTAAACCTTTATCCCTCTTTCGTGCGTACTAGATCGTCAAGTTCCACCATTCAATCACACTACTAGTTCAACCCTTATAAGTTGGGTAGGAACCCTCACAACCTGACTTCCTTGACTTTAACCAAGGCCTTAGACAAAAAGACAGTAGGACGACTGTATATGCACGAACACTGGACACGACTTAGATTCTTAAGTAGCTTAAGCTATTTATATTTTCTTTCATCATTATCTCGCGCATTGTAATTGGACTACCTTGACTAATGTTGCTATTATAGCCTAGTTTTGCAAGCTTACTCTCTCATCGAGCTTGTTCATGACATATATTTTATTGTGGGCGCCCACGGATATATTGTCTTATCAGAACTGGTGTATTATGGTCTGATCAACCATAGTGCATTTGGTTCGCCTTTCGTATGATTCTACGTGGATTGAGATATGGTTAGCTTAACATATTTGCCCTCTAGGATCTTATCCATGAGTTGTTGACATTTTGAATTCTTTATTAAACTCTCTATCAATTGCTTGACTCAAAACCTATCTAAATCTATTCTAACATTTCCCTTATCTTCGTGCCAGCAATATGACTCTACATAGCGGACCCACCTCTACTGTAGCCATCACATCTGGTGATGCAACTTTCCAGGAAGAACAAGTTTTCCTAATGACCCCGATGACTCTGTATCAGCTAGAGCCACAGCAGAATACCACGAACCCATCGACGGTGCAGCAGGAAGCTCAAGTGCCCCCAGTCAGCCAGGTTGAGCAAACTACTATAGTACCACCAGGAGAGACTGTACCATCCCTTTTTTCCCAGCAGTTTTCACCACAGCCCGGACCCCAACTGCCTCCACTTCCGACTGATGCGGACCCGACCACCCAGTTTATGTATGCTATGCTATAATCTCAGTGGCAACAAATGGAACTGTTGAGGCAGAGTATGATGACCTACTTAGCTAGATCTCCACCACCAGCCCCGGTACCAGATGTAACTCCAACTCCACAACCATATCTGGGCTCCATTGCAAACTTCATCGACATGGTCCCTAAGAAATTTAGGGGGACCGAGGGTCCCTTAGAAGTTTCCGCATAGCTTATCAGCACCGAGAAATACTTGAAGGCATCCCAGTTGCCAGCACATGATTGGATGACAGCAGTCGACTTACTCTTAGAAGATAATGCTCATCACTGGTAGAAGGCTGAAGAGAGGCGACTGGGCACTGAAATCATATGGAAGCAGTTCTACGACCTATTCTATGAGAGGTTTTTCCCTATCCATGTTTGAGACACTCTCTATGACCAGTTCCTTCATCTGAAGCAAGGGAACATGTCGGTAGATGAGTACGATACGGAGTTCAGCCGTCTGAGTAAATTTGGTACGTCGTTTATACCGACAGAGCTGGAGAAGGTAAGAAGATTCTACCAGGGGCTCACACTAGAACTTAAGACTTTCACTACTACACAGTCTCGAGTCTCTCATGCAGCTGTCCTGTTGGAAGCACGTACCCAGGAGCTTCTTCGCAAGGAACAGCAGGCACAGAGATGCCCCACACCGGTAGCTGCACCAGTTAGGACGACTCAAGGTGGACCAACCAGGAGGCCTATAGGACAGTACCAGCAGAGGCCTATACCCTATCAGAAGCCCACCTACAACTACTGCGAGAAGAAGGGCCACATTCGAGATGGATGTCGGATTCGTCTCGGCTTATGCTTGAGGTACGGATTGGAACAACACAGGATTATCGATTGCCCCGAGCCGTTGAGGCAAGGGCAAGCATTTACCATGGCTGTGATAAACCCCCATCCTAAGGTTAGAGATCTGGCAGGTATTATTCTACTTATACCCTTAATCTTTATTTAGTCATGTAGCTTAGCATTGAGCAATACATTCAGTAACTTAGGCAACCTGCATGAGCACTATCTTTGGTACCATTAGAAATATCATGACTATAGCAAGCTTATAAATAGAACTCTTGACTTAGTTATTCTTAAATGACGTGCCTTAGATTTTGTGACCTCTGCCGACAACACGCGTATGCTTTAGATGTGAGGAAATCACCCAATCTCTATGCATATCGTTTCGATACCTTACTGTGACTTTGATGTTTGAATCACAGCATTAGCCATTTTCTTCCAACAAACCTCACTTACATGAACTAGACGAGCCTCCCTACACACATGACATATATGTTCCACCAAAACACACCATTATGTGCTTCATTTCCATTCACAACACAGGTATAACCCGATTTCCTTATAAAGAACTATAGATATCCATTTTGTCCCATCTGATGTCTAACCATGCAATATCGAGCCATTCCATCAGACGAACGGAATATCCATGATTCATGCAAGACCAAGAACACCTTGTCATGCAGAATATGGTACCAGTTTAAAACCCTTGTATAAATAACTCTTCCATCTTTTCGAAAATCGAGTTATGAATTGACTAGCTGCTCTCTCTTCGTATGCAGCCCACTATATTTTTATTTAGATTTATTGTTATGTTTTTAGATGAGGTTATTTTAATTTCGAGGACGAAATTTTTATAAGTTGGGTAGGATGTAAACCACCTAAAATTTTCTACTTTTAATTATCTTTATTAAATAGAAATAATTAGATTTTTTTGTATATTATGTACGGGTTATTTTATACAAAATACTATAGGTTACAAATACTCTAGAAACTATTATGATTTTGTTTTTAAAATTTTTTTTTTGAAAATATATTTCTTAGGAGCTTATTAAGTATTTAAAGGATTTGTGGTATTTTAAGAATAGTGGTAGTATATATTTCATGGACTTTTAATTTTTTTATTACCTTTTTGTATATTGTTAATTATTAAATTGTTTTATAATGTTGTTAGATTTAGGAGTTTAATAGGAATTTATTGGGTTATTCTTAAAGTATATGTGCGTATATATGTATATCCGTATATACATGCATACATATATATATATTAAAGAAATATATATATATATAAATATATGCATATTGGTTTTTATTAAGATTTTATATATAATCAGATTATAGGTTATACATATAATAGTATAACCTTTTCTATATGTATATATATTAAGATCACATATATTAAGATTATAAGTTCTGTATAGATATAGATTCTATATATATTAGGAGTATAGGTTATACTTATAATAGTGTAATACTGTAATAGAACACCCTTTCCCCTTTGGCGGTACTGTTCATTGAACAGTACCCACCAAAGGCCCGACACTAGGCTCCTCAGCCAACAACCCGATTCCATGAGTTGCACGCTGCAAAATTTTTTCCGCTCGTTCGAATCCCTTCAAACCTCCAACCGAATATTGCTTAATCCATCTTCAAATTCTAGCGAATCTTTTCCCCTATAATCCTAATCACCTACTCCACGAGATTACTCAGAATCTTGTTTCAATCCTAATTTAAACCGATGGGAAATTTGATTTGAGGAATCAATTAAAACTCTTGAAAACCGAGTTGGAAACTTCAATTTTGCACCGACGTTCACCTCCACCTGTTAGAGCCTCACAACCCCAGAGCGGTTCCAGCACATCCTCGACACCCCCACGTGCAAGTCCGGTCGCCTGCACGCGGTCGCCGTCGACCGGTGCGCCGCCGAGGTTGCAGAACCGAACCTGAAACAGAGATACCCTGTTTCTAAACTCCGCCAGGTATTCAACTTTCCACGAACTTTCTTCAATTCTACTCGATAATTTTTGAACTAGAAGATCCTAGGTAAAGCCAATATAACCCTCTAGATATCCCATCAACTGGATTGTGATATAGCACGTCGATCAGTTGGAAAAATCGACGCCAAGTCGATAAAAAACCCACTGTGTATGGGATAGAATTGTGACCTCAAGTAACCCTGTTTTGAGATGATTTTCGACCAACCTAGCAAAGGTTTTGGAAATTTTTCTGAACAATAATTTAACCAACATATAGGACTTCAATTCTCTTCTTTCAGTTTAATTTTTCATTCCCTGTACGCAAAGAATCTTGACTTCAAATTTGAGAGAAAATCGGATTTAAAACAGTAAAATTTCAATAAAACTTCCCGATACGACGTACGTCCTGACAAACCGGGCGACGTGGTCGTGTACTATATGCATCGAAAGGCGCGTATGGATGTTACTGACGTGTGAGAACTGACGGAACTCGATTTTGTTGCGCGTGCGCGACGAAATCAGTGCGTATCCGTCGAGATACCCCCGTATCGACGTTTTGCAAACTTGACTATAACTTTGTGTACGTTCGTCGTATCGAGACGAAACTTGCGCCATCAGGACCGTATCATTTTTTTGGTCCTGCATGACAAGTTTGGTCCGATTCTAAGAAGGTCAAATCGGAACGCCTTTTTGGCGGGCCCGCGACCCGCTCTAACGGGCAATTTTGTGCACGGCCCGCCGGAATCCAACTTTGGATATACGATTGGGTTCGTCTCCTCAAACCGGATCTATAGACATATAGTTTGACGACTTTAGAGACTGTAGGTTCTGGTAAGCATTTCGGTGCAAAACGGGTCCAACGGCGGACATCGTTTTGACCCGAAATTATGATTTTGCCCCTGTTCCAGAATTTGGCTTTTGGACAGGCATTCCTAGGTATTTCTTTTATGCCAAATCTGTTCGTGATGTTTATTTCAGAATCCGAGGTCGTTCGTAGAAGTTGGCTTTCGTTGCTTCCATATTTTGACGATTTGAGTCATCAGGCGTCTCCATTCTGCACACTACCTCCAGGCAAGATACCTTGCCACCAGCTATTATTTATTTAGCTCATATTTCATGCATTGTTCATTATTTTTTTTATGCAAAATAAACTGTGATACATGGCATAACCTGTTAGAACTTACTGTTCATTTATATTTCCTGTTGTGTATTATTTTTCTTACATATTAAACCTAGATTTAACGGACCATCTTTGTGTGTTGCATTCATTGGCCTTGACATGTTGTAACACGAAGTTGTGTGTCACATGTAGAACATGGACATGCGTGACTGGCTGGCCACCGGTGCGTATAAGCCGTGCGATAGGAATAACCGCTAATAGAGGTTGCATGCTAGTTTGACTTAGCGGTTATAGAGGTTCACTGTTATGGATACAACATAGTAGGCATTGGACGGGGAGGACAATTCCTTAGCGTATGGGCTTCGATGCACATTCCCTTTTGTAACCCGTAGCTCCGCCGGAGATGCGGGTCAGATTAGCCATGATTACTGACGGCCACTGGCGATTCTGCGAAACGTCATGCTCGTACTGATGGGGCCTCTGGTGCCCAAGAGGGGACCATGCCGATCCTATTTAGCCAGGGCCCATGTGCAGGAAGGATTGTTCTTAACTACATTTTACTTAGAACGGTTAGGCACCTTTATCCGTTAGGTACGAGTACTTTTGGTTTGGGTACATGTATCTGACCGTGGCTTGGAACAATATCTTGTCGCGGATTAGTTCGTCACATCTTGTCCTTGTTTGGTTGTAGGTGTGACTTACTACTTCGATGAAAAGGTATTGAACCTTGTTGGGGTTCGAATACCATATTGGATTCATAGCATGAAAAGATACGTCATCGTGAATTAGTTTACCATCTTCTGTCCTTGTTTGGTTGGGGGGATGGTAAGCTAGTTCAATAGGTGTGTATTGGACCATATTATGATCTGATTTTACTTATTCTTATTGAGCAGTATTTATTCAGTTTATGTGGCATGTTCTTTTTGTATCTTGTTACGTCCCTCTGAGGACCTGGTAATCTCTCCAGGTATAGGTGTACAGGACTTTCCGCAGGAGTATGGCTCCGGTGTAGAGTCATCCTTCACGCTCGAGCGAGTAGTACCTTCTGATCACAGCTGTCCCTATTGGGTCGAGGAGCCTATTTAGTCATCATTTCTTATTCTATCTATCTTAGAAGTTGGACTCTATTTTCCGTCAGTTTATTTTAGTACCGGTAATGGATTTGTCTCCGTCCGGTCAACAGTTACATTTTGACATTTACTTTGATTCGTGAGTTACCATTTTCTTTATATTTACTGTGGATGAGATATAGCCTTTACCTGTGACTGTTTGTTATTATTATTCACAATACAGCTTTTGTGTATATTCGAGATTTCCATATATTGGAGTATATCTCGTATATATGCAGCTGGCATGCTTCTTTCCTAGTCCTACGTATTTTGGGACTGGAGCGTTACACCATCCCTGGAAGGTACATGGCATTCAGAATCCAATATGATTATTGACGTAGCACGTTGTTTACACAGAGCGCGTGCTGCCTTGGATCTCTTCACGTTACCCCTAAAAGGTGCATAAAGTTTAGAGTCCAACATAGCCTTACCCGTTGGGTAGACAATTCTGTTAAAGACAGATCTTCTCGCCTGCACAGCTATCTTCGTTTGCGGGTGGGCAACTGTGCGCTTCCTCTGGTGATGTGCCTTCGTCAGGCCTGCAACGGGAGAGCTGCACTCCTCGCTGCACTTCTTAGCTACGGGAACTGAATGAGGCGGCACGACAGCAGCAATTGAAGTCTTCTTCGAGGTTTTTCCATTCAAGGTGTTCTAGAGCACAGTCCCCTCCGTCTTGCTGCTCGTCGCAGTAGCCTTGGGCACCCAGGTTTGTCGAGTCTTCTTCGGTTTTACGAACCACTTCAAAGGGTTGGACTTCTCTTCAGATAGGAGATCTTCAAAAGCTTGCTGGTCAAAATGTACGACCAATATCTTTTGAGAAGATCCCAGCAAGTTGTCGTCAGATTGCGTCACCACCTTCTCGTTGGAGTTGAAGGAAGTCCCTAGCAGAGTCGCCATCTTGTTTACCATGACAAAAGGTTATACGAACTTTTTGTATATTAAACATGTAAAAGAGTACAACGGATTCCTAAACATGAGATCTAAGTACAAAATTTTTGAGGAAGTGTGACGGTGGAGATCGACCACTACGGCGGCTCCTTTATTCTGTTGATGATCTGACGACGCGTTAAACTTGCTCTGACTCTCTGGTGCTTCTTAGTGGAACTCTGCTTTGCCAATCAAGAAGACGCCAAAGTTGTCGAAGACTCTTTATCGAAGGAAAACTCCTTCTATTTATAGGCGAGCACATATACGATGTGCATAAGGGTTTTTCTGGCGCGCAGGAGCGCTGCGCGTGGAGATATGAAAGAATCTTTTGTCATTGAATTGTTAGAGCTGTTGCTGAGCTGATACGTGGTGGACGCTGATATTCTTTTCCATCAAGATCTCGGGTAGCTATCAATATAACTGAATAAACGACACATGGCGTGCGTTTATTGCTCGATAACCTTGATCGGATGAAGTTGGATTTTGTCCTTATCTTAGGGGCCACAGTTTAAGCAAATCGATTGGATATTGCCCTTGTCTACAGGAACAAACACCCTTCTTACCTTTGGGAGCGGTGGTTGTAGGACCGTTGAGCACCTCTAGAGGGGAGGTGAATAGAGCGTGTGTGTGCAGCGGAAAAATAATCACCAATTTAAAAATTTAACTATGGCAGAAAGTAAGAGACAGTAAATAAATTCAGCAAGAGATAGAAAGATCAAACTCAGTGACACAGCGATGTATACTGGTATCCCTCTGAGAGGACTAATCCAGTCTTGAGTACTCTTGCTCAATGTTAATCTACTATGGCACAAGCTAAATGAGAGCTTGCAGTCTCTTACAATATCGTGCTTGGTGACAAGCGCACGACCAGCTTCACAATACCGTGCTTGGTGACGAGCGCACGACCAGCTCCACAACAAGAATAGTTACTGAACTTGGAATGACCTCTTTACAACTTTTGAATACCAAAATTTGTAATCTCGAAATTGTGAGTGAAAAAGAGTTGAGAAAAATGGGTATTTAAAGGGGTTAGGGTCGGCTGTTCGTTTCTGGAAACATAACAGCGTCGACCGAACTTGGTCCGAATTCGGCCCGAACTCGGTCAGAATTTGGCCCGAGTTCGGCTACTTGCATTCCCGAGACAGTAAATGCAGTTCTGGTGGTTAAAAATTAATGTTTATGACTTTTGACTTTATATTTAATAACGTACAGTATTAATGGGTTAACTGTAGGGGTTCTGTCCCAGCTAACGGAGGTTCACCGGGGAACTCTTTAGTACCGCTTCGCTTCGACCTTAGTCGTGTTGACAGACAGACCCTTTTTAGGCTTGTACCCAAAAAAATGTCCGTTAAATAAATGCCAAAGTTTCAAGTTATAAAATTAAAATTAACTACCATATTACATTATGAATCTAAAAATTCAAGTATACCGAGCTCACGCCTCAATGTGTTAAACCGATCTTCAGCCAATGGTTTTGTGAATATGTCTGCTAGTTGATGATCTGTGTCAACAAATTCTAAACATATATCCCCGTGTTGTTGATGATCACAAAAAAAATGATGTCTTATCTCTATGTGCTTTGTGCGTAAGTGACAAATAGGTTCTTAGGCAGATTTATAGTGCTCGTGTTATCACAATATATAGGAATCTTAGTGTAGTACAGATTATAGTCTTCCAGGGTTTGTTTTATTCACAAAATTTGAGCACAGCAACGACCTGCAGCGATATACTCAGCCTCAGTCCTTGATAATGCTACAGAATTTTGCTTTTCACTAAACCAGGAGACTAAGGCCTTTCCTAGAAAATGACATGTGCCACTGGTACTTTTACGGTCCACTTTGCATCCCGCAAAATCCGCATCCGAATAACCTATCAGGTCAAAGGATTTGGTTTTAGGATACCATAAGCCAACTGTAGAAGTTCCTGTAAGGTATCGGAAGATACGCTTAACGGCACTTAGATGTGATTCCTTAGGATTTGCCTGATAACGTGCACAAATACAAACACTGAACATTATATCAAGACGACTAGCAGTTAAATATAATAAACTACCAATCATACCTCGATACTTACGCTGATCGACAGGTTTGCCACTTTCATCAGAATCAAGCTTTGTAGATGTAGCCATAGGAGTCCCGATTGGCTTTACGTTTTCGAAGTCATACTTTTTCAGTATGTCCTTTGTGTACTTAGCTTGGTTGATGAACGTTCCTTTTGAGTGCTGTTTGATCTGTAGTCCTAGGAAGAAGTTTAGCTCTCCCATCATACTCATTTCAAATTCACTCTGCATATAATTAGCAAAATCTTGACAGAGTTTTTCGTTAGTAGAACCAAATATTATTTCATCTACATAAATTTGCACAAGGAGAATATCATCATTCAGAGATTTGATAAACAAAGTAGTATCAACTCTACCTTTTGAAAAACCATTATCAAGTAAGAAGGCACTTAGGCGTTCATACCAAGCACGAGGTGCTTGTTTGAGTCCATATTGTGCTTTCTTAAGCTTGAAAACGTGATCAGGTTTTTGAAAATCTTCAAAACCAGGGGGTTGTTTCACAAAAACTTCCTCTTTTAGAAAACCGTTTAAAAATGCACTCTTCATGTCCATTTGAAATAATTTAAAATTATTAAAACATGCAAATGCACAAAACATGCGGATGGCTTCTAGTCTAGCAACAGGAGCATAAGTCTCGTCATAATCAACTCCTTCTTCTTGATTATAACCTTGTGCCACTAGACGTGCTTTGTTGCGTAGAACTTGTCCATCTTTACTGAGTTTATTTCGGAACACCCATTTCGTACCAATTATCGATTGACCAATAGGTTTAGGAACGAGTTCCCAAACTTGGTTTCTCTCAAATTGATTTAGTTCCTCTTGCATGGCATGAATCCAAAACTCATCAGAAAAAGCATCATTTAAATTCTTAGGTTCTATTTGAGAAATGAATGCTACATTTGCTGCTATATCAGAATTTTTAAGAGAGGAGCATGTACTTACACCTTTAGATATATCACCTATAATGAGTGTCTTTGGATGATATGGCAAGAATTTTAATGAATCAAACTTTTGGGTCAGATCTTCCACAGAATTCTTCTCAGTCTTTGCATGTGTCTCTTCATCATCACTGTCGCTAGATCTGTGACTATTCAGCTCATCAAAGGTAACATTAATAGATTCTTCAACAATCATAGATATTTTATTAAAAATTCTATATCCTTTACTCTTAGCAGCATATCCGAGAAATATTCCTTCGTATGCTTTCGAGTCGAATTTACCCAAGTTATCCTTGGTGTTCAGGATAAAACAGTGACATCCAAAAATTTTAAAATAAGAAATGTTTGGA
Source organism: Iris pallida (assembly GCA_029216955.1). Lineage (NCBI taxonomy): Eukaryota > Viridiplantae > Streptophyta > Magnoliopsida > Asparagales > Iridaceae > Iris > Iris pallida. The sequence continues at coordinate 11,568,846 of JANAVB010009599.1, forward strand.
ATTCTTCCAAACCAAAGCTCATATGTTGTTTTCTTCGAGATTGGTCGAATTAACACCCTATTCAAAACATGACAGGCTGTACTGACAGCTTCTGTCCAAAAATATTTAGGAAGATTATGCTGATTCAGCATGACTCTAGCCATTTCGCTTAGAGTACAATTCTTCTGCTCCACAACACCATTCTGTTGGGAAGTTCTAGGATAAGAAAATTCATGGTAATATCCACTATCATCACAAAACTTTTTGAAATCAGAATTTACGAATTCGCCACCATGATCACTTCGGATACGAGTAATCATGAAGCCCTTTTCTTTTTGTACCTTTTGGCAAAATATTTGAAATTCAAAAATAGCATCACTTTTGTTTGATAAAAAGTAAACCCAAGTAAATCGAAAGAAATTATCAACAATAACAAAAGCGTAGAGCTTACCGCCAAGACTAGCGACTCTACTAGGTCCAAATAAATCCATATGAATTAACTGCAAAGGTCTGGAAGTACTTACAGCGTTGATGGATTTAAAAGTGGATCTATATGCTTTTTCTTTTCACAGTCAATACATACCATATCTCTCTTGAATGGAATTTCAGGGATTCCTTTTAACAACTTTTTAGTACTGAGTCGTGAGATAGTATCCATATTTGCATGTCCTAGTCTCATGTGCCATAGCCAGCTTTCATCTAGATTAGCTACTAGGCATCTACCTGCATTGTTAGTATTCTCCAAAAAGAAAACATAAATATTGTCTTCTCGAATCCCTTTATATACGGGATCACCATATGACATATCATATATGGTGCATTTGTCTTTCACAAAATTGATACCATAACCGTTATCAGCTAAATGACTTATGCTCAGTAGGTTATGTTTCAATTCTGTTACTCGACAAACATCTTTTATTACTGGATAAGGAGAAATACCTACAGTACCATTACCAATAATATCACCTCTCAAGTTATTTCCGAAGGAGACATATCCTTCCTTTTTCATCGATAGCGTAGCGAACAAAGATGCATCACCGGTCATGTGTCGCGAACATCCGCTATCGAGGATCCATTTGCTTCTAGCATGAGAGGGTTGAGGGTCTACCTACAAGACAAGTAGATGAATCCTTTGGTACCCATTTACTGAAGGGTCCATTTTGATTAGTTTTAGGCCTCCAGAACAAAGTATGATTGTCAACAAGCTTCCTTGCCAAACAGTACTGTGATATGTGTCCATGCGTGTCACAATAAGTGCAAGTAAGTTTAGAACCAGATGTGGTCAAAATTGTGTTTACATGCATATTTGGTTTCTTGGAGAACCTATAAGTGAAAGCATGGTGATAGTCGTGTTTCTTCTGTGCTTTCTTATTTTTAGTCCTCTTAGGTGTATGCTTAGCATTAGGACTAAACTTAGGCTGTGTTACAGGTATTGCCTGTTTGCCTAACTTGATTTCTAACTTTTTAGAAATCGTAATAGACTCTTCATATCTAGCAGTCATATCTGAGAGTCTTTGTTCTGTTACTAGGTGCTTCTTCTTCTCTATGTCATATAGTTCTTGCATTTTGACATAGTCTCTTTCTTTCTTTTCAATTTTGAGGATAGCCTCATGATAGTCTACCTTGAGCTTGGCTATCTTTTCCGTGTTACCGGTAGTAGACGTCTCTTTATTGGACAGTCTATCTAACTCGGTTGTGTATGCCTTAATCTCTTTTCGAGATTGCTTATACTTATCGAGCACAGTTTTGTGATCTTCAAGTAATTCTCTAAAGGCATTTTCTAATTCATCGAAAGTAAAATTATCATATAGAGGGTTTGAAGATACCTTATCAAATGCCATAAGAAAGACATTTGCATTTCTGCAGGGTCTGTCCTCTTCTTCTGTATCACTGGCATCACTTTCAAGCCAGATACTCGTATTGGCAAACTTTCGACCGGATGTTGCTTTTCTGTTTGATCTTGATCTGTCATATCGACTGCTTTTCTTTGAAGTTGGACAGTCCTTCTTCATGTGCCCTGTCTTCTTGCATCTAAAGCAAATGGTTTCATCTTTATTGCTTTCTTGGACATCTTTTTTCCTTCTGTTTGATTTCTCAAACTTTAGGAATTTTCGAAAGTTCTTCACAAGTAGGGCTTGTTCATCACCACTTGATGATTCTTCATCAGAGTCATTGCATGTTGATTTTCTTGCTTGAGCTTTGAAAGCAATAGATTTTTCTTTTGGTGTTGCTTCTTCAAACTCTTGCAAATCAAGTTCATGGGTCATCAGCTTCCCCATCAGTGTTTCCAAGGACATAGTGGTGAGATCGTTTCCTTCAATAATTGCTGTAGTTTTTGGATTCCAGTTTTTGGTTAGAGCCCGCAGTACTTTTCTGATCTTCTCATGATTGCTATAATTCTTGCCAAGAGATTGCAGAGGATTAGTTATATCAAGGAAACGAGTAAACATCTGTGTAATTGACTCACCGGGTTTCATCTTGAAAGATTCATATTCCTGAGTCAGTCTACTAATTTTGGATTCCTTCACTTGGGAAGTACCTTCATGAGTTACCTCAAGAAGTTTCCAAATTTCGTGAGACGTCTTACAGGTTGAAACTCTGTTGAACTCCGTTTTGTCAATTGCACAGAATAGTGCATTGATGGCACGGGCATCTAGACTAGCCTTAGCTTTCTCAGCTTCAGTGTATTTGTCATGAGGCTTGTCTATAAGCTGGCCTTCAACCATTGTGGGTGCTGGTTTCTTATAACCATCAATGACTATAGACCAAAGATCAAAGTCAAGAGATTTTAAGAAGAAAATCATCCGTGTTTTCCAATAGGTATAATTAGTACCATAAAAAAATGGGGGTCTATTTGTGGATTGCCCTTCACCGTTGAATATTGATTTCACGGTTGCCATATATATACTCTCTAAGGTTTGTTATATAAGAATATAACCTGCTCTGATACTAATTGTAGGACCGTTGAGCACCTCTAGAGGGAGGGTGAATAGAGCATGTGTGCAGCAGAAAAATAATCACCAATTTAAAAATTTAACTATGGCAGAAAGTAAGAGACATTAAATAAATTCAGCAAGAGATAGAAAGATCAAACTCAGTGACACAGCGATGTATACTGGTATCCCTCTGAGAGGACTAATCCAGTCTCGAGTACTCTTGCTCGATATTAATCCACTATGGCACAAGCTAAATGAGAGCTTGCAGTCTCTTACAACACCGTGCTTGGTGACAAGCGCACGACCAGCTTTACAACACCGTGCTTGGTGACGAGCGCATGACCAGCTCCACAACAAGAATAGTTGCTGAACTTGGAATGACCTCTTTACAACTCTTGAATACCAAAAACTCTAAATCAACACAGATATTACTGGTTTTTGGCTAAGAGATGTATATGTATGATTTGAAAGTTGTAGATCGTTTTGAAAACACTTGAATAGTAGAGAAGAGAAGATGAAGAATGAATGAGTGATTTGAAATAAAAATTTCTCTTCTATTTATAGGCGTTTTCTAAGACCGAACTCGGACAGAGTTCGGGCAGAGTTCTGATGCAAATATTTTGCATAGAGACGTTGCTCGCAGATTTGGAGGCAACTGACATTTGAATTCAAACTGATCGAACTCGGGCAGAGTTCGGACCGAACTCGGGCTGAACTCAGTTGTGAGTTCTGTCAACAGGATTTTCGAAATATTTTATCAAAACAGTTTGTAAGAAAGGATTTTTGGAATATTTTGTAAAAGATGTATAATTGAAAAATGGGTAGGCTTTTTGGAGATGTGGACTGGGATAACCCTAAGCCAGTATTATCAGATTGATTTTACAAAATAAATCCTAGACTCAATAAAATGTAAAAATATAGAATAAAATATAAAATGAGTCAACTTCATATTTGATGATGTCTATGCTTTGTTGATGCAGTACAACGCCCGTTGATATTGATTTCATATCTCCTGAAATGATTAGCAGCAGTTTGTATATTTTGTGTATTGACTTAAGTGCATGTTGATTATCAAAATAGGGTGTGACCATGGAATGTGCCAACAATCTCTCCTATTTTGATAATTGACAAAACTTGAGTCTATACCAAAATATATCTAAAAAAAATAACAAATAAATACCTGAGCAAGGAAATTGTTTGAATGATGCTTGATGCTTGCTTGTATTGCTTTTGTTTTGGTATTTTGGTTTTGGTATTAGTACTCATTCTCCCCTTTTGTCAATATAAAAATGAACTTGGCTCCCCCATAATGTGTGAAGCCAACAAACAAATCAACAGAGAAAGTAAAATGATAAAGTACCAAAACATAACAGAGAGAAAAAAAAACTAGTACTGAAATGAGAGTGCTAAAAATAACATGTTCCACTACTAATCCAAAGTACAATCAAAATGCTAAAATGTCTAACAATGAAGTTTAGACATAAAAAGAAAAACCACATCATGGCATAAAATCATCAACTAACTCCTATCCACAACCAGCAGCTGAATCCTCGTCACAAAGTAGCATCATCACCACCAGGGGCCTCTGGAGGAAAGTAGGCTGCAGTGGGATCGAAGTACTGAAAAGATGCCTCATCTCTAAATTGAGGTCCAGGGAAATCTGGATGAGGTAGGATGGTGTTTCTAGATGAAAGGAGAAGTAATATCGAAATTGTGAGTGAAAAAGAGTTGAGGAAGATGGGTATTTAAAGGGGTTAGGGCCGGCTGTTCATTTCTAGAAACATAACAGCGTCGACCGATCTCGGTCCGAATTCGGCCCGAACTCGGTCAGAGTTCGGCCCGAGTTCGGCTATTTGCATTCCCGAGACAGTAAATACAGTTCTGGTGGTTAAAAATTAATGTTTATGACTTTTGACTTTGTATTTAATAACGTACAGCATTAATGGGTTAACTGTAGGGGTTCTGTCCCAGCTAACGGAGGTTCACTAGGGAACTCTTAAGTACCGCTTCGCTTCGACCGTAGTCGTGTTGACCGACAGACCCTTTTTAGGCTTGTACCCAAAAAAAATGTCCGTTAAATAAATGCCAAAGTTTCAAGTTATAAAATTAAAATTAACTACCATATTACATTATGAATCTAAAAATTCAAGTATACCGAGCTCACTCCTCAATGTGTTAAATCGATCTTCAGCCAATGGTTTTGTGAATATGTCTGCTAGTTGATGATCTGTTTCAACAAATTCTAAACATATATCCCCGTGTTGTTGATGATCACGAAGAAAATGATGTCGTATCTCTATGTGCTTTGTGCGTGAGTGACAAATAGGGTTCTTAGTCAGATTTATAGTGCTCGTGTTATCACAATATATAGGAATCTTAGTGTAGTGCAGATTATAGTCTTCCAGGATTTGTTTCATCCATAAAATTTGAGCACGATAACGACCTGCAGCGATATACTCAGCCTCAGTAGTTGATAATGCTACAGAATTTTGCTTTTTACTAAACCAGGAGACTAAGGCCTTTCCTAGGAAATGACATGTGCCACTGGTACTTTTATGGTCCACTTTGCATTCCACAAAATCCGCATCCGAATAACCTATCAGGTCAAAGGATTTGGTTTTAGGATACCATAAGCCAACTGTAGAAGTTCCTTTAAGGTATCAGAAGATACGCTTAACGTCACTTAGATGTGATTCCTTAGGATTTGCCTGATAACGTGCACAAATGCAAACACTGAACATTATATCAGGACGACTAGCAGTTAAATATAATAAACTACCAATCATACCTCGATACTTACGCTGATCGACAGGTTTGCCACTTTCATCAGAATCAAGCTTTGTAGATGTAGCCATAGGTGTCCCGATTGGCTTTACGTTTTCGAAGTCATACTTTTTCAGTATGTCCTTTGTATACTTAGCTTGGTTGATGAACGTTCCTTTTGAGTGCTGTTTGATCTGTAGTCCTAGGAAGAAGTTTAGCTCTCCCATCATACTCATTTCAAATTCACTCTGCATACACTTAGCAAAATCTTGACAGAGTTTTTCGTTAGTATAACCAAATATTATGTCATCTACATAAATTTACACAAGGAGAATATCATCTTTCAGAGATTTGATAAACAAAGTAGTATCAACTCTACCTTTTGAAAAACCATTATCAAGTAAGAAGGCACTTAGGCATTCATACCAAGCACGAGGTGCTTGTTTGAGTCTATATAGTGCTTTCTTAAGCTTGAAGATGTGATCAGGTTTTTGAAAATCTTCAAAACCAGGGGGTTGTTTCACAAAAACTTCCACTTTTAGAAAATCGTTTAAAAATGCACTCTTCACGTCCATTTGAAATAATTTAAAATCATTAAAACATGCAAATATACAAAACATGCGGATGGCTTCTAGTCTAGCAACAGGAGCATAAGTCTCGTCATAATCAATTTCTTCTTCTTGATTATAACCTTGTGCCACTAGACGTGCTTTATTGCGTAGAACTTGTCCATCTTCACTGAGTTTATTTCGAAACACCCATTTCGTACCAATTATCGATTGACTAATAGGTTTAGGAACGAGTTCCCAAACTTGGTTTCTCTCAAATTGATTTAGTTCCTCTTGTATGGCAAGAATCCAAAACTCATCAGAAAAAGCATCATCTAAATTCTTAGGTTCTATTTGAGAAATGAATGCTATATTTGCTGCTATATCAGAATTTTTAAGAGAGGAGCATGTACTTACACCTTTAGATACATCACCTATAATGAGTGTCTCTGGATGATCTAGCAAGAATTTTAATGAATCAAACTTTTGGGTCAGATCTTCCACAGAATTCTTCTCAGTCTTTGCATTTGTCTCTTCATCATCACTGTCACTAGATATGTGACTATTCAGCTCATCAAAGGTAACATTAATAGATTCTTCAACAATCATATATCTTTTATTAAAAATTCTATATCCTTTACTCTTAGCAGCATATCCGAGAAATATTCCTTCATATGCTTTTGAGTCGAACTTACCCAAGTTATCCTTGGTGTTCAGGATAAAACAGCGACATCCAAAAACTTTGACATAAGAAATGTTTGGAATTCTTCCAAACCAAAGCTCATATGGTGTTTTCTTCGAGATTAGTCGAATTAACACCCTATTCAAAACATGACAGGCTGTACTAACAGCTTCTGCCCAAAAATACTTAGGAAGATTATGCTGATTCAGCATGACTCTAGCCATTTCGCTTAGAGTACAATTCTTTCGCTCCACAACACTATTCTATTGGGGAGTTCTAGGACAAGAAAATTCATGGTAATATCCACTATCATCACAAAACTCTTTGAAATCAGAATTTACAAATTCGCCACCATGATCACTTCGGATACGAGTAATCATGAAGCTCTTTTCGTTTTGTACCTTTTTACAAAATATTTGAAATTCAAAAATAGCATCACTTTTGTTTGATAAAAAGTAAACCCAAGTAAATTGAGAGAAATTATCAACAATAACAAAAGCGTAGAGCTTACCGCCAAGACTAGCGACTCTACTATGTCCAAATAAATCCATATGAATTAACTGCAAAGGTCTGGAAGTACTTACAACGTTGATAGATTTAAAAGTGGATCTATGTACTTTGTTCTTTTCATAGTCAATACATACCATATCTCTCTTGAATGGAATTTCAGGAGTCCTTTTACCAACTTTTTAGTACTGAGTCGTGAGATAGTATCCATATTTGCATGTCATAGTCTCATGTGCCATAGCCAACTTTCATCTAGATTAGCTACTAGGCATCTTCCTGCATTATTAGTATTCTCCAAAAAAAAAACATAAATATTGTCTTCTCGAATCCCTTTATATACGGGATCTCCAGATGACATATCATATATGGTACATTTGTCTTTCACAAAATTGATACCATAACCGTTATCAGCTAAATGACTTATGCTCAGTAGGTTATATTTCAATTCTGTTACTAGACAAACATCTTTTATTACTGGATAAGGAGAAATACCTACAGTACCATTACTAATAATATCACCTCTCAAGTTATTTCCGAAGGAGACATATCATTCTTTCTTTATCGATAGCGTAGCGAACAAAGATGCATCACCGGTCATGTGTCGCGAACATCTGCTATCGAGGATCCATTTGCTTCTAGCATGAGAGGGTTGAGGGTCCACCTACAAGACAAGTAGATGAATCCTTTCCTGAAGGGTCTATTTTGATTAGTTTTAGGCCTCCAGAACAAAGTGTGATTGTCAACAAGCTTCCTTACCAAACAGTACTGTGATATGTGTCCATGCGTGCCACAATAAGTGCAAGTAAGTTTAGAACCAGATGTGATCAAAACTATGTTTACATGCTTGTTTGGTTTCTTGGAGAACCTATAAGTGAAAGCATGGTGATAGTCGTGTTTCTTCTGTGCTTTCTTATTTTTAGTCCTCTTCACTACACCAAAATGGTAAATTAGGAACGCCATGTGTTTTTCAATCTGGAACATTTATTTTCTTTACCTAGATTCTGGAACGGAGATAAAGCATTCCAGATTAAAAAAGTGTTCCTATTATATTATATTTTTATTTTCAAAAAAGTACTTATTTAGGTACACTTGTGTACCGTTCCAAATATGTTCCAAATTTAGCATGCACAGATGTGCATCTCAAGAGTTGGGGATTTTTGGCATCCAAGGCAGCAAAAAAGAGAGAGAGGATTGCTCATCATGTAATGAAGAAATCAACATTTTCCTCCTCCTCACCATAACCTTCATCGCCGTTGTCGTTGCTATCGACGTATCCTACTTTTCGTCGCCCCTCACCTCCTCCTCCTCTGCCCGGATCCGACTGTGGCCGGACCACTCCTCGTCGTGTGTCACTGCTTCAACTTCATCACTGCCACCGTCGCCCTTCTATGCGTCTTGGTCCACGTCCTCTACGCCGTCCGCTCCTTCAAAACGGCTCCGACATAAGAATAAAAAACCCTAACCTAAAGTCCCCATTCCTCACATCCTTATTCTTGATTTTTTTTCTTTTTGTAAAGATTTTTGTCGATGATCTAGCAGGATCATGGCGGCGGATTCCCTCGGCGAGCTGATCCGCGGATATAGCAACGGGTTCGCGGTCGTCGAGATCCTATCGAGAATGAAGTCCAAGTCCCATTTCGTGCTGGAGGTTAGTTTCATCCATCGGATCATGGCAGCGACATGGACACCGAATTTTGATGTCTAAATAGTGCATTTAGGACTGTCCATCTTTCATAGGATGTGGGTTAATGTTTTTTTCTTCATTTCTAGTTTCTTTCATTTGGAAAGAAGAAAGTTTGTATCTGATACGTGCATGACATGATCGACCGGGACGCGACACAAATGTTTGGAGTGTTCGTGCTTTTGTAGGAACATGGTTTGGCTTTAGGGCTTCATTTATGAGTACACATTTGAGAGTAATGTTTCTATCATTTCCTAGTATTTGATGCAGAAAGATGAAAGTTTGCATAGAACTAGAGTTAGTAGCTCAAAATTTTGGTTAGGATTATTACAATTGGAATTATCTTTCTTTCATTTTCTAGTATTTGATGCAGAAAGTATTGAAAAATATGATTTACTTATAAACACGAAGTCCATCTAGTACGTATCATGATTTGTGCTTACTGTAGGTGTACTCATCCTTACCGGGTTAAGAAAATTAAAGCTCTGGCTATAGAGATATAGGTTAATTTGGTTAAGAAAAAATTACTATAGGTGAAACTGAGCCATCCAAATCCGGATGAGCTGGGATATGCCGACTCAGTATCAGTGGAAGAGATTGGTGGTAGTCGGGTATACTCATCTATAGAGAACTCTAGTAGCATATATTCATCATAATTGAATTTTTTAGACGACCTGTTGACTACTTTCTTCAATAATTTTTAATAGGTAACTGTTGTGAAGAATGAAGAAGGGGGAAACTCAGTTTCTACACTGGTTTTGCGAGGTAGTACTGATAGTATACTGGATGATCATGAAAGAGCTGTTGATGATGGCGTTAATACTTATAAGGTATTTCTCTTTGAGTCTGAATTTGCTAGTTTAGGGTTTATGTTTCTAGCATGAGAGAGTTTCCACTTCAGCCTTGAAATTGTGGATCCCATTTGCAAAATTTGTATTATTTAGTTTGACATTGGTTTCCATCACTTATCAGGCAATGTGCAGAGACAGTCGCATTGTTCCTGGAGCCGCAGCAACAGAAATAGAGTTAGCAAGAAGATTGAAGGAGTTTTCTCTTAAAGAAATAGGGTACTTTTTTTAAAAAAATAATAGCAGAGGTTTATAATGGTACATATAGGTTATTATAATAGTTTTTAAGCACCAGTACACTTTATAGTGAATACCTTTTTTCCCCTTTCACACTGATAAACTTGTACGATGTCTATTACATTTGTTGAGGAGCTTTATCAGTTTCCTTCAAGTATTTAAGGTAGCTTGTTGATATACTGAAATGGGAGTCAATGTATATTTTTATTGCCCCCTTCATAGGTAGATATTACTAACAATATGGGTATAGACCGCATACCTTCTCAATTATCTGATTTGATCTTGAAGTCGACCAGTAAGATTATAGTTCAAGAATATATTTCCTTCCTGTAAATACTACAGGTATCTCCTAGTAAAATTCATTGTGGTCACTTATATTGCTAAGAAATCTGGGTTATTATTTCAAGCACGGCACAATGTTTTGACGATGTTGTCAAGTAAGCAGGCTTCAGTACCATGACTACTTGCTGACTTGGGGCATGACATGCCCAATCATGATAAGGTCATTCATTGCCTTTCTGTCGCTCTGTCATGTATGTGTGCCTGATAGTGTGGGAAGGTTGACAAGGGATTCCTTTTGTATGGAATTGAGTTAGTTTTCAGGCTATGTATTTATTTCACTCCCTATTTGAGGTCGTTCATTTTGTTGGACGATGATGTGTAAGATAATAAACTTTTACAATACAATTTTTTGCCTTATTTGTTACAATTCATTTTAGATATTGAAGATAAGAACTGTTTGTGGATTGTCAATTTAGCTCCTCCGCTAAATTTTTTTTATAGATCTATTGGATTTGAGCTCAAATCCATGTGAACAGCCTCTCTCCATTTGGCAGGTATGTGTGTGTGCGTGAGTTTCTTTTGCATACAAAAACCTCACACAGATACGGGTATGTGCCTTTTCTAGCTTATCCATGCTGTAACACTAAGCTTTGATTTCTGGCGTAGATTGGATCAGTACGCTATTGCAAAGTTTGCTGAAAGCTTTGATGGGCTTAATGCCATGGAGATAATTTCTTCGTTATACGTGGACCATGCAGCAGGAAACCCCAAGGTTATAATCACAAACTTTAGTGCAGCTCATACTCATATAGAAGGTAGCTATGGTATAATCCACAAAAAAAAAAAAAACTGAAATGGCGATTCGAGCAGCATGACAAGAACTAAGAACCCAAAAGCATGATAAAGAAATTAAGAAGAATAAATATGTTGAGCATGTTAAATCATTTATTTATAGCATATTCAAGATTTGGTTTTGATTTTGACAAGTTCAATCTGAAAATATTCATGTCAGAAAAAAATATATTTATATCCATCCTTTCCAAATGCAACTTGTGTGCACTGATATACAGTTGCAATTTGTAAGTCTGATGACATCAGATGCAGAGAATTGTTGTCTGTTAAGATGATTATTTTTTACTTTGATCTTCTGCCCCAGCTCACAAGAAACTATAAATCACCTATCGAAAATAGAATTGTTGACTATTAAATGTTCATTCAGCAAGCAACAAGTCACTACAGGAACAAGGAAATTCATTTGATGATTTCCTTGAGCAATAAAATACAATTTGCAATTTTAAATGGTCAGGAAACTATAGTAACCAAATTTCAGGAAGTTGTAAAAGTGGGTACTCCAAGAACTATCACACTGACATGGCGGAAGCTTCAGGTGGGCTTATGGAGCACAATAAAAGCTTAAGCTCAAAAATGTCCTTAAGAAGCTCCAGCTTTTCGGAATTCTTATGTTGAACCTCAGTCTCCAAGGCTGCATATATCAAAAGGTATTTTTTGAATCAATAATACCATGTTTCAACTGCCTGAGTTTGCTTTTGACTTCCCCTTCCTGTTCAGGAGCCTTTTAGTTTCTTTTGAACGAGGATCAACTTTCACTACATTTTAATTGGTTGAGTTGGACTTATTCAAATCCAAAGATTTTGTGGAATTTCCTTCGTCTCCAGAGTCGGTTACAGAATGAGAGATTTCAGAAGCCTCGCCTGCACAATGTAAAAATCACGGTTAATCAGTTCTTTGATTTCTAAAATCTAAGTAACAAATTGCTCCCTCATGTCCACATTCTCTAATAGCTTAGTGCATACTATATGACAACCATGAAAAACGAGAGAATCAATTCTCTATGAACCTATTCTGTATGGTAGAGAAGTGTACCTCTAAACCTGGTATGTGGCACCATTTTTTGACTACTTGGCAAAAAAAACCCTGCAAGTCCATTCTCTATGAACCTATTCTGTAGCATGTTCTATATCACATAACCATTATGGTGATGAGTATAAAGATTTTTTTTTACTGAGCACTTACCTGCATCACTTTATTGTCTTAATACAGTTCTAATTCATAGTTCACATACAGTTTGTTGCAACACTTTATGGGCTTGTGGTCCTGGTAATGTTGATTGTTCAGCCGTTCAGCCTAATCGGCCTTGTTATCAACCAGATACTTTGGCTTCTCATGCTAGTTTTGCTTTCAAAAGCTATTATCAACAAAACAGAGCCACATGTTGCTTTCAGTTTTGGTGGTACAAGGGTCAAAATTATTAAAAACCTGAGTATGTTGTTTCTTAATATGATACTCAAGCAATCGTCTTATAGACTTGTGTGTTCCTCTCCATGATTTATGTGATTGACTAGTTTTTGTACACTATAGTTGTAACAGTTGGTGCAGTATCAAAATTGCATGCATTCCAGTAAATTCCAATAGTATATGATTGTTATAGTTCTAAGGATCAAATATCAACTGATCTAATGTGCACCCATTGACCAAGTGATTTATTTCTTATTCTTCAGGATTTCCATATAAGCCCGAGGAATTTAAGTCAGAATACAGAAATGCAGTATTTATCTTTGTTTCCAATGCTGAATATATATATGTGTGAAGTGGATTGTCATTGCTACTGTTGCTTATCCTAAATTGTTTTTTCTTTTATTTATGTGTCTTGTTTAATGAATAAGTTCTTAATTGTGACCAAATTATTTTGTCATAATTTTAATAATCTTTTAAATGTCTACAGGATGTCACATTTTTTGCTTCCTCAATAATCATCGTTCCAGGCCTATGATCACTAAGAATAACATCAAGTGTGCGGGACTCAAATTATTTTCACAACTCACTTTTTTTCCCTAGTATGATAGAGAAGTTGTATTAAACATATATACAATGTTTATGTAAGACATTTGGGTATTTTTATTATGTAGCTTTAACAGTATCTATTCTCCATGTACTTGTCATGTGAAAATTCGTTCACTTCTACTTATATTTTTGTGAGTTCTACATTAATAAATTCTTAAGATAATTACAAGCTTGTGTCAATTGTCATTTATTTATATAATTTCTTGGATTCCTACAGGTTTTGTAATTCATAGTATAACTACTTATGCTATATTATTTTAACCTACATGTTTGTAATTTCAAATTATGTGGGCAACCAATTATATATATGACACATTTATACCGTTCAAAAACTGGAACACTTTTTAGTTGTTCTAGAAAGTGACCCAAAAATTATTCTGGAATGCTTGTTTTAGGAACGTGTTTATGGTGTTCCAAAATTGGAACTCTTTTTGGCCGTTCCAATAAGTGAGGCAAAAAGTATTTGGAATGTTTTGTTGGAACACTTTTTTGGAACGCTTTATTGGCGTTCCAAAATTGGAACACATTAACAGCGTTCCAATAAATGTTTACTGTAACACATGTTTAGCGTTCCAAGAAATCAGGCAGTCCATAAATAGGCACGGAATATAGGTGTGCCTAAAATTATTAGGAATATAATTTTAGCGTTCCAAAAGGACCATTTTGGTGTAGTGCTTAGGTGTATGCTTAGCATTAGGACTAAACTTAGGCTGTGTTACAGGTATTGCCTATTTGCCTAACTTGATTTCTAACTTTTTAGAAATCGCAATAGGCTCTTCATATCTAGCAGTCATATCTGAGAGTCTTTGTTCTGTTACTAGGTACTTCTTCTTCTCTATGTCATATAGTTCTTGCATTTTGACATAGTCTCTTTCTTTCTTTTCAATTTTGAGGATAGCCCCATGATAGTCTACCTTGAGGTTGGCTATCTTTTTCGTGTTACCGGTAGTAGACGTCTCTTTAATATCTTCAATAAGATTGGACAGTCTAGCTAACTCGGTTATGTATGCCTTAATCTCTTTTCGAGATTGGTTATACTTGTCGAGCACAGTTTTGTGATCTTCAAGTAATTCGCTAAAGGCATTTTCTAATTCATCGAAAGTAAAATCATCATATAGAGGGTTTGAAGATACCTTATCAAATGCCATAAGACAGACATTTGCATTTCCGCAGGGTCTGTCCTCTTCTTCTGTATCACTGGCATCACTTTCATGCCAGATACTCGTATTGGCATACTTTCGACCGGATGTTGCTTTTCTGTTTGATCTTGATTTGTCATATGGACTGCTTTTCTTTGAAGTTGGAAAGTCCTTCTTTATGTGTCCTGTCTTCTTGCATCCAAAGCAAATGATTTCATCTTCATTGCTTTCTTGGATATCTCTTTTCCTTCTGCTTGATTTCTCAAACTTTAGGAATTTTCAAAAGTTCTTTACAAGTAGGGCTTGTTCATCACGACTTGATGATTCTTCATCAGAGTCATTGCATGTTGATTTTCTTGCTTGATCTTTGAAAGCAATAGATTTTTCTTTTGGTGTTGCTTCTTCAAACTCTTGCAAATCAAGTTCATGGGTCATCAGCTTCCCCATCAGTGTTTCCAAGGACATAGTGGTGAGATCGTTTCCTTCAATAATTGCCGTGGCTTTTGGATTCCAGTTCTTGGTTAGAGCCCGCAGCACTTTTTTGATCTTCTCATGATTGTTGTAATTCTTGCCAAGAGATTGCAGAGGATTAGTTATATCAAGGAAACGAGTAAACATCTGTGTAATTGACTCACCGGATTTCATCTTGAAAGATTCATATTCCTGAGTCAGTCTACTAATTTTGGATTCCTTCACTTGGGAAGTACCTTCATGAGTTACCTCAAAAAGTTTCCAAATTTCGTGAGACGTCTTACAGGTTGAAACTCTGTTGAACTCCGTTTTGTCAATTGCACAGAATAGTGCATTGATGGCATGGGCATCTAGACTAGCCTTAGCTTTCTCAACTTCAGTGTATTTGTCATGAGTCTTGTCTATAAGCTGGCCTTCAACCACTGTGGGTGCTGGTTTCTTATAACCATCAATGACTATAGACCAAAGATCAAAATCAAGAGATTTTAAGAAGAAAGTCATCCGTGTTTTCCAATAGGTATAATTAGTACCATCAAAAGTGGGGGTCTATTTGTGGATTGCCCTTCACCGTTGAATATTGATTTCACGGCTGCCATATATATACTCTTTGAGGTTTGTTATATAAGAATATAACCTGCTCTGATACCAATTGTAGGACCGTTGAGCACCTCTAGAGGGGGGTGAATAAAGCGTGTGTGTACAGCGGAAAAATAATCATCAATTAAAAAATTTAACTATGGCATAAAGTAAGAGACAGTAAATAAATTCAACAAGAGATAGAATGATCAAACTCAGTGACACATCGATGTATACTGGTATCCCTCTGAGAGGACTAATCCAGTCTCGAGTACTCTTGCTCGATGTTAATCCACTATGGCACAAGCTAAATGAGAGCTTGCAGTCTCTTACAATACCATGCTTGGTGACAAGCGCACGACCAGCTTCACAACACCGTGCTTGGTGACGAGCGCACGACCAGCTCCACAACAAGAATAGTTGCTGAACTTGGAATGACCTCTTTACAACTCTTGAATACCAAAAACTCTAAATCAACACAGATATTACTGGCTTTTGGCTAAGAGATGTATAGGTATGATTTGAAAGTTGTAGATCATTTTGAAAACACTTGAATAGTAGAGAAGAGAAGATGAAGAATGAATGAGTGATTTGAACTTCTATTTATAGGTGTTTTCTGAGACCGAACTCGGACAGAGTTCGGGCAGAGTTCTGATGCAAATATTTCGCATAGAGACGTTGCTCGCAGATTTGGCGGCAACTGACATTTGAATTCAAACTGACCGAACTCGGGCAGAGTTCGGACCGAACTCGGGCAGAGTTCGGACCGAACTCGGGCCGAACTCGGTTGTGAGTTCTGTCAACAGGATTTTCGAAATATTTTATCAAAACAGTTTGTAAGAAAGGATTTTTGGAATATTTTGTAAAAGATGTATAATTGAAAAATGGGTAGGCTTTTTGGAGATGTGGACTGGGATAACCCTAAGCCAGTATTATCAGATTGATTTTACAAAATAAATCCTAGACTCAATAAAATGTAAAAATACAGAATAGAATATAAAATGAGTCAACTTCATATTTGATGATGTCTATGCTTTGTTGATGCAGTACAACGCCCGTTGATGTTGATTTCATATCTCCTGAAATGATTAGCAGTAGTTTGTATATTTTGTGTATTGACTTAAGTGCATGTTGATTATCAAAATCGGGTGTGACCATGGAATGTGCCAACAGTGGTTTAAACAAACCGATAGGATATTGCCCTATCAACAGAACCAAACTATGTTCTTATCTTAGGAGCGACGGTTTAAACAAATCGATCGTATCGTATCCGAAAAAATATAGATACTAGAATGGCTACGTGGGGCAATGCCACCTCATAGTACTGTGCGTCTATACGAGCCGTATTTTTCTTGAAGTTTTGATGTCACTGTATGTTTGGGCGACGAGGAAACTATGCTGAGGCAACGGAGTCACTGCGCTTTAAGGCCACAAACTGACTGTACTTAGGTAATGGAGCCACTGCACTTTAGAACAACGAACCGACTGTGTTAAGGCAATGAAGTCACCGCGCTTTCAGGCGACGAACTGACAGTGCTGAAGTAACAAAGTCACTTTGCTTTCAGGCGACGAGATAACTATTCTAAGGCAACAAAGTCACTACGCTTTTAGGGCAACGAGGAGACTGTGCTGAGGCAACAAAGTTACTTTGCTTCAGGGCGATGAGCTGACTGTGCTTAGGCAACGGAGCCATCACGCTTTTAGAGCGACGAGCTGACTGTGCTTGAGGCAACGAAGTGTCAAAATGAAGGAGCCGTTGAATGGGCTATGCCTCTGGATTGGAACCGAATGGGCTACGCTTCTGGTTTGAACCAAAGTGGTTGTGCTTCTGGGTTGAACCAAAGTGGCTGCGCCTATGAGTAGAAGGACCTGTGCTTTTGGATTCATCAGAGGGAGTTTTGTCGAAGTCATTTTCTCCTTAGAACATTTAATGACCGCTTTTGAACGGTTGAGTCAACATCCTCTCCTTTAATTACTGCCATTTAGGGGGCTCGAGAAGCGGTAACTAAAACTTAGTCAAATGAATCTATTTAATGAGGTTCATTATGCCGCGTCCTAGGTTCATCCTATTACTTCGGAGTCCTTTGACCGACTGCCACGTGGCACGTGTGTTGGACCACACAACCTATATAAAGAGGAGCTTTTCGGTTAACACTTTGCTCACAGTTTCTTTGTCATTTTAATGTCATGCTCAACCCCGACTTAGCTTCGAATGGCCATTGGCCTTGCACAAGTCGACTGTTGGTTGTAGATCTCTTCGTTCAAAGAAGCTGTGGCCTTGTAGAAGGACGACTACTGAGTTTCGAGATTCACTTGAGCATTTGGCATAAGGAGTTCGAACCTGAACAACCTCTTGGAGGCCTTCGAGGTCCAAGCTATCAGGTTTGGATTTATTGCTAACCCGAAGCGTCACAGGCTGTGCTCTGACCTGCTTAATAGCGGTGGTGTACCCTGTTAGGCTAGAAGAGGTGCAAGTAGCATTGCGAGTAGGAGCTACGTTTCGTTTGGGCCAATAGCTGCTTCGTTAACCATATTGGAGTTCCTCCGCGTCTAACTAGAAAGTAGCTCATTCTTACGAGGAAGTGCTTCGCTCTGACACCGCTACGTGTTTGGAGGGCTGCACACTTTCTGGAGATTGCACATTTGTAGACTTTTAGTTGTTTAGTCTTTATATATAATCATGAAGAATCTGTAATAGATCTTTGTAGACATGATTTTAATAAGGAACTTCTTTTATGCACTCTCTTTGTATGTCTCATATGACTTGTTATTGTGTGCACTTTCAAACAACTATTGTGTTCTGCGCTTTTGTGAACTATATACAACGACTGTTGTCATATGCTTTCTGTTACAGCTGTGCTTATTTTCATGCTTTTACAGAAACCTGTAGCTATATTTATATTTTACCTATCGACCAAAGTTGACGTTGATTATCGAAATCAGGTATGAGGGCCAATAATCTCCCCTATTTTGATAATTGACAAACTTTGAGTGTATACCAAAATATTATATTAAAACATTAAAATTATACCTGACTTGTCTGAAATCATCAAAATTTGATTTTTGTATGCTCATTCTCCCCCTTTGTCATGTAATCTAAATATGGCTTCCGACAATTTATGAGTCAAAAAATAGAGTGATACCAAATATATGAAATGACAAGTCAACAACTCAAGTAGTATGAAATGAGAACATCCGAAGTAGCAGTAATAGAACATCAGCAGTAGGTGAAAACTAACAACTCACATAAAATATGAAAGTGTCACTACAAGTGAAGTAAATAAGTCCAAAATGCATAAAAAATAAAATATCACTACATACCAGATCATCATCAACAAGATCCACAAAATACTACACTACTAAAATATCATCAAATAGCGACGTACTGTAGCGACGGCAATAAATGGCGTCGCCAGTAGCGACGTCGTTTTAAACACGTCACAAAACGTCGCTGTCTAGCGACGTTCTGCGACAAGAGGGTACTACGTCACCGAAAAGCGACGTTCAGCGACATATTTTATGTACATGTCGCCAAGTTGGCGACGTTTAGCGACGTCAAAACGTGACGTCGCTAAGTTATTTTACTTAGGGCACGCAGCTGCCTTCTTTCCCCCTCATTCTCGCTCGAAAACCCAAAAATTTCATTTCCCCCCACCCCTCCCCGGCGACTCCCTTCCCCTCTGTCAGTGCCCCCCCCCGGCGACCCCCTCCCCCCCGGCGACTCCCTCCCCCTCCGGCGAGCTCCTCCTCCTCGAGATCCTCCTCCTCGAGCTCCTCCTCCCCCAATCCGACCTCCTCCTCCTCTTCCTCAGGTAAACCCTAACCTAACTCCTCTCCTTCCTCCTCCTCCTCTCCTACGGACACACACACGGACACACACGGACACGGACACACACGCACACACACACACAGACACGGACACACACACACACACACACGCACACACACACACAGACACAGACACACACGCATGGACACGTGCACGAGACTGCACTTTGTCATTTGTGTTCGTGTGTGTTAAAAAATAATTTGGACACGATTGTGTCCTGTTTTGGTGGACACTCGACACGTGTGACTCTATGACACATACACATATCATTACCAACCATTAGATTTTGCTATTAATTGAATTTGGATTTCGAATTTGGTTTATCCCCAATTTTCTGATACGTAGTTCACTATATATTAATTTTCTGAGATTAACATTGGTTTAAACTGATTTTGAATGATTAAACCATTATGATTAATCCCATATCTTCTCTGAGAATTAATGTGCATGTTAGGGTTCACATTGATTAGGAATTCTTGGGTTTTCGTATGCCATTGACTGTCAAAACTGAGAACAATTTTAATACACTGTTTTCACATATTGGCACACACACATTACACTGAATTTTCTCGAGAAATTATGCACTGTTTACACCTATCTACACACACACATAAGTGTAACCTGAGAATATAAACACACACTACTGCTATCTACTGATTTTCCTGAGATTGATACACTGTTTGTGTATACTGTTTCTCTTATAGCTCACTCACATTACACTCAAAACCGAGAATAGCTAATTCACTCACACTATTGATTCCTATGTACACACACACATTGAGACACCTAGCCCATGTTATGTACACACACATGGCACACTTTACCGTATATACACACACCCTATTGTACACACACACTGTTAGCACACCACACACATGACACACACACATATATATACGTGTCAATCTGAGAACAGTTTGTGCATTATTTCCTCATATTATATTTATATATATATATATATATATATATATATATATATATATATATATATATATATATATATATATATGTTGCAGTCCATATTATCTCTTCATATCAGTCCAGGCATTTATTTAGTTCTAGTACTATTATTTGTCTTGTATTCAGTTGTTCAGTCCCATGACTGACATATAGATTAGGTATTGTTTGGTTGAAGGATTACCTTTTTAGTTCATTCCACCCTTGCACATCGACATTATGTTGGACACGTACACATAGCCTAGATGGTATTGTATACATATATACATAACTATATCATGTAACTCATATGTGATATAGGCATATAGCCTATGTTAGAGTGTCTAAATATATGAAGGCATGAAAGTTGCCTTGTCTTGTAATATAGGCATATAGTATATACATGCCTATATATATATATATTATATGTATATATCTATATATATATTACTTGTGTGTATAAGATAGCTTGAGTTGACTTTGGTCATTATTGGTACTTGAATTGATCGGAACAAAGACCCCCAATGTCGGTATCGGTCAATATTTGGTATCGGTCGGTATCGGATCGGAACATGCCAAACCGTATCTGTATCGGCCGTATCGGATCGGTATCGGTCGATACTTTAAAATTATATGAAATAGTAGTCACCCCCAAGGTTGACTATTTTAACCGAAAGTCAAAGTAGAGTAAACATCTGACCTAGATTGGACTAAGAGTTGACAAAGTCAACTATAGGTCAACCCTTGACCTAGTTTGACCTTGTTTGACTTTGTTTGACTTAGCTTGACCTTGTTTGACTTTGTTGTCTTCATGTTTGTTAATGACACCCAGATACTAGTTTTAGTTGTTTAAATGACACCCAGATACTAGTTTTAGTTTAGTTTGCTTTGTTAACTCACTATTGCTCATTACTTGGTAGGTCATGACTAGAAATAGGATATTTGACTTAAATTTGACCTTGTTTGACCAAGGTTGACTATTTGACCTTAGTACAACCTAGTTTGACCTAGTTTGACCTAGTTTGATCTTGTTTGACTTTGTTTGACTTAGCTTGACCTTGTTTGACTTAGTACAACCTAGTTTGACCTAGATTGCATATCATTGTTATTAGTAACTGTTCGCTACTAATGTGTGTCCCATAATAAGACATAATATACGAATTTGTGCCTGTTGGATAATGTGTGTCCATCTTTGCAGAATTATTTCCAAATGGATATGAATTACTACTTGCGGAATCATTCATGGATGTACAATCGTCGTGCTGATGATATGTGTGGTGTGCGGGATGAATACATAGCGGGAGTAGAGCAGTTCCTGCAGTTTGCTAAGGCGTTCCCTCAGTACATGGACGGCACCAAAATTAAGTGTCCGTGTGTGAAATGTCATAACGTGAAATATTATCCAGAAGTGGAAGTGACATATCATTTGTACTCGAGGGGTTTCACGCCTAATTACTATCAGTGGACCGTACATGGAGAACTTGTGTCTTTAGCATCAGAGCCGGAGACTTATGTTGAGTCGTATATGCATGCGGGACCTAATTTTGTTTCAGATAATCATGCATACGACGACGGGTGCGTGAACATGGTTTTCGACGCACCTGAGGAGGCACCGAACGCCGATGCTGTACAGTTCATGGAGTTGTTGGAGAATGCAAGGACTCCATTGTATCCTGGTTGTGAGAATCATTCACCGTTGGAGGTGGTTACAAGACTGTTGAGCATTAAGTCAGATTTTAACATGTCGCAAGAATGCTACAACCGAGTGTTGGAGTTGATTATAGAGATCTTGCCGGCGGGTGCTAAGTTGCCTAAAGACTTCTACCGGTCTAAAAGGATGGTGAGATCGCTCTAGATGGGATACGAGAAAATCGATTCCTGTCGCAATGGTTGCATACTGTACTACAAAGACGACAAGGACGCAGATGTGTGCAGATTTTGTGGTGCTGATCGCTATAAGACAACTAGTACAGGAAGGTCTACCGGTGCAAGAAGACCGACCGATTCAATGCACTACTTGCCTTTAACGCCGCGGTTGCAAAGATTATTTATGGTGAAAGAGACGGCCGAAAATACGAGTTGGCACATGCGAGAACAGATTGAAGGAGTGTTGGATCACCCATCCGATGGAGAAGCGTGGAAGCACTTTGATCGAGTGTATCCAGATTTTGCTTCAGATCCGTAAAATGTCAGGTTGGGACTATCTTCTGATGGTTTTACTCCTTTTGGTCTTTCGGGATCCCAGTATTCGTGCTGGCCTGTGATTGTTACTCCGTATAACCTACCGCCTTGGATGTGCATGAAGACTCAGTACATGTTTCTAACCGTTATAATTCCTGGTCCGAACAATCCCAAGAGGAACATTGACGTGTACTTACAGCCTTTAATAGATGAGTTGAATCCGTTATGGGAAGTAGGCGCTAACACGTACGATGTTTCCAGGAAGCAGAATTTTCAGATGAAGGCAACCCTTATGTGGACCATCAACGACTTTCCGGCCTATGGAATGTTATCTGGATGGAGCACTCATGGCCGTCTCTCATGTCCGTATTGCATAGACCGTAGTAAGGCTTTCCGCTTGAAACACGGCGGAAAGCCGTGCTTCTTTGATTGTCATCGACAATTTTTGCCAAAAGATCATCCGTTCAGAAGGAACATGAATGCTTTCCGTGTCGGCGTTGTAGAGAAGGGTGATCCACCGCCAAGGTATTGCGGAGACACGATATGGGAGGAGGTTAAAGATTTTCCAAGTGCTATCAAAGATCCTACAACTGGGTACAAGTACGATGGATTTGGTAGAGTTCATAACTGGACAAAGAGGAGCATATTCTGGGATCTGCCATACTGGAGTACCAATCTGATCAGACATAATCTTGATGTCATGCATATTGAGAAGAATGTGTTTGATAACATAATTAATACTGTGATGGACGTAAAGGGAAAAACGAAAGACAATCCCAAGGCCAGGTTGGACTTAAAAGAAATATGCAAACGCCCTGCGTTGCATTTGATACAGCAGAATGGAAAATAGTTCCTTCCGAAGTCAATTTTCTCGCTGGACAAGGAGGATAAAGTGAGGCTTTGTCGGTGGATCCAGGGCCTAAAATTTCTAGACGGATATGTGTCAAATCTGAGAAGATGTGTCGATCCGAAGGAAAATAAATTGACGCGTATGAAGAGCCACGATTGTCACGTATTCATGGAGAGGTTAATTCCGATTGCATTTAGGGAATTCTTACCGCAGGCAGTTTGGGATCCATTGACGGAGCTTAGCATATTCTTCAGGGATCTTTGTTCTAAGAAATTGCTCGTTGATCGTCTAGAAAAGCAAGAGAAGGACATTGCGGTAACACTATGCAATCTAGAGAGGGTGTTTCCTCTTGGATTCTTCGACTCTATAGAGCATTTGCCAATTCATCTATCCTATGAGGCACGTATTGGTGGACCCGTCGAATATCGATGGATGTACCCGTTCGAACGATATTTGAATCACCTAAAAAGAAAGGTGAAAAATAAGGCACGGGTCGAGGGTTCTATTTGTGAAGCCTATGTTCTCGAGGAGATTACAAACTTTTGTTCGATGTATTTCAAGCCTCATGTTGTAACTAATAGAACGAGAGCTTCCAGAAACGACGAGGGAGATCATGAAAGTAATGATACAATACTGAAGGTATTCAATGCTCCAGGAAAGCCATCGGGTAAGATGAAAAAGAGATATCTGAACGATGATGAGCTAAGGGCTGCTCAGGTGTATGTATTACTCAACTGCGACGAGGAGGAAGTAGAGAAACTGGAGGGGTAAGTAATTAATACGTCTATATTATTTTAATAGTGTTAATTATTATACTATTACATTAATTGAACGATGTTGTTTTCAGCATATTTAATGATGATGTGAGGTCGGGTAGGCCACACATAACAGAAGAAGAACTAGAACAAGAAATGAGGCGTTATTTTCCATCATAGTTGAGTGCATATGTAAGACTTGAGAACTCTGTAATTACCTTTTTGTATATGCACTTGATTGAGAATGAGCTTAATTGCTTCTTTCGTGGTATTTAGGTCGATCGTCCATACGCAAGACTTGAGAATGTGTCTATTAGAACACTAGCCAAGGGACCAATTTATGCTGCAAAAATATGGCCAAGCTACTGTGTTAATGAGTTTAGGTTCAAGTCAACAACTTGCCCGATCAGAGACAACTTTGTGGATCTCGATTCCACCAAAAACAGCTGTTTGTGTATCAGATCTTCGAACTACAAAGATGTTGATGCGGGCAACGATTTCTATGGCATGTTACGGGAGATCGTGGAGCTGACATATAGTTATGGAATAGAGCCTGCTAAGATTGTGTTATTCAGGTGTGATTGGTTCGATCCGATTGAAGGTCAAGGTTGGAAAGTAGACAAGCACGGTCTTGTTGATATAAACTATCGGCGTCGATATCAAGCCTATGAACCATTTGTCCTATCAAGTCAAGCTCAGCTCGTATACTTCACAAGTTATCCTAAACGGGGAACAACAAGGTCGGACTGGTGGGCAGTATGCAAGACCAAAGCTAGAAATACCTTTGAGGTTGACGATATAGCTTATCAACAGGATGAACTACCTCTTGTAACAAATATTATAGAAGTGGACACGACGGAAGTTCCCTATTACACATCTAATTGTGTAGAAGAAGTAGAATTATCTGAAGAGGAAGATGCAAATGAAAGTGAAGATGTAGAGGAGGAAGAAGAAGAAGAAGAAGAAGAAGAAGAAGAAGAAGTAGATGAGCTAAACGAACTAGATGAATTTTCAGAAGAGGATTAAATCTGTACGTTTGTTTTATCATCATATTTGACACTTTAGTGACACTTCTATCATATAAATCTGTGACACTTCAGTGACACTCTATTGACACTTTTATTGACACTTCAGTGACACTTTTTGACTATGATATTTTTCAAAAATCTGTGATGTCTATCATATAAATATGTTTTTTTGTTTTATTGTCACATGTTTTATTGTCAGGTATGACTAGACCATCTGGACGATGCGGAGGATTATATATTAGGCAGTCCCGTCAGCCTCGGGCTGGGGATGGAGAGGGCAGTTCCGTACCCTCATCTTATCTCCGAGTACGCCAGTGTACCATTCTGTTCCCGGTCCATTACCGGGACAGGCTAGTTCTAGCAGGTTGGCGACTCCTCCCTCGTCGTCCAGCCTTCCTGTTCCCGGTCCATTACCGGGACAGGGCAGTTCTAGTAGGTTGGCGACTCCTCCCTCGTCGTCCAGCCTTCTGATCCCGCGTCCAGCATCCCTGATCCCCCGTCCAGCATTCCTACTGTCGACAGCTCTATGGAGGGAGCCCACACCGATCATATGGAGGACGACGATCAGACTGATCCTGCCCAGGCAAGAGGTAAGAGCGACCCTCCATGCGCTCCCCCGGGCGAGACGCGTATGGAGATTTGGACGGACGGGCCTATGAAGTAAGTTAATTAATTATTATATATTTCTCAAATGATTATATGTACATATATATTCATGAAAAATTATTATTGTATAGATATCGGCCTTCTGCAGTACAGAGACAGCTGGGGACATTTGTGAGGCAGAACTATGGTGAGCCTTGGCTCAACTACTCAGATGCTCCCGCAGATAGGAAGGCCTTTTGGTTCGCCCACTTCAAGGTAAAAAATTTGTTTATTTTTAAATTTTAATAATCATTTGTGTATATTATACAACTTTTGTATTTTACTTCTTGTAGAGGACCTATTTCTATCCACCACACCGGGCGGCGAGGATCGAAGGCCAATTTCCTGCCGTCATAGCCAAGCTCATCCGTGATGCGATCGACGACCAGAAGCGTCGTGATCGCGCCAGACGTTCGATCCAGGGTTGGATTACGCCAGAGCAGTGGACTGCGATGAAGGCTAGATTCAGCGAGCGCCAGTACCAGGAGCGGTCTGAGAAGGCCAAGGTGGCACGGTCGAGCGCCGGTAAGTGGTGTGGTGGCTCCATTCCGATGACGGAGCATTTTCGTCGTCTGGTACATTTCCTATGACGGACATTAATTTATATATAGTTCGATATAATGTTTAATACTAATAATAGATAATATATTTTAACAGGTAAAGAAGGGTAAGGACCCGAACATGGTGACCGTCTTCCTGGTCACCTATCGGAGGGCTGGGGACTTCATTGACGAGAGGGCGATGCAGGCATATGTACATTCTATTCAACTAATATTAACTGACTATAATTTAGAAAACAGGAAAATAGATATCAATATCGACTTTAGTAAATACTTACACGTTAGCAAACATGTTCTAGGCCGAGTTTGTTCGGCTACAGAAGGAGGCGGCTGATGCTGCTGCTGCTGCTAGTGCGCAAGCAGAGGGAGGGGCTGGTACTTCCTCCCAGCCGCCTGCAGAGCCATCGCCGGACGAGCTCTGGATGACTGCCGTTGGCGGTCTTCAGAAGGGTACGTACTACGGTACGAGATCCTACGGCGCGTATTTGGCTTCGGAGTCATCCCGGGCCCCCTCTGTCAGTGTGCAGTCTCCGACTACGCAGGCGTCGTCACGAGCTGAGGATGTTCGTCGTCAGATCAAGGAGCTGCGTCGCGAGTTGCAGCAGCAGATTTCTGATGCGGTCGAGCGACGATCCGACCCTCCGATCGTCACCGGACGATTTGATACGGTTGAGCGCAGTATACAGGAGCTGATGAGTCTGTATCAGGCTGCAGCTGCCAACTTGCAGACGCTCACCGAGTCTACGCAGCACACGAAGCGTAGACAGGTCGAGCTGGACGGATCGCAGAGGAGCCTTTCTCTCTCACTCGCTCAGTATACTGAGAAGGTGGTGAGTACCCTTGCTGCGCATGGTGAGCGACTGCGAGAGCTGGAGCAGGTACGTCCTCTGGGTCCATTGACGGCGCCGACTCAAGATACTGCACTGCCTCCGGCGCCGACTCCAGACATTGTACTGCCTCCTACTGTCCCTACGGTACAGCTCACCCAGGAGCAGTATGACTACATTCTATCCCAGTTGCGCGGCAGGGGTCCGCAGTGATTTTATTGGTTTTTTTTATGACTTGTATGTATTGGCCCTATGGGCAAATTGTTTATTCATACACTGTTGTTTATACACTTGGTGGGAGACTTTTTATCATCTTTCATTTTTATTTGACTCTATTGGATGTTTGTGAGGATGTGTGTCTGTGATATTTACTTTGCACTGCCTCCTATTTTTATTGTGATATTTACTTTGTGATATCTGTGACGGGATGACAAATATACCTACGCTGGGTTATAAGCGATGATTTGATATACAAAGGAGATGCTGCCGAAATTTTAAAAAATATATTGTGTATTTTTGTTATGATGTGTGTCTGTGTTTACAGTGAATATGAAATACAGTGTTCGGAACCATCGACAGTTTCGATTACTGTTGTATGTTTTATCTTGGATAGAAATAGCAACAGTTCAGGGTACACTTCTGAGAGATTCATTTTCATGTCCTTCACTTTCTCGGACGTCGTAAAGGTTCCCGAGAAGGTGAAGGACGTGAAGAGGAAGCTCTGAGAAGTGCACCCTGAATTGTTGCTCTTTCTATCAAAGATAAAACATACAACAGTAAGCGAAACTGTCGATGGTTCGAACACTGCACTTCACACACACTGTAAACACAGACACACAGCATAACAAAAATATCAATTATATTTTTTAAATTTTTTTTTATATTAGCGACGGATAGCGACGTTCTGCGACGTACTGCGACGTCACACAGACGTCGCTATACGTCGCTAACTAGCGACGTTACGTCGCTCGACGTCGCTAATATACGTCGCTACGTTGCCCACGTGGCCACATGGATGCCATGCCTCGTCATCATTTATAAACTTTTGAAGCGTCGCTAGTGGTCGCTTTACGTCGCAATGTTGGCGACGTACTTATACGTCGCTATCTATCGCTCATTTTGCGACGTCTAGCGACAATTAACTACGCAGTCGCAAATAGCGACGTTTGGCGACTAAATTGCCATCTGCGACTTGCCTATAAGCGACGTAGGTTTTTCGTCGCTAAATACGTCGCAAATCATTGTTAGCGACGTATTTCCTGTATTTAGCGACGTCTCCTGACGTCGCTAATCTGGATTATTTTAGTAGTGCTAGTCCAAAACATCAGATCAGCTATTAGCACCACCAGGGGCATCAACAGGCGGAGCATCAGCAGGTGGATCGATCAGATCAAAATAGACAGTCGTTGGATCAAAGAAGACAAAAGTCGGATCATCTTCAAGTCTCGGTCCGTTAAAAGCAGGATGACGAATGATAGTCGTCGGTGCAGTAGGATGATGAGCCATCGTCCTATGAATGCCAGCCTATTGCATTTCTCAAGACCTAAACCTGAGAAATATGACAGAACTTAGTGTCATCGTAGCGAGTCAGATCAGCCTGACGTTGTTGTTCCTGGATAGTGACAAAAGTATCGAACCGCTGATATAGCTCGTCAATAGTATGACGCGGGGCTGCAGGGGCTGGATCAGCTGGAGCATCTACTGGGGCTGCGATTGGAGCTGGATGAGGCAGAGAATCACTAGAAGGATGAGGGAATCTCCTAGACCTAAGTAGCTCTAAAGGCATTCTAGAGATGGGACAAGACTCTAAAGAAATATCAAATTTCTGGAAATTTGCCGTCAGATGCATAAGATAGAGGAGGTTACAACCTACCCTTTGACAATTGATCATAAGAGCTAACATAGTCTTGGAAAAGGAAAAGTAAATCCTAAAGTAAATATGATACATCGTAGATAGTTCAAAGTACGTAATCTCATTAGTAGATCCTGTCTAGGATAGAAGAGATAAAATGATGATACGATGTAACTCGTAGAAATGTTAGTTTAGGTTGCATGCAAATGACCGTTTCAGAAAAACCGGATCTGGATGGCACAATGCGACCTTGAACGATTCAAGTGTCATGCACCGTTAGGAAATTGAACTTTAATAATGTCGACAAGAGCATCACCGTTATTCGGCATTTGAAAATATTCGCTCAAGTCATCAAAATTAAACTCAAATTCCATCCCGCTGACAGAGTTATGGATACAGTCGTCTGATTCTTGCATGTTGCAATAAAACATACGAATTGTATTATCGTGAATATGATTGGAAACTTCTAAAAATTCACAAAGTCCTATGTTTTTAAAAATAATCAAATATTTCAAAAAGATGGTAAAATTTATCGTTTTACCTAAACAAATTTCCCGGTATTGGAAATGATCAAACCAATGGATAGATCTTTCTAGTGAAACAAATAGGTTTGAATCATAATCCTTATTATCATCAAGACGAGAGGGACTGAATAGATTAACAGGTTCGTATTCAGGCATAGAGGATGAGATAATATCCCTAGTTTTCTTTCTCTTAATGATTCTAGGCCCTATTACGAAAATAAGAGAGAAAAGAAAGAGTTATACCTAAAAAATGATCAAAGATGGAAGTGAATGCCTTCAGAACGCCTTAGATCCGAGGAATTTTAAGTTAAAAAGCTTGAGAAGGAGTATTCTAGGATCTAGGGTTTGGAAAATTAGAGTTCTGGAGCTCTTGGTCGACTGTTTTGGGGAAGAAGAAGAAGTGGAGGGGGATGCTGTTTTAAACTGTTGGTATATGGTAATATCTATTATCATCACAAAATTTTTTAAAATCAGTATTTTCGAATTTGCCGTCAATGATCACTTTAGATTCGAATATCATGAAGTCTTTTTTGTTTTGTACCTGTTTGCCTACGATAAAATGTTATACAAACTTTTTGTATATTAAACGTGTAAAGAGTACAATCGATTCCTAAATAGGAGATCTAAGTACAAAATTTCTAGGGAAGTGTGATGGTGGAGATCGAGCACTGCAGCGGCTCCTTTACTCCATTGACGATCTGACGATGAATTGAACTTGCTCTGGCTTTCTGGTGATTGTGACTGGAACTCTGGGTTACCAATCGACATGACCTCGAAGTTATGAAGATTTTGAAGCCTCTTTATCGAAGGAAACTCCTTCTATTTATAGCGGAGCACATATACGATGTGTAGAAAAACTGTACGTGGAGATATAAGAGAATCTTGAGGCTGCACGGTGAGGGCTGCTGCTAAGCTGTGTAACACCCAATTTTCCAGATGAGGGTAATTTTGAAATTTTGTAATTATAATTATTAATTATTGATATTTATTTCACATTATAATTTTTGGTGATTTTTAATTACTTTTAAACTATTTAAAAACTGGTTTAAGTCATGACTTATGATTTTGATGTGCTGTCAGTGAAACCTGAGAGACTACCTGACCTAGAGCCTAACCACGTCATTAGGATGATTTATTATCATTTTTAGCCTAGGGGTATTTTGGTCATTTTGACTTATTTGAATTATTTGGTGATTTAATGAATTGGTGAATTTTAGTTTGACTTTGACTTGTTGAGACTTAGTAGACTAGCCTAGAACCTAACCCTAGCTATGGTAACCCTAGTCTAACTTAGGTTAACCTACATTTAGTCATTAGAAACTAATTTTAGAATGAGGGGACTTGGTTTAGTGCATTTAAGTTATGGTTTATGGTTTCATGAAATAACTTATGGCTAAATGATTTATTTGACCATGACTTGGCCCATGGCCCATAACTAAAAGCCCTAACCCTAACCAAACCCTAAATGACCAGCCATAGGGATCCCCACCCTATATAAACACTTATTTTCTAGGACTTGCCTCCTTCTTTCATTCATTTCAACATTGAAAAAGAAAGGTATTTGTCCCTCTCCCAAAAATCCCCATAAATCCATTTTAATTTCTTTTTAGTCCTAGTTTCTTGCATTATAACCTAATTTCCTCCTATTTTTTGAATGTGAATTTTAATCCCAGCTTTGGGTCAATTTGGAGCTTTTGGCATCAAGAGGAAGAATCCCTCATTTGAAGCTTTTCCAAGCTTTTTTGCACACATAGGTAAAACCCTCTAAATTGTTTTAAATTTAGTTTTCTTTGCATGTAGGGCTAGATCTAGGAGCCCCCTAGGTGTCCCCAAAATTTGGATGGAATTCGTGTCCGTTTGGTATCCGTATCGGACACGTGTCATAGTGTCTCCTAGGTGTTTGATAAAATGCTTGTGAGAATTAAATGGTTTTATTTTCAAAAACTAATTGAATGGTAAAATAGGTTTTTATATGTAGATCACGAATCCATTTGACTGAGTTGACATTAGACACGTTTGGACACTGTTTTGGCACTTGGATACGCAGTACGAGATACCGCACGGGGCTCGTGCGGCTGCCCTGCTGCTCGACACTGATTGCGGACACGACACGCAATGATTTGACACCAAATTTTGTGGATACGTCCCCCTAGTGACTGACACAACACTTATAAAATTTCACACGACCTTGATATATGTGCACGAAGAAAATGCACGCACACTAATTTTTCATGCACTGTACACACAGAAAATTATTCACTGATACACACTATTTTCTTAGAAATGACACAGTGTGGATTTGTTGCAGGCTATAGGACACATTCCTCTACCCTAGGCGAACCTAGACACGTGACCATGAGACACGAGGACACGTGTGCCGTGTCCTAGACCTAAGTGAACGCGTGCACGACACTTGGTTCACTGCTTGTGCACTATTTCACTGATACTGCTATTTAGAGATTTTAACACTGTTTGCATAAGATTTTTGATACATGGACACACCTAGGATTGACACCTACCTAATAGATACCCTGCACAATCGATTTAAGTACTTGTGATTCGAATTTAGCATGAATCCCCCATTTTCTGATACTGTGTTCAGTTCAGAGTTTAATGTTATACTTTTTATTGTTATAATATGTAGATTGATGAGGTGATTATCATATAAGCATGCTGGGTTAGCCCTTAGGTTGTGGATTAGGTTGTCTTCATAAACTTGTATGGGCTTTTCATAACCTTAACAATTTACCTATATGCATAGGTTGCTCCCTGTTTCGAATGTTACAGTTGTGTGTGTGGATGTGTAGTAGGTTCAGGTTGAACTCAGTTCAGAGTGGGTTGATTTTTGATATCTAAAATTGTTAGGATTCATGGTCATGTAAAACTAAATTTTCGAAATTGTTTGGGATCATTGATTGAACTGTTTTCCTGCATATTTATGTATGAGTGTGTGCTACTACCAACAACATCACCTACACACTATTCACTATTGGTTCATGATAACTGAGACTTGCACACTATTATCACACACACTTTGTCTTGCCTTTTAGTTCAGTCATATAGAGACTACCCTGTTTTTCTTTTTACAGCATTCATTTCGACCATCCCTTTTTTCTCCAAGCCTGTGATGTTAGATGTATTTTTTCAGAATGCTTGTATAGGTCCCTGTATATTCAGGTTGCATGTATTATAGGTATGTAGGTGGGTTCATTGGGTGGTTGTGGGTTAGAGGTTAGCTCATGATGTGGTTGCATTGTATCAGCCCTTGACATGTGTATCAGTAATAGCATATACCCATTGATCATTATCCTACATTGTCTATATAGCCTTACACTCATATGCATTAGCTATATATAGTACTACACACACAGGCCCTTACTAACTCCCTATCTTGCATTTACACATTCACTGCATTGGAGTACAGATATTGAGTTCAGACCCAATTGAGCTCTGAACCCTCTGATACCTATGGTTGTGAGCATGTAGAGTATCACTCCTTCAATTCCTGCACCCTATTGGCCACTATTCATGATAACCTTCCATGTCCAGCTATATGGACATGTCCCACACTGTCCATTTACTATGGTTGAATTACCTATTGAATGTACATGTGAACTTATAGATTCAAGGTTTTAAACTGAAATGAGATTCAAATTGTATTTGGGATTGGAATTCATGAACTGTTGAATTAATCTCAGGTTTCTGAGAACCATTTGCTAAGAAATTCTACCACTAAATCTTGAGTTTGTACACTGTGGACACCCTCTACACTCACTGTCCTTTTACTATTTTACATTGAACCATTCTATACTATTTTTTCACTAACTGTCAATGGACCTCGGGTTCTTGATAACAATTTACTGAAAGTTTGTTATGCACTGTTTGAAAATCCTGAACACACTTCATCACTGTTAGCACTGTCAGTCATTATGAACCCAAATTCCTGAGAATTAAATCCATGTGAACTGTCCATACACCTATCCACTTCATTACATTTGATTACTGCACATTACCTATCATGCACAGCCATTGCATCCATAAATTCCTTCCCTGCCTACTAAATCACTGGAATTACTCATGTTCACACACCCTATCCACAGATTCACACACACAGACACACTGTTTTAAACTCACAAACATGGTACACACACAGTTTTGAACACACTGCCACTTTGTTCCTGAGTTTATTTTCCAGATTTTCCTTAGGGAAGTGCACTGTTTTCCTATTCTAGGATTCCCTTATAACGCACATTGATGTCCATATTGCCATGCCATATTGTTGTATTACTGAATTCCCTTCCCTGTTCATTTGATATGTGTGTACACACAGGTTTCATTTACCAGTTTTGGACTATTTTTCCTGGTTAACTGATTTCAGGATTCACTGTTTTCACTCTTATATATCACATACCATAACATCCCCCTTCCTATCTCTATATATATGAACATACATATATATATGTATATAAATATATGAGATATAATATAGATATATCCTATATATTATATGTTATGTGGGTGCTATTATATATATGGATATGTATATATGAATGTGTGGTATACCATAGTTAGCTTATAGGATATGTATATTCCATATTATATTATAGCTATGTCAATGAGTCATATAGGTTAGATATACTGTCATGTGTGTAATGTTATGGTTGGTTGTTAGGACATGATATTGCCTAGTAAGCCTAGATTAGTCTTGTTAGAACCTAGAAAGGCTTGTTAGACTTAGAATAGACTAGTTTGACTTAGGTTTGACTTGGGTAACTTAGACAGTTGACCAGGTTGACTTAGAGTTGACTTTGACCTAGATTGACCCAGAAATTATGTAGATTGCATCGTAGATTTCATTTACCTTGTTTTAAACACATTATAACCCATACTGCTTTGTTTAGGACATTGTGACTCTGGTGCAGACATCTGATATTATACTACTCTTTTTAGAGTAGCAGGCGAGTACATTCTCTGATAGTTCTCTCATTTATTTGTCAATTACTGTACTTCAGTTCTAGTTAGTTGTATGTGATTCTCTGTTACAATACGTGTGGATATTTTGGATTCATGTATACGACACACTTTTATTTTCTGGCCTCTA
The DNA here is from genome assembly GCA_029216955.1 of Iris pallida. Taxonomy (NCBI): domain Eukaryota; kingdom Viridiplantae; phylum Streptophyta; class Magnoliopsida; order Asparagales; family Iridaceae; genus Iris; species Iris pallida. The sequence goes on from JANAVB010009599.1 coordinate 11,603,445, forward strand.
TTACTGGTATCATCTCTATTACTGGAATAACCTACTGGAATCATTTAACTGGAATCATTTACTGGAATCATTTACTGGTATCATTATATTTTGGCTGGACTCATCTTGAATCAATGTGTCGGAATTCTGGATTCACTTGCTGGGAGGGGAAATACTAGAGTGAGACATGTAGACATACCCCAATCTGGAATCTTCCAACTGGAATCTACTGGAATGATAGCCATCTCACACCCGGCGCGGTGTGTGGTGTGTCGTATTACCTACAGCCGTTTACATGTCGAACTCGGTATTTTAAAACACACAGCTCGAGTATAGGCTGGACTCATCCTGGAATCGTTGATCACTATAATTGGAATCGTCCCTTACTAGATTCATCTTGTATTAGATTCATCCCGTACTGGATTTACATAGGTTTTACACTTGTTTACATTTTCTGTCTGGACCTTATATCATATTACCCTGGTTCAGCTAGTTCTATTTTTACAGTCTTCATTGCTATGATTCTTCTCTTGTTTAGTATTTACTTTCCTTGCACTTTATCTTCCTTTCTTACCATCACCTGAATATAAAATGCCATTTTCATCAATATAACTGTCTATAACTGTTGTATAGTTCTCTGTCATTTACTTGGGTTTTCTAGATAAGATGTGCTCGTTCCTGTCCTGACTGGACCTGTTGAAAATTTTGGATTACTTGCTGGGTCAGAATTCTGGATTCACTTGCTGGGAGGGGAAATACTAGAGTGAGACATGTAGACATACCCCAATCTGGAATCTCCCAACTGGAATCTACTCGAATGATAGCCATCTCACACCCGGCCAGGTGTATGGTGTGCCGTATTACCTACAGCCGTTTACATGTCGAACTCGGTATTTTGAAACACACAGCTCGAGTATAGGCTGGACTCATCCTGGAATCGTTGATCACTATAACTGGAATCGTCCCTTACTGGATTCATCTTGTATTATATTCATCCTGTACTGGATTTACATAGGTTTTATACTGGTTTACATTTTCTGTCTGGACCCTATATCATATTACCCTGGTTCAGCTAGTTCTATTTTTACAGTCTTCATTGCTATGATTCTTCTCTTGTTTAGTATTTACTTTTCTTGCACTTTATCTTCCTTTCTTACCATCACCTGAATATAAACTGCCATTTTTATCAATATAACTGTCTATAACTGTTGTATAGTTCTCTGTCATTTACTTGGGTTTTCTAGATAAGATGTGCTCGTTCCTGTCCTGACTGGACCTGTTAAAAATTTTACAGATGATTGCCCAGAGGACACATGCCCTATAGTTTACAGACCAGGAGATGGCTTAGCTACCTATGGCCCCGACACTCAGGAGTGATCGGGAGTTTAGCTAGTCTGTCTTATTTTAGTTTTCCTGTTTAGAAATGGAGTTGTATATATAGATTGAGACTTGGGATGTATTTGAGTTTGTTTGAGTTGTTGTTATTTTATTAGTAGTTTTGTTGTCTTCAAATTTTAGTTATATTTCGGTGTTATCTTATCGTACTTAGACTATGATTGAGTTACACCATATCTTATACTTGTCCTCCGTTCGGAGTTGATCATGATGAGTACACTATATACTGCATGAGTTGATGGTTAGTTAGAGACTTAGAACAGCGTTCTACCGCCGACACTGCGACGTAGGCTGGGTGCTGTTACATACTCGTACCCTCACAGCGGGTGCGGGTCGTGACACGTTTTTAGTGGTGGCCCATGCAGGTCGAGAGTCGCATTAGTACGACAGCGTGGTAGTACGGCGACTTAGTTGTACTGCTGCGAGCCTGCGATAGGATTGAGAGATAGGCTTTACCGGAGAGGCACTCAATCACAGTTAGGACTACTTGAGAAGATTCCTGGGATGGCCCTTAAGAATCTCATTATAAACTATCTTAAAATTTGATTCTGACAGTGTCTGTCTATCTTCCTTGTTCATCATTGAATTTGATTCTTGGTATTCATTATTGACTAGATTTTCTACCAAGATAACATTATGGGCTAGGTTGCCTCGGTTATGGAATCTAGAGTCTTCTACAGCCATATCAGCTGGTTGGGCGATGAGATAGAGTCTGATTTTGGATATATTTCTCGGGTATGGGAATTTAAGGTTTTCGTAGCAAAGCTAGCGGCAATGCAAAAATTTTAAATACCATGATTCTAGATGTATGTACATTAGTTGTGGACTCTAGGGATTATTGCAGCCATACTTTCTGGTGTGACAAGGATTCTGGTGACATGGTTCTGGATAGATGGGTATGATTATTAGATTGCAGGATAGATACCATATAGATAGTGCCCTAGAGAATTTGAATAGAATAGCAGGGTGGATATTACTTGAGTGTCATGGATTAGATAGAGGGAGCTAGGCCATCTGTAGCGCAGCACCGTGCCCCGCACCAACAGAGGGATACAACCCAGAGGGGCAGGGCTTCTGTGCTGACAATCGAGTAGACCGACGCTACGGGTGACGGGTTAGCAGGTCTGTCTTCCTGTTCTTCTATCCATCTTATTGTGTGATTCCATTAGTACCTGCCAGGATATTGCTTGTGATTGTCTAGATAGCGTAGCTACCCTGTTCGAGACCGTGAAATCACGACCAGTAGGATTGTGTTGCTTCGACTTTGATTTGATGGGGGTTGACCTAGGGGGGATGCGATCATTTTAATTTCGAGGACGAAATTTTTCTAAGGTGGGTAGGATTGTAACACCCAGTTTTCCAGATGAGGGTAATTTTGAAATTTTGTAATTATAATTATTAATTATTGATATTTATTTCATATTATAATTTTTGGTAATTTTAATTAATTTTAAACTATTTAAAAACTAGTTTAAGTCATGACTTGTGATTTTGATGTGCTGTCAGTGAAACCTGAGAGACTGCCTGACCTAGAGCCTAACCACGTCATTAAGATGATTTATTATCATTTTTAGCCTAGGGGCATTTTGGTCATTTTGACTTATTTGAATTATTTGGTGATTTAATGAATTGGTGAATTCTAGTTTGACTTTGACTTGTTGAGACTTAGTGGACTAGCCTAGAACCTAATCCTAGCTATGGTAACCCTAGTCTAACTTAGGTTAACCTACATTAGTCATTAGAAACTAATTTTAGAATGAGGGGACTTGGTTTAGTGCATTTAAGTCATGGTTTATTGTTTCATGAAATGACTTATGGCTAAATGATTTATTTGACCATGACTTGGCCCATGGCCCATAACTAGAAGCCCTAACCCTAACCAAACCCTAAATGACGAGCCATAGGGATCCCCACCCTATGTAAACACTTATTTTCTAGGGTTTGCCTCCTTCTTTCATTCATTTCAATATTGGAAAAAGAAAGTTATTTGTCCTCTCTCCCAAAAATCCCCATAAATCCATTTTAATTCCTTTTTTAGTCCAAGTTTCTTGCATTAGAACCTAATATCCTCCTATTTTCTGAATGTGAATTTTAATCCCAGCTTTGGGTCAATTTGGAGGTTTTGGCATCAAGAGGAAGAATCCCCCATTTGAAGCATTTCTAAGCTTTTTGCACACATAGGTAAAACCCTCTAAATTGTTTTAAATTTTAGTTTTCTTTGCATGTAGGGCTAGATCTAGGAGCCCCCTTGGTGTCCCCAAAATTTGGATGGAATTTGTGTCCGTTTGGTGTCTGTATCGGACACGTGTCATAGTGTCTCCTAGGTGTTTGATGAAATGCTTGTGAGAATTAAATGGTTTTATTTTCAAAAACTAATTGAATGGAAAAATAGGTTTTTATATGTAGATCACGAATCCATTTGACTGAGTTGACATTAGACACGTTTGGACACTGTTTTGGCACTTAGACACGCAGCACGAGACACCGTACGGAGCTCGTGCGGCTGCCCTGCTGTTCGACACTGATTGCGGACACGACAAGCAATGATTTAACACCAAATTTTGTGGACACGTCCCCCTAGTGACTGACACAACACTTGTAAAATTTCATACGACCTTGATATGTGTGCACGAAGAAAGCGCACGTGTACTGATTTTTCATCGCACTGTACACACAGAAAATTGTTCACTGATATGCACTGTTTTCTTGGACACGACACAGTGTGGATTCGTTGCAGGCTGTGGGAAACATTCCCCAACCCTAGGCAAACCTAGACACGTGACCACGAGAAACGAGGACACGTGTGCCGTGTCCTAGAACTAAGTGAACGCGTGTACGACACTTGGTTTACTGCTTGCGCACTGTTTTACTGATACTGCTATTTCAGAGATTTCAACACTGTTTGCATGAGATTTTTGACACGTGGACACACCTAGGATTGACACCTACCTAACAGACACCCTGCACAATCGATTTAAGTACTTGTGATTCGAATTTAGCATAAATCCCCCATTTTCTGATACTGTATTCAGTTTAGAGTTTAATGTTATACCTTTTATTGTTATAATATGTAGATTGATGAGGTGATTATCATATAAGCATGCTGGGTTAGCCCTTAGTTTGTGGATTAGGTTGTCTTCAGTAAACTTGTATGGGCTTTTCATAACCTGAACAATTTACCCATATGCATAGGTTGCTCCCTGTTTCGAATGTTACAGTTGTGTGTGTGGATATGTAGTAGGTTCAGGTTGAACTCAGTTCAGAGTGGGTTGATTTTTGATATCTAAAATTGTTAGGATTCATGGTCATGTAAAACTGAATTTTCGAAATTGTTTGGGATCATTGATTGAACTGTTTTCCTGCATATTCATGTATGAGTGTGTGCTACTACCTACAACATCACCTACATACTATTCACTGGTGGTTCATGATAACTGAGACTTGCACACTATTATCACACACACTTTGCCTTGCCCTTTAGTTCAGTCATATCCTGTTTTTCTTTTATTGCATTCATTTCGACCACCCCTTTTTTTCTCCAAGCCTGTGATGTTAGATGTATGTTTTCAGGATGCTTGTATAGGTCCTTGTATATTTAGGTTGCATCTATTATAGGTATGTAGGTGGGTTCATTGGGTGGTTGTGGGTTAGAGGTTAGCTCATGATGTGGTTGCATTGTATCAGCCCTTGACATGTGTATCAGTCATAGCATATACCCATTGATCATTATCCTACATTGTTTATATAGCCTTACACTCATATGCATTAGCTATATATACTACTACACATACAGGCCCTTACCAACTCCCTATCTTGCATTCACACATTCACTGCATTGGAGTACAGATATTGAGTTCAGACCCAATTGAGCTCTGAACCCTCTGATACCTATGGTTGTGAGCATGTAGAGTATCACTCCTTCAATTCCTGCACCCTATTGGCCACTATTCATGATAACCTTCCATGTCCAGCTACATGGACATGTCCCACACTGTCCATTTACTGTGGTTGAATTACCTATTGAATGTACCTGTGAACTTATAGATTCAAGGTTTTAAACTGACATGAGATTCAAATTGTGTTTGGGATTGGAATTCATGAACTGTTGAATTAATCTCAGGTTCCTGAGAACCATTTGCTAAGAAATTCTAGCACTAAATCTTGAGTTTGTACACTGTGGACACCCTCTACACTCACTGTCCTTTCACTGTTTTACATTGAACCATTCTACACTATTTTTTCACTAACTGTCAATTGACCTCGGGTTTTTGATAACAATTTACTGAAAGTTTGTTATGCACTGTTTGAAAATCCTGAACACACTCCCTCACTGTTAGCACTGTCAGTCATTATGAACCCAAATTCCTGAGAATTAAATCTATATGAACTGTCCATACACCTATCCACTTCATTACATTTGATTACTATACATTACCTATCATGCACAGCCATTGCATCCTTAAATTCCTCTCCTGCCTACTAAATCACTGGAATTACTCATATTTACACACCCTATCCACAGATTCACACACACAGACACACTGTTTTAAACTCACAAACATGGTACACACACACACAGTTTTGAACACACTGCCACTTTGTTCCTGAGTTTATTTTCCAAATTTTCCTTAGGGAAGTACACTGTTTTCCTATTCTAGGATTCCCTCATAACCCACATTGATGTCCATATTGCCATGCCACATTGTTGTATTACTGAATTCCCTTCTCTGTTCATTTGATATGTGTGTGCACACAGGTTTCATTTTCCAGTTTTGGACTATTTTTCCTGGTTAACTGATTTCAGGATTCACTGTTTTCACTCTCATGTATCACACACCATAACATCCCCCTTCCTATCTCTATATATGTGTACATACATATATACATGTATATAAATATATGAGATATAATATAGATATATCCTATATATTATATGTTATGTGGGTGCTATTATATATATGGATATGTATATATGAATGTGTGGTATACCATAGTTAGCTTATAGGTTATGTATATTCCATATTATATTATAGCCATGTCAATGTATAATATAGGTTAGATATACAGTCATGTGTGTAATGTTATGGTTGGTTGTTAGGGCATGATATTGCCTAGTAAGCCTAGATTAGTCTTGTTAGAACCTAGAATGGCTTGTTAGACTTAGAATAGACTAGTTTGACTTAGGATTGACTTGGGTAACCTAGACAGTTGACCAGGTTGACTTAGAGTTGACTTTGACCTAGATTGACCCAGAAATCATGTAGATTGCATCGTAGATTTCATTTACCTTGTTTTAAACACATTATAACCCATACTGCTTTGTTTAGGACATTGTGACTCTGGTGCAGACATCTGATATTATACTACTCTTTTCAGAGTAGCAGACGAGTACATTCTCTGATAGTTCTCTCATTTACTTGTCAATTACTGTACTTCAGTTCTAGTTAGTTGTATGCGATTCTCTGTTACAACTACGTGTGGATATTTCTGGATTCATGTATACGACACACTTTTATTTTCTGGCCTCTATTACTGGTATCATCTCTATTACTGGAATCACCTACTGGAATCATTTAACTGGAATCATTTACTAGAATCATTTACTGGTATCATTATGTTTTGGCTGGACTCATCTTGAATCAATGTGTCAGAATTTTGGATTTACTTGCTGGGAGGGGAAATACTAGAGTGAGACATGTAGACATACCCCAATCTGGAATCTCCCAACTGGAATCTACTGGAATGATAGCCATCTCACACCCGGCCAGGTGTGTGGTGTGCCGTATTACCTACAGTCGTTTACATGTCGAAATCGGTATTTTAAAATACACAGCTCGAGTATAGGCTGGACTCACCCTGGAATCGTTGATCACTATAACTGGAATCGTCCCTTACTGGATTCATCTTGTATTAGATTCATCCCGTACTGGATTTACATAGGTTTTACACTATTTTACATTTTCTGTCTGGACCTTTTATCATATTACCCTGGTTCAGCTAGTTCTATTTTTACAGTCTTCATTGCTATGATTCTTCTCTTGTTTAGTATTTACTTTCCTTGCACTTTATCTCCCTTTCTTACCATCACCTGAATATAAACTGCCATTTTTATCAATATAACTATCTATAACTGCTGTATAGTTCTCTGTCATTTACTTGGGTTTTCTAGATGAGATGTGCTCGTTCCTGTCCTGACTGGACCTGTTGAAAATTTTACAGATGATTGCCCAGAGGACACATGCCCTACAGTTTACAGACCAGGAGATGGCTTAGCTACCTATGGCCCCGACACTCAGGAGTGATCGGGAGTTTAGCTAGTCTGTCTTGTTTTAGTTTTCCTGTTTAGAACTGGAGTTGTATATAGAGATTGAGACTTGGGATGTATTTGAGTTTGTTTGAGTTGTTGTTATTTTATTAGTAGTTTTGTTGTTTTCAAATCTTAGTTATATTTCGGTGTTATCTTATCGTGCTTAGACTGTGATTGAGTTACACCATATCTTATACTTGTCCTCCGGTTAGTTAGAGACTTAGAACAACGTTCTACCGCCGACACTGCGACGTAGGCTGGGCGCTGTTACGTACTCGTACCCTCACAGCGGGTGCGGGTCGTGACACATTTTTAGTGGTGGCCCATGCAGGTCGAGAGTCGCATTAGTGCGATATCATGGTAGTACGGCGACTTAGTTGTACTGCTGCGAGCCTGCGATAGGATTGAGAGATAGGCTTTACCGGAGAGGAACTCAATCACAGTTAGGACTACTTGAGAAGATTCCTGGGATGACCCTTGAGAATCTTATTATAAACTATCTTAAAATTTGATTCTGACAGTATCTGTCTATCTTCCTTGTTCATCGTTGAATTTGATTCTTGTTATTCATTATTGACTTGATTTTCTACCAAGATAACATTATGTGCTAGGTTGCCTCGGTCATGGAATCTAGAGTCTTCTACATCCATATCAGCTGGTTGGGCGATGAGATAGAGTCTGATTTTGGATATATTTCTCGGTTGTAGGAATTTAAGGTTTTCGCAGCCAAGCTAGCGGCAATGCGAAAATTTTAAATACCATGATTCTAGATGTATGTACATTAGTTGTGGACTCTATGGATTATTGCAGCCATACTTACTGGTGTGACAAGGATTCTGGTGACTTGGTTCTGGATAGATGGGTATGATTATTAGATTACAGGATAGATACCATATAGATGGTGCCCTAGGGAATTTGAGTGGAATAGCAGGGTGGATATTACTTGAGTGTCATGGATTAGATAGAGGGAGCTAGGCCACCTGTAGCGCAGCACCGTGCCACGCACCAACAGAGGGATACACCCCAGAGGGGCAGGGCTTCTGTGCTGACAGTCGAGTAGACCGACGCTACGGGTGACGGGTTAGCAGGTCTGTCTTCCTATTCTTCTTTCTATCTTATTGTGTGATTCCATTAGTACCTGCCAGGATATTGCTTGTGATTGCCTAGATAGCGTAGCTACCCTGTTCGAGACCGTGAAATCACGACCAGTAGGATTGTGTTGCTTCGACTTTGATTTGCGATCATTTTAATTTCGAGGATAAAATTTTTCTAAGGTGGGTAGGATTGTAACACCCAGTTTTCCAGATGAGGGTAATTTTGAAATTTTGTAATTATATTTATTAATTATTGATATTTATTTCACATTATAATTTTTGGTGATTTTTAATTACTTTTAAACTATTTAAAAACTGGTTTAAGTCATGACTTATGATTTTGATGTGCTGTCAGTGAAACCTGAGAGACTGCCTGACCTAGATCCTAACCACGTCATTAGGATGATTTATTATCATTTTTAGCCTAGGGATATTTTGGTCATTTTGACTTATTTGAATTATTTGGTGATTTAATGAATTGGTGAATTCTAGTTTGACTTTGACTTGTTGAGACTTAGTGGACTAGCCTAGAACCTAACCCTAGCTATGGTAACCCTAGTCTAACTTAGGTTAACCTAAATTTAGTCATTAGAAACTAATTTTAGAATGTGGGGACTTGGTTTAGTGCATTTAAGTCATGGTTTATGGTTTCATGAAATGACTTATGGCTAAATGATTTATTTGACCATGACTTGGCCCATGGCCCATAACTAGAAGCCCTAACCCTAACCAAACCCTAAATGACCAGCCATAGGGAACCCACCCTATATAAACACTTATTTTCTAGGGCTTCCCTCCTTCTTTCATTCATTTCAACATTGAAAAAAGAAAGGTATTTGTCCCTCTCCCAAAAATCTCCATAAATCCATTTTAATTCCTTTTTAGTCCTAGTTTCTTGCATTAGAACCTAATTTCCTCCTATTTTCTGAATGTGAAATTTAATCCCAGCTTTGGGTCAATTTGGAGCTTTTGGCATCAAGAGGAAGAATCCCCCATTTGAAGCTTTTCCAAGCTTTTTGCACACATAGGTAAAACCCTCTAAATTGTTTTAAATTTCAGTTTTCTTTGCATGTGGGGCTAGATCTAGGATGCCCCTAGGTATCCCCGAAATTTGGATGGAATTCGTGTCCGTTTGGTGTCCGTATCGGACACGTGTCATAGTGTCTCCTAGGTATTTGATGAAATACTTGTGAGAATTAAATGGTTTTATTTTCCAAAACTAATTGAATGGAAAAATAGGTTTTTATATGTATATCACAAATCCATTTGACTGAGTTAACATTAGACACTTTTGGACACTGTTTTGGCACTTGGACACGCAGTACGAGACACCGCACGGGGCTCGTACGGCTGTCCTGCTGCTCGACACTGATTGCGGACACGACAAGCAATGATTTGACACCAAATTTTGTGGATACGTCCCCCTAGTGACTGAAACAACACTTGTAAAATTTCACACGACCTTGATATGTGTGCACGAAGAAAACGCACGCGTACTGATTTTTTACGCACTATACACACAGGAAATTGTTCACTGATACGTACTGTTTTCTTGGACACGACACAGTGTGGATTCGTTGCAGGCTGTGGGACACATTCCCCTACCCTAGGTAAACCTAGACACGTGACCACGAGACACGAGGACACGTGTGCCGTGTCCTAGACCTAAGTGAACGCGAGTACGATACTTGGTTCACTGCTTGTGCACTGTTTTACTGATACTGCTATTTCAGAGATTTCAACACTGTTTGTATGAGATTTTTGACACGTGGACACACCTAGGATTGACACCTACCTAACAGACACCCTGCACAATCGATTTAAGTACTTGTGATTCGAATTTAGCATGAATCCTTCATTTTCTGATACTGTGTTCAGTTCAGAGTTTAATGTTATACCTTTTATTGTTATAATATGTAGATTGATGAGGTGATTATCATATAAGCATGCTGGGTTAGCCCTTAGGTTGTGGATTAGGTTGTCTTCATAAACTTGTATGGGCTTTTCATAACCTGAACAATTTACCCATATGCATAGGTTGCTCCCTGTTTCGAATGTTACAGTTGTGTGTGCGGATGTGTAGTAGGTTCAGGTTGAACTCAGTTCATAGTGGGTTGATTTTTGATATCTAAAATTGTTAGGATTCATGGTCATGTAAAACTGAATTTTCGAAATTGTTCGGGATCATTGATTGAACTGTTTTCCTGCATATTCATGTATGAGTGTGTGCTACTACCTACAACATCACCTACACACTATTCACTATTGGTTTATGATAACTGAGACTTGCACACTATTATCACACACACTTTGCCTTGCCCTTTAGTTCAGTCATATAGAGACTGCCCTGTTTTTCTTTTTACTACATTCATTTCGACCACCCCTTTTTTTCTCCAAGCCTGTGATGTTAGATGTATGTTTTCAGGATGCTTGTATAGGTCCTTGTATATTCAGGTTGCATGTATTATAGGTATATAGGTGGGTTCATTGGGTGGTTGTGGGTTAGAGGTTAGCTCATGATGTGGTTGCATTGTATCAGCCCTTGACATGTGTATCAGTCATAGCATACCCATTGATCATTATCCTACATTGTCTATATAGCCTTACACTCATATACATTAGCTATATATACTACTACACTCACAGGCCCTTACCAACTCCTTATCTTACATTCACACATTCACTGCATTGGAGTACAGATATTGAGTTCAGACCCAATTGAGCTCTGAACCCTCTGATACCTATGGTTGTGAGCATGTAGAGTATCACTCCTTCAATTCCTGTACCCTATTGGCCACTATTCATGAAAACCTTCCATGTCCAGCTACATGGACATGTCCCACACTGTCCATTTACTATGGTTGAATTACCTATTGAATGTACCTGTGAACTTATAGATTCAAGGTTTTAAACTGAAATGAGATTCAAATTGTGTTTGGGATTGGAATTCATGAACTGTTGAATTAATCTCAGGTTCCTGGGAACCATTTGCTAAGAAATTCTAGCACTAAATCTTGAGTTTGTACACTGTGGACACCCTCTACACTCACTGTCCTTTCACTGTTTTACATTGAACCATTCTACACTATTTTTTCACTAACTGTCAATTGACCTCGGGTTCTTGATAACAATTTACTGAAAGTTTGTTATGCACTGTTTGAAAATCCTGAACACACTCCCTCACTGTTAGCACTGTCAGTCATTATGAACCCAAATTCCTGAGAATTAAATCATGTGAACTGTCCATACACCTATCCACTTCATTACATTTGATTACTGCACATTACCTATCATGTACAACGATTGCATCCTTAAATTCCTTCCCTGCCTACTAAATCACTAGAATTACTCATGTTCACACACCCTATCCACAGATTCACACACACAGACACACTATTTTAAACTCACAAACATGGTACACACACACAGTTTTGAACACACTGCCACTTTGTTCCTGAGTTTATTTTCCAGATTTTCCTTAGGGAAGTGCACTGTTTTCCTATTCTAGGATTCCCTCATAACCCACATTGATGTCCATATTGCCATGCCACATTGTTGTATTACTGAATTCCCTTTCCTGTTCATTCGATATGCGTGTACACACAGGTTTCATTTACCAGTTTTGGACTGTTTTTCCTGGTTAACTGATTTCAGGATTCACTGTTTTCACTCTCATGTATCACACACCATAACATCCCCCTTCCTATCTCTATATATGTGTACATACATATATACATGTATATAAATATATGAGATATAATATAGATATATCCTATATATTATATGTTATGTGGGTGCTATTATATATATGGATATGTATATATGAATGTGTGGTATACCATACTTAGCTTATAGGTTATGTATATTCCATATTATATTATAGCCATGTCAATGTGTAATATAGGTTAGATATACTGTCATGTGTGTAATGTTATGGTTGGTTGTTAGGGCATGATATTGCCTAGTAAGCCTAGATTAGTCTTGTTAGAACCTAGAATGGCTTGTTAGACTTAGAATAGACTAGTTTGACTTAGGTTTGACTTGGGTAACCTAGACAGTTGAGCAGGTTGACTTAGAGTTGACTTTGACCTAGATTGACCCAAAAATCATGTAGATTGCATCGTAGATTTCATTTACCTTGTTTTAAACACATTATAACCCATGCTACTTTGTTTAGGACATTGTGACTCTGGTGCAGACATCTGATATTATACTACTCTTTTCAGAGTAGCAGGCGAGTACATTCTCTGATAGTTCTCTCATTTCCTTGTCAATTATTGTACTTCAGTTCTAGTTAGTTGTATATGATTCTCTGTTTCAACACGTGTGTATATTTCTGGATTCATGTATACGACACACTTTTATTTTCTGGCCTCTATTACTGGTATCATCTCTATTACTGGAATCACCTATTGGAATCATTTAACTGGAATCATTTACTGGAATCATTTACTGGTATCATTATATTTTGGCTGGGCTTATCTTGAATTAATATGTCGGAATTCTGGATTCACTTGCTGGGAGGGGAAATACTAGAGTGAGACATATAGACATACCCTAATCTGGAATCTTCCAACTAGAATCTACTAGAATGATAGCTATCTCACATCCGGCCAGGTGTGTGGTGTGCCGTATTACCTACAGCCATTTACATGTCGAACTCGGTATTTTAAAACACACAGCTAGAGTATAGGCTGGACTCACCTTGGAATCGTTGATCACTATAACTGGAATCGTCCCTTACTGGATTCATCTTGTATTAGATTCATCCCGTACTGGATTTACATAGGTTTTACACTGGTTTACATTTTAAGTCTGGACCTTATATCATATTACCCTGGTTCAGCTAGTTCTATTTTTACAGTCTTCATTGCTATGATTCTTCTCTTGTTTAGTATTTACTTTCCTTGCACTTTATCTCTCTTTTTTACTATTGCCTGAATATAAACTGCCATTTTCATCAATATAACTGTCTATAACTGCTGTATAGTTCTCTGTCATTTATTTGGGTTTTCTAGATGAGATGTGCTCGTTCCTATCCTGACTGGACCTGTTGAAAATTTTACAGATGATTGCCCAGAGGACACATGCCCTACAGTTTACAGACCAGGAGATGGCTTAGCTACCTATGGCCCCGACACTCAGGAGTGATCGGAGTTTAGCTAGTCTGTCTTGTTTTAGTTTTCTTGTTTAGAACGGGAGTTGTATATAGAGATTGAGACTTGGGATGTATTTGAGTTTGTTTGAGTTGTTGTTATTTTATTAGTAGTTTTGTTGTCTTCAAATTCTTAGTTATATTTCGGTGTTATCTTATCGTGCTTAGACTGTAATTGAGTTACACCATATCTTATACTTGTCTTCCGTTCAGAGTTGATCTTGATGAGTACACTATATACTGTATGAGTTGATGGTTAGTTAGAGACTTAGAACAGCGTTCTACCGCCGACACTGCGGCGTAGACTGGGCGCTGTTACGTACTCGTACCCTCACAGCGGGTGCGGGTCGTGACAAGCTGACACGTAGTGGATGCTGGAATTCTCTTTTATTAAGATCTTGGGGAGTTATCAACATAACGACACACGACGTGCATTTAGTGTTGATTTGATGAACCTGAGTAGATTCTGTTCCTATCTTCGAAGTTGGATTTTGTCCTTATCTTAGAGGGCCATTGGTTTAAACAAACCGACTGGATATGGCCTACATCCATAGGAACAAACTCCGTCCTTATCCGTAGTTTAAACAAACCGATAGGATATTTCTCTTATCAATAGAATCAAACTATGTTCTATCTTAAGAGCGGTGGTTTAAGCAAACCGATTGGGTGATATCTGACAAGATATAAGTACCCGTTGGTGGCCACGTGGGATAATGTTATCTTACAGGATCGCGCATCTATACGAGCTGTGCTTCTGGTGAGGCTTCGATGTCATTGCACTTTTGGGCGACGAGTATACCATATTTTCAAACACGATGGGGTCACTGCGCTTCAGGGCGACGAGGAGACTGTGCTTCCGGTGATGGAGTCAATACGCTTTGGAGCGACGAGTAGACTGTGTTTTGAAGACGACGGAGTCACTACACTTTTGGGCAATGAGTAGACTGTGTGCTTTGGGGCGACGAGGAGACTGTGTTTCGAAGACGGCAGAGTCACTGTTCTTTGAAGTGACGAGTAGACTATGTTTCAAAGACGACGGAGTCACTGCACTTTTGGGCGACAAGGAGACTTGTGCTTGAGGTAACAAAGTGTCAGCTGAAGGAGCCATTGAACGGACTACCTCTGAGTGGGATGGAAGGAGTTGTGCCTCTGGGTTAAAGCAAGGGAGCTGCACTTCTGAGTCGAACCGAAGTGACTGTGCTTCTGAGTCGAACTGAAGTGGCTGCACTTCTAAGTCTGAAGGAGCTAGTTTCGTCGAAGTCATAAGAGCAATTTAATGACTCCTCTTTTAACGGATGAGTCAGTCATCCTCTTCTTTAATTACCGTCGTCATTTGGGGAATTCAAGAAGTTTGTGGCCTAGGATTCAGTCAAACGAACCTATTAAATGGTATTTATTATGCTGAGTCCTAGGTTCATCCCATTAATTTGGAGGTCTTTGACCGGTTGACACATGGAATTTGGGGTTGGACCACACTTACCCTTTATAAAGGGGAGCTTTTCTGAAGAGTTACGTCCACTGTTTCTTAGCATTCCCACCGTCATGCTCGATCCTGACTTGGTTTCGAACGGCCATTGGCCTTGCACAAGTTGACTGTTGGTTGTGGATCTCTTCGTTCAAAGAAACTATGTCCTTGTAGAAGAACTACTACTGAATTTTGAGATACACTTGAGCGTTTGGCATGAGAAGTTTGAACCGGAACAACATCATGAAGGTCTTCGAGATCTAAGCTTCCGGGTTTGGATTGATTGCCAATTCGAAGAGCCACAGGTTGTGCTCTGCCCTGATCAAAAGTCGCAGTAGTGTGGCGAGCAAGAGCTACGTTCAGGCTCGGGCCAATGGCTATTTCATTAGTCATATTGGAGTTTCCTCTGTGTCTGGCTAGGAAGTGGCTTGCTCTAACAAGGAAGTGACTTGCTCTGACGAGCTGCACGTCTGATGGGCTGCGCACTTTCTCAAGATTGCGCCCTTTTAGACTTTTATATGTAATCATGAAGAATCTGTAATGGATCTTTGTAAACATGATTTTAATAAAGAACTTTTTATGCACTATCTTTGTCTGTTGTGACTTTTTATTATTGTCTGCACTTTTTGGATACCTGCACTTTTATGAAGTTTATATGTAGCGACTATTTAACCCCTGCGCTTTTGTCAAGTCTGCACTTTTTTATGCTTCTACAAGACCCCCTTCAAAGTGTTTCAAACTTGACTCAAGCTCGGAATACTTTGAACAGAGGCATGATACGTGTCCTTTGCCAACGAATGCCAAGCACACTTGCTGATAGGCTCTCGTCACGCTTAGCCTTCCGCATTAAATGTCTTGAGCCGTCGTTTCATTAAAAGTTGATCAAAACTCCTCATTTCTCGGGAACGACCATCATGATCTCAACTCTCAATTCCGACGTCGTTCGAAGAGTTTCTTCGAGCATGAAGCATTTTATCTTCTTTTGCTTATATGGCTCCCTATAAGTAGGGGCTATTTGGATAGAGAAAAGCTTTCTTTCTTTTTTCTTCCAATAGAATCTTTTTTTGTTAGAGGTTTCTTCTTCCTTCGAACCCTAGCTTTTCTGCCATGGCTTCCTAGAAATCAAGAACCACGAATGCTCCTACGACGAGCTCCAAGAAGGCCAACGGGAAAGTGGCTAGCCCTAGTCTAGCTAGGGAAGCTACGACGAATGCGAGACAGACTAGAGTGTCCATGGCGATGCAAGTTAGAGAGGCCACGACAAGCACTCGACAGGCTAAAGGGAAGCAGTTAGCCTCAGAAGCCGTCGTCATTGAGCAAGCTCCTATCGTAGGAGTCTTGGTGCACGGTGACGTGCTGCCACCGGTTGCTAGTAGGTGTCCGATCGTCATTAACATCTTGGTTTGCTGATGCATATGAGTGTCGACTCTTAGAAGCGTCGTCTTGAAGATATGCTAATGCTTTTTCTTACTGATGCGCATGGGTGCCATTTTTCGGATTGGCATTCCCAAAATGTGCTAACACTTTATCAACCGATGCGCATAGTCGTTACCTTTTACAAAGTAACGACTATAGATGTGCTGAAGCTTTCTGTAGGCGCGTAGCCAGTGTCCATACGCAGCTCTTTTCACAAGGTACCTATGCGGATGCTTGTTGGCTGACGCATGGTACGACTTTGGTCGTGCCTACGCGGATGTTCGCACACTGACTGTGTGAATGCTCTCCTTTTACGGCGTAGTACTTTTGCTTTCTATTTTTGCAGAAGATATTTTGCATTTTTTTGAGACACTTTGTTTATGTGAAGTTTCTGTGTCCGCGTCCTTCTTCGGAGATATCCTTAGGAAATCGGCGGACTGTGCCCTGGGCATAAACGTCAATGAGGCCCTCACCAATCCTGCCATGCAGCTGATTGCCTAAGGTCAACCGAAAGGGTGACTAGCAATGATACAGGATCAACAGCCCGTATAGTTCCATCGTATGATGGATCGAGGCAAGTTGTCTCTCCCCTCTGATACTGTTAAGATGCTGAAACCTTTGTTCCTTTTTGGTGATTAGTTGGTTCTAGAAAAGACCAAGCTCCTGAAGATAAATGAAAACTGGTACTTCGAGAATGACGGTCTTTCTTGGTACGTTCCGTCAGTCAACCGACACCTTTTGCTCTAAGTTTTCTTTTGCTTGGCTGAAAAGCATATCATGAAATGGGATCTGACCCCGAAGCGAGGGGGTTTAATGACCGGCCATATTGAAGTAGATGGATATTCTAATTAGAGGGATTCTTTCAAGAGTGCACCTGATAGTCCATCATGCACGTACGTGTGTTACTCTCCGGTCGTCTGCTCGGTGACTTTACCACGGAGGTGCATCCATTCCGGGCCTCCTTTCTTGCTAATAGGCTTCTGGCCACGTGCTTTACATATCCGAAGGAGGTCTTCCGTGTCGAAGGTTGGATCCATCCTAGGGCAGAATGGCGTGAACTCACCCAATGGGTATTGGGTAGGTTCAAAAAGGACTTGCTAGGTACGGGCCTACGTCATCCCATCAGGGCCATCGAGTATGGTATAAAGATCAATCGGCCTTTGTTCATAGCCTTATTTTAACTATTTAAACAACATACTGGGACTTTCTTCACCCCTCGGAGAGATGAGCTTGGCCCTCCATGAGATGCGCGCCATCTCGAAGCTGTCGTGGGGGGATGAGCCATATGAGGAATATACCCTTTGCAAGGAGGAGTTTTTGGTGTTGGAGAACAAATATCCTGAAATGATGGCTGTGGACAAAGAATTGCTTTTCCACCATAAAGCATCCGTCGATGCCGGAGATGGTTCATTTCATCGTGCGTAGGGTATATACCACTGACGAAGTAAACGATCTGATGGCTGAACAGGGGTATCTGCTCCCTCAGTAGATGCCGAAGGAAAGCCCACCTCTACTGTACACACCTACTTTTGTCAGAATCTGACTGTTTTAAGTCTGAAAGAAATATTAGCCGCCTTTCTGATGATATAGCTGCAAAAAGCCATGGTTCCAGGAGGTTCTAGGACCACGAGACGGATTGGTCGGGAACTTATTCTGCCAGCTGTGAGGCTGGCCTTCAAACACTTCTTAGCTCTCATGTCGGCTATGGTATGTGACATCTTGCGAGGTCTGCAGGAGTTCTCCCAGAGGACAATAGAATGCAGTGGGGAGAATGATGAATTCCCTTGGGTTGCACTCCCTTACCATTACTTGATGGGTTGGTTGGCATTACACCGCCCTAGTTTGATAGTCCCCAACACTCTCGATGGTTACGAGAAAGGGGATGCGACACTGCGTAACTATCATCGCATGAAATGACCCCATTAGGATGTCCCCGTCTGTAGGTGGATGTTGGGCCGTTTAGACGCCTATACTTTCAACAGGGTCTCACCTACATATAAGGGTTACCTTGCGGATGATGAGTTAGTGGATTGTGATTTAACTTTTGGTGCCTTCCACTGGTTGCAGTCCATCCGTCCTTCCCACTTGGTGTATCGAAACCAAAAAAGGGTGTACCTGGAGCCTTATTTGCCGAGCCGATTCGTACGTCAGTTTGGCCATAGCCAGACTATGATGGGCAATTCGAGCTTCTGTCTTGGTTATGAAAGAAGACTACTGGACGGTGCCCGGACATGGTGTTATTATAATACCGGTAGTACTGGGGTAAAATTTACGATCCCTTCGATGCATGAGGAGACTCATATCTTGTATTCTGCTGTGAGTTCTACTACATCGCAAACAACTTCTCACCGGAGTACGATCGAGAGCGAAGCTTCTCGAGGGGACGAAGTTTGAGACCCTTCGATTGGCCTCCGAACATTTTCAGGTGCTTGCATTATTGGAGAGTAGATCCATAGACGGCTCCAGTTTATTGTGGGAAGGGAGAGAGGAGAAGTACTCCTGAGTAACCCGCAGAAGCGTCAAGTTTCTTCAGGGGTGGGCCCTCCTCCTGTCAGGAGAACAAGAACAGCTGTGCCTCTACGGTGCGGACCCTCCCGACAGTCTTTATTGGAACATAGTGCCCCACCCGTTGAATTTCCTTTACAGGTAAACCTTAGTATTTTTCTTTTCGGGGTTTCATTACGTACTTTATGTTTATCACTGCTTTGCTTGTGTAGACGGGGCCCACATGGTCAAAAAGACTCAGGAAACTTCCCGAGGAACCTACACCAGAGGTGTCTCGAGTCGTAGGGACCGAGGGGTAGACTGCGGCTGATGAAACTACCGATTTGGACGGTGTCTATCTTCTCGCTCCCTTTGAGTATGAGACTTGGGGTTCTTCGAAGTCATTGGCTTCGCCCCAGCAGGTTCATGGGGCCAATCAAGGGCGAGCCCGTGGAGATACCTGGGATCGGTCTGACAGTAGCCGAGGGTGGGACTCCATAGTCTGTACCCATGACGGGCCAGGTGCACGTGGATGCTGAGGATATTCCCCAGAATCCTTCCACCCTACCTACTTTCCATGTTGAGAGAAGGGTTGAGGATAATCCCGATGCGCCTGGAGACGAGGAAGATCATCCGGCCGAGGAGCTGCCTTTGGCGAATGTCGGGGATTTGTCTCAGCTGCTGGCCTGCCAAGCTGTTGAAGGGTCGGCAAAAATGACTATCGAATAACTGTTTGACGAGGTCATTCTAAAAGTCGCCGAGGCAGCGATTGAGGAGTTGGCTGATATGGTCCCCGGAGAGATGACCAAGGAGACCAACGTAGAACAAGTCATCGCGGCTGCTGACGAGCTGATAACTGAGGTTAGAATCGAGGTGTCCACTGAAACGATGGTCGATAGTGCTGCTGATGAGCCTACCGATGTAACTACCAGGAGTCTAGCTAAGGAGACTGTGGAAGAATCGGCCGAGAAGATTGCTGACGAGCCGGCTGCTGAAGCGCCGGTTGAGAAGACCGCTGAGGAGTTGGTCACGCCGACTGTTGAAGACGGTCGTTGAGGTTGTTTATGCTCCAGTTCACACAGTTTCAGTTGCAGAGATGGTTAAAGAACCAGCGAAGGAGCCTGCTGAAAAGTCGGTAATACATCAGACTGTGTTGGATCACACTATCTCTGCACCGCCGACGGCCTCCGCTCTAGTCATGGCTCTACCTACTTCGGTTGCAATACCTAGACGAGTGTTGGCTGCTGTTGCTGCTCCGGGACCTTCTATTGCGGCATCTCTGGTGACCCCGATGAGTTTGGCTGACAATGCGTACTATACCAACTTCATTCTGGGCACAATTCATCATGTTTTGATGCACGGCATAGAGGGCATCACGTGGAACAACCAATCCCTTAGACGGGCCTGGCTATAGTGGGGGCCCAATTGGTGGTACTGCGTGTCACGCCCCAATTCGTAGAGTCATTTATTCAAATATTTATCTCTTGGAATCGATCATCCTCGCTTGAGCGTGATGTCGTACAAGTCTGGTATTACACTTGTACAAGACAAAGATGGTACATAATTGATTATCTTCAAATAGGAACACGTCGCAGCGGCAGAAGCAGACAAATTGAAGTTAACGAGGACATTCTTTCTTGTCGAATGGGAACACATCATTTGATTTGTAACAGCAGAAATAAGAAGATAACTTGCAGTCACAGAGAGATATATAGAACTTTATTATATTTATTGATAATTGAAGAAGAGTACAAGACTTGTATAGAAGTATACTATTTACAACACATCTTACTTACATTGAAAGCCAACTGAATAATGCTATAAAGCTTACATTTGATACTTGGATACATTGGATTACAACTCGATATACCGACTTGGCTTACAACTCATTGGTACAACTGATTACACTGTTCCATACATTATGCCCTTTATAAACAGAAAACATAATCTGGTACAAGAAGAGCTTTTGTATGACCAACAAATCTTCGATGTCGCGGGACCGATCAAGCCAAATCTTCTTGTACAGAATATCCCAAGCACGAGCACCTGCCCACAAAACGTGGGTCAATACATCATCTGTGTATTGGCGAGCAGAATCCAACCCATTCGCCTAAACCAACACTAACTGGTCAATTTAGCAATTATTTAAAAGAATTATCTTTCTAGTTGGGCCTAGCATCAGTTTACAGTTCTTGAGAAGAAACATTGAAGTAAGTAAACATGTTATAGCATGATATACCATTTCTTTGTGCATGGCATCATCTAAGCAACATTGAGTTAACACGTTGAGCATATTATAGAAATATTCCTGAAAGGCATCGTTTATCATACTTGTGTTATCGTTCAACAGGTTATGACAATATTCTAAAAGGAAATGCATTAGAGGCAACAACACAACATTATTTTATTTAGCATGTTAAGCAGACAAGTTGAACCAACATATATAATATCACAATTATGTGATTCATTACCGATAGCCGACTTCTCGTACCTGTATCAAATACAGGTTAGCAGATATACTTACTCTGCCTGCACAAAAATATTTATTAGCGTGCATCCTGACTACATGGTCACAGGTGCTGTTAAACCATATGGACTCTTTTCATTTCACTTTAAAATAATACGGTCAACATAGTAGGTGGCGAGCCTCTATGCCAACCCACCTTATTCGTGCTTCCACAACATTCATCATTATTTTCTCCTAGGCCAAATCGGTCCCGGCGCCTCGGTACCGTTCGAGGAAATTAAAACTCAATCCTTGTATACAAGTTGTCCATGACCATGCGAATGCGTGTTCGACTCGATTGTGAACATAATCGCATGGTAAAATATATTAAAGAAAGTAAAGGCAACAGTGCATCATTAAGTCATATTCAATGACTTATTCATTTCATGATTACCATTATTTCATTTGGTGATCTCAACGATCCCATGCTTTATTATTTCTCATTCATTGCTTCATTGCAACGTTTCTCATATCGTTCCTTTCGATAAGGAATACAACATTCATTCATTTCATAGGAATATTTATTCATTCTTTCATTGCTTATAAGGGACAGGCAATATTTCATATTCTTGCAACAATTATACAGATTATACATGATTCAAGTATTTCGTTCATTTATCCTAGCCAGTACATTGTCTATTCTATCATTCACAAGGCATCTCATTATTCAAGTGTTTTACTTGTTCCGTCAGCGTTAAGCATAAGGGACATTATTAATTTATTTAGAGGCATCAAGTCACATTAGCAATTCAAGTGTGATTCATTCAGCAATTTCATATTCATGTGTCATTCATTTCAATATTATGCAACATAAGCATCTCTATCGATTTAGCAGCTAAAGCATCATAATTATCCAGCATTAAAGGTATAGGACATTTAGGGACATATTCTCAGCACTTCAGTATTCATTTTTATTAAGCATGAAGGAGTAAGGAGTAGGAAGTACAATTCCACTCATATCCATAAAAGGGTCTTCTTATTCCGATCGTATATATTCCCACCAGACATAGCTCCACTAATGAGCCATGTTCCAACACCCATTCCATCAGGCTGGCTAAGAGACTACATCAATCTCAATTCTCTTGATCTCAATCATATGTCTCGGTTCAACATTCTGATAGCATCCAACCAGCCAACCAAATGCCTCGTGCGGAGCGGGATATTACATAATGTACCTCTTAAAAAAGTTTTATTTTCGAAACTTGATGGAACAACTCATCCTACTAATTCACTTAGTCCTAACAAGTTACTCATTCAGTTTCAATTCAATATTCATTTCAGTATACTCGCTCATCTCAAAATTACTATCTTATTGTACCACTTAACTAATTAATGATTCAATTCGTTGTTCTCTTTTCCACAGTATCTGTACTTCTCATTGATTCACCAATATTCTTCCAGCATTGTTATCTTCGTCGTAGCCTACCACTTCGTTTGGATTCTTACACATATCTTAGGCGTCCTCAAAATACATGTATTTCAGCCAAAGTCCGTGCTAGTACGATTCAATAAGCTCCCTCTATAGTGTTATCTTTGTCGCAGCTATCACTTTGATTGGATCCATACACATACTTTAAGCGTCCCCAAAATACATGTACTTCAGCCAACTTCCATGTGAGTGCGATTCGATAAGCCACGATCGTAATTTTTTTTCCCAAATCTGACTTAGCATCCTTTCAATTGACTTATTGTTTTGTTCTCTCGCCGCAATCGCTATCTTTTCAGCCACAACACTCAATATCAGGGACAACTCAGATAAATTTCTTACCCAAGCATAATATTTCTAACATTCGGACCAAGGGTCTAACTTAGAGCCAACCATATCAAGATTTCACAACATGCAATTCTATTCCTTTTCGAATCCAACTATATTTCTCATCGAGGTAATTCATCTTTTCTACAAGATACAATCCGACGCCACCCACTATCGATTACCCGAGTCATGAGTACAATTCTATGCGACAGTGAAGATTAACCCAGCTACCTGACTTATAGATACCGATCAATCATTCTCATTATGAGCAGTCAATTCCATCTCATGGAACAATACACTGCTCAGCACGCACCACTCAAGTATTATCCTACAATTGTAATTCCCACTTAAGGTTGACATATACCTTAAAGTGGTCAAACATCTCCAAGGCATAAGTTGAAGCATACATTTCCTTAGGTCAATACTCATCATCACCATCTCTCGTTCAATGCCATAAGGTCATCCTATGGGTCTCCAATGGTCACCTATTATTCAGTCAATCTCTAAGGTTAGCTACTCTGACAGCTAAACTTAATCATTCAGGTGACTTCCCTAGAGTGGACGGCTACTAGGGTTATACTAGTTCCTTATTCTTAGGGCCAACAAGAAACCGATAGTTCTAAGGAACTCTACCCAAACCTATGGGTATCAACTCAGACTAAATAACTAATCGCCATTGTCGGCTATGCCAATAATTGGTAAGTCATCAACTGGTCGCTAGGGTCAAGTCTATCTATCCAGGGTCTTCCTCAAGGAAATAATTCTTAAAGAGGCTCATTCGTAGACTTACCCAACAATCGAGTAAGATCGATCTAGCAACATTACGGTCAAATCCCAACCCGACATACGATTCTCATCGTTATAATAATCCATTAAGTAAAATATCCAATGATCCAATTTCTAATCCAATTCCTTTGTACCCACACGAACCCATAAGCCAAGGTTAACTGTTCAAGGGTCATCGATTTCGATAGTCTTAACATAACTATGGAATCATACTATTCGATCTGTATAACAGAGTCACACCACTAAGTCATAAGCCAACAAACTATACCCCCAACCAACAGTCACATATACCGATATTATCCAACACGTTTGTAATTTCTCAATCCATTCGTTTCTCAGTCATGAAACTATCGTACGGGCATTCTTAAATCTCATACCGCAAGGCTCTAGTAATTTATTCCATTCAATCCGACAATCTACGTATCACTTAACCATCCTCTAGGCCACACCAGTATTCAGAGTCACTACTTGTTATTTTTTTGATACACTTCAAAGCCTCTGCATACATTTAACGACTATCCTCTGGTGTTCAAGATGGATTAACATCTATTACACCTTAGGGGTCAAGGCACATATTTCTAATATTCCTTTGGGTCACCGACACATTTCCAAAACTTTCAGCTTAGCAACAAACTTTGTATTAGCCACATATGATTTGCATCCAACCAATCTAAGTCAACATTCAGATGTTCTAAGCCACAACATTCTCTAGCCAAATCTATTTACCCACAGTATACTAACTGTCCTACTAGTCTGAGTCATCACTCGACTAAACAATTTTCAACCAAGCCATCCATTACAATTTCTAAAAATCTTGCTACCCAGATTAACATCACCGTCAAGGGACACTCGAATCATCTAGCAACAATACATGACTCCCAGCTAAGTCTTGACAATACCCATAACCCACAGATAGTCTCATTGCTATCCGATGGAAAGGGTCACGATATATCTTATTCTGAAGTGGTTGAGACAATATACCACTAAAAAATGAAGCCATTCCTAAACAATACTAACTCAAATCTATTCCAGACATTCCTGATCTATAATGATCACAACACTTAGCCAACATCTCGAGGTCTCAATATCACAAGCCAACATTTTTAGGGTCACAAAAGCACTCGCCAGCACACATGAGTCAACTCACCAGTTCCGTTGAACTCATCCATCAATTATCCCATTCACAATTCTTTTCCAACGTCACATGCAATTCTACACTTGTTACAGCATACATAGCTACTTTTCTTTATTCCTACATTCCAAACAGCATTCAAAATATAGCATACTATAGCATCGAGTCGTCGTTGGGTTATTTGTGTCCAAACCAACAACAATCATTCATTCAGGGGCATCACAATGTATATAGACTTATTGTATGGAACATCCAGTGAGCAACCAAGAGGGTAAATGAACTTTCAGACAAGAACAACATAGGATGATTACAGAACAACAACAGCATAATCGCAAAAGCAATCTTTGACTTAATCGCGAAAGCAACGTTGAGTGATCGCGGAAGCAACTTTGGTTAATCGTCGATGTAACTTTGATTTGAAATGAATCAAAAAGAGACCAAGGACGTAAAGCCGCGCTCTGATACCAATTTGTCATGCCCCGATTCGTAGAGTCATTTATTCAAATATTTATCTCTTGGAATTGATCGTCCTCGCTTGTGCGTGATGTCGTACAAGTCTGGTATTGCACTTGTACAAGACAAAGATAGTACATAATTGATTATCTTCAGATGGGAACACATCGCAGTGGCAGAAGCAGACAAATTGAAGTTAACGAGGACATTCTTTCTTATCGAATGAGAACACATTATTTGATTTGTAACAGCGGAAATAAGAAGATAACTTGCAGTCACAGAGAGATATATATAACTTTATTCTCTTTATTGATAATTGAAGAAGAGTACAAGACTTGTATTGAAGTACACTTCTTACAACACATCTCACTTACATTGAAAGCCAACTGAACAATGCTATAAAGCTTATATTTGATACTTGGATACATTAGATTACAACTCGATATACCGACTTGGCTTACAACTTATTGGTACAACTGATTACACTGTTCCATACATTATTCCCTTTATAAATAGAAGACATCATCTTGTACAAGGAGAGCTTCTGTATGCCCAATAAATCATCGACGCCGCGGGACCGATCAAGCCAAATCTTTATGTACAGAATATCCCAAACACGAGCACCTGCCCACAAAATGTGGGTCAGTACATCATCTATGTACTGGTGAGAAGAATCCAACCCACTCGCCTAAACCAACACTAACTGGTCAATTTAGCAAGCATTTAATAGAATGATCTTTCTACTTGGGCCTAGCATTAGTTTACAGTTCTTGAGTAGAAACATTGAAGTAAGCAAACATGTTATAGCATGATATAGCATTTCTTTGTGCATGGTATCATCTAAGCAACATTGAGTTAACATATTGAGCATATTATAAAAATATTCCTGGAAGGCATCGTTTAGCATACTTGGTGTTACCATTCAACAGGTTATGACAATATTCTAAAAGACAATGCATTAGCAAATCGTATTTAACATGTTGAGCATGTTATAGAGTTTCTCATTTAAAGGCAACAACTCAACATCATTTTACTTAGCATATTAAGCAGGAAAGTTGAACGAATATATATATAATATCACAATTATATGGTTCCTTACCGATAGCCGACTTTTCGTACCTGTATCAAATATAGGTTAGCAGATATACTTACTCTGCCTGCACAAAAATATTCATTAGCATGCATCCTGACTACATGGTCGCTGGTGTTGTTAAACCATATGGACTCTTTTTATTTCACTTCAAGATAATACGATCAGCATAGTAGGTGGCGAGCCTCTATGCCACCCTGCCTTATCCGTGCTCCCACAACACTCATCATTATTTCCTCCAAGGTCGAATCGGTCCCGGCGCTCCGGTACCGTTCGAGGAAATTAAAACCCAAACCTTGTATACAAGTTGTCCATGACCATGCGAATGCATGTCCGACTCGATTGTGAACATAATCGCATAGTAAAATATATTAAAGAAAGTAAAGGCTACAATGCCTCATTAAGTCATATTCAATGACTTATTTATTTCATCATTACCATCATTTCATTTGGTGATCTCAATGATCCCATGCTTTATCATGTTTCATTCATTGTTTCATTACAACGTTTCTTATATCGTTCCTTTCGACAAGGAATATGACATTCATTCATTTCATAGGGACATTTATTCATTCTTTTATTGCTTATAAGGGACAAGCAACATTTCATATTCTTGCAATAATTATACATAGTATACATGATTCAAGTATTTCGTTCAATTCTTCTAGCTAGTACATTGTCTATTCTATCATTCACATGGCATCTCATTATTCAAGTGTTTTACTTGTTCCGACAGCGTTAAGCATAAGGGACATTATTAATTCATTTACAAGCATCAAGTCACATTAGCAATTCAAGTGTGATTCGTTCAGCAATTCCATATTCATGTGTCGTTCATTTCAATAATATGCAACATAAGTATCTCTATCGATTTAGCAGCTAAAGCATCACAATTATCCATCATTCAAGGTATAGGACATTAGGGACATATTCTTAGCACTTCAGTATTCATTTTTATTAAGCATGAAGGAGTAAAAAGGAGGAAGGACAGTTCCACTCACATGCATAAAAGGGTCTTTTTATTCTGATCGCATATTTTCCCACCAGACATAGCTCCACCAGTGAGCCATGTTCCAACACCCATTCTATCCGACTGACTAAGAGACTGCATCAGTCTCAATTCTCTTGATCTCCAACATAAGTCTTGGTTCAATATTCTGATAGCATCCAACCAGCCAACCAAATGCCTTGTGCAGAGCGGGGCATTATACTGTGCGACTATCCATAGTATGATGTGAAGGCGGACGCGATAGAGGCTCTGCTGGCAGAATTAGAAGCCACCGCCTTAGAGCTTCAAAATCTTGAGCATGGTCTTTTGACCCTGGCTGCTGCAGAGCTAGAGAAAATAGCCTCTGAAGATTTCCTACACGAGCAGAAATATTAGGCCCTGACTGACAGACTTGCCAAGGTTGAGGCCAAAATTGAAGCAGTGATCGACAACAAAAACGATCAGGTCTTCCATCATACAACCTCAGAAGAACATTGTGAGGCCCTCAGGGAGCAGATCCGGAAGTTAGAAGAGACTTTGGCTTTCGTCGAGAGTGAGTTGGAGAAGTCGAAGGACCTGCAGGAGGTCCTTTGCCAACGCTCCGAGACCCCGGCTCGGAAGAGGGAAAGTATTGGCGTTCGTCAAGCGGAGCTGGTCCTTGCACACCAAAACATGTCCCAGCTCAAGGACGAAGCCGCTCGACATCAGAAGGCAGAGCGTCGAGCAAAAGCACTGGTTGGGCCCCAAGTTTCTCTTCTGAGGAGCCGACTAGAAGAACTCCTACATCGGTCTTCTCAATGCTGACATCATTTTGTCTTTTTGTCTCTCACTTTTTAAGAGACTCTTTTTGTAGCAGAAGAAAGAAAAACCTTTCCATTTTATGAATAAAATTTTTGGCTTTATTTCTCTGCTTATCTTTTTTTTTTGTGAACTTTCTTATACAAGAGTGAGAATTCCCTCAGAGGTAGTTCGACATGAGGGAATGGAGATAACTCCGCTGGGGATAGGGTGTTTTACTCAGAGGTTATATGGACATGATAAACACGAGATTTTTGGTGGTAGAATTTTCCTTACTCAGAGGTAATATGGACATGGCAAGGATAGACTCTACGGATGTATAGAACGACTCAGAGATAGTATGAACATGAAAGGTTCTATAGATAATTATGACAATCACGAGGTTTGTCATGGAAGGGGTGTTTACTCAGAGGTAATATGGACATGGTAAACACAAATTTTTTGGTGGTAGGATCTTTCCTACTCAGAGGTAATATGGACATGGCAAGGATAAACTCTACGATTGTATAGAACGACTCAGAGGTGATATAGACGTGAAAGGTTCTATAGATAATTATGACAATCACGGGGTTTTTCATGGAAGGGGTGTTTACTCAGAGGTAATATGGACATGGTAAACACAAAATTTTTGGTAGGGTATAGAAAAATAATTCAGAGGTTATATGGACGTGAAATGTTTTCTCTATAGAGGGAATACGAAGAGGTGAATTCGTTAATAGAATTCATGAACATCCACGGGGGATGCAGAAATATATGTCGGTTTGGACCTCAAATATAGTATTTCTTCAGAAACTTGCCATTGATTGGCATCATTAGCAAGTCGCCGTTGGGTTTAGCCAGTCGGTAGGCCCAATTGGAGTACACCGTCTCTATGACGAACGGTCCTTTCCACTTGGGCTCTAACTTTCCAGCCGTCTAGTTTGTCATCACTATCGGTCTTCGAACTGATAAAACAAGATCACCCACATGGAATGTTCTTTCCCGGACCTTTTTGTTGAAGGCCTCGAAAATTTGAGCTTGATAAAGCTCGATCCGTTGCTGAGCTAGCAGACGTTTTTTGTCTAAAGCCTCCAAATCTTGTAGCCGTCGACGTTGATTTTCTTTGTCAGTAAGCTGGTTGGTGATGGCTACCCGTAAAGACGTAATATGGATCTCTAGAGGGAGCATGGCCTCGCTCCCATAGATAAGAGAAAATAGTGTGTTACCCGTGGGTGTCCGTATTGTCATGAGGTAAGCCCACAGACATTCGTCCAGCTTCTCATTCCAGTTGCGCATATTAGAAGATATGACTTTCTTGAGCAACTTGACAATAGTCTTGTTGAATGCTTCAGCTGGTCCGTTTGTTGCAGGATTGTAAGCCGTCGATGGCATATCTATATTCGATTCTTCTCACAGAACCGATGGAATACGTGGCTCACGAACTGAGGGCCATTGTCATAGATAATCCTCCTGGGAACTCTGAAGTGGTATATGACGTGATGCTTAACAAAGTTAATCACGTTCGAGGTTTTCACCTCAGCCAAAGGTACTACTTTCGTCTACTTGGAAAAGTAGTCGGTGATGGTGAGGATCAACTGGTGTCCTTTGGAGGACGGTGAGCTAATCGACCCAATAATGTCCATTCCCCATGCTTCAAACTGCCAGGCGGTCGCCGTGGGGTGTAGAAACTCAGAAGGTTGCTGGATGAAGTCAGCATACAACTGATATACCTGGTACTTCTTTGCATAATCTACGACATCTGCTATTATGGTGGGCCAGTAGTAACCCATACGACACAGTCGATCCTGTAACTTAGGACCAGACTGGTGAGCCCCATAGGTGCCATCGTGTGCTTCCTGGAGTGCTTCTTGCGCATCTGTCTTGGATAAATACCACAAGAGAAGCCTATCGTATGAACGACGATACAATATTTTGGTAGCCATGTCATAGAAGAACCAGAGAGAGCATCTCTTGACAGAAGTAGATTCCTTCGGGTCTTCTGGTAGGATTATGTAGACTGCATAGTCTATGAACGAGAACTGCCAGTCCCGAACGTCAATATTAGTGTCTATTTGTACTGAGTAAATTAGACACGTATGTAGATTATTCTTCGGGCAAACCAGCTCTCGACCCATCACCGTGACGATATATTGGGTTCCAGTAGGAGCTGCCAGAGAAACGACGAGGCCAGCGAGTGCATCGGCCTCCAAGTTTTGCAACCGAGGTACATGTTCTATAAAGAACCCTGTAAAGGTAAAAATGATATCGATTGCTGCCTGGTGGTAAGGAACCAGATCTTCATATCGGACCTCATATTGTCCTCGAACCTGGTTGATAATCAGTTTTGAGTCACCATAGGCCTCGATGCAGTCAACCGCCAACTGTTTAGCGAGCTCGAGCCGGATGATGAGAGCGTTATACTCAGCAACATTATTGGTGCTTGACTCCATAAGAGAATATGCACGGTGGATAACTAGGCCGTCGGGAGTGATGAGAACGACTCTGACCCCTACAATGATCTCGTCCTTCGGTCCTGTTTTTGAAGCGCCGTCAAAGAATATACGCCAGACAGTGTTATCTGAGATGTCATTGGACTCTAGGACTTCATCGAGAATATCGTCGTAGAGCTTTGTTGTCTCTGGCACAGGGTGTACAGCCAAGAAGTCGGCCAATGCTTGGCCCTTGACTACCTTTTTATGGACGAACACGATGTCATAAGGAGTCAAGAGTCTTGCCCATGTGGCTAATCGCGAGTTTAAAGCGCCTGGCTTAGTCATGATGACTTTGAGGGGGTTGACTCAAGTGACGACGTGGATTGTCTGTCCGGCCACATAATGGCGCATTTTCTAGATGGTGGAGAGCAGAACAAGACACTCCTTCTCTACAGGATTATACTGATGCTCGACCCTAATCATGGACCTGCTGAGATAGTAGATTGCCTGTTCGTAGACTTTGTTGCTTCTCTGGGCTAGCAAAGCCACAAGACAATGGTCCATAGCTCCACGACCGGTGCTACCAGTACTTGAAGACTAGTGAGGTACTTTTTGATGTCGTCGAACGCGCACTATGTAAGCCCCCTAATTTTTGGATTTTATTTTTAATTATTTTATATGGATATTTTAATTTATTAAAGTCAATAATGGCTATGTTAGTAGTTTACCATATCTTTGACTTTTGAAGCACAACAAATACTGTTTTCTTAAATCCAGTTCCATATTTGAATTCTAGACTCGTCCATCTTCAGTTTGATATATCACATCCCATCCAATTTTACTTTTCAATAATCCTTTGACTTCGCGCAACTTCGGGCTAACTGAGGCCGAATTGAGCCATTGACGTATTTTTAAGAATTTGGGACTTGACATAGATCGAAACCGTATGACCCAATATATGGTTTCGATCCAATTTGAGTCTACAATGCACATGCCTAGGGTGTACCATCCAATCGAGTTCCCATGTGTTAATTATTTGCAAATGGCACATGTGACTCATTAAAATAATTTTTTTGGAGTCCAATTTGACTAGTAATGCTACTCAGAGTCTAACCTAGTCAACCTACTAGTTAGAGCCTAACTAGGAGTACCAAAACCAAGTATACATAGATTTAAGAAATTTTTAGAGGTTTAATTGCTGCCATATGCAATGTTCCCTTATATATTTGGCTTGGTCAAACATCTAACCAATATATGAAACCTATTAATAATAGTATGATTTGGTGAACCAAATCCTATCCAAATTAGATCAAACCAAAGCCCATGCACTACATATATATATATATATACCTATCAAAACCTAACCATCCCCCTCTCTCATAACTGTCCACTACTCCACAAATTCTCCCAAACCTAGCGGCCACCACTCCAAACCCAAAACCCTAGTCGACCCCCCTTTCTTCACAAAATATAATTTCTTCTCAATTTTTGTGCCAACCACCACCTCTTGGACATCCCTCTCGACACCCCCTTCCATCTTAGCAACTGTAGTAGCAACCTTGTGACCGTTAGAGAGGTGCACGATGCGCTACTTGGGCCGAAACTCCGTTGAATCGAAGTATAAAACATCATAGCAGGTTAGTTGACTTGTAGATGATGTTTCATCCACTTTTTCTCATCTGTTTCTCCTCAAACCTAATATGAGGGTTACCTTTGTATGTCTACTCCAACCTCTGATCGTCGGATCTCCTAGTTCCAAGCAGTTTGCCCTTGGCGTTGATTCTACGACATGGTATCTAGAACTGACAAATTCTGTTATGGGCCCCTTTTAGCCTACCAAAGGTTAGTTTCTAACCTTTTATATTTTTATTCAGAATCTAGACATTTTTCGACGCATTTTTGAAAGTTAGGTTTCGCATCCGTTTGCTATTTTTAAAAATTTATGACATTTGTCGTGTCACCGAACTCCGAAAAATTCTGCTTTACTTGTGTCCAAAAGTGTCAAAACTCCATGGATCCATATTAAACTTCATGTTGTGCAAAGATTAACATTATAAATACCATTTTAACTAATTTTTGGGATTTTTATAGAATTTATTATTTTTGTTTAATCGTTGTTTCGGGGCTAAATTAATGTGTCGAATTGAGTAAGTCATATGTGGCATAGATAAATTCCATAATTTAAATATATTATTTTATTATAATTATAAAGTATTTACGAGATATTTTGTTACCTATATGTACTTATATAATAGATGGAGTGTCGTAACAACGTTATGGCAACTAGGAGGCGTAGATACTCATATAATTTATATATGGTATGTTGATATAAAATATTAAATATAGTGTATTATTATAGGTGAGCTTGGAAGGATCGATAAGGACACCGGAGTTGGACAGGCTTACCCGTAGACATCAGTTACATGCAAGCGTACCTTGCCTTCGTTACAGATTATTATTTTCTGTTTTGTTCTTCTTTTTTATTAGCATTACAGGACGTAGGATGATGACACTTATTGTCCGTTTATAGACGGGTGCCGATGTCATGATAGTGACATCGAGTATTGAAATTAGGCATTACTTACTTACTGATGTGTCCATTGAAACAATTGACCACATAACATCACACAATCATGATGCGAGGTTTACATGACTATTCGTGGTATTGACCTCGTATTAGCATTCTAGATTTCTTTATCAGTATTGCTTTTACTTTCGAGATGACTGTACAGAATTGACATTGCTAGATTCTAGACATGGGGATTAGGGAAAACTTGACTACAATATCAGACCTATTATCGTGTGGCCCGTTGTTTAGTGACCTTTATCTCTGTAGCAGAGTAAAGGATTATCACTATCGAGAATTGATTGTCCTTGGTGCCACAGCACAGGTACTAGGGATAATACCCTACTGAGGTGCTAGTGTGCCTTAGTTGAAGGGTCTGGTATTCTAGAAAAGTATCTCACTTGCATAGCACGTAGACGGATACAGTAGATTGACTTAGTTCATATTTTTATTTATGTACCTTGGCATGTATATTATGCACCTTGCTAGTCCTCTGAGGACCTAGCTATTTCCCAGGCTTAGACGAAGCTGAAGACTACCCGGAGGTTTACGGTTCGGGAGCTGAGACCGGAGGCGTACCGACACAGGAGGATGAGATAGTGCCAAAGGATTTCTTGTGATCATGTTACCTTCATATTTAGTTTTATTATTCCCTTTTCTTTTCATCCGACTTATTGTTGATTTGTACTTTGTTTCTATCTCTATGGTTTCAGGATGTTTTATCCGCACAGACTTTCTTAACTTTTATTGCTAGATATTTGAGACATTTCCTTATTTATTCTTGATCTTTTTGTGGACTCTTTGGATGTGATTAGATGTATATACCTGTGGACTGTATTATAATTCTGGGTGTTATCATAATTTAGAGCTTAAGCATTTTGCGAATGGGCTCGTTGTATAGCTTGGCCTATTGGTGACGTGCTGCTGTCATGTATTCGTATACCTGGTCCTACGTATTTTAGGATTGGGGCGTTACATGTTTTTGTGGCGGCCTATGCAGGTCTACGTTAAATCACTTCAGTTACGTTACTGTACCGATGTGAGCCTGCAATTAGAGTAGGAAAGACCCATAGGATCACATCCACATGCTTGATACCTTCCTTGACTTTATTTCGAACACTCGCTTGACTTTTCAATTTGCATCCAGTTTGATTATGATCTACCGTAAACCTTATTTATTCGTGCTAGTAAGATGAATCTTCGTTATGGGCATATCTTGCCTTTACTATCACATCAGTAAGGGCATAGACACTAGAAGTCATAGGTGCAGGTAGAGTCTTCGTGAATTTTGCGAAGTCGTAATGATACCTAGGATAATTGTACTACTACGAGCCTGCAACCAATTAAGGAATAGGACTTGGGGATACATCCACAAGCATGATTATAGACTTTTCTCAGACTCTTCAGCATGATTGCTTTCATGTTATCTTATTTCATAATATGATTGCTTTTGTGTTCTTCCTTACTCATGATTTGACTAAACCCTTCCCTATTAACTTCTTGAGTAAATCTTCTCATTCATTTTCGCTAATTTGTTGGAAACTGCCTTATGGATTGGTCCAAAGAAAAGTTTGAGAAATTATATTTATCCTTGTATTACGGAATCAAAGTTTTTGCAGCCTGAGAAATACTGGCGAGGAAGGACTTCAGATAATGGCATCATGGCTACATATGTTTCTCAAATTCTACTTGAATCATATCCTATGCATGTTGACATTTTTTCTGTATTTTCGTAAAAAGTTAATTCAAAAATGTTTTATAGATTTGGCCAAGATAAGCTCAAGAACCTGTATTACCTGGCATAGCAGATGTGCACTGCAGCCATCCGTTGTATTATGAAGCAAAAAAGTTATTTGCAGTCAGAAGGACACTTGCGTGGCAGTAACTTCACGTGACATAATCATTGTCACATCCCTGATCCAGAATACTCGATAGCGGGGGCAGACACAACCAGCTACGTATATAGAAGTGTAATCTACCTCGATATACAGTCACGGCTGTCTATATGCATGAGGGTTTATCTACAAGCCATCAGTCTATTATGGTCATGAACAAGCCTAGTGTCTCAATCTCAAGCAAGCACTAATAGTTACAAGATGTTAGACCATCAGATAATCAATAGTAAGACGTCCCATACATTTCATATACAGATGATCATGAAGCTAGTCGTACAAAATACGAGGACTGCAATAGTTTCAGTCATACATAATCAACCCTAGGATTTGTTAATCATGTTACAGCCCGTAGGCAGACAAGAAATATAAGTATTCAACACGAGCTAACACTTGCTCGGCGGCTAAACGTCTCAAAAGAATAATTTACAATAGAGTAGGAGAGCAAAATAAAACTCACTCGTTGCCAGGGTTGCGCCTAGTGTACACCATCTGGCTGGAAGGCTGGAAGATCCTCGGGTGCTACTCTGAAATCTGGCCATACAAAACCAGCTGGATCAGACCCCAGAAAGAGCAAGTGCTACAAGGGAGGCTTCACTTAAGAACTAAAACCAGCATATTAGCACATGAGACATAATGGATAATAAAAGACATGAGTTAGAGAAAACAAGGTGATAAACAATAAGACAACTAAGGGACTATTCCGGTAGCCAAGTTACAACCCGTAAACCAAACAAGGACCGGGGTTGTAACCCTTCACCTGAATAAAGCTTAGTCTCCAACCAATTATCGACAAGAATAAAGCATAACAGTAATGTACAGAAATAACCATGTACTCACTACACCAAAATGGACAGTTTGTGACAGTTAGAGTTGTCCAACAACGATGTATTAAAATTGTTGCTGAATTTTTGACGGATTAAAACCGTTGTTTAATATCAAAATCTATTTCACCAAAAAATACATTTGGATTTGACGGATTAAAACTGTTGTTTAACATAAAAATTTTGTTGAAAATTTTGGTTCCCTCCTCCACTAAAAATTTTGGCTCTCAATTTTTTGCGAAATTCGCGTTCCCTTCCGTTTGAAACATTTTTCTCAAAACTTTTCTTCCTCACTTTTCATAATTTATTCTTCTTATCTCGAAACTTCTTATATCAAAAACCTAGCCCCTCTCCCACTAGAACGCTCTCGAAGCTCTGGTCGAGATAATTTGTGACATTGTCGGTCATAATTGTGGCGACGGCTGCGGCGACCATCTGCACCGACATCATCCCTTCATTCTTGCTGCCTGAGCATCGCATCCTGATCAGCCCCTCTCCCGCTGGAACTCTCTCGAAGACCCGTCCCTCCCCCGCCTCTGCACCCTTCGAAGCCCTCATAGGATACGGCAGCCTTCGCCGACGATACGCTCTCGCTCACCGCTTTCTTGAAGCTGTGGTGTTCGAAAAAATGCCTGACCGAGTCGGGCTTGGAAGGGGAGGTGGTGTAGGAGATCCTCTTGGAGGCTCTTGTCGCTCGCTCTAGGGAGAAGCTGAACTATGTGATAGTACTCCACCATGAAATTAGTTTGTTGACATTTCCTTCTCTCTTGTTTGCTGGTACACTTTCCTGATCAATCTCCTATTTAATACTCTTTAAAGATATTTTATAGCCTTCTCTATTATGTGGATCTACCAATTGTTTGTTAGAATCCTATGCACTACGCACCAATTCGCCATTTTCTTAACCATATCATTTTCCAAGCTAGAATAGTTCCCTGTGTGGCTGGTGTCGATATAACATTTCCCTACATATAGCAAAAAGAAAAAACAATTAATTATTCAGTAAACAAAGGTATTTCATAATAGATAGACCAAATCCTGAATCAAATAAACTCATAGTCCTGAATTGAAGACCATTCTAGAAAATAAGACTGAACATGTATAGGATCAATACGACTTTGTTTCCAATGATAATTTTGCATATTGAAGTAATAATTAATAACATGTTGAAGCCAGTTTTCAATTAATAGACATGCTCACACTAGAATCCAGTTAAACTTCTAGTTATTTCCAAAGCTGGCAATACCTTTATGATGAATATATTGCTAAAAGATGCCTTCTCCAAATACTTCTTCTTAACAGGATCAACTTACAATATATCAGTAAATCCATTATTGCTAGAAGTTGTGCCTTTAAAACCTGCAGAGAAAAGGGAAGAACCATTTTTAAGTACTAATCAAGCTCTCACTTCGGTTCAATCAAGTTAATGAGTATCGGACAACATATATATAGCAAGTAAATATGGGATAGTTTCTTCAAGTTTGTTGCAAGGATATAGATACAATACAAACGATAAGGACTCAATACAGACATTCTTATGCCCAAGTATGATTGGGGTGTTTGTGTCATGTCCGATATGTGTCCAACACAGACACGATAAAAAACTCTACTAATTTTAAGTGCCTCTGCTTCCTAGGTGTACTATGTCAGGTTGTACTATGTGTGTACACACGCTATGACACCAAGTTATATACAGAATTTAACGTTTGAACTATTAGTCGACATTGGGACTGTGACATGAAGCTAAGGGAAGAACCAAAAGTAGAAGTAATTAAACTTAATGGTGCATAATTTGTGATTGTTTTAACACCACCCGTCCCTCCAGGTGTGGCACGATGGACTTTATCTTCTACGACTAAGTTTATTGGTGCCATACATTCCTACAAAAAAGATGATGCATTCCAAATCAATAAGAACATTACAAAATAGAATTACAAGATACAATTTTGATGATTATAATGAATAAGACATGATCAATTTAGAGATATATAGTAAGCTCATGAACGAGAACCCTTGCCTTGAAGTAGTTTCCTACAGGTGCAGCATAGACAAGGAATGTGTACTCAGGAGCTGGAGCTGGAGCTAGACCCAGTACAGGTCCACTACCTATTATCAGCGGCCTAATGTAAAGGGACCCCTTCCCTTGGGGTGGAACCTATTAAAAAGCGAGAAAATAATAAATCAACTATTGTTGATTATCAAGAAGTAGCAGTATTTTTATTACAAACCCAGGACCTATTAGCCAATACTGTTTCCTTCATGGCGTCGATGAATTGGTCTGCAGATGGAGATGGCATGCACGTCCTATCTATACCCATATGCATTCTAGTTGCATTCTCGACTGGTCGAAAAAGCAAGATGCCGCAACCATCCAATTTTCTGTATGCTTTTAGGCCTTCAAATACACCCTGTTGTTGTAGGAGGAGATTTCTAAATATAAGTTCAGAGGAGTGTATCAGTCTTATTGGAATGAACTTTGAATGGTCACTACCTGTCCATAATTCAGGACTCCAGATGATGGGTTTAGCTTGATGTTTCTATACAGATTCAATCGTCTAGATGCGAATGTACATCGCATGCACATTTCATGAAATACATGTAATTGGTAGTCACAACACTGAATCCAAGCTTGTCCCAAATTTACATTCGCATATTCGTCATCGGCCCTGTTGTTTACAACTGTTACAATCAGTTAAGACTATAACAATTGACGAAGCCTTTCATGTTAAAATTGATGAAACAAGTACTTGAACATCAGAGTAGTTTCGTTCAGGAAATTAATATCATAATTTTATTTTTCCTATCAATGACTTTAAGCTACCTAACATAGCACTCCTCTAAGGAACTGTGACTATGCAAAAGCAAAATTGTTATATTCATGCTACTTCGTAGTCCCAAGCCTCTCGGACAAGCCTTACTTTTTGGGAAAATGATGCATGTTGGGTTGGGATTCCCTTCCTATATGGAAAATATGTTAAAGTGTGACGAGCATCAGAAGGCCGAATTGTCAAAGGCGACAGGAAAGGGGGGTCGTTTTAAGTCAGTATCTGAGCCATATAAGGCCTCGCAGTATACTGCCAAGATACCAATTATTTGTTGGTGAAGTTAAGGAACTGTTCGAGCTGTACAAGAACATTAGCAGTTTTATCATTGAGGATAGGCTAATTAATAAGGTAACATTTATTTGGAGTTTACATATGTTGTTTGGCTTCTCCTTTTGTGTGGAATTTTATGGCATTGAATTTACATAGTATTATCTCTTGTTTATGCTTTCTTTACTTCCTGGATCATTTCAAAGATCTTCCTTTTATGCATTTGTTATACCTTCTTTAATTAACATTTTTTTCCTAATATAGTTGTGTTTCGGATGATGGTTTTTGTGTATGTTATGTCATAACAAAAAATTGCAAGCTGTATGCACTATCTTTTGAGAAAGGCCATATAAGCTTCTTTTACATTTGGTATTATACATGTATGACTGTTGTAAGTTGTGTTGTAATGGAAAGACAATCTTGAGTTACTCACATGTTGCAAAGATAGACAAGTCATAATGGAAGTACTTTGTTTCTTGCAAATCTTCGTTGTTAAAGATAACGACATGCAAGTTTCATTGCTCCTAGTATTACTTTTCTTCTGTATCATATTACTCTTTTACGAGCCATAAATGTTTTCTATCACTCATATTTCTGCACATTTGTGGACTAATTGGATATATGTAGATGTCTTGTACACACCCAAGTTCGGACTGGATGGATGCACCTAAGTTGTTAGTCAAATATCTCCATAGGTAATGCTCTTCTCCATCGTTTTGCTTTTACACTTATTCCATGATCCGCTACACCTCCACGCTTCCAACTGTTAACTAGTAATGGAATTCTTATCGAGATTTGTTCAAAATTGGGTCTTATGTACTCTCATCTTGTTTGTTTATTTGTTATTATTTCTCTCCAATGTCCCAACCAATTTTTTATTGAGTTGGGTGTACCAGACAAATACCAAAATATAAGAAAATAATCCCATATAAAAAATAATAGCATGTGAACAATGACAAGCTGTTTCATTTTTTAGCTGACATAGGATACACATCATAATTGATATGTTTTTTAAGGAGATTTTAATTTGTGTTTACTTTATCCTTATATTGTAGCAAAATTAAAATTTTACAAGTCTTGTATACTCTGTTTCTTACCTACAAGCTCTGTAACCTACCATTTCAATGCATTTTCTTTTTATAGAGTTCCTTTGCGTTATACCTTTAGTTTCTACCCCATTTTTATGATTCTATTTACCCATTGGTTTTCTCCAGGATTCACTATGAACGATATCCAACAAGTTATAAGGAACGCGCAACTTGAGGACAACCAGAAATAGGATTTATCATGTGCTCTGCATGTGAATTTCAAAAACTAGTTCTATGGTAAAAAAAACTTTCTTTGTTGAATCACTTTTGTCGGTCTTTATTTATGGTTTAGTTTATAGTCTAACTCTAGATTTATCAATATTTCATAACAGTTACGACTTAATTAATAATTGTATAAAACCCATGATTTGATCAATTATTTGCCTTATATGAAGTCAAAGAGTTATAATTCTAAGATAAGGGACTGCATATGTCACTTGTTTATTTTTCTTCCGTTGCTCGTTTAATTGTTTACTCCCAAGGTGATTGCTTCTAGGACAATTTATTAGTATATATGAACAAAGTGAGCAGGCACTATATGTTGGGGCATATCTCAAATCTGAATGTTTCTACTAATTCTCGTTTTAAGTTTGAAATGTATAGCTCAGAGATTCATACTACAGCTTTTTTTATCTCCCCAAGTTTTTACACTATCATTATATGCACAATCTTTGTATCATCACACAAGTTTCAAAACATATATACCTTGGATGAATTAGATGTGTAAAATGTTGCCATAGATGCAATAGGCGTTGGCTGTTGTTTCCTATGCCCATTTTGAATAAACCCAAAACACGTGATCTTGCTACTTGATACGTGCTGCCATTTATTGCAAAAACATGCTCATATTTTTTGTTATCATCGTTACCTAGTTAGTGACTAATATAACAAAAAAGAAAGATAACTGATACTATATCCATTTATATCCAATCCTCAGCTTTGTTTGAAACTTTTGGGAGGGGAGAATAATGTTACTGGATTGTACTTACTGGGGATGGATGGGCCAAGACATGCATAGCGCCATAGAGCTAGCTAGAGAAAACTTAGTTGTCAGTGGTGGCACAGGGGTTTGAATATGGATTTGTTCAGGTAATACCTGACACCTGATAATATTGTCATTACCAAATACCTTAAATATACTTTTAAAAAGATGGAGTTTAGAAATTCATATTTGAGATGGCCTTAATTGAGAGCATTTTAAGCTAGAAGTACAACTATGTATGTGGTGTTTAATTTATTAATTGCTATTTAATTTTGAGCTAGAACTGCATGTTCTTGTATTGCTATTTAATTTATTGATTTCTATTTAACATTGTCAAAATAGACTCGCTTCTCGAGAAGCCCTCATTTTTTTCGATTTTGTTATAAAATAATGCATTTTAGTTTAGGACCCACAATGGCTGATTGTGTTCTGAATGCTGGGAACTTAAGTGGTTCGGAATAGAAATTAGTTTTAGTTGTTTGATGGTAAAGTTTGGATCTTTAGTGAAATTTGTTTGATTGGGAAGTTTGGATCAATGCCTACATAAAAGAACATAAAAGGAATATCCAAATTCATAGTTTTGTACTCTAATGATACTCATGGATTTGACTGAATATTTCAAAATTGTCAAAAATTGTCAATATTTTGACTAGTCTCTAGCCATTTTGGATCACCAAATAGGGGGTCTTGAAAAATCTTCAACATGGAAGTCGTAGATCTTGATAAGAGCTCCACATGCATATAAGAATATCCATATCTGACAATGGGAGCATAGTGAGAAATGGATGTCGTTCCAGAGTATGTTTAGAAGTGACAACCTTTCTTCGATTGCGGGAAGTACTTATCTAAGGTTTATTATGAATGTCATCTCCCTTTTATTCAAACATTTAAAGTTTGGACAACAATCAGACTTCAATTTTAATGGATATCTGGAGTTTTGCAGTTATTCCTTAGAGTGGCTTGAGATGCGAAGATCTGAATAAGGCTTCCCCTAATCAAGTCTAAACCATTTGATGTTTGTCAACAGTTGACTGCAAGACAAGGATGCACCTTCTTTTTAGGGTGTAGAATTGGAAACTAGAAGCAATAAAAGTTGTATAAACCCGAGAAATTAGCAATACAAGGATGCACCTTCTTTTGGTAGTGTTGAATTGGGAACTAGAAGCAATAAAAGTTGTATGAACCATACATTATTATTTAAACTGTTTGGATATATTAACTTTTCTTCATTTTGCCATGAGGTTCTGTATATGCCTATATAATTTTTTATCATCTATTTCTCTCCTTTGTTGTATAGTTATGTAACTTTATACAATTGTTTTGAATATTTTGGAGAGAATCAAGAACTATTATATACTTATGGTTTTTTTGTTGTATATAGGGACATGATCAATCTACCTTTCCCATAAAGACGTGTATTTTGAAGAATTTTAGAAAGAAAGACGTTGCTATTGGATGTGTGAATACAGGTGCACCATTTAATGATGAAGCTTATAATATTATTGTCGATGAAGTTTTTGACGGTAATGAGATGTTCGATAGAGATGGAAAGTTTGATGATATTACTGTTGGAGAAATGATTAATTGGTTAAAATATTCAGTTCAAGTTTGTGAGGTTTTGAAACTCTTTTTTGTATTGCACTTGAAATTGTAAGG
This sequence comes from Iris pallida, assembly GCA_029216955.1. Classification (NCBI taxonomy): domain Eukaryota; kingdom Viridiplantae; phylum Streptophyta; class Magnoliopsida; order Asparagales; family Iridaceae; genus Iris; species Iris pallida. The sequence goes on from JANAVB010009599.1 coordinate 11,646,757, forward strand.
TAGCAATAACATTCTTTTCTTTTTGTTTATCATGAGAATGAAACCGTTGTGAGGTAGCAACATTGGAGTTACTTTTTGTTTTTGGATGGAATATTGCTATGTAAATCCGATACATTTATTAGTTAATACAATTTGATTGAGTTTTTTTTATTATTGATGATTATTGATGTTTATATGATATTTTATTGTTATATGCATTTCAATTTTATATAAAAGGATAAAAATGATTAAATAGATTTCATATGGATGAATTGAGTTTTTTTTTAATCCGATTTTCAGAAAAATGACAGACTTGACCTGTTGAAAAAGTAAAAATAATGCAAACCAATTTATAGCTTATTTGATAGTTTTAGTCCGTCGTAGTTATACGACAGATAAAAACTGTCGTTTTATTCAAATATAAAACGACAGTCCAAAACTTTCGTTTTAGTTTTGGGACACGTTATTAACGACGAATGTTCTGACGGATTAAAACTATCGTTTACTGTGATTTACGACAGTTTTGGTCTGTCAAAAAATGTATGTTTTGGCGTAGTGACTGGTCTTGGCTAGGCAAGACTAGACTGGACTCTATCCATAAATCACGGCCAAGCAATACGTACGACTTGATACTTTAACTAACTAGGGTTATCACAAGCCTAATTACTAACAAGATGCAATGAGATGTTCTAACAGCCACAAGCCCTGCAGACTTAATCCAGGTTATCCGGTCACAAGTTGAGAGAGGTGGATTAGGTGACTTGGGGGTGCAACACATGACAATGTGCTGGAAATATGCCCTATTGGCGGCAGGCTACAAGTCCAATTATAGCGCCCAGATAACGGGACTGCCTGTAGCTGGGAAATCTCTTCATAAACTAGATGATCAATCTAGTCTTTATCCTAGTCAGATTCAATATGAATCCCTTACCGTGGTAACCAGGAATTCATATCCTAGACATGATGCAAGACGAGACATGTGGCTTATACAAGCACAAACACCCACGATATCAAGACAAAAGTTACTTAGCAAGTCAAGATAGCCGTCACAATAGCATATCAAGATTATCATGTTGGGTTTACTTATCAAGAGTACGCCACGACGTGCCACTATCATGTCATGTTACTTGTCAAGAGTGCACCACGACGGGTCACTATCAAGAATCATCATGTCAAGTTACTTGTTACTTGGTAAGAGTGCGCCTTAACAGGCCACTATCGTGTTCTATCATTATATTATCATGAGAGAGAGAAACTTGCATAAAATAGCTAGTAACATATTCTTGAAGCTAAGGAAAAGATCTAAAACTTTCATGTTGGGAGTTGGAAGAAATTCTGGCCATAAGTCCACCAAATAGGACATAAAACAACCAAAATAGGCACTATGTGGCATTCTGTAGCACTATGCAGCCTTCTGCGGCACTATGTGGCACTATGCAGCCTTCTGCGATACTATGCAGCCTTCTGCGGTACTATGCAGCCTTCTGCAGCACTATGCGGCACTATGCAGCCTTCTACGACACTATGCAGCCATACGACACTATTCATGCAGCACTATTCATTCATGCGGCTGTGGCACTATTCATGCGGCGCTATTCATTCCTGCGGCTGCGGTACTATTCATGCGGCACTATTCATTCCTGCGGTTGTGACACTATTCATGCGGCACTATTCATTCCTGCGGCTGCGGTACTATTCATGCAATACTATTCATTCCTGCGACTACGGTACTATTTATACGGCACTATTCATTCCTGTGGCAACGGCACTATTCATGTGGCACTATTCATTCCTGCGGTTGCGGCACTATTCATGCGACACTATTCATTCCTGCGGCTGCGATACTATTCATACGACACTATTCATTCCTGCGGCTACGATACTATTCATGCGGCATTATTCATTCCTGCGGCTGTGGCACTATTCATGCGGCACTATTCATTCCTGCGGCTACGGTACTATTCATGCGGCACTATTCATTGTCCCTGCCAAATTCAGCACAGATGAACTAGAAAAGGCTCAAATCTTATTTTTGCCATAACTTCCTCAAAACAAGTCGAAATCTAACTTTTCAAAGGTCCATTTTGGGTAAAATTGAATTCTCTACAACATGGAAGAATCAAAACTTGAAGATAATGGAGTTTAATAGATCCAAAATCAAGAAAACCAAAAATAATACAAACTTAGATCTACATGAATCTATCCACCAAAATAAAAAATGTCAAGTTCTAAAGTGGCATAAAATCAAGTAAGGAAGAGAATAGAACAATAAAACTTAAGATCCTTCATGAAGCAAGTTGTACTTGCCTAGGACTTGGTAGGTGGGAGGAGTGAATAAAGAAGATGAAGAAATAAATGAAGAAGTGAATGAGGAGAGAGAGAGAGAGAGAGAGAGAGAGAGAAGGAGTTGGGTTATATATCAACCCTCTCCATCTCAAACCAAGCCAAGCCAAGTCAAACCAAGTCAAATTGAACCGAACCAATCAAATAAACTAAGTCAAGATTAAACCAAGACTAGGCTAAGCAAAACAAGTCTAACTACAGTCCACCTGATAAATGCCAGAAACCTAGTATACGCATACGAAAATACGTATAACGGGAAACGGGAGTAACAACTCTACCTACCTTAAAAGAATTCTGTCCTCGGAATTTAATCAAGAGACTAGAGATGTCGGGGCAAGCTATATTAATTATAAGCAAGCTACGACTAGCAGTCAATCAAGCAATCATTCATGCAAGCAAGGAATTAAAAAAACATAAGGCAGAAGAAGGACATCCTGCTAGAAATCTCTCTGCCGGTTCTGAATTTGAGCTTGGGTCTGGGCATACTACTGGGGTCTCTGCTGCTGGAAGGCTTATGCCTGCTGCGGCAATGGCCTCGGAGGCTGGTACTGCTGCTGCACTGGTACTGGACCCCTAACCGATGGACTGGTTAGGTTTGATGATGACAAACTAGCTCTATTCGGACAGGACCCTATCTTATGATCCGGTACCCCCCAAGCCAAGTACAATCTCTGTGCTCTACGACACGCTGATACTACATGCCCTGGCTTCCCACAATGAGTGCAGCCCATTGCCGAAGACTGCTTCTGCTTCTGTTGCTGAGGATACGCCGACGTCGAGTGCTGAACCGACGAAACCGAATCCTTCCTTCGGGGAACTCCAATAGTCAAAGCCCTAGCTGTCGGAGCTGGTGCTGAGGACAGACTCATCTGCCCATGGGACCTCTTTCTGCTTCTGATCCTGTCCACGATCCTCTGTGAGGTATACTCATGCCTCTTTGCTTCTCGCAAGATGGCATCAAACATTTGGTGCTCAAACTGCTCCACTGCTATAATGATCTCTAGGTGAAGCCCCTGTTGGAGTCGCTGGGCTCGGTCCAATTCGGTTGCCACCAATTTGGGAGCAAACCGACTAAGTCTTGAAAACTCGACCGCATAATCGTCGACCGTCCTTCCCATCTGCTTAAGATTAGTGAATCTCGTCTGCAGATCATAGCGAGCTACTGCGTCGAAGTACTTTGTCTGGAACTTGTCACTTGTAACGTTCCAGTCCCAAAATATGTAGGACTAAGTACGTAGACATGCCAGCTGTATACATACAAAGTACAGGGCCTTGTATGTATACATAAGCTGTAAAATATAGTAATCCAAGACAAACTAAATCTCATCCACAATAAAAAGAATAATAATCAACTTGAATATTTATGGTACAATCGTTGGACGGAGACAAAGTCCACTACCAACTATCTCAATGAAAGAAATGTACAAGAATCGGTCAATAAAATGGCAAGATGAACCAAGCGCAATCATCTCCGAAGGAATGGAGAGAATCATGGCCTTGGCTAGAACACCTGCAGTGAATCATGAAAGCACACACCTGGGAATAACCAGGTCCTCAGACGGATGTAGCAAGATACAGGAAGAACAAGCTAATATGAACTGTCAGAATAATAAAATAATATATAAAAGACTATCCTAGACACAAATATGCAAAGGAGATTCTAACCGCCTAATGTGCAATTTAGAGGACAACTTTCATGCACATGGGTGGGATTTTAGGCTATGCGTACGTAACGGGCATCCAGTCATCTGTATCCGACCGTAACGTCCAAAACGTCAGAGGGTATCTGCAAATATATCGCCATAGTTCCATCCGGAGACTATGGTTTACCTGTTTGGCTTCCCATACGCACTAGCGACTGTCCTTCCCCAATATTTCCTACACTGTTCAAGTCATGTCCATGGCTCGTCCAGTTTTGTAATTGCTTGAGTCTCTAAAATCCTAGCCATAGCAGTTACGATCATCTACCATCACACAACTTTAGAGATGGCCAATCCATAAGTCATGCCCCTAGCAAAATGTCTCATATCGTGTAGTGTGATTATCATGGCCCAAGGAGATATAAGGATATCCCCCAACACGAAGGTAGTCCGCTAACACTAAGTTAACATGCATATAGTAAAGTAAAGCGACTAATAGAGTCGCTTGCACCCAAGTATGGCTTGGATGCGCAGTTTATAACAAAGAAAACTAACAATATAAAATAAAATAAATAATATGACAGTAAATTAGCAAGGTATACTTGCCTGTTGTGACGCCTGGTGAGCTACCTGGTGTGGTACAATAAAGGTGGCACAGAATGTGGCCTCGGTGTTACAACTCCCCAAGGGGGCCTCTGTTGGGGGTATGGATGGTTCTATCGAGTCCAGGACGGTCAATTTAGATACGGTCGATAGGAAGATGTACAAAATTGGCGAAGGACTAGGAATGGTGGAATTAGTCATGGTCACGGTGATAATTGAAGAAATTAGAGGATAAAATACTCTATACTATTTAAATTATTTATGATACCATACTCAAGGAAAATAATAATAATAATAATTTTTACATAAATAATTGAAAATATAAATATAAGTTAGAAACTACATTGGTATTAGTCAAAACATTTTTTTAGATGAATACTTGAAAATTACGAGAAATTACTTTTATATCAATACTAAAATTTTCTTAGGTAGAGAATACTGCAACCATTTTGATACTATAAAATAACATAACATTTTTGAGGCCGAAAGCTTATTTTAAAATATCACCATATAAAAGCCAAATATTCTATTTCGAAAAATAGCTAGAACACGAGTAATAATACTTTTAGAAAATATAATCTAAAGATAAACAATTAGATGAATTTGGGCTATAAACAAAATTGTCAAAATACCAATTAATTAAGTTTGAAACGAATTTAAATTTACCTATAGGGTCAAGTCCCAATATATTATTTTTGACATACGTTATAAATTTAGAAATATTTATTTAAATAAAAAATATAATACTAATAAAATAATTTACAAATACTAATGTTAAACTAACAAAACTATTAATAATCATAACAAAATATATATTATTAATAATAATAATGATAATAATAATAATAACAATAGAATAAAAATAAAAGTAAAAAAAATAAAAATAAAAATACTAATACTAATAATAATAATTAATAACCACAAAACAGTAGCAACAGTAGTGCTGCTCCTTTCTTTTTCTCTTTTTTCCCTAAAAACTATGGAAAAAAGGAGAGAGAGTGAGGGAGAAGAAAAGGAAAAAGGGGGAGAGAGAGAGAACGGAAAAGAGGGCGGAGAGAGCGGAGGGGGTTCGAGAGGCAGGAGGAGCCGGGGGGGGTGAAGGTGGAGGCGGGCGGAGGAGAACTTCGGTGGCCGCGGCCAAGGAAGGCGGCGCGATCTCAGCGTGCGGCAGAGGAGAGGTCGGGGACTGGAGGAGGAAGGGGGTTTTGAGGGGGGAGATGAAATCGAGGGAGAGAGAGAGAGAGATGCGGGCGGAGGAGGAGATCGAGGGGTGAGGTGGTGTTGGCCACGGCAGCGGAGAGGGTTTAGGCGCGGCGAGATGCTGCGTGACATGGCAGTAATCTCCCTGGTCGCGGCGGACGCGGTCAGAGCTGCCCGGCGGAGCTCGGCAAGATGCGGCGGCTGCTCCGACGGAGAGACTCTGATGGCCGAGCGGGCCTCACCGCTCCGGTGGTTGTAGCTCACGGGGATGCACTTGCAGGAGCGCTGAGCGGTGTTGCGAGCTGGCGCAACACAGAGGGCCCGAGCTCGCGGAGGCGGCAGAGAGAAGAACGACGAGGTGGGTAGAGTCGATTGGTGGCCATGGTGGTGATGGCTCGGATGGACTCGACCAAATTCTAAGTGGCGGCAATTTGTGGGAGAGTTGGGTACGACGAAGATGGCTGCGGGAACGGAAAGGATGCAGGGACGTGCTCGGCGATGCTCGACAGAGCCGCTGGCGGTGGTTCGCTTTAATTTGTGGTGGTGTCTACGAGAGTGGCCGATGATGGTCGGGACTGGTTTTGGGCTGAAGTTGAAAGGGCTTAGGGTTTCGGTGTGTGAGGGTTGCCGGGAATCGACGATGGCCACGGTGCTGGCTCTGGAGTATGGGGGTTCGACGCGATCGAGCTGCAGGTGGTTGAAAGGATCTAAGGCGTGGTTGGTCAGAGACAGTGAGGGAGTTACGGTGGCGGCAGCGATGGGCACCGGTGGTGGTGGCAATGATGGGATGCTCGATCAGATGGATGGTGATGACGATGGCGGTGGTGGGAGTTGGCTGTCGTCGTGTTCTGGGTGTCGGACATAGTAGGAAACCTAATTGTAATTGTAATTGAATTTATAGTGGAAAGTAAAGCGACACGGACACGATGCACAACACTCTTGGTGGAGAGAAATATTTATGAAATAATATTATGGAGAAACAATGGGGAGTCTCCCCTATATATAGGGGGTAGAACTCCAAGTTGGATAAGGAGTAGGATGAAGATTTAAATCCCATTAGAAAATTTCCACATTTAGTTTAAATCAATCAATTAAATCAAATGAAAATGAAAATCTAATTTAAATCCAAATAAATCTAAATCCGACTTAAATATAGATAATTCACATAAATTAAACTATACGATAAATAAAATTAAATCCAAGTGTAAGTTACCATAATAAATTCAAATTATATTTTCTAAAAATAATAATAATAATTAAATTCCGAAAATTATAATAATACTAAACTATTTGACATACTTTTTTAGTAAATTAAAATAATTAAGAAAAATAATATTTTGAAAGTTCAAACTATATACATGAATTTCATGTATTCGCATGTAATTAGAATATTTACATAATAAATATTTTTCTATTAAATATAAAAAGTTGACAAACTTTTGGCAGTAAAATTTTATTTATAAAAACTTACTATATAAGTATTTCAAAAACTAACTTGTTCTATCAAAACCTTAAAATAAAACTTTTTATATAAAAACAAAATCATGTGTATATATATTCCTACTTGACGTACAATATAAAATAAAAAAATATAGTAAAATTTTAGGGGCTTTACATCACTGAATGTCGCCCATGGGACAGGCATCGGTAATCCAACTACTTACTATCACGCCCCGATCCGGGAGAATCGAAAATAAGCCACTGGGCGTGATGCCGTACAAGTCTAGATTGCACTTGTACAAGGCAAAACCATTACAGTTCCTGGTAATTCTCAGAAAACATCGATAGGGCAGCGGAACCAAGCAGATAAATTGAAGGCACACAATTTATGAAGAAATGTATCTCTTTATTGATATTCAAAATGGATTACAAGACTTGCAGCGAAATACAAAGTTTACAACTGAATACAAGACTCTTGAGTAGCCAACTGAATGTATACACTTGCCCTTTAGGCTACAAATGAATATACCGACTTCTTTACAATGACTTGCCAATTTGGCTACAATCTCACTGGTACATCTGAGTTCCACTGTTCCATACATTATATCCCGTATAGCAGAAGACATCGTCTTGAAAGAAGAGCTTCTGCACACCCATCCGATTCATCGATGCCAAGCACTGATTCACAGGATTTCCCCCAAGCAAACACCTGTAATATTGCCCACAACGTGGGTTAGTACATCATCAATGTACTGGCGAGCGGTGCTGGCCCAACTCACCTAAGAAGACAGCACTAAGTAAACATGTTACAGAACATTATTAACAGTTGTCTTTCTCGTTGCCTTAGGGTCAATTTCATGTTATAGCCGACAAGAAGTAAAGCATGCAAATCTCATAGCTAACATAATTTTAAAGCATGCAGTTATCACCCTTGGTGATTCTTACCCACGGTCGTGTAGCCATCCCTGTATATTTATAATACTTACTCTGCCTGCACAAGACATTGTTAGGAACAATATCATGATTCAATATGAATATCACCGTTCAGGTGATTCTTACCAACAGCCAACATCCTTCCCTGTATTTGAGTAATAACTTACTCTGCCTGCATAAGACATCATTAGCACCTGACCTATCTATATGAAGGTCACTGGCGACACGCCATCTTGGATCATCTTCTGGTGAACGGCTAACTCCAAATGGGGTGCGAATCCATGGGAGGTTTTCGAAACACCGTGCTACTACTTCAGCACCATGGGATTTCAGCATCCTTTCAGTGGGCGGTAGCAAGCCCCCACTATAAGTCCTGCAATCCCGATGTCAGTACATCGACACCATCCTTGTTCCCCCTAGGACGAACCGGGTTCCATGGCCCAGGAATACCGTTCGAGGAACGAAACCTTGTCGACAAGTTGTCCATGACCATGCAACTATATGCAACTTATCTAAGAAGAAAACATATAATGCATGATAAGGAAAACTAAGCAAAACCATCATTCTCATCCATCTTGCCATCTAGCCATCTAGCCATCTTGCCTTGAGCCAATGCTCACATTATCATCTGCCCATCCAGGGTCTTAGTGAAACCAACATTCTACATCGGCACAGGATAATAGAATGTTGTTTTCAAATCTCTTTGCCACATCTTTGATATCATACCTCTTTCCAACCAACTCAATGTACTTACCGCCCAGTTCCTGGGACTTAGCATATGTTTAGCATTCATTCATTTGAATGCAATTCAAGCATACTCACTGCCCAGTTCTTGGGTCTTAACATCTGTTTTGCCATCTATTCATTGAGCCAAAGCTCGATATACTCACTGCCCAAGTATTTGGGACTTTGCCTTCACCTGTCATGTAATTCATCGCAATAGCGTACAAGCATACAATTCACTTAGCCACAACAGTTTACGTTAATGTGATTATTATCTTTCATTATCTTTCCAAATTCCATGCAAGGCGTTATTGAACAAACTCAACTAGAAACATAGCATACTCATCCTTATTTTAAGCGTGAAGCTAAAGGATCTTTGAAGGGTTCAACACTACTCACATTCATAGGACGATTCCCGCCACGATCGCATAGTCTTCCAAGCGATCCTTCGCATAATCCCAAGTCCAACAAGGCTTCATCGAACCAACCATCCATCATAAGGCATCTTGCGGGTCGGGGCACTACAATATATACCACCCAGAAAAAGTTTCGTCCTCGAAACTTAAAACAAAACTCATCCCCAAAACTTCAACCAAGCTTTTCATGAAACTTCTCAACAATCAACTTGCACCATTTAATATTCTTCTGCAATCTCTCGATTAATTTCAAGTAATGTGCCATCCCGTTACAGCATCCCAATTAATTCAACATAGTTTACCATCTTTGATCTTTTCTCCGACACTCGTGCAAATCCTTAGCACATAATAATCCTCCCCGTGGCTTCGTTTGAATTCAGCATACCACTTAGTCGGAATCATACACATATTTTAGGCGTCCCCGAAATACATGCACTTCAGCCAAGTTCAGTGATAGAGAAAACGAACGAGCTACGGTGTACCTTCCTTTTCGAACATCAGTAATTCTTTTTAAGCATCTCGTATAATCCCACTTTGTTTATTCAATATTCCAACCAATTACTAAGACGATAGATGTCGCCAATTCCAATTCGATAAGTTTTCCTCAACCGATCCAACATTTCAAAATATTCAAACTTAGATGTATCAAGTATTCCTTTCAAGTTCATTATCATCCATGCCACCAAAGTTGATAAATCCCATAGCAACATTTTATTTCGATACCCCGATTCTCATCGGTCAAATCTTGTACTCATCATCGATCGCATCCATACACATTGTTTGCAACTCATAAATTCTCTCGATCCTGATTCATCCATCAAATTGTACCATCATCCCACTCTAGTAATATTTTTTGCTGTCCTCCAACATTTTCTCATATTGATCAAGCCAACATATTTATCCTCTCGTATAGGCAACTATCATATTCCAGCAACATTAATTCTGAGGGTCATTCATATTCACATTCGTCGATCTCGGCTACATGTACTATCCAATTCCGTCATTACACTTATCCTCAATCTTGATCCGGTCAATGAAATTATTCCAACTATCTCAAAGCACTACCAATAATTTTCGCAGCTCAATATCAATCAATCAAATCCAACCAGTTCAAACAATTTCCAGCAATCAAACAAAGGCAACTCACTTTCCGACATTCCAACAAGGCAACCAAATTTTCGAAACCAACATGATCCATCATCCCATCCAATATTATAACATCAAATTTTCCCGAATATCTATTCCATCCCGAAGCCTACCTTCCAACACATCTTAATCATTCCAACTATACTCACGCAACACCAATAGGGACATCCTACGGTTTTCCAATAGTCAACTTAGCATACAATCAAGTCTCTACGGTCAGCTAATCTAAGCTAAACCAGACATTCAGCTAACCCATATGAGATGAGTAGCTATCAGGGACATACTTATCTCTTATCTTAGAGGCAACCAATTCTCAACATAGGGCAACTCTATGGTCTGACCAACTTAGGGACATGGGACGCCACCCCAATCTTATGAACTTATACCCAACACGGACAACTGAAGAACATAGCCAACCAATCTGAGACTTAAGCAAGCAGCCAACAATCTAGGCAACAAGCTGACACTCTAGGCAACCAGCCAACAATCTAGGCAATCAACCGACAATCTAGGCAACTAGTCGACAATCTAGGGCCAAGTCTTTCTACCCGTACTCATACTCGAGTCATACCCATGAAGTCTCATTCTAGACTTACCCGCAACTGACCAAATCTATCCGACAATTCTATCCAACAATTTTATCCCACAATTCTATGGGTCAATCTCGAAGCTATCATATAAAACTTCTCAATAGAATATTCAACTTTCAATTTCCATTTGCATAGACATAGCATCACTTGTTCAATTCGACTTGTATCCTCATATCGTACTCAAATTGTCTATTCAATCTGGTCAACTATTTTGAGTCATCATCCGACATTGCTATTTCAATACTTTATCACTTATGATCTCTTCCTACGGTCTCTTCGCGACATAATCGTTTCCCACATTTTTAGATCATCGATACAGTCCGTACTCTTTTAACCAACAAAAATAAGGCAACTATAATCATATTTCTTCCGATGCATCATTTATAAATTTTCTAACACCAACACGGACATCTCTTAGCAATTCACGTTAACCATCAATATTAGTTTTGTATCATCTCCTCCTGATTCCATAAGAAGATTTACTATTCATGCACCAATCCAATCTCTATAGCACCAATCATCTCGCATCATATATCGGTCATCTTAGTGGACATGACATAACTCATCGGCTAAGTCATAATCCAACAATTCTATATTCTACCCAACTTGTTATTCCTGTGACAACATCATCTACCGACAGGGTCTATTACATATCGCTGCACCTCGATACTTATTTGTGTTCAGCCATTCGACTCTCGTAAGGAACATCTACTCTTTCGTACATCAAGGGACAAGTACCCATTCTCTATACCTCAAAATAGTCAAGAGTCATAACTTGTTAATTCGGAACATCAATTTCCTTCAAGCACACTGCACTACGTGCTAAGATCATCTATTCCACAAGCCCATTCTCTAACTTTTCGGTCGTCGATGCAACTCTCTGCATCTTCTAAATCATTTGTAACATCCCGATAAGCGTCTAACATTACCATCAGTTCTATCGATATCCAACTTGAAATCTCTTTAACTCAATTCCAACATCGTTCAATATTCGGTCCATAGTTATTCTCGCAAAATCATTCGATAGCAACACCACACTATCGTTACCAAGCCTACAATCCTTCTACCCAACTAATTCAAGTACTCGCCTGAATCTGAAATTCTTTTCTTTCCCAACCAAGGCATCATTTCATATTCTCAATTCTCTTATTACCCAACTTAATGCTAACCGACAAGGTCTAGCGATGATTCATCTGAACACATCAAAATCTCACAACGGTCATCGAACTTAACAATCAAGGAACACGCCTAGCCAACATGTATCAATCGTAAGCTCAGCTACGATTCGATACCACCCACTACCTTATAGGTAAAGCAATCACAAAATCATAGACACATCAAGGGTCAAGGGACATCTTATCACGATAAGGGTATATGTAATATACCACCCAGAGCTCAAGCCATTCCCAACACAATATTCCTTCGTATCAAACCGACATCCAATATGGACTATCCATCCTGCAGTGGTTATGCTGACCACAAATACCGACTCAAAATTCGGTCGATTCCCATTCACTGAAATTCATGCACATTCTGTTCCAACATACCATGCCATCACCCACTGTCGATTGCTGCATAACAATCGACTCCAAAGAATCCCACACATAAGACATCTAGCATATATCACAAACTTACGCATCGCATCATTGTTATTCTTTTTGGTATCTTTTAGAAATTCAACAAAGCACACATATCACAGCCCACATATTTAGACTTATTGTATGGAACACCCAGTGAGAGGTTAGAATGATCAACGGACTTTCAGTCAAGGGAACAACATAGAATAGTTTAGAAGCAACACAGAACAATCGCAGAAGCACTATGAGTCATCATAGAGGCAACTTTGATTTCATTGCGGAAGCAACTTTAAGTATTCGCGGAAGCAACTTTGATTCACCGCGGAAGAAACTTTGAATAATCGCGGAAGAATCTTTGAATAATCGCGGAAGCAGCGTAGAATCATCTTAGTAGCAACATTGATTCGAAACAAATCGAATAGGAATCCAAGGACATAAAGCCGTGCTCTGATACCATTATGTCACGCCCCGATCCGGGAGAATCGAAAATAAGCCACTGGGCGTGATGCCGTACAAGTCTAGATTGCACTTGTACAAGGCAAAACCATTACAGTTCCTGGTAATTCTCAGAAAACATCGATAGGGCAGCGGAACCAAGCAGATAAATTGAAGGCACACAATTTATGAAGAAATGTATCTCTTTATTGATATTCAAAATGGATTACAAGACTTGCAGCGAAATACAAAGTTTACAACTGAATACAAGACTCTTGAGTAGCCAACTGAATGTATACACTTGCCCTTTAGGCTACAAATGAATATACCGACTTCTTTACAATGACTTGCCAATTTGGCTACAATCTCACTGGTACATCTGAGTTCCACTGTTCCATACATTATGTCCCGTATAGCAGAAGACATCGTCTTGAAAGAAGAGCTTCTGCACACCCATCTGATTCATCGATGCCAAGCACTGATTCACAGGATTTCCCCCAAGCAAACATCTGTAATATTGCCCACAACGTGGGTCAGTACATCATCAATGTACTGGCGAGCGGTGCTGGCCCAACTCACCTAAGAAGACAGCACTAAGTAAACATATTACAGAACATTATTAACAGTTGTCTTTCTCGTTGCCTTAGGGTCAATTTTATGTTATAGCCGACAAGAAGTAAAGCATGCAAATCTCATAGCTAACATAATTTTAAAGCATGCAGTTATCACCCTTGGTGATTCTTACCCACGGTCGTGTAGCCATCCCTGTATATTTATAATACTTACTCTGCCTGCACAAGATATTGTTAGGAACAATATCATGATTCAATATGAATATCACCGTTCAGGTGATTCTTACCAACAGCCAACATCCTTCCCTGTATTTGAGTAATAACTTACTCTGCCTGCATATGACATCATTAGCACCTGACCTATCTATATGAAGGTCACTGGCGACACGCCATCTTGGATCATCTTCTGGTTAACGGCTAACTCCAAATGGGGTGCGAATCCATGGGAGGTTTTCGAAACACCGTGCTACTACTTCAGCACCATGGGATTTCAGCATCCTTTCAGTGGGCGGTAGCAAGCCCCCACTACAAGTCCTGCAATCCCGATGTCAGTACATCGACACCATCCTTGTTCCCCTAGGACGAACCGGGTTCCATGGCCCAGGAATACCGTTCGAGGAACGAAACCTTGTCGACAAGTTGTCCATGACCATGCAACTATATGCAACTTATCTAAGAAGAAAACATATAATGCATGATAAGGAAAACTAAGCAAAACCATCATTCTCATCCATCTTGCCATCTAGCCATCTTGCCTTGAGCCAATGCTCACATTATCATCTGCCCATACAGGGTCTTAGTGAAACCAACATTCTACATCGGCACAGGATAATAGAATGTTGTTTTCAAATCTCTTTGCCACATCTTTGATATCATACCTCTTTCCAACCAACTCAATGTACTTACCGCCCAGTTCCTGGGACTTAGCATATGTTTAGCATTCATTCATTTGAATGCAATTCATGCATACTCACTGCCCAGTTCTTGGGTCTTAACATCTGTTTTGCCATCTATTCATTGAGCCAAAGCTCGATATACTCACTGCCCAAGTATTTGGGACTTTGCCTTCACCTGTCATGTAATTCATCGCAACAGCGTACAAGCATACAATTCACTTAGCCACAACAGTTTACGTTAATGTGATTATTATCTTTCATTATCTTTCCAAATTCCATGCAAGGCGTTATTGAACAAACTCAACTAGAAACATAGCATACTCATCCTTATTTTAAGCGTGAAGCTAAAGGATCTTTGAAGGGTTCAACACTACTCACATTCATAGGACGATTCCCGCCACGATCGCATAGTCTTCCAAGCGATCCTTCGCATAATCCCAAGTCCAACAAGGCTTCATCGAACCAACCATCCATCATAAGGCATCTTGCGGGTCGGGGCACTACACTTACATCGCCCACCAGGTGCGGGCTAAGTCCAATAATTGCAGGCCCACAACGGCCACCTTCTCTTCCTTTGGAGGCTTGGCTGCATCCAAGATAATCTCGATGTCCTGGAGCCACACATCTGCTGCAATAGCGTCTTCACTACCGTCGAAGAAGGGAGGGTTCAGACGCTTGAAGCTGTTGGCCGTATTGTTCCCTTGGTAACCTACTCTGCCCATGGCATCTTGTACTGCCTGGTACAGGACATCGCATCGACGATCTTGAGATGCAAGCAATGTCCTGATGAGATCCACCAAGGTGCCATCATCAGGCTCTGCAGGCTGGACGGGTTGAACTGGGGGCTCTGGATCCCCGAAATGCATGACTCGGAAGGCTGCTCCTGAGTGTTGGACTTGGTCCCCAGGTTGCTGCTGGGGTGCTGGTTGAGCTCCTTCCGGCTGATCGGTAGGACCAGAAACAATGCCGCTGAAAAATAATAGCATAGGGGACAATAAGGAAGGACTAAGATAGATCAGGGAGGTAAGCATGTGATCAGGTCAAGATTCCAGGAAGATTAGAAGACACGAGTAGAGATCAAAGGCGAGTGCTGATTGAGACATCTATTCGGTAAAACCCTCACACATCTTGATTTACAAGACCTGCATGGGCCACCACTTAAACCGTGTCACACCCCTGATTCAGAATACTGGAGAGCGGGGGCAGATGTCACGACCCGCTCCCGAATAATCGGATACGAGTCGGACACGCCCAGCCTTCATCGTAAGACACGACGAAGTAAGCTGTACCAAACTAGGGAAATCTAACCAGATAATCATAAATGTATATAATCACACCATCTAAAAACATATCCCAGAATGATCACCATAATCCACAATTCTATGTATATAAATGTAAGAGTCATCAAGAATGAAATGTACTATGAATTCTAAATCAATATCTAAAAGTAAGGCTAACAGTCTAAACCTGAAACCTCAAGCTAAGTCATGACCATCCTGCTCAGCTAAGATCCCGGGCTCTGGCCCATAAGGTAGAATGATATCCTGCAAGTATACCTGCAACTTATCCAGTCAGGAGCGGATCAAAGTACAGCTCTAGGTAATGAACAAGACATCATGATATGAAAGTACAAGAGAACATGGTATGTAAAGTACAGGAAGGAACATGGTAAATAAGGACATGAAAGAACATGGTATCTAAGAACATGAAAGAACATGGTGTGTATGAACATTAAAGAACATTGTATCTCAGGAATCATAGGAAACTAAGTACATGATATATCTCCTAAATATGTGTGTACATTATTTAAAATATAACTAAGTATGTGACCGGCTAGGGGTAAACACATGAAAGCACATGAAGCACATGAAAGCACATGAATGGTAGGGCTTAGGACCCGCGTGCACGATGCAGGGTCTAAGCTAAACACACCTGAGTTATTTCTTGGGTTTAGTCACATAAATAGTATATTTTCCCTCCCCAGGTACAAGTAATAAGAACAAGGAACATGAGCACCAGAAAAACATGTCGTGTCGCAGTATGTCAATCAAGGAAGCACATGATATAATAAAATGTACAAGACCATAGAGTGTACTTGCCTTGCTCCAGGAAAGTACGGGTGAAGATCGGAGCTAGATGTCCTCCTGAATTTTTATATAAGTTGGTTAGCTCTAAACATGATCCTTAGCTATTACTACTACTTAGCTAATAGGCAAAAACCTTAATAAGCTATATACATCTACCAATTTGCTTGATCTATTTCTAAATATATTAATGATATAGATTAGTACCATTTAATTACAGAAATAGTTATTTAACTGGAATGGCTATTAATTGATACACTTTGCTAATTTATAAATCCACAAGCTACTCAATCAGTTAGTTAAAGAGTTTAACTTATGCTCAGTACTGCATAGTAAGCAAAAGTCTAGTTTTTGCCAAACATTTCCCAAGGAACATTAGTCCTCCACTGGACTGTTCTAGCCCAACGTACCATCACAGACATGCCCATTACAAAATCTAGTCTAGCAAGCTAATACAATAATTATAATCATATTACAGGCTCAATCAAAGGATAAAATAGTCTCAAACACAGCCATTGGTGCAACCCACACTAACCATAAATGACAAAACTGAGTAACACCACCAATGTATCATTAAACCCAAAAATCCCTACTCGAACCAGCAAGATAAATAGCAACCCTATTAAACTTGAACAACTCAACAAGTCTGGCAATTCTCAAAACTAAACTAAACCCATCATAGAACTAACATAAACCCAGTTGAATAACCAAACTCCCCAGTTGGTTAAGCACAGCAAAAACTCATATATTCACCATGGCTGAACCAACTCCCAGCAAAAGAAGATATGTTCAAAAACCCTAAAACCAACATTTTAACTGACCATTCAAACCCAAAACTTTAGTTAGAACAATTTGAATGGCTGAGAAGAGAAAAATATATCTAAAGTAATTTGATATAGACGAATACAAATTAATTAATAAAGAATATACAATTTCGAATGTATACAATAATGGCATGGCTGAACCAACTCCCAGCAAAATAAGATATGTTCAAAAACCCTAAAACCAACATTTTAACTGACCATTCAAACCCAAAACTTTAGTTAGAACAATTTGAATGGCTGAGAAGAGAAAAATATATCTAAAGTAATTTGATATAGACGAATACAAATTAATTAACAAAGAATATACAATTTCGAATGTATACAATAATGGTAGAGATTAAGCACTGCATTTCAATCTTGGAAGAAACTCTGAATGCAACCCCAGCATCACAACGCACACACTGACTTGAAAAATGATCATGGCAGAACACGAACTCACGCACAATTCAGGATACAAACACGACCCGGACACGAACACTGACAGTAAAACCAAATATCAAACATATGCAAAAAATAAATTGAATATAACAGGGCAATGATCAGGAAATTACCTTGAGAAGTTCAACTCTGAATTTGAAGACACAATTCAAGATTCCGACACTACTTCGATTCTAAAATCCACTATATTCGACAATCCCGATTGTTCTCGATTCAGATTTCGATTCATCAAGAATTGCTCACAGTCAAAAATTGATGTTCGCACAGATCATCCGTCACTTCGAGAAGAAGAATTTAATCAATATTAGCTTGATCGAAAATTACAAATAAAAAATAACAGATCGCACAAAATTAAGAGGAGATGAAAGAACGAAGAAATTGAGAGCTCACCGTTTGTTCTTGATCCGATCTATCGTGGAACGTCCCCAACTTGTCAGAAAGGAGAAAAACAAACCAGAACTTCCTACACCCTGATCGATCAAAGCATAACTCAAAATCGCCAGATATGAACAATTCCAGATCGATTGATCATGAACGGATCAAAGCAATACATATAAACAATGAAAAGGAGTCAGAGAACTCACCAGATTGTAGCATACTCGTTGGCGACCTAAATCTGATGATGCTGCGGTCGTCAGCGGTGGAGAAACGTTGCCGATCGGATCACGCGCCGCCGTTCGGAGGGATTCGCCTAGTCGTCAAGAGTCGTCGCCCGCGCGTTCGTCGGAGAAGTGGAAGTCACCGCCATCTTCGTCGATCGGAAGGAATAGTGGCCGGAAGAGGAGTCACGCAGTCGTGCGCTGCCGAGGGAGAACGATGCCCAGTCGTCGGAGAAGTCTTCATCGGTGGAGCTGGAGGAGATGACTCCCGCGGTCACTGTCGTCGCCAGTCGAATGGTCGCCGGAAGGGAGCGCTTCGTCACCGCCGTGAGCTGGTGGCCGTGTGCCGCTCGCTGATCGATTAGGGTTCGGCTCGAGAAAAAAATAGGGAAAAACGAAAAGGAATAGAAAAAATGACTCTGATCCATTCTCTCTCTTTCCAGCTTGATTTTTAAAAAAGTGAATAGGAATTTTACAAAAGCCCCCTTCCGCTCTAAAGTTATTACAAAAGATCCCTCCCACTCAGAATTTTTGTAATAAAACCCTCCCCCTTTTCAGAAATTACAAGAAATGCTGAAAATCTGTTAAAATTTTTTTTTTGGAAACAAATGAGGGGACCACAAGTCGGTTGTAACAACTTTTCAAATTTGAAATTGCTCCCAATTTATTCCATCCAAAATATCAATCACTATTTTATTAATTAAAATAAATAAAAATTAACTTTTTATTTGAAACCCAAATCAATCAATTGTTAAAATCAATTTTTTTTTTCAAAAACCGGGAAGTGGAGTTACAGATCTCCCCTCCTTAAAAAAATTTCGTCCTCAAACTTCGAAGACCCAAAAATAAATCTTAGTAAATCACTAAAGATCCAAACACCAGTCATTCATTGAAAATAGGATTTCAAAAAAAATAGAGTACAATCAAATCAATCAAACAGATTGGGTTAGCGCTCCCGTATCTCGTCCTCGCGCTCCCATGTGGACTCTCCTGGAGAGTGATGCCTCCACATGACGCGGACAAGAGGATTAACCTAATTCCGCATGTGCTTCTCTCTACGATCAAGGATCCCCACTGGCTGCTCCTCGTAAGTCAATCTCGGACCCACCTCTAGCTCCGAAAAGTCTACCATATGGCTCGGGTCCGAAATGTAGCGTCGAAGCTGGAACACGTGGAAAACGTCGTGTACTCCCTCCAAGCTGGCTGGAAGCGCTAGTCGATACGCTACCTCGCCAATTGTGCCGTCACGTCGAAAGGCTCGATGAATCTCGGACTGAGCTTCCCGCCTCTGCCGAAACGAATGACGCCCTTAGTCAGCAAGATCTTCAGGAACACTCTATCTCCAACTAGAACTCCAGTGGCCATCTGTTGCTGTTCGCCCAGTACTTTTGTCGATCCTGTGCAAGTCTGAGATGCCCTGAGCCTTTGAGATCAAATACGATAATTACACACAAAAATAATACGATCTAACAATGATCAAGGATTAAATAGGCACGAATGGAATGAAGTTCAATTACATCTTAGAGGAACAAATCATGAAGACAACTATTAAGTACGATCAAAAATCGATATTTAACACAAGTGGACTTATTCAAGATAGGAAGGTCATGGTCAAATAGACATGATTAAGATCGAAGTTTAGACAAGACACAAACGAAGTATGGAATCAAAATCTGGCAATGTATAATTTTTGAGGAAATCAATGATCTAACAATAAAATGCTAGAGGGAAAACTAGCAAGGGCTGATTGGGGAAACGTACGAACTACTCAAGAGATACAATATCAAATCAGGATAAACGTGCAATAATTTGTGATTCTCGAAAACCAATAATCATATGGAAAAGGAATATAATTTCCATGATACCCGAAAACATATAAGTATTTGAAATCACTTTGCTTAGATCCCTACCCTGCCAGTATATCTCCGACTGTAGTAGACTTTCGGCTCTGTGACTCAAATAATAATATGTCATCGAATATTCTGTGCACAATATCCATTTTCCAACAATCATCAATGAAGCAACTCAAGATATCACGACATGAAGAATTTAGGACAAGTCTCCATAATACACGAAACCTATGAATGTCTGAAATCATTTCAACTTAGAGTTCCTACCCAGCCAGTGCGCTGCTGGCTACAGTGAACTTTCGGTCTCCGCAATCCAGATAACGGCTACAGCGCGCAACTGTCACGCCCTAGTAGGTCATCGAATAGTCTTTCAACTTTATCCATAGAAAATCTCAAGGAATAAAAATAAGTTTCAATAGTCCAAGTTAAGAAGATGGTGAGGTTATCTGACTATTAGAATACAAGGGTTTATTAGGTACTAAGAGACGACAAGGGATCCAATCAGTGAGTACAAAAGGGCAACCAGAGAGATTTAAAATTTCAGACATGGAGCGAAGTTTCAAATTATATCGAAATTTCAACTGATATCTTGAATGGTAACGAGATTCCATATATGGAATATTATCCCGAAAGGATAACAGAGTCTCGAAGGAAGAACTGAAACAAGGTATCAGATAGGAGACAAGTTTCAAAATAAGAAATAAAATCCCGTACTGGAAACAAGGTTCAACAATATCTCAATTAACAACGAAACCTCAGACAAAATTTCGAAGAAAAAACAACCTCCATAAGATACAAGGTCTCAATTAGAGAACCAATATCAACAAGGTCGTGATTAGGAAATAAAATCTCGACTAGAAAATCTTGACGAGGAAACAAGGTTTAGAATAGTGACTAGAAAATAGGTTCTAATAGGAGACAACGTATTAGATTGTAAACATGAAACAAGCGAATCTCAATAGCAACAAAATCGTAAATAGAGAACAAGTCCCGAATAATGTCAAGAATAGGAAATAGAATCTCAAACAAGCATCAATAGAAGCGAAGGTTCAAACAAGGTTTCAGAATGATATTTCAAGTAGTAATAATTCTGGAATAGTACAAGTTTGATTAGCGAACAGAATATCAATAAACGAGTAGGAACAAGTATCCATGAAACAAGAAAAATCTTGGATAGGAGACAAGATCGAAACAAAATAGTGGACCAACAACTCTCGACTAGAAAATCAAAGTCATGAATGAGGAAACAAGTCTCGAATAGGAAACAAAATCTTCAAAACCCTCAAAGGTATTTGCAACAATGTCTGCATAGGACGGAGCTTTAAACATGTTTCGAATGAGGAACAAGATTTCGAAATAAAATCTCGAGAAATGATTAAATATCAATTAATACGAAGTTTGATAAAGAAACAAAATTTGCAAATAGGAGCCATAACTAGGAAACAAGGTCAGGAATGATGAATATGCAAACGTATCGATTAATGGATTTCAAACAATTATCAAATTGTGGATCTGAAACAAGTCTACCGAAATAGGAAACAATATCTCGAAGTAAGTTTCAACATCAACCAAGTTTCAAACAAGAAGTTTCAAGAATAATCTAGGTACTAAGAGGATTCTAAAGAGAGAATGGATTGCTAATCAAGATACATGGCTTTCCCAACCATGCAAAAGAAATCTTCTGTCTTCAATCTATCTTCAGTATTTTCTCCAAGACTGGAATCACTTTAATCTTCTTCACTGTCCTGACGTAGACTGGTCCATGTGGTAATGCTTCATATAGCTGCTGAATCTAGAGAGACGGGTCCTTCTTCTGCGGTCCTGGTGCTCCTCGATCATTGTGATTTGCGACTTGCTGGCCATCTTTCATCGAGTGAATATGGGCCTGAATCTGTCTCTGATGATGTGACTGAAGAAATGTTGTCTAAGTGTGGTAAGGCTTTACAGATCCACAGTAGTTGCTATCTTCATCATAAGTCTTCATGTTCCTTCCGAGCTTCAGTTTTTCGTCTTGTTGTATGTGCTACGAGCTGGATCTCCCGGTTGATGACTTCAATCTTCAGAGGAGTCGGATCCTCAAAGACTTGGATGATCTTCAGTGGCGGCTCCGAGTTCTCGATATGCTCTTCGGTGCAAGATATGCGCTCGGTGTCTGGCATGCTCCCTCTGGCTGTCAAGGGACTCTTCAAACGTCTCCGTCAACTATGTACTACCCATGGGGATAGTAGGGTGATAGAATGTAGTGGAAGCTTGTAACCTTCAAGTGTAGGTGGATCAACAGTTCTGCTGTCGCATACTTTTGAACTATCTGAAAAACAGAAAATTGTTAAAATAACCTAGACCTAAAAACAACAAGTGTTTATAGAATATCAATATACCCAATGTACCTGATTTCCTATGCTGTAATTCAAGTTTTCCTAGTTTAAATCAAGTCCCCCAATAGTACTCTAATACCTAGGTACTATTAGGATATACCTGTATAGGCCACCACTAAAAACATGTCAAGACCCGCTCCCGAATAATCGGACACGAGTCGGACACGCCCATCCTTCGTCGTAAGACACGACGAAGTAAGCTGTACCAAAGTAGGAAAATCTAACAAGATAATCATAAATGTATAAAATTACAGCATCTAAAAACGTATCCCAAAATGATCACAATAATCCACAATTCTATGTATATAAATGTACGAGTCGTCAAGAATGAAATGTACTATGAATTCTAAATCAATATCTAAAAGTAAGGCTAACAGTCTAAACCTGAAACCTCTAGCTAAGTCATGACCATCCTGCTCAGCTAAGATTCCGGGCTCTGGCCCATAAGATAGAATGATATCCTGCAAGTATACTTGTAATTTATCCAGTCAGGAGCGAAGCAAAGTACAACTCTAGGTAATGAACAAGATATCATGATATGAAAGTACAAGAGAACATGGTATGTAAAGTACATGAAGGAATATGGTAAATAAGCACATGAAAGAACATGGTATCTAAGAACATGAAAGAACATGGTGTGTAAGAACATGAAAGAACATGGTATCTCAGGAATCATAGGAAACTAAGTACATGATATATCTTCTGAATATATGTGTACATTATTTGAAATATAACTAAGTATGTGACCGGCTAGGGGTAAACACATGAAAGCACATGAAGCACATAAACGACGTAGGACTCGCGTGCATGATGCAGGGTCTAAGCTAAATACACCTGAGTTATTTCTTTGGTTTGGTCACATAAATAGTATATTTCTCCTCCCCAGGTACAAGTAATAAGAACAAGGAACATAAGAACCAGAAAAACATGTCGTGTCGCAGTGTGTCAATCAAGGAAGCACATAATATAATGAAATGTACAAGACCATAGAGTGTACTTGCCTTGCTCCAGGAAAGTACGGGTAAAGATCAGAGCTAGATGTGCTCCTGAATTTTTTTATAAGTTGGTTAGCTCTAAACATAATCCTTAGCTATTACTACTACTTATCTAATAGGCAAAAACCTTAATAAGCTATATACATCTACCAATTTGCTTGATCTATTTCTAAATATATTAATGATATATATTAGTACCATTTAATTATATAAATGGTTATTTAACAAGAATGGCTATTAATTGATACACTTAGCTAATTTATTAATCCACAAGCTACTCAATCAGTTAGTTAAAGAGTTTAACTTATGCTCAGTACTGCATAGTAAGCAAAAGTCTAGTTTTTGCCAAATGTTTCTCAAGGAACATTAGTCCCCCACTGGACTGTTCTAGCCCAACGTACCATCACAGACATGCCCATTGCAAAATCTAGTCTAGCACGCTAATACAATAATTATAATCATATTGCAGGCTCAATCAAAGGATAGAATAGTCTCAAACACAACCATTGGTGTAACCCACACTAACCATAAATGACAAAACTGAGTAACACCACCAATGTATCATTAAACCCAAAATTCCTTGCTCGAACCAGCAAGTTAAATAGCAACCCTATTAAAATTGAACAACTCAACAAGTCTTACAATTCACAAAACTAAACTAAACCCATCATAGAACTAACTTAAACCCAGTTGAATAACCAAACTCCCCAGTTGGTTTAAGCACAGCAAAAACTTATTCACCATGGCTGAACCAACTTCCAGCAAAAGAATATATGTTCGAAAACCCTAAAACCAACATTTTAACTGACCATTCAAACCCAAAACTTTAGTTAGAACAATTTGAATGGTTGAGAAGAGAAAAATATATCTAAAGTAATTTGATATAGACGAATACAAATTAATTAACAAAGAATATACAATTTCGAATGTATACAATAATGATAGAGATTAAGCACTTATTTCAATCTTGGAAGGAGCTCTGAATGCAACCCCAGCCTCGCAACGCACACACTGAATTGAAAAATGATCATGGCAGAATACGAACTCACGCACAATTTAGGATACGAACACGACCTGGACACGAACACTGACAGTAAAACCAAATATCAAACATATGCAAAAAATAGATTGAATAAAACAGGGTAATGATCAGAAAATTACCTTGAGAAGTTCAACTCTGAATTTGAAGACGTAATTCAAGATTCCGACACTACTTCGATTCCAAAATCTACTAGATTCGACAATCCCGATTGTTCTCGATTCAGATTTCATTTCATCAAGGATTGCTCACAGTCAGAAATTAATGTTTGCACAGATCATCCGTCACTTCGAGAAGGAGAATTGAATTAATATTAGCTTGATCAAAAATTATAAATCAAAAATAACAGATCGCACAAAATTAAGAAGAGATGAAAGAACAGAGAAATCGAGAGCTTACCGTCTGTTCTTGATTCGAACTATCGTGGAACGCCCCCAACTTGTCAGAAAGGAGAAAAATAAATAGGAACTTCCTACACCCTGATCGATCGAAGCATAATTCAAAATTGCCAGATATGAACAATTCCATATCGATTGATCACGAACGGATCAAAGCAACACATATAGACAATAAAGAGGAGTCAGAGAACTCACCAAATTTTAGCATACTCGTCGGCGATCTAAATATGATGATGCTGCGATCATCAGTGGTGGAGAAACGTTGTCGATCGGATCACGCGTCGCTGTTCGGAGGGATTCGCCTAGTCATCAAGAGTCGACGCCCGCGCATTCGTCGGAGAAGTGGAAGTCACCGCCATCTTCGCCGATTGGAAGGAATGGTCGCTGGAAGAGGAGTCACGCAGCCGCGCGCTATCGAGAGAGAACGACGCCCAGTCGTCAGAGAAGTCTTTATTGGTGGAGCTGGAGGAGATGACAACCGCGGTCACCATCGTCGCCAGTGGAATTGTCGTCGAAAGGGTGCGCCACGTCGCCGCCGTGAGCTAGTGGCCGTGCGTCGCTCGTCGATCGATTAGAGTTTGGCTCGAGAAGGAAATGAGAAAAAACGAAAAGGAATGAAAAAAATGACTCTGATCCATTCTCTCTCTTTCCAGCTTGATTTTTAAAGAAGTGAATAGGAATTTTATAAAAAACCCCTTCCGCTCTAATGTAATTGCAAAAGATCCCTCACACTCAGAATTTTAATAATAAAACCCTCCCCCTTTTTGAAAATTACAAGAAATGCTAAAAATCAGTTAAAACTTTTTTCGGAAACAAATGAGGGGACCACAAGTCGGTTGTAGCAACTTTTTAAATTTGAAATTGCTCCCAATTTATTTCCTCCAAAATATCAATCACTATTTTATTAACTAAAATAAATAAAAATTAACTTTTTATTTGAAACCCAAATCAATCAATTGTTAAAATCAAATTTTTTTCTCAGAAACCAGAAAGTGGAGTTACAGCAGACACAGCCAGCTACGTATATAGAAGTGTAATCTACCTCGATATACGGTCGCGGCTGTCTAGATGCATGAGGGTTTATCTACAAGCCATCAGTCTCTTATGGTCATGAACAAGCCTAGTGTCTCAATCTCAAGCAACCACTAATAGCTACAAGATGTTAGACCATCAGATAATCAAGTAAGTCATCCCATACATTTCATATACAGATGATCATGAAGCTAGTCGTACAAAATATGAGGACTAGCAAGAGTTTTAGTCATACATGATCAATCCTAGGATTTGTTAATCATATTATAGTCCGTAGGCAGACAAGAAATATAAGTATTCAACACGAGCTAACACTTGCTCGACGGCAAAACGCCTCAAAAGAATAATTTACAATAGAGTGGGAGAGCAAAATAAAACCCACTCGTTGCCAGGGTTGCGCCTAGTGTGCACCATCTGGCTGGAAGGCTGGAAGATTCTCGGGTGCTACTCTGAAATCTGGCCATACAAAACCAGCTGGGTCAGACCCCAGAAAGAGCAAGTACCACAAGGGAGGCTTCACTTAAGAACTAAAACCAACATATTAGCACATGAGACATAAAGGATAATAAAAGACATGAGTTAGAGAAAATAAGGTGATAAACGATAAGACAACTAAGGGACTATTCCAGTAGCCAAGTTACAACCCGTAAACCAAACAAGGACCGGGGTTATAACCCTTCACCTGAACAGAGCTTAGTCTCCAACCAATTATCGACAAGAGTAAGGCATAACAGTAATGTACAAAAATAACCATGTATTGGTCTTGGCTAGGTAATACTAGACTGGACTCCAGCCATCAATCATGGCCAAATAATGAGTACGACTTGATACTTTAACTAAATAGGGTTATTACAAGCCTAATTACTAACAAGATGCAATGAGATGTTCCAACAGCCACAAGTCCTGCAGACTTAATCCAGGTTATCCGGTCACTAATTGAGAGAGTTGGATTAGGTAACTTAGGGGTGCAACATATGACTGTGTGCTGGAAATGTGCCCTACTCGACGACAGGCTACAAGTCCAATTAGAGCACCCAGATAACGGGACTGCCTGTAGCTGGGAAATCTCTTCATGAACTAATGATCAATCTAGTCTTTATCCTAGTCAGATTCAGTATGAATCCCAGACCGTGGTAACTAGGAATTCATGTCCTAGACATGATGCAAGATGAGACATGTAGCTTATACAAGCACAAATACCCACGGTGTCAAGACAAAAGTTACTTAGCAAGTCAAGATAGCCGTCACAACAACATATCAAGATTATTATGTTGGGTTTACTTATCAAGAGTGTACCACGACGGACCACTATCATGTCATGTTACTTGTCAAGGGTGCACCATGATGGGTCACTATCAAGAATCATCAAGTCAAGTTACTTGTTACTTGTCTTAACAGGCCACTATCGTATTCTATCCTTATATTATCATGAGTGAGAGAAACTTGCATAAAATAGCTAGTAACATATTCTTGAAGCTAAGAAAAAGATCTACAACTTTTATGTTGGGAGTTGGGAGAAATTTTGGTCATAAATCTACCAAATAGGACATAAAACAGCCAAAAACAGCCAAAATAGGCACTATACGGCATTCTGCCGCACTATGCAGCCTTCTACAGTACTATGCGGCACTATGCAGCCTTCTGCGATACTATGCAGCACTATACAGCCTTCTGCGACACTATGCAGCCATGCGGCGCTATTCATTCCTGCGGCAGTGGTACTATTCGTTCCTGCGACTACGGTACTATTCATGCGGCACTATTCATTCATGTGGCTGCGACACTATTCAAGTGGCACTATTCATTCCTGCGGCTGCGGTACTATTCATACGGCACTATTCATTCCTGCGGCTGTGGTACTATTCATATGACACTATTCATTCCTACGGCTGCGGAACTATTCATGCGGCACTATTCATTCCTGCAGCTGCGGTACTATTTATACGGCACTATTCATTCCTGCGGCTATGACACTATTCATGCGGCACTATTCATTGTCCCTGCCAAATTCAGCACAGATGAACTAGAAAAGGCTCAAATCATATTTTGGCCATAACTTCCTCAAAACAAGTCGAAATCTAACTTTTCAAGGGTCTATTTTAGGTAAAATTGAATTCTCTACAACATGGAACAATCAAAACTTAAAAATAATAGAGTTTAATAAATCAAAAAAACCAAAAAAACCAAAAATAATACAAACTTAGATCTACATAAATCCATCCACCAAAATTGAAAATGTCAAGTTCTAAAGTGGCTTAAAATCAAGTAAGAAGAGAATGGAACAATAAAACTTGAGATCCCTCATGAAGCAATTTGCACTTGCCTAGGACTTGGTAGGTGGGAGGAGTTAATGAAGAAGATGAAGAAATAAATAAAGAAGTGAATAAAGAGAGAGAGAGAGAGAGAGAGAAGGAGTTGGGTTATATATCAACTCTCTCCATCTCAAACCATGCCAAACCAAGTCAAACCAAGTCAAATTGAACAGAACCGACAAATAAACCAAGTCAAGATTAAACCAAGACTAGGTTAAGCAAAATAAGTCTAACTACAGTCCACCTAATAAATATCAGAAATCTCGTATACGCATACGAAAATACGTATAACGGGAAACGAAAGTGACAATCACGGAGATATATGGTTCTCGAGTCGTACCTAGACTACGTCCTATGCATCTTGTTTGGCCTCACGTCGTTCTTGGAAATAGTTCGACAAACCCTTCTACCTTGCTTGACCGTACAGTTGTTTGAAATTGGTATATAGGTTTGTTTGACCCAGCCTTAGGCTTCCGTTACCTTCTATTTATTAAATAACTAAAATAGGTAAAACCTTATAGTTATATTATATAATATAATTAAGCTAGATATTGGTGTGATTGTGATGTTCGATAGCTAGAAACGGATAAGTTTCATAGAGATGGATCCTAGTGAGATTATGAATGCCTGGATATCGGATGCATAGAGACTATTATGAGAAATTGGTAGGAGTGAACTGACGAGTATCATTGAATATGTTATAATATTATACCTATGATAGAATGGTACGACTAGTGGTATTAGAATTCTTCTGTAGTAAACACTTAAATCCTTTTTTTTCTAGCTTATTTTCGAGAAGCATCTTAGAGTTGTGTTGGGAGTATTAAGGAAGGAGAGATTGTATGCTAAGCTTAGTAAGTGTAAATTTTGCCTTGATAGAGTTCCTTTCCCCGGATACATTATCTCGGGGAAGGACTTTCAATGGATCCATAGAAGTTAGCTCCCGTAGAGTCTTACATTGACATCTGTTGCAGAGATTAGAAGTTTTCCCGGATTTGTCGGGTATTACCACAAGTTCGTAGATAATTTCTTACAGATTGAAAAGCCGATGACACGGTTGACACATAAGAATCATGAGTACAGTAGAAAGAAGACTGTTAGAAGGTTTTTGAGGAATTGAATAAGAGATTGACCTCAGCACCTATTTTGATGCTTCCTTCCGGATTGAGAGGATTCGTGGTTTATAGTGATGCTCAGATAGTTGACTTGGATGTGTTTTAATGCAACATGGTAAGGTCATAGCCTACGCATCGAGGCATATGATGGTATATGAGAAGAATTACCCTACTCATGATTTGGAGTTATCAGCGGTAATCTTTACATTGAAGTTATGGTGACATTATTTGTACGAAAATCGTAGAGGAATTATTTGTATGGAAAGCGTGTGGATATATTTACGGATCATAAGAGCTTGAAGTATGTCTTCACGCAAAAAGGAATTGAATATGAGATAGAGGCAGTGGTTGGAGCTCATGTCAAACTTGGACATAGATTTGTAGTACCATCCTGGTAAGGCGAATGTAGTAGCGACCGCTTTGAGTAGGAAGCCTACTACATATTTCTTGATAGCTCAGCCCCAGTTATTAGAGGATCTTCAGGAGCTTGGAATAGAAGTCATTATGCTGGGACAACAATGAGTACTTACCAATCTTGAAGTATAGTCGTCACTTGTGGATAGAATCAAGGCAACGCTACCTACAAATGCAAGATTTTGAACACTTCATGAGAGGACAGAGGTGAGAGCGATATATACTTAGACTAGAGCTTGTGACGCAGACAGTCGAGAAAGTGAAGCAGATTCAGAGTCATCTTTAATGACCGACAGAAGCATTGGGCCGATACGCCTCATCGACCACTAGAATTCAAGGAGGGAGAGCATGTATTTTTGAGGATTTTACCAACTCGGGGTACTACTAGATTCGGGAGTACGAAGAAGATGAGTCCAAGGGATATTGGACCGTTCGATATCATTGAGCGTGTAGGAGAGGTAGCATATCGTCTTGCATTGCCCACATCACTAGAGGGAGTGCATGATGTATTCCATGTCTCATAGTTGAGGAGGTATGTGACTGATCCCAGTCATGTGGTCGATCACTCTGAGATCACGGTGGGACCAAGTTTATCATACGAGGAGTAGCCGGTAGGTATCTTGGATACGAGTGAGAAGATGCTCAGAGGGCAGACGATTAGACTGGTTCGTCTTACATGGAGGGACCATTCTTCCGGAGAACCAACTTGGGAGCGTGAAGATTCTATACGTGAGGGTTATCCCCACTTATTCGTAGATACCAGTAAGTCATATGATAAGATTTTCTATATAATTATGTTATTTTTAATTTTGAGGACAAAATTTTCTAAGGTGGGTAGGTTGTAAGCCCCTTGATTTTAGATTTTATTTTTAATTATTTTATATGGATATTTTAATTTATTAAAGTCAATAATGGCTATGTTAGTAGTTTACCATAGCTTTAACTTTTGAAGCACAACAAATATTATTTTCTCAAATCCATTTCCATATTTGAATTCTAGACTAGTCCATCTTCATTTTGATATATCATGTCCCATCCAATTTTACTTTTCAATATCCCTTTGACTTCACTGCAACTTCGGG
This sequence comes from Iris pallida, assembly GCA_029216955.1. Taxonomy (NCBI): domain Eukaryota; kingdom Viridiplantae; phylum Streptophyta; class Magnoliopsida; order Asparagales; family Iridaceae; genus Iris; species Iris pallida. The sequence continues at coordinate 11,677,807 of JANAVB010009599.1, forward strand.
CCAACTTAGGCCAATTTGAGCCATTAACGTATTTTTAAGCCAACTTCCAATTTGATTTTGGGACTTGACATAGATCAAAACCGTATGACCCAATATATGGTTTTGATCCAATTTGAGTCTACAATGCACATGCCTAGGGTGTACCATCCAATCGAGTTCCCATGTGCTACTTATTTGCAAATGGCACATGAGACTCATTAAAATGATTTTTTTGGGTCCAATTTGACTAGCAATGCTACTCGGACCATAAACTAGTCAACCCTACTAGTTTTAGCCTAACTAGGAGTACCAAAACCAAGTATACATATATTTAAGAGAATTTTAGAGGTTTAATTGTGGCCATGTATAATATTCCCTTATATATTTGGCTTGGTCAAACATCTAACCAATATAGAAAACCTATTAATAATAGTATGATTTGGAGAACCAAATCCTATCCAAATTAGATCAAGCCAAAGCCCATGCACTAAATATATATATATATATATATATATATATATATATATATATATATATATATTTGATCAAACCCTAACCATCCCCCTCTCTCATAACCGCCCACTACTCCACAAATCCCCCCAAACCTAGCGGCCACCACTCCAAACTTGAAACCCTAGTCGACCCCCCTTTCTTCATAAAATATAATTTTTAGTCAATTTTTGCGCCAACCACCACCAATTGGACGTCCTTCGCAACATCCCCTTCCACCCTAGCAACTTTAGGAGCAACCATGCGGCCGTTAGAGAGGTGTACGACGTGCTACTTGGGGCGCAACTCCGTCGAATCGATGTCTGAAATGTCACAACAGGTTAGTCGACTTGTAGATGATGTTTCATCAACTTTTTCTCGTCCGTTTCTCCTCTAACCAAATCTGAGAGTTACCTTTGTATGTCTACTCCAATATTTGATTGTCGAATCTTCTAGTTCCAAGTAGTTTACCCGTGGCATTGATTCTACTATATGGTATCGAGAACTGACGAATTCTATTGCGGGCCAGTTTTGGTCTATCTAAGTTCAGTTTCTAAAGTTTATATATTTTTATTCAGAATCTAGATGTCGATACCTTTTTTAATCAAATCTGAAAGCTAGATTTTGCATACGTTTGCTATTTTTAAAAATTCATGATATTTGTCATGTCACCGAACTTCGAAACATTCTGTTTTACTTGTGTCCAAAAGTGTCAAAACTCCATAGATCCATATTAAACATCATGTTGTGCAAAGTTTAATATAATAAGTACTATTTTAACTAATTTTTGGGATTTTTATTGAATTTATTAATTTTATTTAATCGTTGTTTCGGGGATAAATTAATGTGTCGAATTGAGGAAGTCATATGTGGCATTGATATAAGACCACTTATGAAAGGATTCCCCTATTGAAAATATAATTATAGAAATATATAAGTATTTATAGATAAATTCTAGAATTTAAATGTATTATTTTATTATAATTGTAAAGTATTTACGAGAGGTTTTGTTACCTATATGTACTTATATAATAGATGGAGTGTCGTAACAACGTTATGGCAACTAGGAGGCATAGATACTCATATAATTTATATATGGTGTGTTGATATAAAATACTAAATATAGTATATTATTATAGGTGAGCTTGGGAGGATCGATAAGGAAACCGGAGTTGGATAGGCTTACCCGCAGACAGCAGTTATAGGCAAGCGTGCCTTGCCTTCGTTACAGATTATTCTTTTCTATTTTGTTGTTCTTTTTTATTAGCATTACAGGACGTAGGACGTTAATACTTAGTGTCTGTTTATAGATGGGTGCCAATGTCATGATAGTGACATCGAGTATTGACATTAGGCATTACGTACATACCAATGTGTCCATTGACACAATTGACCACAGGACACCGACACATTCATGATGCGTAGTTTACATGACTATTCATGGTATTGACCTCGTGTTAGCATTCTAGATTTCTTTATCAGTATTGTATTTACTTTCGAGATGACTATACAGACTTGACATTACTAGATTCTATACATAGGGATTGGGGAGAACTTGACTACAATATCAGACCTATTGTCGTGTAGCCCGTTGTTTAGTGACCTTTATCTCTGTAGCAGAGTAAGGGATTATCACTGTCGAGAATTGATTGTCCTTGGTGCCATGACATAGGTACTGGGGACAATACCCTGCTAAGGTGCTAGTGAGCCTTAGTGGAAGGGGTCTGGTATTCTAGAAAAGTATCTCACTTGCATAGCACATAGACGGATACAGTAGATTGTCTTAGTTCATATTTTTATTTCTGTACCTTGGCATGTATATTATGCACCTTGCTAGTCCTCTGAGGACCTGGCTATTTTCCAGGCTTATACGAAGCTGAAGACTACCCGAAGGTTTACGGTTCGGGAGTTGAAACCGGAGGCGTACCGACACAGGAGGACGAGATAGTGCCAAAGGATTTCTCGTGATCATGTTACCTTCATATTTAGTTTTATTATTGCCTTTTCTTTTCATCAGACTTATAGTTGATTTGTACTTCGTTTCTATCTCTATGGTTTCGGGATGTTTTACCCGCATAGACTTTTTTACTTTTATTGCTAGATATTTAAGACATTTCCTAATTTATTCTTGATCTCTTTGTGGACTCTGTGTATGTGATTAGATGTACATACGTGTGGACTATGTTATATTTCTGGGTGTTATCATGATTTACGGCTTAAGTATTTCGCTAATGGGCTTGTTGTGTAGCTTGGCCCATTGGTGAAGTACTGCTGGCATGTATTCGTATACCTGGTCCTACGTATTTTAGGACTGGGGCATTACACACTGGCATTCTTCGGTCCAGACATAAGAAACTTCCTTCTTTATCAGTTTGGTGAAGGGTTGACATCGACCAGAAAGATTTTCTATGAATCCTCTAATATATGCCAAGCGTCCTTGTAGGACTCGAAGCTCACGGAGATTCTTCGGGGGAGCCATGTCCGAGATTGCCTTAGTCTTCTCAGGGTCAATATGAATACCCTTGGCTGTGACGATAAAGCCCAAGAATTTGCTACTGGAAACTCCCAAGAAAGACTTGGTTGGGTTCATTTTTAGTCGATGTGTCCGCATCAAGTCGAACACCATCCTCAAGTCATCCAAATGGCTAAATTTCTTCTTACTTTTAACGATAATGTCATCAACATAACATTCTACCATTTTTTGTAGGTGTTTCTAGAATATGGTGCTCATAGCCTACTGGTATGTTGCTCCGTATTCTTCAACTCGAAAGGCATCACCATGTAACAGTATATCCATTTTGGAGTCCGTAATGAAGTATGCTTTTCGTCTTCAGGGAACATCTTGATCTGGTTGTAGCCCGAGAAACCATCCATAAAGGACATACATTCTAAGCCACAAGTGTTGTCAATCATCACGTCAGTAATCGGGAGGGGGAACTCATCTTTTGGATCGGCCAAGTTGAGATCCCTGAAGTCTATGCAGACCCGAATCTTTCCATTTTTCTTGGTGACTGGGACAATGGTGGCCACTCAATCCGGATGTTGCTCCTCGCGAATAAATCCACTCTCTATGATTTTATTGACTTCTTTCTCGATAGCATCCATAATATTGGGGCAGAAATGATGCTGTTGCTGTTTGACAAGCTTAGCATCGGGTTAGATGTTGAGACGGTGCATGGCGACTTGTGGGTCTAAACCCGACATGCCTTCATAGCTCCAAGCAAAGATATTGATGTACTCTCGAATAAGCTGTATCAGAGATTCTTTGTCTTCTTCAGTCAAGATTTTGCTGATGAATATGGGTTTAGGGGAAGCCTCATCTCCCAGCATGAATTGGATGGCCTCATCTTCAATGGAGGTTCGTACTGTTCGAAGCGCCATTGCCATTGGGATCCCAGGCGTTGATCCCAGGGTTCATCCTTAAAAAATTCGAGTATTTGGCATTCATCCTCGACTGGGGGATCTGCGAAGACCATATTGACGGACAATATCTTTTTGAAGGCTTGGCCGATAATGGTATCAGAGTCCTAGGTTGAGGAGTCGGAGGAATGTGAATGCATTAGGACCTCCGGCTTTGAGCTCTCCGAAGTTGTTGTTGGTGTAACATAACCCAACCCCCGGAGAGTATGTTGGTAGTAATTTTAGAACTTTTTCTTTTGGAGCACGAAGCCGTAAAGGAAGACGTCGGCCTTTGCCATAATTCAGTCCTCTGTCGCAGTTCAAGTCATAACCTATTTTCCGGATAAGACGTTTGGCTTGAGTAGTGTAATGGTAGAGTTACATCTTGTCGTTATTGAGTTCTGGTTCTGCTGGAGCCAGCTGCTGAGGATGCTTCAATCGACTGAAGACGATGGGTTCTTCCTTTTTCTTTCTTGCTGGAACCATGAAGTAGGCGCCTCAGAGGAAGAAAACTTGACTTACGAGATTAGTGGTTGTCACTTGTGTTTTTAACATATACAGAGCGTTGTCTAAGAAATACTTAGTGTTCCAGTGCGCACGAGTAATTCAAAGGCAACTTTCTATTAGTGAAATATAAAATCTTATCACGAAGGATTAAATCATCTAAATAATGCACCTCGGTATTGGCACATATGTAGTCTTCCAACTCTTTATCTGTGAACACCAGGGCTGCCATGGGAGAAGGTGGAGGTGGTTTCCCCTTCAATTTGACTATCAAGGGGGCTGTAGTCAGAGGTTCCTGCGACCTCAAAGTTGGCTTTGGAGCCTTTCAGGGGAGCTTTATTTGCATACGCTCCTGGCTAGCTGCTAATATCGTCGAGGGCGACCGAGCTGGAGCCTTTCTTCGAAGCTTCATAACGAGTGGAGTTGACGTCTTGGGAGGTTTCCCCTTCAATCGAACCCTCAATGGTTCTTCTGCCATAGCCATGCTTTCTAGGTTATTATCTGCCTTGTCGTCGACATCATTGGCATCATCGTCCTATGTGACTGACTTGTACAGCTCAGCATCTGTACAGTATGCTTTGAGTCCTCAAAATAGATCGATGTCAGCAAACTCGGTCTTAATAGTCCCATCATTGGCTATATACTTTATGCATTGATGGAGAGTGGAGGGTACGATTATGTATTCATGAATCCATGGTCAACCCAATAGCATGTTGTAGTTTATATCAACATAAATGACGTAATAGGTCACGTCTGTCTGGAGATCGCCTATTTAGCATTTCAGGCGAATCTTATCCAGGGGCTCACTCATTCCAGCGTTGAAGCCGCTGATTATAGTGTTTAACGCAGTCAGCCGATGCATCAGAATTCCTAAAGCTTGGAGTAAACTCTGAGAGATGATGCTAAGAGAAGAGTCATGGTCGATGTCGATGCGATCGACCTTAATGGCACCAACATACCCCATGTAGTACAGGGGCCAATTGTGCCGGTTGTTCTTCAGCAACATGTCCTGCTGAGTGAAGGTGATATTTGGAATCACCTCGACCATACTGTGACAATGTGGGCAAATGTCAGGTTCCTCCTCGGACGGTTGCACCTGAGTGAGGAAGGAGTCAGCATTCTGTAAAGCTTCACTGAGGGCATCCTGAGTCTCTTTGGAGAGACGGAGGATATCAAAGAGTGACAGTCGAGCCGGTGTATTGGCAAGATGTGCCTATATATCAAAGTTGTAGGGAGTCTTTTCTCAGAGGTTTGTCAAAGCGAACCTCCTTCTGCCTCTGCTTTTCTGCGGCATCAAATTCCCCTGTGGGATAATTAAGAAATATTTTACCACGTCCATATAACTTCTGAGCAAAACACTCGTCAAAGATAACCACGTCCATATTACCTCTGAATTATTTACTGATGTTATATATCTGTCCACATCCATATTACCTCTGGTTAGATATAAAACATCTTCTGCTATTATGTCCACACTACCTCTATTAGCAGTTTCTTTTAACTTATTATCTATGTTCGAGAATCTTGAATATAAAACGGATAATAAGTCCATCTCAAATTCTCCAGCGGAATACCCACCAAAAATATCCCTACTACGTCCACATTACCTCTAGTTTTGATATTTCACAAACTACGTTCATGAGTTTCAAAATCCAAAAGATCCTTTATATTAAACTTTTCTCAAGAAGCAGAGAAAGGAAAAGATACAAGAGTTTTTACGGCTAAATGAGCCAATTACAAGGAAAGACCTAAGGGGTACACAATTGATTGATGCTATCCCTTAAAGCCATAATTTAATTTTGAGACTTGGCAGTGGCATGGCGACGCGCTTCTTCCTGCCGAGCAGCTTCATCCTTGAAGGGGACCAGTTTCGCATGCTTCCCCTTTAACTTCACCAGTTGTTCTTTCAATTGGTCTGAAGTTGTGGCAGTCATAGTAGCCTAAACTGTATAGTCTCCATGCTCAGACGCAACTTTTATTAAGTTGGTCTCCCGTTGGGCAATCTTATTGTGGATCTGTGTAATGTGATTATACTTTTCGGTGATCTGAGCGGCCAGCTTGTTCTTCGAAGCAATTCGAACCTCGCTCGCAGTGTTGAACTGGTCGTATTGATCAACCAACTCACTGATCTCTTTAGCAAGGATATCCCTTCTTGTTTGGAAAATAGCTTCCTCTTCTGCAAGAGTCGCAACCAAAGCCTCGTCTTCTTCAAGAAATAGCGATGTTGTGCTTCGTTACTTGGCTTCCCAGAATTTGGCCACTCGGTCCTCCAAGTCATTTAGAACTTTCCTCAGAGCATTGGCCCGCTCTTCATAGCCAATAATGCTTTCAAGGACCGTCACTTGGCATCCAATAATAGCCTTTACAGGTACAAAGATGGCATTCTGATTTAAGACTCTAGGAAGCTTTACTTTTAGAATGGAGTAGAAAGCTTTTATGACTTCCTGCGCCATCTCGTCATCCGCAGAGGAAGTCGTTCGGGAGGGAGCTTGATAGGGATCTTTTGCTCCAGGAAGAGATACTTGACAAGAAGTCGAACTTGACAATAAAACAATATATATCAGTATCAGAAAGAAAAAAGAGTACAAAAGAGTTGTAATTTTGTACCTTCTGCTTGTTCAGTGCCAATTTGAACTAGGTCATCAGCCCTGGTTACAAGGGAACCAAGAGCAGGCCTAGGTTGCTCAATAGTGACAATGTCAAGACCCCGAGCATTCTCAATATCAAGCTGTATATCTTCCATGGCCCTAGTTGGACTTAGAGCAGATTCAGTAACAGCCTCCTTATTGTGCTGTTCAACTTCTCCTTCCGCAGCCGATGCCGGCTTGCTGACAAATTCCTCCGCACCAGCAGTCCCAACGGAACCAGGGACAACTTCTTGTCCTACCCAGTGTCTTGGGCAACCTCTATACATTGTTTCGTCTCCTTGTCTACAAGGGAATGTACGATGGCAGTCAACCTCACGAGGAGTATGCAAAATTGAAGTCGAAAAATCTCATCCGAAGTAAGGTACAAAGATGACATACCCGCGGGAGGGTGAGCCGATTGGACTTGATTTTTGTCCAACTCCTTTATTAAAGCTCCAATCTTAGACATATCCCCTAAAGAGATATCATAGGAGGGACTAGCTTTATGTTCGACATTATAGTCCGGGCCTTCGCCCTGATCATCCCTTTGCTCATCCCCTTTGACTGGGGATGGCCGACCTTCGTCTGCCGGTTGAGGACGAATGGGGGATACCGTTGTCACGTCCACCTCTTCAGACAAAGAGGCACCTGCCACGGTTGCAACTTTGAGGTCCTGTGCAAAGGACAAACGCAAGGGTAAAAAAGCTTCAGTTGAAGACTACACAAGTATTGGTTTGACCAAAACAGCTATGGAGTCTAGAAAGGGATCTGCTTCCTGAATGGTAATAGCCTGCGATGCCGTTCCACCTCTTCCAGTCTGTCGAGAAGATCTTCATAAGGAAGGCAAGCCGGCACCCACATCCATGGCTTTCTTTGTCTCTCTTGTGGCAACTGTCTTCTTCTTTCTCTTAAAAGTTGACTGTTGGGCCAGTTCAGTTGAAGCTTTTCTCTTTTGAGGAGGATCAGGGAGAGCAGAATCATCTTTGATATCCTTTCTTCGAGGTACTATAGCAGTCGCCTCCTCAAGAGTAACTCTCTGTTGTGGTGCTGCGCCCAGCTCGACGGCTGGAGCGACACTCTTTTTTCTGCTGTCCTTCGGCATCTTTCGGGCTCGTTCCATATTTATAGGAGTAGGGGCAAACCTAGTACCTAATACCAAACTCTGCTCACGATTATTCCGAGGATGAAGGATATTGATTTGAGTATAAAACTTTACAGCGGTATAGAGCAGATGGGTCTCAGGCTTATCTTCGGACAGAGTAAAAATTGCTCTCGTGCATCCGACGTTGTAATAAACCCATACACGCACCCCATCGATCAAGCTTCCTATCGACTCCAGATGAGGGCTAGGGCTGTCCAGAAGAAGCTGGCTATATCCAAATTGCTGTGTGAAATGGCTTGGTAGATAAGGCTCCAGGTAGGTGTGGTTACTATTCCTGAGCACCAAATGAGAGGGCCTGTTAGAATGGAGCCAACGGAATGCCCTAGTGGTCAAGCTAGTAGTGTGTGCTCCCTCATTTACTAATGTGTCGTCTGCGTTGCCACTGTCGGATGGAGGGGATATTATGAAGAACTCGTAGTTCTGAAGGAAGCTCAAAGCCCTTCTACAAGCAAGCATTCCAGTAACGGCCCAGTTTGCATCATAAAATCTTTGAAGAAAGGCGTCCCCTGCCAAAGAGTCTGCTATCAGTCCGACGTTCATTAATTTAGGATAGTGCAGCACCAGCCATCCCATCAAGTAGTGAAAGGGGAGTTCAGTCCTAGCAAAATCTGTTCTACCTTCGGGGGTCACCGCGTTTCCAATAAAATCTCGCAGAACTCGTTAGATGTCACGGACCATTGCAGGAAGCTGGGCAAGACGGTATTCGAATGCCAGCTTCACAGCTAGAAGTATCATACTCCGCCTCATCCTTTCGATAGACCCTGAACCACCAGGGACTACATAGTCGCGGATACAGATCATGAGAAAAGTCGCCAGCACAGCTTTCTTCGATAACTTAAACTCATCTTGTTGGAAGAAGTAATAAATCGGGGAGCTCCCCTCGTGATCATCACTATCATCAATATATGTTCTTCCATGATTTGTCATAAATTCCTCTATCTTGGACTTCATCAGGGGCTTGCAAATTTAAAAAGTGGTCAGACCTTCTCATTCTTCTTTAACAAAAATATATCCCATCCAAGATATTGTGTGGGGATTGGCCCCCTCAGTCCTGCCCTTCTTTGTGATCTTGTGACAGATGAGGAAGTAACATAATAACTCCTTATACACGTTCGTCATCTCGGAGTTTTCTCTCTCCAGGTCTAAGAGTTCTTCATCACAAGGGACATATTCTTCGTACGGCTATGTTCTCCAGGGATGCTTTGATATCTCCTGCATCTCATGAAGAGCCAGACCCATCTCCCCGTCCGGAGTGAAGAAGGTAAAGGTGTTATGATTGTACAACTCCGCCAAAGAGACAAATATAGGCTAATTTGTTTTTATGCCATATTGAGTGGCTCTAATGGCATGAAAAAGGCCGACAGCCTTTAGGGTGGCTTCATAGGTTAAAGCACCCATTTAGTAAGGTCACTCCAAAATGAAACGGGGTACCTCCAACCTTCCATCCACAGCTTTCCTACGGGATATGACCTATTCTTCGACATCATCAGATTAGAAAGGGTGTCAGCAGCATAAGGATGAAGGTCGGTCGGAATATCGTTTATTACGGTACCAGGGTGCAGCCCCCTTGTGGAATATGACGTGGAGCCCTTGACACACTTAAAAGTGTCTTTTTTCTGATCACCAGAGTCAAAGTGTATCTTTTCGAAGACAACCCCATGAAGTTCAGGGGTTAGGTCCCATTTCATCTGTCTCCGTATAGCTAGATCGGTGAATACCGATAAAGGATATTGGTGATCCATGGACGACAACCATATTCTAAGGTTGTTCAAACTAACCTCCAGAGGGTCTTTCAGGCGTATCGTCTCACCGTCCTCAGACCCCAGGCTATCGCCAAATAAGAACTATGGCCTCTTAAAGCTCCGTGCCCCTATGAGCAAGAACTTCTCATCATTTATTATCTGCTACAGGAATATCTTATCCTGTTCAAGCATAGCGATCATTCGTACTGAAGGCTGGTTTTGGCTGATCTTAACCTGAACATTCCTAATCATGGTAGTGACAAGGCTTGAACCAAGAACTTGGCGAGCAGATATGAGAGGAATTCTACCAAATTTCGGGACGACGATGTCAACTGCAAAGACAGAGGAAAAAGTCATACTTAGAATTTACAAAAAGAAGAGCTAAGTGCTGAAAAATTTCTATGCGCCCAAACAAGACTGTAGGCACATAAGAATTTTCAAACACAGAAGTGTTCTATGTGGGCGCATGACACATAACAAGTGTGGACGCATATTTCTGTGGGTGCATAAGAATGCTAAACAGAGGTATATTGCTTTGGGTACATATCAATGGTTATGCGCCCAAGCAGAGAGAAGTCCGAACGTCACAAATTAACGCCCGATACTTTGTTTTTAAGCATAGCCTCACCCAGAATGGGGTCTTGGACTAGCGAAGATGTTGTCGAAGGAGGAGAACCGCCCGTTGCAGCTTTCTTTCCCTTTACGGACTTCTTGACAGCCTTGGGAGACATGTTCTTGTAGAAAAAAATGAAAAGTCTCTTGGAAGTTTTTGAGAAAAAGAGAGGAGAATGAATTTTCTCTCTCCTTAAGGCCTATTTATAGGCCCGAACGAGAAGTTATGCGCCCACATGGTCTATGCACCCACGCAAAGACTCGTTCTTTGCACACTATGCGCCCACTATTCTGCTATGTGGACTATGCGTAGACATTGCATAAAAGATGGACCCCTTCAAATTTTGTTCCAATGAATCTATTAGTACATTTTTTTGAGGAAGATCTCAACAGTCATCTTTAACAGCCTGGAAACATCTATGCGCCAAAAAGGGTGGCCTGTTATGCGCCCACAGAGCCATAAGAAGACAGTCTTCCATGATTCTTTCAAAGTATTTCGAACTCGTTCGAGTATCAAAAACTTTGAAGGAGGTCTTGTAGAAGCATGAAAATATCCATACTATGCGCTCACAGAAAGAAGTGACTATGTGTAAAACCCCTAAATTTCTACTATATTTTATTATATCAATTTTAGTACTGAATTAAAATTTTCGTAATATACGTCGCGTAGACGTATTATACGTCGTGCACGACCTGTTATTTTTTTTTTCGAATTTGCTCGACGAGTGCGAATATGTGCGAGCGTACATATTTTAGAAAAAATGTTTTATTTATTAATTTATAGTTTCAAAATAATATAGGTAATAATTACTTCTAGCTATCATTTCAAGTTTATAGTTTAATTATAAAAAGCCTTTTATTTATGCAGTTATAATTATAAGGTATTTTTTCTATAAAATGGTATATTAGAAAAGCATATCTACGTAAATATTATTTGTACAAACCTATAATTTTTCGTAATTATTTATTGGTCTATAAAAGTATAATTTTCGAGATTTATTATTATTAATATTTCATTGTTCAAAAAGATAATTAAAAATATTTATTATTTTCAAAATTATTATTATTGGTATTTTGAAAAATATTTTTGGAAGTTATTTTGGCCAATTAAATCTTGATTTAATGTTTGAAATTGTTTAAATAGATTAAACTAATATCTATAATTGATTTGATTTTAAACTAAGAGATTTAATTTGGTTTAAATGAGATTTGGATTTGGATTTGGATATTGATTTGATTGCTTCTAAATTAAATTTGAAAATATCCAAATTGGGTTTAAACTATTCCTAACTATTATCTAAATGGGAATTTCCACATCCTATAAATATAGGCAGGTACTCCTCCAATATTTTTATCATCCACATTATTTTTCTCCACAAATAATTCTCCGTACCGTGCATCGTGTCCGTGTCCCCATATCCAATTTCTTATTCCATATTTTACAAAATACAGACCCATCTCCTCCGTGTTGGACACACCCCGACATGAACAACAAATGATAATTTCCTAATCCTAGCCCAGCCATAACCTCCTGCACCGCCACCCCGCTGCCGCCCCGTGTCGCCTCTCCGGCCCAAACCACAGCCACCACTTTCACCATCACCCTCGTCATCGTCATCGTCACCGCAACACCACCCCACCTAACCAGCATCTACCCTTCCACCACCGTTGCTACGGCCAAGGAAGGCCGGACATCACCACCACCATCATCGCGGTCGCCCCTGGCCGCGACAACCACCACAGCCAACAACTTGGCTGACCGTCGAACCTTCGACACCGCCATAGCCACGACCAAAATCGGTCGACACCACCACCAAATCCACAGTCCAATGCCCAAACCACCAACACCACAACCACCAGCATCGTCACCCGCCACCGCGACCGATCACCACCGCGACCGGCCGTCCGCCACCACCCAAGAAATCAAATAGGGAAAGAGAAAACCCAAATTCAAAACCTAACCCTAGTTTACCTGATCGTCGGCGTGCGATGCTTCGCCGGCAACGATCTTGCCGAGCCCCGCCTCCCTGCCTCGAGCGCCGGCGAGCGCACCGAACTCCGATCACCTTCCGCTCCCCCTCACCGAACTAACCGCCGACCCAGCACGGCCGAGCCGCTCCCCCGACTTCCTCTCAGCGCTCGCTCCTCCGCGAGCCACCTCCGCCGCCTCACTCTTCCGGTGGAAACCCACTCCCTCCGCCCTTTCCTCTTCTCGCCGACCGGCGACTCCCCAAACGCAGCCTCGCCGACCGCCCTAAGCCACCACCGCCGCTGAGTCCCCCGTTGTCCTCCGACCGCCTCCTCCGCCTGGAAACTCGCACCGCGCCCCCTCTTTTCTCTTCCACCCTCGCGGAGCCACCGCGCCACCACCGACTCGATTCCTCCGCCCGTGGCCGCCCTCCGCTGCCGAAACCCCGACCTGTCACCGCTCTCTCTCCCGACCGCCGCCAACATCGCCATCCTCGCCACTCCGACGAGATTTGCCGCCTGCTCCCCTCATCCCTCCTTCTCTTCCTCCGACCTAGCCACCGCCACTCCTCCTGGAGCGCCCAAGCCCGCTCCGACTCCCTGAGCTCCCGCTCGGCTCCATCGTCTTTCTTTATTTTGGTGAGTCTTCCTTAGGAAGACAGTAGCAGCCAGCAGGGATTGAGTTGGTAGTTCGTTGGATTGAATTGGTATTTGTTGTTGTTTATAAAATTTTGTTTAGTATTATTATTATTATTATTATTATTATTATTATTATTATTGTAATTATTATTATAATAATTATTATTATTAGTATTAATGTAGGAATGTAGTATATTTTGTTATTATTATTATTATCAATATTATTTTTAGTACAACAACTTCTTTTACATTATTATTATTATTATTATTATTATTATTATTACTACCACTACAATAGATTTCCTATATACAATATACATACCATTAGTTAGTATGGCATTAAATAGCAAATAGTATTAAGATTATTATTATTGCAAATTTTTCTAGTATAGTTATTTTAGAATAAACATATATTCTCCTAAAAATTTATTTTATGTAGTACTAGGATTGGCGTATGTTATTTACAAAACTGGATTTCGAAGCGTAGATATATTATTATTTTTACAAAATTACTTTTAGTCTAAAAATATTTCTAGATTTTTCAAGTATTTCTTTATAGTATTTGGAGTAATAAAAACTTAGTTTAAATATATAATTATTTTTCTAAAATAGTTTATCTATTTCTTTCTACCAATTCTCTCGAATATCCAACCTTGCCCCTTGCTAGCCATATACCTATCTTCTTCCAAATCTTGAACTTATTTATATCGTCCCTAACTAATTTGACCCTTCTGGACTCAATGACACGGTCCGTACCACCATCAGAGGTCCCCTTGTGTAGTTGTTACACCAAAGTCGCAGTTCATGCCACCATGATTATCGCAGCACAACAGGCGCTCTACCAGGCAAGACACCTTGCCATTAGCTGTTTACTTATTTTTAGCTCATATTTCATGCATGTCTATTATTTTCTTTATGCAAAATAAACTGTGATACATAGCATAACTGTTAGAACTTACCGTTCATTTATTTCCTGCTATGTATTATTTTTCTCACATTAAACCTAGATTTAAGGGACCACCTTGTGTGTTGTATTCATTGGCCTTGACACGTTGTAACACGAGGTTGTGTGTCACATGTAGAACACGGAAGTGCGTGATTGGCTGGCCTCCAGTACGTACAAGCCGTGCGATAGGAATAACCGCTAATAGAGGTTGCATGCTAGTTTGACTTAGCGGTTATAGTGGTTTGTGTTGTGGATACAACACAGTAGGCATGGGGTGGGGAGGACAATTCCTTAGCGTATGGGCTTCGATGCACTTCCCTTGTGACCCGGACTCTCCGCTGGAGATACGGGGTTGATGACCTAAGATTACTGACGGCCACTGACGATTCTGCGGAACATCATGCTCTTCCTGATGGGGCCTCTGGTGCCCAAAGGGGCACTACGCCGATCCTATTCAGCCAGGGCCCATGCGTAGGAAGGATTGTTCTTAACAACATTTCACTTAGAATGGTAGGCTACCCTATCTGTTAGGTACGAGTACTTTTGGTTTGGGTACTTGTATCTGACCGTGGCTTGGAACAATAACTTGTCGCGGATTAGTTCGTCACATCTTGTCCTTGTTTGGTTGTAAGTGTGACTTACTACTTCGATGAGAAGGTATTGAACCTTGTTGGGGTCCGGATACCATATCGGATTCTTAGCATGGAAAGATACGTCGCCGTGAATTAGTTTACCATCTCCAGTCCTTGTTTGGTTGGGGGGATGGTACGCTCGTTCAGTAGGTGCGTATTGGACCATGTTATAAATTCGATTTACTTATTTATTTGAGCGATATTTATTCAGTTTATATGGCATGCTATGATGTATCTTGTTACGTCCCTCTGAGGACCTGGTTGTCTTGCCAGGTGTGTGCTATTGTCTTTCGCAGGTGTTCTAGCTCTAGCCGTGATCTTCGCTATTTCTTCGAGGATGACTGCATTTGGATCGTCTTCGCTTCACTCGCCACTCATTTCATTTTCCATGTATTTATTTCCTTATTTTGTTGGTAGTGGATTTGTCTCCGTCCAACATATTGTATTAAGACAAATTTATTCTCATTATATGATCTTTTATTCATTTATTCTGTGTGGATGAGATTAGTTGTGGTTTTACTGCATTTTACAGCTTATGTATTTATACGAGGCTTCCATATATTGGAGTATACTTCGTATGAATACAGCTGGCATGTCTACGTTCCTAGTCCTACGTATTTTGGGACTGGGGTGTTACATGTTTTTGTGGTGGCCCATGCAGGTCAGATAAATTGTTTGGTTACTTTACCGTACCAAGCAAGCCTGCGTATAGGATTAGAAGTCTAGGATCTCATCCACATACTTGACCACTTTCTTCAATCTACCGTTTTGACTCATCGATTGCATCTTGCTTGATTCCTTCTATTATTATCCTTCCTTCGTGCTTACTAGAGGTTGACCCTATTAGTTAGCTGTCCCAAACACCATTAGTTTAAATTAAGTTGGGTAGAATACCTTATGAACTAGCAACCCCTTTGACCTAGTGACCTATAGTAGCAAGCTTATTTAGATCCTAGAATCTAGAGGACCTAACCCGTCTAGCCAACCAAGGATTTGGACAAGAAAACTATAGGACGACTGTATGACTTAGAATCGTTCTATCTTCTTTAATTCTTAACCTCTCGTACCTATGTATTTACCGTTTTGACTAATGATGCTAATGTAGCCTAGTTTTGCAAGCTTAGCCTTTTACCAAGCTTGTTCGTGACATATGTGTTAGTGGAGGTACCCCACTAACATATTGTCTATCAGAACCGGTGCATAATGGTCTGATCAACCGAGTGCACTTTGGTTCGCCTTTGTCTATTATTCTACGTGGACGGAACATATTTAAACTTGTCCTCTAAAATTCCATCCACGACTGCCTTGACAATTCCTTTGAAATTCGTTTCGGTCGTCTTTGAATCACGCATTCGTATTCGATAACGCCTCCTTCGAACTCTATATTGCTTTCGCCTTCACCTATTTTAGAAAGACGAAGGCGTTATACTAGCATTCCTTCTAGCCCTCCTATCGACTATGACCATTCTCGCTCGATATTGCTATATCTTCATCCTAAACTCCTCGCCCTCCTTCTCGCCCTATAATTACTGTCATGACCTTCTAATCGAGTAAATCTAATTCATTCTCTAATCGTGCCCTCAACCTACTCTCAAGAGACCACAACTTTAAGGTCTCTAAATTATTTTATTTTACTTGAACCCATACTATTCTTTATTGCGCGTCATCTTAAACATTTCCTTCTCGCGTTAATCCATGACTATCTTCGCCTTATTGAAATCACGACGCTAATGCAAGTTTTCTTTAAACGTCGTTTCTTATCTTGATTTGACTATGCTTCCTTATCGATACCCCCTTGTGCCTCTCACCCCCCTCCTAATTCTTAATTTCGAGGACGAAATTCTTCTAAGTTGGGTAGGATGTAAAATCCCTAAATTTCTACTATATTTTATTATATCAATTTTAGTACTGAATTAAAATTTTCGTAATATACGTCGTGTAGACGTATTATACGTCGTGCACGACCTGTTATTTTTTTTCGAATTTGCTCGACGAGTGCGAATATGTGTGAGCGTACATATTTTAGAAAAATATTTTATTTATTAATTTATAGTTTCAAAATAATATAGGTAATAATTACTTCTAGCTATCATTTCAAGTTTATAGTTTAATTATAAAAAGCCTTTTATTTATGCAGTTATAATTATAAGGTATTTTTCCTATAAAATGGTATATTAGAAAAGCATATCTACGTAAATATTATTTGTACAAACCTATAATTTTTCGTAATTATTTATTGGTCTATAAAAGTATAGTTTTTGAGATTTATTATTATTAATATTTTATTGTTCAAAAAGATAATTAAAAATATTTATTATTTTTGAAATTATTATTATTGGTATTTTGAAAAATATTTTTGGAAGTTATTTTGGCTAATTAAATCTTGATTTAATGTTTGGAATTGTTTAAATAGATTAAACTAATATCTATAATTGATTTGATTTTAAACTAAGAGATTTAATTTGGTTTAAATGAGATTTGGATTTGGATTTGGATATTGATTTGATTGCTTTTAAATTAAATTTGAAAATATCCAAATTGGGTTTAAACTATTCCTAACTATTATCTAAATGGGAATTCCCACATCCTATAAATATAGGCAGGTACTCCTCCAATATTTTTATCATCCACATTATTTTTCTCCACAAATAATTCTCCGTACCGTGCATCGTGTCCGTGTCCCCATATCCAATTTCTTATTCCATATTTTACAAAATACAGACCCATCTCCTCCGTGTCGGACACACCCCGACATGAACAACAAATGATAATTTCCTAATCCTAGCCCAGCCACAACCTCCTGCACCGCCACCCCGCTGCCGCCCCGTGTCGCCTCTCCGGCCCAAACCGCATCCACCACTTTCACCATCACCCTCGTCATCGTCATCGTCACCGCAGCACCACCCCACCTAACCAGCATCTACCCTTCCACCACCGTTGCTACGGCCAAGGAAGGCCGGACATCACCACCACCATCATCGCGGCCGCCCCTGGCCGCGACAACCACCACAGCCAACAACTTGGCTGACCGCCGAACCTTCGACACCGCTATAGCCACGACCAACACCGGTCGACATTACCACCAAATCCACAGTCCAATGCCCAAACAACCAACACCACAACCACCAGCATCGTCACCCGCCACCGTGACCGATCACCACCGCGACCGGCCATCCGCCACCACCCAAGAAATCAAATAGGGAAAGAGAAAACCCAAATTCAAAACCTAACCCTAGTTTACCTGATCGTCGGCGTGCGACGCTTCGCCGGCAACGATCTTGCCGAGCCCCGTCTCCCTGCCTCGAGCGCCGGCGAGCGCGCCGAACTCCGATCACCTCCCGCTCCCCCTCACCGAACTAACCGCCGACCCAGTACGGCCGAGCCGCTCCCCCGACTTCCTCTCACCGCTCGCTCCTCCGCGAGCCACCTCCGCCGCCTCACTCTTCCGGTAGAAACCCACTCCCTCCACCCTTTCCTCTTCTCGCCGACCGGCGACTCCCCAAACGCAGCCTCGCCGACCGCCCTAAGCCACTACCGCCGCTGAGTCCCCCATTGTCCTCCGACCGCCTCCTCCGCCTGGAAACCCGCGCCGCGCCCCCTCTTTTCTCTTCCACCCTCGCGGAGCCACCGTGCCACCACCGACTCGATTCCTCCGCCCGTGGCCGTCCTCCGCTGCCGAAATCCCGACCTGTCACCGCTCTCTCTCCCGACCGCCGCCAACATCGCCATCCTCGCCACTCCGGCGAGATTTGTCGCCTGCTCCCCTCATCCCTCCTTCTCTTCCTCCGACCTAGCCACCGCCACTCCTCCTGGAGCGCCCGAGCCCGCTCCGACTCCCCGAGCTCCCGCTCGGCTCCATCGCCTTTCTTTGTTTTGGTGAGTCTTCCTTAGGAAGACAGTAGCAGCCATCAGGGATTGAGTTGGTAGTTCGTTGGATTGAATTGGTATTTGTTGTGGTTTATAAAATTTTGTTTAGTATTATTATTTTTATTATTATTATTATTATTATTGTAATTATTATTGTAATTATTATTATTATTAGTATTAATGTAGGAATGTAGTATATTTTGTTATTATTATTATTATCAATATTATTTTTAGTACAACAACTTCTTTTACATTATTATTATTATTATTATTATTATTACTACTAATACAATAGATTTCCTATATACAATATACATACCATTAGTTAGTATGGCATTAAATAGCAAATAGTATTAAGATTATTATTATTGCAAATTTTTGTAGTATAGTTATTTTAGAATAAACATATATTCTCCTAAAAATTTATTTTATGTAGTACTAGGATTGGCGTATGTTATTTACAAAACTGGATTTCGAAGCGTAGATATATTATTATTTTTACAAAATTAGTTTTAGTCTAAAAATATTTCTAGATTTTTCAAGTATTTCTTTATAGTATTTGGAGTAATAAAAACTTTGTTTAAATATATAATTATTTTTCTAAAATAGTTTATCTATTTCTTTCTACCAATTCTCTCGAATATCCAACCTTGCCCCGTGCTAGCCATATACCTATCTTCTTCCAAATCTTGAACTTATTTATATCGTCCCTAACTAATTTGACCCTTCTGGACTCAATGACACGGTCCGTACCACCATCAGAGGTCCCCTTGTGTATTTGTTACACTAAAGTCGCAGTTCATGCCACCATGATTATCGCAGCACACCAGGCGCTCTACCAGGCAAGACACCTTGCCATTAGCTGTTTACTTATTTTTAGCTCATATTTCATGCATGTCTATTATTTTCTTTATGCAAAATAAACTGTGATACATAGCATAACTGTTAGAACTTACCGTTCACTAGGTATTATTTTTCTCACATTAAACCGAGATTTAAGGGACCACCTTGTATGTTGCATTCATTGGCCTTGACACGTTGTAACACGAGGTTGTGTGTCACATATAGAACACGGAAGTACGTGATTGGCTGGCCACCAGTACGTACAAGCCGTGCGATAGGAATAACCGCTAATAGAGGTTGCATGCTAGTTTGACTTAGCGGTTATAGTGGTTTGTGTTGTGGATACAACACAGTAGGCATGGGGTGGGGAGAACAATTCCTTAGCGTATGGGCTTCGATGCACTTCCCTTGTGACCCGGACTCTCTGCTGGAGATACGGGATTGATGACCTAAGATTACTGACGGCCACTGACGATTCTGCGGAACGTCATGCTCTTCCTGATGGGGCCTCTGGTGCCCAAAGGGGGACTACGCCGATCCTATTTAGCCAGGGCCCATGCATAGGAAGGATTGTTCTTAACAACATTTCACATAGAATGGAAGGCTACCCTATCCATTAGGTACGAGTACTTTTGGTTTGGGTACTTGTATCTAACCGTGGCTTGGAACAATAACTTGTTGCGGATTAGTTCGTCATATCTTGTCCTTGTTTGGTTGTAGGTGTGACTTACTACTTCGATGAGAAGGTATTGAACCTTGTTGGGGTCCGGATACCATATCGGATTCTTAGCATGGAAAGATACGTCGCCGTGAATTAGTTTACCATCTCCTGTCCTTGTTTGGTTGGGGGGATGGTACGCTCGTTCAGTAGGTGCGTATTGGACCATGTTATAAATTTGATTTACTTATTTATTTGAGCGATATTTATTCAGTTTATATGGCATGCTATGATGTGTCTTGTTACGTCCCTCTGAGGACCTGGTTGTCTTGCCAGGTGTGTGCTATTGTCTTTCGCAGGTGTTCTAGCTCTAGCCGTGATCTTCGCTATTTCTTCGAGGATGATTGCATTTGGATCGTCTTCGCTTCACTCGCCACTCATTTCATTTTCCATGTATTTATTTCCTTATTTTGTTGGTAGTGGATTTGTCTCCGTCCAACATATTGTATTAGGACAAATTTATTCTCATTATATGATCTTTTATTCATTTATTCTGTGTGGATGAGATTAGTTGTGGTTTTACTGCATTTTATAGCTTATGTATTTATACGAGGCTTCCATATATTAGAGTATACTTCGTATGAATACAGCTGGCATATCTACGTTCCTAGTCCTACGTATTTTGGGACTGGGGCGTTACACTATGCTCCCACATGTAGTAGTTCTATGCGCCCACATAAGGAAGTAGCTATGCGCCCACATGTAATAAAGTGTTACGCCCACATAATTTCTCCACAGATGGGCACATAGTTGTTTTCCTACACTATGCGCCTAAGACAGAACAACTCTACGACTCGGTCAACATCCACGACTAGTCATGGACCAACGCATGCGGCCACGTCAGTCCCCATGAGCAGTCGTGCGTCGAAGCATGCGGCCACGTCAACCCCACGATCTACCCACGATCATCCAGTTCTTATGCGCCTATATCCTATGCGCCTAAAGCAATACTATATGCCCATAGCGAGATCAGTGCATTCTCTACCTGTGTGCGCATAACAGCCATTTCAGTGTAAAATGACTATAAATAGAGGGCATATGCCTCTTTAAATGGACCGAACATAGAGCATTTTAGAGCCAAATTGCCGCCCTTCTTGCCAGTGAGCCGATAGTTAGCAATTTTCTTAGGTTTTCTCCCTCTTTTGTAAATCGGAGTGTCAACGGAGTAAAGCAGAAACTGTCTCTCGATCTCCATCGTCCCATTTCCTAAAATTCTTTTTGTACTCGGAGATTCTCAGTACATGATCTCTCAGGTGTACTCGATTTGTGGTAGCTTGCGCTAATAAGAAAAAACAGTGATTCTTCTCTTTTTTGTAAGTGTCTACAAGCTTCTCTTCTACACTCATCTCGTACGTGCAGGAAAGTTACGTGCATGAATGCGGACGTGAAGGTAGCTTCCCTCTTTCCAGTTCTGGCATGCGAGATACGCTTACGTTTCGATTATAAGGTTGCTGGTAAGGCAGACTCCCTCCATGCTTACAGCAATACTGCTCGTATGAGTCTATCCCCGTAGTACGCATCCCTGGCTTGAATCATGCACATGGGTGCTCAAGTAACAATGTGGTTTTACTCGTTGAGGCATCGAAGCACTCAAACCAATTTTGTATAGATTTTTATCGGCTGCGTACGTGACTGTCAACGTAAGCCTTTAGTCAGCTGTTGGCGTAGCACGTTGATCGCTTGAAGCGCGTACGGCCTTAGACATCCTCCTACTACCCCTAGAAGATGAGTAGTATTTATAATCCAACTAGGTGGTCGGCGTAGCACTTTGGTCCCGTAAGGCGCGTACTGTCTTGAATTTTTTTGTGCCATCCCTGGAAGGTACATGGCATTCAGAATCCAACATGATTAACGTAGCACATTATTTGTACAGAGCGCATGCTGCCTTGGAACCCTTCACGTTACCCCTAAAAGGTATGTAACGTTTAGAGTCCAACATAGCCTTACCCAATGGGTAGACAATTCTGTTAAAGACAAATCTTCTCGCCTACGTAGCTGTCTTCGTACGCGGATGGGCAACTACACGTTTCCTCTGGTGATGTGCCTTCGTTAGGCATGCAATGGGAGAGCTGCGCTTCTCACAAGCGAGAACTGCATGAGGCTGTACGATAACAGCAATTGAAGTCTTCTTCGGGGTTTCGCCATTCAGAGGGTTCTGGAGCACAGTCCCCTCCGTCTTGCTGCTCATCGTAGCAGCCTTGGGCACCCAGGTATGTCAAGTCTTCTTGGGTTTTACGAACCACTTCAAAGGGTTCGACTTTTCTTCAGATAGGAGATCATCAAAAGCTTGTTGGTTAAAACGTATGACCAACATCTTTTGAGAAGATCCCAACGAGTTTTCGTCAGATTGCATCACAACCTTCTCGTTGGAGTTGAAGGAAGTCCCTAGCACAGTCGCCATCTTGTTTACCATGACAAAAGGTTATATGAACTTTTTGTATATTAACGTGTAAAAGAGTACAACGGATTCCTAAACAGGAGATCTAAGTACAAAATTTCTGAGAAAGTGTGACGGTAGAGATCGAACACTACAGTGGCTCCTTTACTCTTATGACGATCTGACGATGAGTTGAACTTGCTCTGACTCTCTAGTGCTTCTTAGTGGAACTCTGGGTTGCCAATCAAGAAGATGCCAAAGTTGTTGAAGACTCTTGATCGAAGAAAAACTCCTTTTATTTATAGGCGAGCACATATACGATGTGCATAAGGGTTTTTCTGGCGCGCAGAAGCGCTGTGCGTGGAGATATGAAAGAATATGTTGCGATTGCACGGTAAGGGCTACTGCTGAGGTGACACGTGACGGACGCTGATATTCTCTTCCATCAAAATCTAGGGTAGCTATCAACATAACTGAGTAAACGACACATGGCATGCATTTTTGCTCGATAATCTTGATCGGATGAAGTTGGATTTTGTCCTTATCTTAGGGGCCATGGTTTAAGCAAACCGATTGGATATTGCCCTTGTCCACAAGAACAAACACCCTTCTTATCTTTGGGAGTGGTGGTTTAAACAAACCGATAGGATATTGCCCTATCAACAGAACCAAACTATGTTCTTATCTTAGGAGCAACGGTTTAAACAAATCGATCGGATCGTATCTGAAAAAATTAGATACTAGAATGGCTACGTGGGGCAATGCCAACTCATAGGACTGTGCGTCTATACGAGCCGTGCTTTTCTTGAAGTTGTTTGTCGTTGATTATAAAAGAACAGAACAATTTTATGGAAGGACTGAACTTTTAATTCACAATTACAAACTCGCTCATACACAGAGAGCCTAGGAACAAAACCTAGGAAAAGCAATCTAAGTACAATTGTTTAGTTTTTGATTCTGGAGGTGACGGTAGAGGCTCGGGAAAGTGATATCAACTCTGCCTTACTCCTTGGACGATCGGAAGCAACCTTGGCTCTAGCAAAGAAATGCTCTCTATGTCTCTCTGCTGTTCTATCTCTGTGTGTGTGTGTGTACAAGGGAATAGCACCTTGCTATTTATAGGAATTTGTCATGAGTGGGGCGTACAGTAACTGCGTCTTAAAAAGTGGACGGTTGGGGATTGGTTAAGATTATCCTTGATCTGTTTGTTGGAAATCAATCTAGGATGTTGTTTTGGTTGCAACAAATTTCCATTGTTATGATTTATTGGTTGCAATAAATCTGAGTGGATAAGTCTTAGTCAATCTTCTGCCACGTGTTCCAACTGCCATTATACTGCGAGCCGCATGAACGAGGCATCCTGGCAGAGCCGCATGAGTGTGGTATGTTTATTGAGCCACATAAGGGTGGCCTTACAACCGAGCCGCATGAGGATGTCCTCACAACTGAGCCGTATGAGGATGGCCTCACAACTGAGCCGTATGAGGATGGCCTCACAATCGAGCCGCAATAGGATGGCCTCACAACCGAGCCGCATAATGGTGGCCCCTACAACCGAGCCGCATGGGGGTGGCCCCCATAACCGAGCCGCATGATGATGGCCATCCAACTGAACCGCATGAGGATGGCCTTACAACCGAGCCGCATGGGGGTGGTCCCCACAACCGATCGGCATGAGGATGGCCTCCCAACTGAAACGCATAAGGGTTGCCTCCACGACCGAGCCGCATGGGGGTGGCCCCCATAACTGAGTCGCATGAGGATGGCCTTCCAACTGAACCGCATAAGGGTATCCCCCACAACCGAGCCGCATGAGGGTCACATAGGCGGTCCGTATAGAGAATTTCCTTGGAATTTGTTAATTGTGCCGGATATCTCAGAAATTTTCTCGTCTTTTGATGAGCATGACACGTCTCTTCATTATGTTAGAGCCGTCAGAACTGTCACTTTGTGTCAGAGCTTTTAATGGCCTGCTGTAGTCATTATGGCCAGCTGTATTTGGCCTTCTTCGAGCCGCATGAGGCCACGTGGCTCTTTCTGAGCCGCATAAGATTCCTGAGTCGCATGCGGCTCTCTGGGACTTTTCGAGCCGCATAAAACTCTTTAAGCTTTTGAGCCGCATGCTGAATCTGGGCCGCGTATGAATTACTATTCTTTTTTCATGCTTCTACAAGACCCCCTTCAAAGTTTTCAATTTATAAAAATTGAAATACTTTGAATAAGAAGCATGTCCACGTAATCTCTTCATGCCGCATAGACTTCTCTGGCCGCATAGGACTTTCTAGCCGCATAGGCTGCTCTGGCCGTATGGACTTTCTAGCCGCATAGGCTGCTCTGGCCGCATGGACTGCTCTGGCCGCATAGACTTCCTAGCCGCATAGACTGCTCTGGCCGCATGCTGTCCTTCATGCCACGTAGGCGTCTCATTGATTGTTCTTAATTTGTTTTGATTTAAAGCCATCTTTTGGGTAGGATCCCAAGAGTCGGCATTAAATATTTTGGATTGCCTTAATGATTCTAAGCACTCCTTTTTGCATGCGCGGCGACAAAATCCTAAGAGTCGGTTTCATCTTCTAGGCAGCACATAATCCGAAGCGTTTATCTGTTCACGTGCCTCCTGTTCGCCTATAAATATGAGTAATTTTTAGAGAAAGACCCTTTACTCTCTTTATTTGTTCAAGTCTTTCTCGCCCTAGTTGTCGTCTTCTTCTTTTTCGATCTTTCATGGCTCCCAAGACTTCCTCCAGCGCTGCTGCAATGGGTAAATGAGCGGCTTCCTCGTCAACTGCGGCGCCCATAGTTCATCCCGACGTTCACCCCGCCATTGATTGTAAGAATGTTGGGAGAAACTGTATGAACTCAAAACCCCAACCATCATGGCTACGCCGCATATTTTTATGTGCGGGCCTTCTTCGTCTTCATTGAACTGTTCAAGTTCATTGTGATGAATCCGCATACTGTGTTGTATGTGCCGCATGTACATCTCATGTCCGAGCCGCATGGGGGTATGCCTCATGTCCGAGCCGCATGAGAGTCGACTTGTGGCCGCATAAGCTCTTTGCAAACTGGGCCGCATGAAGACCCATCGAACAGTGCCGCATAAGCTTTCTTTGAACAGGACCGCATAAGCTCCCTCGAATTGTGCCGCATGGAGTTCCAACAAACAGAGCCGCATAAGCTCCCTCGAACTGTGCCGCATGAGACCCCACCAAATCAGAGCCGCATAAGCTCTTCTAAACTGTGTCGCATAAGCACCCGCGTAATAGAGTCGCATAAGCTCACTTTAACTGGGCCGCATGAGGCACCACCAAATCAGAGCCGCATAAGCTCTTTTGAACTGTGCCGCATAAGCACCCGCGTAACAGAGCCGCATAAGCTCACCTTAACTGGGCCGCATAAGCACCACCAAAATGGAGCCGCATAAGCTCCTTTAAATTGTGCCACATAAGGACCTGCCTAATAGAGCCACATAAGCTTACTTTAATTGGGCCGCATAAGCACCACCAAAATGGAGCCGCATAAGCTCGTTTAAATTTTGCCGCATAAGGACCCGCCTAATTAGAGCCGTATAAGCTCGGAAATGCTAAGCAGTTTTTCCTGGCCATCTTCTAACTTATTTCTTTTGTCCTTTTTCAGTGAATCTGCTAGTCAATCCTGTGGGAGTGCCCTTGGTAGGTCGCACCCAATCTGCTGTGGGTGTTAGGTTCGACCACATAGTCGAGTATGTGGTGAACTAGCTTTCCAAAGATGAACCTGTGGAGAGGCTGAGAGACATTGAAAACCAGTCCTTCTTCTTTATCTCGTGGATGATGAACTCAGGGCTGCTGGAGACAAACACTTGAAGCCTGCGTTCCTCTTCGGGGATGACTTAACTGTAAAGAACTCCCAAGTTCTGGACATATCTGAGAGTTCGAGTTTTACTTCTGATGGGATGGCGATCCACATCCCTCAGATGGAGCATCATATCCTACTGTCGTGGTTCGACATGTTGTCCATGGACAGGAAGATGGAGGATTCCTTGACTCCGAGTCGGTCTGGGATATTTGTGGGCAACATTCACTATAACAACAACTTGGGGTCAGTGTACGCGAGCAAGGTGCCGGTCAGCCGCGACGTGATCGGGTTAGCCCCGGACAATTTCTTGAATGTACAGGGTCCCAATTTCAAGTTTTCTCAAGCTAATACGTTCCTGAACCAGCTTGCTCGGAAGGGGTCCTATCCCATTGGCCGGCTATCGCTGCTGAATTGGATACACCCCTCCCTTCGTGGACCAACCTGTCTACGTAGATCGCACGGAAATAAGAGACTCTCCTGCACGAGATTGGACTCTGCCATGCTATTCGGGGCACCTGTTACGGCTTGTCCATAAACAAAAAATTGTTCATGGCTCTGCTGGAGATGTACAACTGCCGTACAGGGACCTTCTTCACACCCGTAGGGAGATGGGGCTTGCTCTCCACGAGATGCATGACGTCTCCAAGCTGTCTTAGGGAAATAAAGTCTTTGAGGTGTATACTCCGAAGAATGAAGAGTTTGAGAATTTTGAGGAGAGGTTCCAGGGCTTCGTTGCCGTCTACCGGGAATTGCTGTGTCATCATAGTACGTGCCAACAGATATCCAAGAAGAAGGACAATGCCTCACACTAAGACTTGGCAGATTTATCTCTTTATGCTAAGCACTGCAGGTCGGGTTTCTCCCAAAAGTCTTCAAACCCGGGAGGCAGTACAGGTCCAGGTGTCGACCTCCAATAGGGTGAGGACAACCAGCGAATGATTTGGGAGTCAAACTGACTCCCTTATTTATTTCTATCAAGATACTCAGCAGCTGTCAGAGAAGGCACTCCTAGCAGGATTCCTGATGGTATGGGTACAAAATTGCGTGGTCTCGGGAGGGGCTGGTTCTATTGAGAGGATCAGCCATAACTTTATCCTTCCTGCTGTGAAGCTGGTCTTTGGGGTTAGACTAGCTCTTCTCTCGGCCATGGTGTGTAGCATACACTGTGGCCTTCGTATTTTCTCATCCAAGGTCATCGCCCTATGACACGATGAAGGTCTTTGAACGCATTGAACTGCCCTATCACTATCTGATGGGGTGGCTGCTGATGCATTGTCGGTCTTTGATGAGGCCTGGCCCCAAAAATGGTGTAACTGCTGACGATGCTTTTATCATCCAGTATCGCCGTATGCCTTGGAATTGCGAGACTATGCGTGCCTGTCGGATGGTACTGGCGAGAGTGGACATATACACTTTTTTCGTGTCTGTTCCTCAATTTACTGCTGAAGAAGTGAGGGCCGTACATCTTGATGCTATTGGGCCTCCCTACTTCTTATCTGATAATATGCTCCTTTGGCTGCACAACATTCGTCCTTCCCGCCTGGTATACCGTAACCGCAATACTGTCTATTTGGAGCCTTACTTGCCCAGTAGGTTCTTCTGCCAGTTTGGGCAGAGCCAGTTATTCTTGTCAGTCCCAGCTCTTGCCTGGGTTTTGAAGGTAGCGTTCTTGACGGTATCAGGGCCTGGCACTATTATAATATAGTTCACACCCGTACCAGCTTCTCAGTTCCTGATGCTGGTGTAATACATATGGTTCGTATTACGTATTTTAGGACACGTATACGTATTTTATTCTGCATTGCATGATTCCTTATTTAGTTTTCTTCATGGCTTGGCTTGGTTTATTCTTGGCCCGGGTTGGCTTGGTTCGGTTGGGATTATTTTGGTTCATCATGAACCAAGGATAAACCCCCTACCTACCACCACCTTTGATATTTATTGCCATTTCTTCTTTCTCTCTCTTCATTACTCATCTTCTTCTTTCTCATTTACTTCCTTACCTACCAAAGAGAGGGAGAGAGAGGTCTAGGCAAGTGCAACTTGCTTCCACAAGAGAGCTCATTTTTATTATTCCATTAGCTTCTCCTCATGTTTCTAAGACACTTTAGAACTTGTCATTTTCCATTTTGAAGCTTTAATTTTTGTAGATCTAGAAATTAGTTATTTTCGGATTTTGGTGGTTTTGATCTATCAAGCTTTCTTGTTTTCAAGTTTTGATGGTTCCATGTTGTAGAGGATTTTATTCTACCCAATTTTGACCTTTGAAAAGTTGGATTTGGACTTATTTTGACCAAGTTATGGACTTTTGAAGCTTTTGGTTCAACCATGGAGTTCTTGCTGTTTGGAGAAGACAGTGAGCAGTGCACGAGCTTTTTAGCTTGTGCCACTGAGCTGCGCGCGCTCTTTAGCGCAGCGCAATCGACCCCATACGTTGCCTTTTGGAGGCGTATGTCTCGCATACGCTCGCTTGCTTGACAAGAAGTCGTATGGACCCCATACGCTGCCTTTTGGAGGCGTATGTCTCGTATACGCTCGCTTGCTTGACAAGGAGTCGTATGGACCCCATATGCTGCCTTTTGGAGGCGTATGTCTCGCATACGCTCGCTTGCTTGACAAGGAGTCGTATGGACCCCATACGCTGCCTTTTGGAGGCGTATGTCTCGCATACGCTCGCTTGCTTGACAAGGAGTCGTATGGACCCTATACGCTACATTTTGGAGGCGTATGACTCGCATACGCTCGCTTGCTTGACGAGGAGTCGTATTGAGTACATACGCTACCTTTTGGAAGCGCTGACCTGAGCGTAGCTTGACCTGAGCGTATGACTTTTGTACTGAGCGTATGGCCTTGGCTGACTTGGTCATATGTCAGCGTGTCAGTTTGGTTTTACTTTCCTTAAGCTTACCTTTTGTCCTGAACTTGATAATCATGAATTTACTTGATATGTTTGGAATTGATAATTGAGCATGACGTGATAGTGACCCGTAGTGGTGCACTCCTGACATTATAACCTGACATGACCTGATAGTGGCCTGTCGTGGCGCACTCCTGACTAGTAAACTTGGCTTGATAACCTGACATGATTATCTCGAATAGCTGTTGCGACGGCTACCTGATATGACATGACCTGTATAATAACCTGGACACCGTGGGCGATTGTGCTTGTATAAATAAACCAGTCCTGTCTTGTATCATGTCTAGGACAGGGACTCCTGAGTACCACGGTCAGGAATACCTACTAAAATGGACTAAGGCTAATAACTAGATTAATACATTAGTCATGACGAGATTTCCCAGCTACAGGCAATCCTGTTACCTGGGCACGCCTTGGGATCTGTAGCCTGCCGTCGAGTAGGGCACATTTCCAGCACACTGTCATGTGTTGCACCCTTCAAGCTACCTAAGGGTACATTCGTTTCCTGGACGATGTACCCACCTGAAATTCAACTCTAATCTTTTAACTCGGGTAACCTGGATGGTCTGCAGGGCTTGTGGCTGTGGAATAGTCTCACTGCATCTTGTTAGTAATTAGGCTTGTGACAACCCTAGTTAGTTAATGTATCAAGCCGTAATTCTTGATTGGCCGTGAAGTGATTGGATGGAGTCTAACCAGTCTAGTCTTGCCCTGATCCTGTTCCAGATTATTGAATGACCAGAATGCTTGTATTTATTTTACCGATAAATGGTGAGAATTCCAAGTTCTGCTCAGACGAAGGGTTACAACCCCGGTCCTTGTTTTGGTTTACGGGTTGTAACCTGGGTATCTGAATAGTTCCATGGTTATCTCATCGTATATCATCCTGGTGTATTTTCTTTATTTCCAGTTCTTACTTTTATTTATATCTTGTGCTGATTGCTGGTTTTAGTTCTTAAGTGAACCCTCCTTTGTGGCACTTGCTCTTTCTGGGGTCTGACCCAGCTGGTTTTGTGTGGCCAGATTTCGGAGCAGCTCCAGAGGATCTACCGACCTTCTAGCCAGATGGTGGCCACTAGACGGAACTCTGGCAACGAGTGGGTTATTTTGGCTCTCCCACTCTATTGTAAAAAATTATTCTTTTGAGGCGTTTAGCCGACGAGCACCTGTTTAGCTCGATTGCACTTACTTACTATCTGCCTACGGGCTGTAACATGATCGACAGATCCTAGGGTTGATCATGTATGACTAAACTCTTGCTAGTCCTGACATTTTGTAACGACTAGCTTCATGATCAACTGAATATGTAATGTTTGGGACGCCTTACTATTGTATATTTAATGATCATACATCTTGTGACTTTTACTTACTTGCTTGTGATTGAGATACTAGGCTTGTTCATGACCTTAAGAGACTGTTGGCTTGTAGATAAACCCTCATATATCTAGACAGCCGTGACCGTATAGCGAGATGGATTCCATTTCATATACGTAGCTGGCTATGTCTGCCCCCGCTCTCCAGTATTCTGGTTCTGGGGCGTGACATGGTTTAATTGGTGACCCATACAGGTCTTGTAAATCAAGATATGTGAGGGTTTACCGAATAGATGTCTCAATCAGTATTCGTCCTTGATCTCTGCTCGTATCTTCTGAATCCCTGGATTCTTGTCCTGATCATATGCTTGTATCGTTGATCTGTCCTGGTCCTTCCTTATTGTTCCCTATGTCGTCTTCTTCAGCGGCATTGTTTGTGGTCCTACCGACCAGCAAGGCGGAGCACCTCCCGCGGACCAGCAGCAACCTGGAGATCGAGCCCAGCATTCCGGAGAAGCCTCCAGAGTCGAGCCTATTGGAGAAGAGCCCCCAGTCCAGCCAGTTAAGCCTGTCGAGCCTGATGATGGCACTTTGGTAGGTCTCGTCAGAACCTTGATAGCTTTTCAAGATCGTCGTGGAGATGCATTACAACAGGCAGTGGCGGATGCTTTGACCAGAGGCGGTCATCCAGGGAACTGTGCGACCAACAGCTTCAAGCGCTTGAACCCTCCATTCTTCGACGGTAGTGAAGATGCTATCGCAGCAGATGCATGGCTTCAGGACACAGAGGTAATTCTAGAAGCAGCTAGGACCCCAGAGAACGAAAAGGTGGCCGTTGTGCGCCTGCAGTTGTTAGATCTTGCCCGCAGCTGGTGGGCAGCGCAGGCCGTTGGATTAACAGCACCTATTGCTTGGACAGTATTCAGAGAGAGATTCCAGACCAAGTATTTCGATGCCGTGGCTCGGTATGATCTACAGACGAGGTTCACCAATCTGAAGCAAGGAGGCAGGACGGTCGACGGATATGCGGCCGAGTTTTCCAGACTCAGTCGGTTTGCTCCCACTTTGGTGGCAACCGAGTATGATAGAGCCCAGCGGTTCCAGCAGGGACGTCACCTGAAGGTCTTGTTGGCAGTTGAGCAGTTTCAGCATCAGACTTTTGATGCAGTCTTGAGAACAGCCCGGAGGCATGAGTATACCTCCCAGAGGATTGTGGATAGGGCCGGAGGTCGAAAGAGACCTCATGGCCAGATGAATCAGTCTTCAGCACCGGCCCCGGCAGCCAGGGCTTTGACCATTGGAGCTCCGAGGCGAGCGGCCTCAGTAACGTCGGTTCAGCATTCAACTCCGATGCACCCTCAGCAGCAGCAGAAGCAGTCTTTCGCAGTGGGATGTTCTCATTGTGGGAAGCCAGGTCATGTGGTGGCAGAGTGCCGTAGGGCACAGGAATTGTGTCTGGCCTGTGGGGCACCAGACCATAGGGTTGGATCCTGCCCGAATAGGGGTGGTTCATTATCGTCCAACCTTTCTAGCTCTTCGGTGAGAGGACCAGCTCCGGTCCAGCAGCAGCAGTATCCATTGCCGAGGCCCTTGCCGCCTCAGACCCAAGTGTTCCAGCAGCAGAACCCGTAGCAGTATGCACAAGTCCAAGCCCAGAGTCAGAACAGGCATTGAGGATTTCAGCAGAGGGGACCAGCACCCCGAGGGCACGGTCAGGCTATGGTGATGACCGTGGAGGAAGGATTGGCACCAGGGGAGGTAGTGACAGGTACTATTCTCGTCAACTCCTTTCCAGCTTCAGCTTTATTTGATTCTGGTGCATCGCATTCATTTATGTCTGCACGATTCGCGACACGGATAGGACTGGAGCCCGACTCATTATCAGTAAGGCTCAATATACTTACTGGTAACGGACTTGTGGGTGTAGATAGAGTATTTTCCTCGTATCGGATCGTAGTTAGCGGTAGAGAATTCCCCGCTAGATTGATAGAATTCCCGATGGCCGATTATGATGTGGTCCTAGGGATGGATTGGTTGAGGAACCAGTATGCTAGGATAGACTGCCACAATGGCAGGGTTGTTTTTAGCATTCCAGGTGAGCCGGAGTTTTCCTTCTCTCGAGGCGAGGTTGAGTCTTCTTCTCCGGTATTGCGGATGGCAGTAGCAGCATTTCAGTTACCCCGGATAGTCGAGGAGTTCCCAGATGTTTTCCCAGAAGAACTTCCAGGTATGCCTCCGGAGCGGGAGATCGAGTTCACTATAGACTTGATTCCTGGGATAGCCCCAGTGTCAGAGAGAGTCTACAGGATGGCGCCATCAGAGTTGGAGATCTTGTACAAGATGATTGAAGAACTTAGAACCAAGGGATTCATTCGTGCTAGTGGATCGCCTTGGGGAGCCCCGATGCTTCTTGTGAAAAAGAAGGATGGTACGTCCAGGTTATGTGTTGATTATCGTACCTTGAACTCAGTGACAATCAAGAACAGATACCCTCTTCCGAGGATAGATGACTTGTTTGATCAACTCAAGGGGGCTTCAGTATTTTCGAAGATTGATTTGCGCTCAGGTTATCATCAGATCAGAGTCAGAGAGCAGGACATCCCGAAGACAGCTTTTAGATCGAGATATGGGCATTGGGAGTTCCTTGTTATGCCCTTTGGAGCAACCAATGCGCCGGCAGTATTCATGGACCTCATGAATTGCATCTTCATGTCTTACTTAGATCAGTTTGTGATTGTGTTCTTGGATGACATTCTGGTCTACAGCAAGAGTGAGGCGAAGCATGAGCAGCATCTCCGTATAGTTCTTCAGATCCTCAGAGAGCACCAGTTATATGCCAAGTTCAGTAAATACGAGTTCTGGCTCGATCGCATTTCGTACTTGGGTCATATCATCACTCGAGGAGGAGAAGAAGTGGATCCCGAGAAGATTGTGGCTATTGAGTCGTGGACAGTGCCCAGCACAGTTGCAGAGGTTTGCAGTTTTCTTGGATTGGCCGGCTACTACCGGCGGTTTGTTTCGGATTTTGCTCGAATTTCAGCGCCATTGACGCAGTTGACCCGTAAGGATGCGTAGTTTGCTTGGACAGCAGAGTATCGGAGTTCTTTTGAGCAGTTGAAGCGAGGCCTGATAACAGCTCCTATTCTCACGCTTCCAGATGGGACCGGAGGATTCTCAGTGTACTGTGATGCTTCAGGCAGAGGTTTAGGATGTGTTCTGATGCAGCATGGGAAGGTAATAGCTTATGCGTCACGACAACTTCGTAATCATGAGAGGAATTACCTAATCCATGACTTGGAGCTGGCAGCAGTGGTGTTTGCACTTAAGTTGTGGAGACACTACTTGTATGGAGGCAGGGTGGAGATTTTCACCAACCACAAGAGCCTGAAGTATGTTTTTACCCAGAAGGATCTTAACATGCGTCAGAGGAGGTGGCTGGAGCTTCTTGTGGATTATGATGTCAACCTGCAGTATCATCCTGGGAAGGCCAATATTGTTGCGGATGCATTGAGCAGGAGAGCCGGAGCTTATTTCCTAACAGCGCAGCCAGAATTGATAGCCGATCTTCAGAAGATGGGTATAGAAGTTGTTCTCCCTTCCAGTGTGGCATTGATGGCTAGCATGCAAGTTCAGTCCACTATAGTCGAGAGGATCCAGATGGTGCAGTCGACAGATTCCAAGCTTCAGCGACTCAGAGCAGAATGTGAGGCAGGACGAAAACCAGAGTTATGCATTCATGAGGATGATACACTTCGACATGGTAAGCGTCTTTGTGTACCCAGCGGAGATATTCGGCAGGAAATTATGTCAAAAGCGCACAGTTCTCAGTATTTCATCCATCCCGGCAGTACGAAGATGTACCATGATATCCGACAGCATTTCTGGTGGAATGGTATATGAAGCGGGAGATAGCTCGGTTTGTCTCTCGGTGTTTGGTTTGCCAACAAGTTAAAGCCGAACATCAGAGACCGGCTGGACTTCTTCAGCCCTTACCGATTCCAGAATGGAAGTGGGAGCATGTGACCATGGATTTTGTGACTGGACTACCTAGATCCCCAGCTGGTAGAGATGCTATCTGGGTTATAGTTGACAGGCTCACGAAAGTGGCTCACTTTCTTCCATTCAGAGTTGGTCAGTCGACGGCTCAGTTAGCAGAGATGTACCTCAGGCAGATTGTCAGATTGCACGGTGTGCCAGCCAGTATCACCTCGAACCGAGATTCAAGATTTACGTCGCACTTTTGGCGTAGCTTGCAAGAGAGTTTGGGAACTCATCTCCAGTTCAGTTCAGCATATCACCCGCAGACAGATGGCCAGTCGGAGCGTACGATCCAGACTCTTGAAGACATGTTGCGGTCTTGCACACTTGACTTCGGTGGTTCATGGGAAGATCACTTGCACCTGGTGGAATTCTCGTACAACAACAGTTTCCAGGCCAGTATCCAGATGGCACCGTTCGAGGCACTGTATGGTAGGAAGTGCCGATCCCCGCTAGCCTGGGATGATGTTGGAGAGAGACAGATGCTCGGTCCAAAAATGATTGCCCAGACAGTTGAAGTGGTCAGGCGAGTCAGAGATCATCTTCTAGTTGCCCAAGATCGCCAGCGCCATTGGGCCGATTCTCATCGGCGCCCTCTCGAGTTTTCGGTCGGCGATCATGTATTCCTGAGGATTTTGCCTAACCGTGGCGTCATTCGTTTCGGCGTACGGGAAAAGCTTAGTCCTAGGTATATAGGACCGTTTGACATTCTGGAGCGAGTAGGAGATGTATCCTATCGTCTCGCTCTTCCGCCGTCGCTAAGCGAGGTGCATGACGTGTTCCATGTATCCCAATTACGACGGTATATCCCGGACCCGAGCCACATCCTGGATCATTCGGAATTGGTTGTTGGTACCAACCTTTCGTATGAGGAGAGGCCCGTGTCTATATTGGATCGGAGAGAGAAGATCCTCAAGAACAAGACTATCAAGTTAGTCCGAGTTGCTTGGGGTCATCACTCTTTGGGGGAGTCAACATGGGAGCGTGAGGATGATATCCGATCGCGATATCCCGACTTGTTTGACTCGTGAGGTATAAAGTCTTTCTTATGCCTCATGCCTTCGATTCCTTGCTTGAATGAGTGATTGTATGCCTAGTTATAGCTTGCATATGATTAATGTAGCTTGTCATTGCTCCTCTAGCCTCTTGATTAAATTTCGAGGACGGAAATCTTTTAAGGTGGGTAGAGTTGTAATGCCTGTGGTTCGTATTACGTATTTTGGGATACGTATACGTATTTTATTCTGCATTGCATGATTCCTTGTTTAGTTTTCTTCATGGCTTGGCTTGGTTTATTCTTGGCCCGGGTTGGCTTGGTTCGGTTGAGATTATTTTGGTTCATCATGAACCATGGATAAACCCCCTACCTACCACCACCTTTGATATTTATTACCATTTCTTCTTTCTCTCTCTTCATTACTCATCTTCTTCTTCCTCATTTACTTCCTTACCTACCAAAGAGAGGGAGAGAGAGGTCTAGGCAAGTGCAACTTGCTTCCACAAGAGAGCTTATTTTTATTGTTCCATTAGCTTCTCTTCATGTTTCTAAGACACTTTAGAACTTGTCATTTTCCATTTTGAAGCTTTAATTTTTGTAGATCTAAAAATTAGTTATTTTCAAATTTTGGTGGTTTTGATCTATCAAGCTTCCTTGTTTTCAAGTTTTGATGGTTCCATGTTGTAGAGAATTTTATTCTACCTAATTTTGACCTTTGAAAAGTTGGATTTGGACTTATTTTGACCAAGTTATGGACTTTTGAAGCTTTTGGTTCAACCATGGAGTTCTTGCTGTTTGGAGAAGACAGTGAGCAGTGCACGAGCTTTTTAGCTTGTGCCACTGAGCTGCGCGCGCTCTTTAGCGCAGCGCAGTCGACCCCATATGCTGCCTTTTGGAGGCGTATGTCTCGCATACGCTCGCTTGCTTGACAAGGAGTCGTATGGACCCCATACGCTTCCTTTTGGAGGCGTATGTCTCGCATACGCTCGCTTGCTTGACAAGGAGTCGTATGGACCCCATACGCTGCCTTTTGGAGGTGTATGTCTCGCATACGCTCGCTTGCTTGACAAGGAGTCGTATGGACCCCATACGCTGCCT
Organism: Iris pallida; assembly: GCA_029216955.1. Taxonomy (NCBI): domain Eukaryota; kingdom Viridiplantae; phylum Streptophyta; class Magnoliopsida; order Asparagales; family Iridaceae; genus Iris; species Iris pallida. Next base: position 11,714,508 of record JANAVB010009599.1, read on the forward strand.
TTTGGAGGCGTATGTCTTGCATACGCTCGCTTGCTTGACAAGGAGTCGTATGGACCCCATATGCTGCCTTTTGGAGGCGTATGACTCGCATACGCTCACTTGCTTGACGAGGAGTCGTATTGAGTACATACGCTGCCTTTTGGAAGCGCTGACCTGAGCGTATGACTTTTGTACTGAGCGTATGGCCTTGGCTGACTGGGTCATATGTCAGCGTGTCGGTTTGGTTTTACTTTCCTTAAGCTTGGCTCTTCTGTAGCCCTGTATATTGATATTTTACTAGATATTTAACGTCCATTTTATATCCTTACGCCTTTTGTCCTGAACTTGATAATCATGAATTTACTTGATATGTTTGGAATTGATAATTGAGCATGACGTGATAATGACCCGTAGTGGTGTACTCCTGACCTTATAACCTGACATGACCTGATAGTGGCCCGTCGTGGCGCACTCCTGACTAGTAAACTTGGCATGATAACCTGATATGATTATCTCGAATAGCTGTTGCGACGGCTACCTGATATGACATGACCTGTATAATAACCTGGACACCGTGGGCGATTGTGCTTGTATAAATAAACCAGTCCTGTCTTGTATCATGTCTAGGACAGGGACTCGTGAGTACACGGTTAGGAATACCTACTAAAATGGACTAAGGCTAATAACTAGATTAATATATTAGTCATGACGAGATTTCCCAGCTACAGGCAATCCCGTTACCTAGGCACGCCTTGGGATCTGTAGCCTGCCGTCGAGTAGGGCACATTTCCAGCACACTGTCATGTGTTGCACCCTTCAAGCTACCTAAGGGTACATTCGTTTCCTGGACCATGTACCCACCTGAAATTCAACTCTAATCTTTTAACCCGGGTAACCTGGATGGTCTGCAGGGCTTGTGGCTGTGGAATAGTCTCACTGCATCTTGTTAGTAATTAGGCTTGTGACAACCCTAGTTAGTTAAAGTATCAAGCCGTAATTCTTGCTTGGCCGTGAAGTGATTGGATGGAGTCTAACCAGTCTAGTCTTGCCCTGATCCTGTTCCAGATTATTGAATGACCAGAATGCATGTATTTATTTTACCGATAAATGGTGAGAATTCCAAGTTCTGTTCAGACGAAGGGTTACAACCCCGGTCCTTGTTTGGTTTACGGGTTGTAACCTGAGTATCTGAATAGTTCCATGGTTATCTCGTCGTATATCATCCTGGTGTATTTTCTTTATTTCCAGTTCTTACTTTTATTTATATCTTGTGCTGATTGCTGGTTTTAGTTCTTAAGTGAAGCCTCCTTTGTGGCACTTGCTCTTTCTGGGGTCTGACCCTGCTGGTTTTGTATGGCCAGATTTCGGAGCAGCTCCAGAGGATCTACCGACCTTCCAGCCAGATGATGGCCACTAGACGGAACCCTGGCAATGAGTGGGTTATTTTGGCTCTCCCACTCTATTGTAAAAAAATATTCTTTTGAGGCGTTTAGCCGACGAGCACCTGTTTAGCTCGATTGCACTTACTTAATATCTGTCTACGGGCTGTAACATGATTGACAGATCCTAGGGTAGATCATGTATGACTAAACTCTTGCTAGTCCTGACATTTTGTAACGACTAGCTTCATGATCAACTGAATATGTAATGTTTGGGACGCCTTACTATTGTATATTTAATGATCATACATCTTGTGACTTTTACTTACTTGCTTGTGATTGAGACACTAGGCTTGTTCATGACCTTAAGAGACTGTTGGCTTGTAGATAAACCCTCATATATCTAGACAGCCGTGACCGTATAGCGAGATGGATTCCATTTCATATACGTAGCTGGCTATGTCTGCCCCCGCTCTCCAGTATTCTGGTTCTGGGGCGTGACAGCTGGGGTGTCAGGGGAGATCTTGTATTTGGCGGCTCTATACCATGTCATGGCGAACAAGCCTCCTGTTGATTTTGACCCGAGTACCATCTTCATTGTTGGTACCGACTTGGAGGAGAAGCCCAAGGGGTCTGTAGAAGCATGGAAAATATTGCTTGTAGTCCCATATCGGAAAGGAGAAGAAGAAAGGGCTCACTCTATTCTATAAATATAGTCCCATTCCTTCTTTGAAAAGGGTACCAACTTCTCTTCCTTCCTTCCAACTTGGACCCTTCCTACTACGCACCTTCGGGTGCTAAGTCGAAGAAGTCTAGGGCAGCGCGGGCTCGTCGAGCTCAGTCAGCTGTCCCAACCTCTAACCATCAGAGCGTCCCGCTAAGCGGGCCTCTAATGGAAAGTTGTACAAAACCGCTCGTGTCCAGCCCCCGACAGCAAACGGACAGGGTGGTTCTCAAGGGTCTCCGAACAATGATCAAGGGCAAGTACTTTTACTAGTCCCGCGTGGGGAGCAAACGGGATACCTACGCACTCGTGTGCTCGGGATACTCGGGCCCACAAAGCCAGTACAAAGGTTGATTGAGATGTCCTTGACTTGCGAGATGTGATCCTTCACAAGCACAAGGAAAGAAGGGGAGTCTCATGCGGCTGAAAATCCAGAAAGCTCCATGCAGCCAATGAGGATTTTATACGGCTCAAAATCCAGAATGCTTCATGCAGCTCGGAAAGCTTCATGCGGCCCAAAAGCAGCAGCGGGCCTTTTGCGGCCCGAAAAGAACAGGAAAGTCCATGCGGCTCAAAACAAAGGGAGTCTCATGCGGTTCAAAGAATCTCTCAGCGCTTCATGCGGCGCAAGAGTTTTATGCGGTTCAAAAGTCGCCAACATAGCCATGCGGCTCGAGTAAAAGCCACGTGGCCTTATGCGGCTCGCCTTTACAGCTGGCCATTAAGCAGCGGCCTCAGTTAATGCTCTGACACAACAAGGCGGCTCTGACATAAAGGTGAACTGACAGCTCTGACATAAAGCTGCAATGATAGCCCTGACATGATGGCGTGCTCCAAGGAAAAAGAAAAAAATCTTTTATAAACTAACAGGATCCGTCGAGTCCCAAGCACCCCTATGCGGCTGCCTCTTTCATACGGCTGCCACCTTCATGCGGTTGCTTCCTTCGTACGGCTGCCATCTTTATGTGGCTGCCTCCTTCATGCGGCTGCTTCCTTCATGCGGCTGTCACCTTCATGAGGTTGCCTCATTCATGCGGCTACCTCCTTCACGAGGCTGCCAACCTCATGCGGCTACTACCTTCATGCAGCTAGGATTGTAGGGGCCACCCATATGCTATTCACTTAGAGACGGCATACGACAGAGAGACACGTGGTGTCCCTCGCAACAGTTAAGACATGTGGCTTTCTTATCCTCCTCGGAATTATGGCTGCTAGCAAATCATAACAAACCCAGATTTGTTACAATCATCATAATTACCCAAATCAAATCGGATCAGACAAATCGAACACGTGGCAGGAGATCCGAGCCTATCATCACAAATTATGAAAATTCATGGCAATCAACATTAATTGCCCATAGGATTTGGTGCAGTCAACATTAATTGCCCAGATTCGTTGCAATCAAAATTAATAGTCCATATTATTGGCCGCCAACTTTTTAAGGGGCAATCATTGTAAACCCTAATGATCACACCCCACTCCTATAAATAGCAAGGTGCCATTCCTTGCAAAAAAATGGACAGAGATAGAGAGAGAGAATGAAAGAGAGTGCAAAGGAGTCTCCCCACACGTCCAAGAGCATTTCTTCATTAGAGCCAAGGCTACGTCCGATCGTCCAAGGAGTAAGGCAGAGCTGCCGTCGCTTTTCCGAGCCTCTATCATCACCCCCCAGAATCAAAAATAAACAATCGTAATTGCTGTACCAAGATTTTTATTTCTAAGCTTTTTTGTACGAGCGAGTTTGTATTATGAGTCTAAGTTCAGTCCTCCTATAAAATTGTTCTGTACTTTTACAATCAATGGCAAACATGATGGCGACTGTGCTGGGGACAAACTTCTCTACGGCTGAGGAGTTGGTAACGCAATCGAACACAGCTAAACTTGGCTCCACTCAACAAATGTTGGTTGCCCGGTTCGACCAGCAAGCATTTGAAGAAATGCTTTCCGACGGAAGCGCTGGCCCGATCCAGCGGCGAGCTTGCATAAAGAAGACGCGCAAGGAGTGGAGGCCTAAATCATTCGCTCCTCCCCAAGCTCTCGAAGAAGTACTCTTAGTTGCTCAAGGTGGTGTAGATGCATTGCAGGCAACCCTACTTCAGACCATAGAGCATTCTGCTGTCCCTAAGTCCAGCAGAAGAAAATACTTTGATGCTGGACTTGCAGGGGCAAATAGGAACTCTATACGGTCCATGCCGCATAAAGGCGCCTGTCGCATAGAGAAGGCTCATGCGGTCGTACCTTCCAACCGCATGGAGAAAACTCATACGGCCACAAAAGTCAGCCGCATGTAGAAAGCCCATGCGGCCAGAACTGTCAGCCGCATGCAGGTAGCCTGCACGGCCATGACTTCCAGCCGCATCCCTGAGGTTCATGCGGCCACCGCTTCTAGCCGCATACAGAAGGCTCATGCGGCCATAAAGGATAGCCGCATGCAGACAGCCTGCATGGCCACTGATCCCAGCCGCATACCATCTGTTCTATGCAGCCCACGGTCAGTCTTCGACCGCCTCTCAGGCGATCCTGACCCCAGATGCTCTTATGTGCCAATCTCTGTGGACTCTTCCTACTATGCACTCTCAGGTGCTAGAAGAAAGAAGTCTCGGGCAGCGCGGGCTCGTCGAGCTCAGACAGCTGTCCCAACTTCTGACTATCAGGGCGTCCCGCTGTCTATTACGCAGGCCTCTGATGGAAAGTTGTATAAAACTACCCGTGTCCAGTCCCCGGCGGCCAACGAACGGGATAGTTATCAAGAGTCTCCTAACAATGATCAGGGGCAAGTACTCGTACTACTCCCACATTAGGGAGCTGGCAGGATGCCAACACACTCATGTGCCCAGAACTCCTGGGCCCACAAAACGGTTGACTTGTGCAATATAATTCTTCACAAACGCAAGGAAAAAGACGAAGATTTGATGTGCAAAGAGTCCTGTCAGGGACATCAATGCACCCAAGTCATTGTCAAATGTTGCTGCAACAAGGCAGCAGTAAAGAAAAACCGGCGGTCCGTCTTCCAACGGCTGCAACACCTAAGCTCAGAAGACGAGGCGTTTCTCGTCGCCTCCTGTAATTCGGCTCTGAAGATTCCAGGCAGCGGTAGAGAAAAGAAAACAAATATCTCCCGCCCAAAAATCTCAACCGACGTAACCAAGAAACTCTCTTCTAAGCAGTTGTCTACCACCGGTACAGGAGGAGTTTACCAAGGTACCCGCTCAAAGACTAAATCTACAGCACTTGGAGATTCGTCGTCCACATTCCAGGAAGGCTCTGGAGCCGGGGGTAGCACTCCCCCAAATATTCATGACAATCCAGTATTCCAAGAAGACAATCCAGGGGAAACGATTCACCCAACAGATGCCGCAGATCCCGACGTCCCCGGACGTCCATAATTCTCAAGATGAGGCAAGCTCTGAAGCTGGGGGTACCACTCTTTCTGAGTCCGAACCAGAGGAGAGCATTCTCACGTACCCTGATGACTTCTCCGTACAAGGGTATGACTCAGAGGGCAAGTCCTCTACCGTTTATTCCATCTCTCCTCACGTGAGAACGATATTCATGATGGACAACAACCAAGACGGTCCCAGTGATCGCCAACACATAGACACTCTGGAGTCCATACTGCATGCCTTGGTCAAATCCGTGGACGAGATCAAAGCGACCCTTCCAACTCTGCAAGGAAGGACGCCTGGCCAAACAAGCTTAAGTCCCACTGTCAATGTGGACTCAAATTCAGCTGCACCAAACCCGGGTGATAATCCTCCTGAAATATCGGCCCCCACCGCTGCAGACGCGGCCATGGAGGCAAGAGGAGAGGTCCAGATGCTCAGGGCCATGTTCCATGCCCGAGAAAACTGCTAAGACCTCAGGATATGACAACCGTATCCTGCTGCGTGGAGAGATATTCCCTTTCCATCGAGATATAAACCATTTAACATCAATCCATATAATGGGAAGACATCTGCTAGCAGGTACATCACCTACTTCAAAGTCACAATCGACCATCTGTCTCATGACGATGCCATCCTTACGCGGTTGTTCATTGGAGCGTTGGAAGGAGTCGCCTTCGACTAGTACCGCAACTTGCCGGACAACTACATCCATTCCTTCGTCGGATTCAAAAACATGTTCTTAGAGAAGTTCTACGAAGTAGGACAAGATGTGACTATGTCCACCCTCATGGACGTTGTTCAAGGGGAGAAGGAGCTGACAAGGAACTACATTGAGCAGTTTTGCCAAACCGCGATGAAGTTGCCCTCCGGGAACCCGGACTCTTCTCTGATCAAAATTTGCCAAAAGAGGCTGCTTCCCACAATCAGTCTCTAGATGGATGAAAGCCAATTTAAAGACTGGAAGGCCTTTATCATCAGCGCCACATGCGCTGAAAGGAAGCTGAAGAAGGCTCGCCAACTGGGGTTGTATATCTCGGATGTAGAGGACAAGACCAAAGGCCCAAAACAACAACGACAAGTTCTTCAAGAAGTACTATGTCTAAACGACACCTTCCAACTATCTCTCGAATTATGAGTCATATACCCGCAGGTATCGCTGAACTTACACTCCGACTTAAAATCTTCCAGGATGTTAAGTTATGTACCCTGTGGTACCGCTGAACTCACATCACAACTTCAAATCTTCCAAAGTGATGAGTTACGTTCCCTGTGGTACCGCTGAACTCACATCCCGACTACAAATTTCCCTGATTGATGAGTTATGTACCCCCTGGTACCACTGAACTCACACTCCGACTCCAGATTTCCCAGGGTGTTAGGTTATATACCCCTGATACCGCTGAACCTACATTTTGACTCCACATATCCCAAATTGTTGAGTTATGTACCCCTTTGTACCACTGAACTCATATTTCGACTATAAATCTCTCAGATTGTCGAGTTATGTACCCGCAGGTACCACTGAACTTATACTCCAGTCACTACAGATGAATATATATCGCATCTTTTAGGTAGTAAGTCATGTATGATTATACCTTTGAACTTTTTTCCTAAAAGAGCTCCCTCCTTATGATCCAATACCCGTACTTTCAGTACATAAACAGGGTAACAGATCCACAAATTTTTTGAGACAACCACGTCGATGTTACCTCTGAGTTGTTTCCCTTCCATCAAAAACAAACCGTCCCTCACATAGAACTTCCACGTCCTTATTACCTCTGAGTTATTCTATGCACCCTTCATGGAGCCCACTCCTGCCATGTTCTCATTACCTCTGAGTGGGAAGGCTCAATCGAAGAAACCTTCATATTTACCATGTCCTCATTACCTTTGAGTAAGTATGCTGGTTCTCTCTCGACTTATTATCCGTACCAAAAAAAATCCAGGGTACGCCAAGGATAATAGGCCCATAAATGTCCTCTGTTGACCACAAATGATCTCAGGTGACCACAAATGTTCTCTGTTGACCACAAATGCTGTATTAGGTCCTCTAGTACATGCACCCCTTCTTCACAATCATATTCTTCTTGAACCCAGTTGTTCCGTGGCATTCATTTCCCGTTACAGAGAACTTCCACGTCCATATTACCTCTGAGTTGTTCTATGTATCCTCATTCGATTCACTCCTACCACGTCCTCATTACCTCTGAGTAGGAAGGCTCTACCTTAGACCCATATTTACCACGTTCTCATCACCTCTGAGTAAATATGATGGTTTCCTCTCTCAACTTATTATTCGTACCTAAAACTAAGGTACGCCAAGGATGATAAGTACATATAAAATCCCCAGCGGAAGTACCAAAACCTATCATGTCCATGCTACCTCTGATAGGATTGCCACACCTAAACAACTCTACTTTCCATGCTTCTTATTCAAAGTATCCCAAATTTGCAATTTAGAAACTTTGAAGGGGGTCTTGTAGAAGCATGGAAAATATTGCTTTTAGTTCCACATAGGAAAGAAGAAGAAAGGGCTCACTCCATTCTATAAATATAGCCCCATTTCTTCTTTGAAAAGGGCCCCAACTTCTCTTCCTTCCTTCCTACTTAGACCCTTCCTACAACGCACCTTCGGGTACTAAGTCGAAGAAGTCTAGGATAGCACGGGCTCGTCGAGCTCAGTCTGCTGTCCCAACCTCTGACCATCAGAGCGTCCCGCTAAGTGGGCCTCTAATGGAAAGTTGTACCGAACCGCTCGTGTCCAGCCCTCGACAGCAAACGGACAGGGTGGTTCTCAAGGGTCTCCCAACAATGATCAAAGGCAAGTACTTTTACTAGTCCCGCATCGGAGAGCAAACAGGATACCTACGCACTCGTGTGCTCGGGATACCCGGGCCCACAAAGCGAGTGCAAAGGTTGATTGAGATGTCCTTGACTTGCGAGATGTGATCCTTTACAAGCGCAAGAAAAGAAGGGGAGTCTCATGCGGCTGAAAATCCAGAAAGCTCCATGCAGCCTATGAGGATTTTATGCGGCTCAAAATTCAGAATGCTTCATGCGGCTCAGAAAGCTTCATGCGGCCCAAAAGCAGCAGGGGGGCCTTATGCGGCCCGAAAAGAACATGATAGTCTATGCGGCTCAAAACAAAGGGAGTCTCATGCGGTTCAAAGAATCTCTCACAGCTTCATGCGGCACAAGAGTTTTATGCGGTTCAAATGTCGCCAACATAGCCATGCAGTTCGAGTAAAAGCTACGTGGCCTTATGCGGCTCGTCTCTACAGCTGGCCATTAAGCAGCGGCCTCAGTTAATGCTCTGACACAACAAGACGGCTCTGACATAAAGGTGAACTGACAGCTCTGACATAAAGCTACAATGATAGCCCTGACATGATGGCGTGCTCCTAGGAAAAAGAAGAAAATCTTTTATAAACTGACAGGATCCGTCGAGTCCCAAGCACCCCTATGCGGCTGCCTCTTTCATGCGGCTGCCACTTTCATGCGTTTGCTTCCTTCATGCGGCTGCCATCTTCATGCGGCTGCCTCCTTCATGCGGCTGCTTCCTTTATGCGGCTGCTACCTTCATGTGGCTGCCTCCTTCACGAGGCTGCCACCCTCATGCGGCTACTATCTTCATGCGGCTAGGATTGTGGAAGCCACCCATATACGGTTCACTTAGAGACTGCACACGACAGAGAGACACGTGGCAGCCTTCGCAACAGTTAAGACACGTGGCATTCTTATCCCTCTCAAAATTATGGCTGCTAGCAAATCGTAACAAACCCAGATTTGTTACAATCATGATAATTACCCAAATTAAATCGGATCAGACAAATCAAACACGTGGCAGGAGATCCGAGCCTATCATCACAAATTATAAAAATTCATGGCAATCAACATTAATTGCCCATAGGATTTGGTGCAATCCACATTAATTGCCCAGATTCGTTGCAATCAAGATTAATGGTCCAGATTATTAGCCGCCGACTTTTTAAAGGACAATCATTGCAAACCCTAATAATCACATCCCACTCCTATAAATAGCAAGGTGCCATTTTCTTGCAAAAAAAAGAACAGACAGAGACAGAGAGAGAGGACGAAAGTGAGTGCAAAGGAGTCTCCCCACACGTCCAAGAGCATTTCTTCATCAGAGCCAAGGCTACGTCCGATCGTCCAAGGAGTAAGGCAGTGCTGCCGTTGCTTTTCTGAGCCTCTATCGTCACCCTCCAAAATCAAAAATAAACAATCGTACTTAGATTGTTGTACCTAGGTTTTCATTCCTAGGCTTTCTTTGTGCGAGCGAGTTTGTATTGTGAGTCTAAGTTTAGTCCTCCTATAAAATTGTTCTGTACTTTTACAATCAATGGCAAACACGGTCCAAGGCGAGGAAGAAGAGGGAGAACACGGTTGCTGTGTCGGACTCAGGGTCTACTAACGCGGACGAAGAGGATGACGAGCATGATCCCGATAACTCTCTACCTCCCGTAGATGATGTGGTGGCGGATCAGTCGCCTGTCGTGCCTGGTCCTTCGTGCAAGCAAAGCAGACGTGAGCCCACCGTTGGCGGGATAACTTACTCCATGAAACGGGTTGCGGTTAAGCCTTGCGGGCTGCTCATTAGGGAGAGATGCGAGGATGTTGACGCTGTTTCGGAGGTGAATTGAATTACAACCATTTTCTTCTTTAGCTCTTCTTTTTCCTGAACTATGACCTAATCATTTTTCTTTTCTCTGTAGGCGTCAGGAGAAGGAGATTTTCCAAAGCCGGCTGCTGCCTGTACGGTCGATCCGGCTCTAACAACTCTAGTTAGAGATATGAGTGCCGAGATTCTCGTCGCCGGGATTCTTCCAGTGACGGCTGAGGTTCCTCCAGTTGTTGACGTCCCAACCCAGGGCGATGTGGGCTCTGCTGAGCCCGTATCTGAGACTACTAAATTTCAGTCGGGTGACGTTGATCCAGTTGTATCTCCTTCCGGGGCGGGTGGGGCAGAGAAACTAGCTGTATTCGACTCGGATGTCACTGGTGAAGAGGCTACGACGGCTGTGAGTGAACCTCAGCCTCAGCAACTCTCCCCTGGTAAGATAAGCCAAGTCTTGACTTATGAGGAGGTTTATTTACTCTATCATCACATCCTTCGGGTTAAGCTGATTGATGGTTGCTTCGGACATACAGGTCCTGCTCCTTCACTGCCAACGACGGACATTATCAGGGAAGAGTTTGCCAGAGGGGATCTGGTGGAAGAGATAGTGCCTCCTCCCCTCCAACGTACATTGAAGGGCCTCCTGTTAGATCAAGTTCAGGGGAGCAAGCGGCGGAACGACCGAGGCAGAAAGAACTGGTCCCTGCACCCTCCTCTGTTCATGTGGCTCCGGAGGTCGACCTTTTCTTTCGGCCGAGTCTCTAGATCCTTCGGGCTGCGGAGGAGGAATTGGCCACTATTCAAGCATCCTTTCGCTCAGAACTTGTTTTCCTTGTGGAAGGGGCATCAAGTTTCGATGCATCTTCTTCGACCCTGCCAACTATCCTTCCTTTGACGCCGTCTTCTTCGGAAGTTCTGGATGAATCATCAAAGGATATAGTTGACAGTTTTTATCGTCACCTGAGGCGAGGGGTTGATGCTGCCATGGAGAGGGGGACCTCTTTTGCCTTGGCCCGTCAATGTGCTCACGGCCAGATTGAACTCCTTAGAACCCCCCCGGTGGGGCAGGGATAGTTGAGCTTATGGAGCCCAAATTGCTATAGGCGGATCAGCTTGTGGCCCAGTTTCAAGTACTGCGGCAAGTCGACCTGTCTTCAGCAGTAGATCAGAAGCGTGCCTTCCTCATCACTGTTATGGAGAAGGTAAGGGCTGCATGAGATGCGTCCAAGCCGATTATAATGAAGGACCTCCACGATCTGTCTCTATAATATGATCAGTAGAGCCGCAGGGGAGAAGATTGCATTGCTCGGGAAGCGGCAGCCTCTCGTGGGATAATCGACATGAGGGAGCAGATCCTCGAGCTCCAGAGGAAATTAGCTTTCTTAGAATCTGAGCTCGAGGCCTCCCGCACGGGTAAGGAGCTAATTATTCAGGAGGCCGACAGAGTCACCCGTGCTTCTACTGACTTGGAGCGTGCTCTAAAGAAGCTTGAAGATGGTTGGCAAGCTCACGCGTATTTGGAGGATGCAGAGTGGTTGACTCAGGAGGCCGAGCGCCGAGCCAAGCGACGGTTCGAGCGGTCGACGGCCATACTGAGGGACCGTCTCAGAGAATTATGTGTCGTCGAACCATAGTCAGCTTTTTATTTTCTTTCTCTCTTTATGTTTCTTCATCTTTTTTAGCAGGGACGTGATCCCAAAGAATGTAGTACTTTTGATTTGATTTGAATAAATGACTTTGCTTGCATCATCCTTTATCTGTCGTGCTTGTACTGTATTTATGTGTTTGCTCTACTGGGGGCTTTTCTGTGGACCTATTACCCTTGGCATACCTTAGTTTTTGGTACGAATAATAAGTTTGATAGGGATACCTAGAACAACTCTGCGGTAAGGTGGATATAGAAGTCCTTTGTATCGGGCGAAAGAATGCCATGGAACAGCTAGATTCCAGAGGCATGAGATTGTGAGAAAAGAGGCGCATGTACTAGAAAACTTAGTACAAGATTTATGGTCAACTGTGGACATTTGTTGTCAACTGCGGACAATTGTGGTCAACTGTAGACATTTGTGGGCCTATTATCCTTGGCATACCCTGGTTTTGGGTACGGATAATAAGTCGAAAGAAAACTAACATATTTACTCAGAGGTAATGAGGACGTGGTAAATATGAGGGTTTCTTCAATGGAGTCTTCCTACTCAGAGGTAATGAGGACGTCGCAGGAGTGGACACCATGAAGGGTACATAGAACAACTCAGAGGTAATATGGACGTGGAAGTTCTACATAAGGGGTGGTTTTTTTGATGGAAGTGAAACAACTCAGAGGTGACATCGACGTGGTTGTTTCGGAAAATTTGTGGATCTGTTACCCTTTTTATGCACTGAAATTGCGGGTAATAGATCATGAAGAAAATGCTCTTTTAGGAAGGAAGTTCAGAGGTATGATCATACATGACTTACTACCCAGAAGATGTGATATAGATTTATTTAGGACGACCAGAGTGTAAGTTCAGCGATGCCTGGGGACACATAACTTACCAGTCCGGTTGATTTGCGGGATGTCGTTTAGACATAATACTTCTTCCGGAACTTGTCGTTGATAGGCAACATAAGCAAGTTTCCATTTTGTTTTACGAGTCGGTAAGCACCATTGGAGAATACCTCCTCGATAACAAATGGGCCTTCCCACTTTGGCTGGAATTTGCCAACAATTTTTTGAGTCATAACCATCGACCTCCGAACTGCCAGAACAAGATTGCCCACTTGGAATATTCTGACTTTAACCTTCTTGTTGAAAGCTCCCGAGATGCGTGCTTGATACAGCTCGATTCGTTGTTGAGCTAATAGGCACTTCTCGTCTAAGGCCTCCAACTCTTGTAGCCGGCGACGGTAATTATCATCCGTCGTCAATCAATAGGTAAGGGTGACGCGGAGCGAGGGGATTTGAGTCTCTAGTGGAAGAATTGCCTCACTTCCATACACTAGAGAGAATGGTGTGTTCTTGTTGGCCGTTCGGACTATAGTACGGTATGCCCATAAGCATTCGCCAAGCTTTTTATTCTAGTCACGTTTGTTGGAAGACACGAACTTCTTGAGCAACTTGATTATAGTTTTGTTGAATGCTTCTGCCAACCTATTTGCCTTCGGATTTTATGGGGTTGAAGCAACATTCTGGATTCGATGTTTGTCGCAAAACCGATAGAAGGCATGGCTTGCGAACTGCGAACCATTGTCGTGGATGATCCTTCGAGGCAGTCCGAAGCGATAGATGACGTGATGTTTGAGGAAGCTGATCACTTTGATGTCTTCACCTCTGTAAGCGGGACAGCTTTCGTCCATTTGGAGAAGTAATCTATAACTGCTAGTATGAAGCAGTGTCCTCTGGACGAAGGTGGTGTGATTGGACCAATGATATCCATTCTCTATGCCTCAAATGGCCTGGATGCTACCGCAAGTTTTGTACTTTCTTGCATAGTCTATCGCATCTGCCACCATCGTAGGTCAGTAATAACCCATGCGGCGGAGGCGGTCTTGCGGCTTCGGGCCAGGCTGATGGGCCTCGCAGACGCCGTCATCTGCGTCACGTACCGCTTCTTTGGCCTCTGTATTGGACAGACACCGAAGCAGTAATCCATCGTATGACCGCCGATACAACATCTTTATTTCTGTATCACAGAAGAATTTGAGAGAACGTTTTCTGATAGAGGTTGCTTCTTTCGGGTTCTCCGGCAAGATGCCATAAACTGCGAAGTCGATAAATGGGAGCCTCCAATCCGGTGTCTCGTCGACCGTCCTAGCAGAATAGCTTTCAGTAAATTGGACGTTGTTCTTGGGACAGACCAACTCATGGCCTATTACGTCTACCAAATGATGAGTATATTTTGGGACCGCCAGGGAATAGGCCTGTCCTGCTAAGGCGTCGGCTTCAATGTTCCGGAGTCTCGGAACATGTTCTATGAAGAACCCTTTCAGAGACGTAATAATGGCGATCGCTACCTGATGATAGGGGATCATGTCTTCATGACGAACTTTATATGAACCCCGAATCTGATTGACGATTAACTGTGAATCGCCATATGTCTTAAGGTACTTTACCCCCAGTTCTTTTGCAAGTAGGAGGCCGATGACCAAGGCGTTTTACTCGACCACGTTGTTCGAGCAGGGTTCTGTAAGGGAATATGCCCGATTGATCACCAAACCAGAGGGAGAAATCAGTACCACTCCGACCCCAACGATAATGTTGTCCTTGGGCCCGGTTCTTGAAGCACCGTCGAAGAACATTCGCCAGACGGAATCATCAGAAGCCATGTTTGAATTGGCAACCTCGTTTGGAATCTCTTTATATATTCTGGTTGACTCCGAACTTGGATGGGCTGCTAAAAAGTCCGCCAGAGCTTGACCTTTAACAGCCTTTTGCGGAACGAAGATCATGTCGTAGGGAGAATAATATCGCCCAGGCGAGAGCTGAATGCACCCGGCTTGGTCATGAGAACCCTAAGGGGGTTAACTCGAGATATGACATGGATGGTTTGTCCTGTAACATAGTGTCGCGTCTTCTGGATAGAGAACACCAGAGCAAGACATTCTTTCTCCACGATGGTGTATCTATGCTCAGGCCTAATCTTCATTCGGCTGAGGTAATAGATAGCTTGTTCATGCCCCGCATCATTGTTTTGTGCTAGTAGAGCAACGAGGGAATGGTCCGTCGCTCGTACATAGAGCAAAAACGACTTTCCAGCAACCGGGGCCACCAGAACTGGAGGATTTGACAGATATTCATTGATTTTGTCGAACGCGCGTTGGCACTCTTCATCCCATACGAATGAGATGCCCTTCTTTATGAGGTGGGTGAATGGTTGACATCGCCCGGAGAGGTTAGAGATGAACCTCCTGATGTAAGCTAGCCTCCCTTGAAGGCCTCGGAGTTCACGGAGATTTCTCGGGGGACCCATTTCCATGATTGCCTTCATCTTCTCCGGATCTATATGAATTCCCTGGGTAGCAATGATAAAACCCAGGAACTTTCTACTAGATACGCCCAAGAAGGATTTGGTGGGATTCATCTTTAAGTTGTGCGCTCGCATCAATTCGAATACCGTTATCAGATCCTGCCGATGGTCTTCCTTAGAGCGGCTTTTGATAGCGATGTCATCAACATAACACTCCACGGTCTTACGCAGGTGATCTCTGAAGATGACACACATGGCTCTTTGATATGTGGCACCAACATTCTTTAAACCGAAGGGCATGACTGTGTAACAGTACACGCCAATCGGTGTTCAGAATTATGTATGCTTTTCATCATCAAGAAACATCTTGATTTGGTTGTATCCTGAGAAGCCGTCCATGAATGACATGCGCTCAAAGCCACATTTGTTGTCGATCATGATGTCTGTGTTGGGAAGAGGGAACTCATCTTTAGGACATACTTCGTTTAGATTTTGAAAGTCGATGCAAATTTGAATCTTCCCATTCTTCTTGAAGACTGGTACTATGTTGGCGACCCAGTATGGATGTTGCTTCTCCCCGATGAAGCCACTGGCTATCAGTCTGTTGACCTCAGCTTCAATATTATTCATGATGTCCGGGCGAAAACGTCTTTGCGGTTGTTTGACCGACTTTGCGTCTGGATGAATGTTAAGTTTATGAAGTGCAACCTCGGGGTTTAGCCCTGGCATGTATTCATAGCTCCAGACGAATACGTCAATGTACTCTCTGTTGAGTTGCAAAAGTGCCTCCCGCTCTTCGTCTGTCAGGCTTTTGCTGACGAAGATTGGCTTTCGGGAGGACTCATCGCCGAGGTCCACTTGCATAACCTTATCTTCATTGGGAGGTTCACGAAGTTCGAAGCATTTCTGCCATTGTGCATCTAGTTGCTGGACCCAAGGTTCTAACTCGAGAAGTTCAGGTACATCTTTATCTTCTTCGTAGGCATCAGCAAATGCTATATTGACAGACAAAGCTTGCCTGAATACATCCCCGATGCTGACATCCGAATCAAAAGTTAGTGATCCGGTTGAGTGTGAATGCCAGTCACATTCCTCATTTGAGCTTTCAGGGGTCATTGCAGGTGTAACATAACCTAGCCCACGTCTGGCCTTGTTGTAGTAATCCCGTGGTTTTCCAGCCGGGACTGGCAACTGTAAGGGTAATCGCCGACCAGTGCCGTATTTTAAGCCTGGCATAGTCTCCAGGTCATACCCCTGTTTTTGCATGAGGTACTTGGATTGAGAGCTATACAGATAAAGGGGCAGTCTCCCGGTGTCGGGTTCGAGATCAACTTCTTCTATCCTGAAGGGCTGTAGGTCATTCTTTCGGCCAAAGATGATTGGATGATCCTCTCCCTCGACTATGAAGCAAGCATCTTCCACCGGAGTAAATTGATTTGTGGTGTAGACATTTGTCACCTGTGTGTGTAGGTTGGTGCCTATACCGTATTCTATAGCATACATTATACAAAGCTTGTTAAGCTCGAGGTAGTTCAAAGATAGCCCTTTATTGATGAAGTAAGGCATCTTTTTTGGTGGAATTACATCATCTGCGAACGGAACATCAGTGTGAGCAGCCACATACTTGGCCAACTCTAACTCTTCTTCGGCCACCCCCTGTGTCAATAAAGACTGGAAGGACGACCTGGACAGCTTAATCATCAGGGGCTCCACTGGTGGAGTAGAACGTGGAGTCGTTCGTGCACTAGCGACCCCCAGTTTGGTGCTCGGTGCTGGACGAAGAGTTGTTGGCTCGCTAGCAGTCCCCGGCTTAGCACTCGGCTGCCAACTCATTCTGGGAAGACGAATCGTTATCGGCTTGACAGAGGGATTGAGCTCCTCTGTTTGTGGCTAGCAGGCTCTCGGTAGCCTGATTGTCAGTGGCTTCGTAGTGGATCTCGACCCTTGGCCAGACCTTGGCAGTCGAATTATCATCTGCTCCTTTTGTGCAGAGAGCACCGGGAGACTCGTTGCTTCTCTACGCAGAGTGGCTGTGAGAGGTGCCGTCTTGCCTGGTTTGCGGGGTTGGAGATGGATTCTCAAGGGTTCCTCCAGCCCTACAATGGCCTCCGTCTGTTCTTGAATATCCTCCATGACCAGGTGCCTCTTGGATTTCTCGTACAAGTAAGAATCCGAATAATATGATTCGATCCCTTTAAAGGAATCGATGTCGGCAAATTTTGTCCTCACGAAGCCGTGCTTGTTGACGTACTTGAAGCACTGGTGCAATATTGAACGCACGATCATATAATCGTGTATCCACGGACGCCCCAGAAGAATATTGTAGGAGGTGTCTGCGTCGATGACATAATAGGTTACTTTCGACTAAAGGTCGCCTATTTGGCACTTCAGACGAATCTTTCCGATGGGATAGCTTCTCCCAGAATTTAAGCTGCTGATGGCGGTGCTGGTAGGAGTCAGCCGATGCATAGGGATGTGCAGATGATGAAGCAAGCTCTTCGGGATAATGCTTATCGAAGAACCAGGATCAATGTGCATCCGATCCTCCTTGACGTCGCCGCATATCAAGTATAATACAGAGGGCGATCGTGCAGGTTAGATTTGATAAGCATGTCCTGCGGAGTGAACATAATATTGGGCATGGCCCCTGTGCAAGTGCTGTCTTGAAGATCCGCCGGTGAGCTCTCCCCAGTGAGATTGACCTGAGCCAGATATACGTCAGCATTCTGGAGTGCCTCGCTCAGTGCGACACGAACTTCTCTGGAAAGTCTCAGGAGCTCATATAATGACAATTTGGCCGGTGTGTTAGCCAATTACACAAGAATACCAAAATTGTAGGGATCTCCAGCCCATGTGTTGCGTCTTTGTGGAGCGACTTGTCAAAGCGGGTCTCCTTTGGCTTCGGCTTCTCGGCCGATGGAGGCTAAGAAGGTCCTGGAGTGTCAGCAGCGGCTGGCTGGTATTCTACAACCGAGTTACCCGGTGTGGGTTGGGATTGTACACCAGACCGGGTGACGACAGCCATAGTTTCTTCGACATCTGCCGAGAATGTACGACAGGACTTGACTTTTCTACCCTTCTTCTTGTCGGTGGAGGGTGTTGCTGGCTGAGTCACTTCAGGTACCCGGTCCGGATGGACCCACATGACCTCCCCTCGTGATGTGGTGAGGGGCACTAGACCAACAGCCTGGTCCCGGGGAGGTGGAAGATTAGCGACCTCCATCTTTACCCGGGGGACGGGTACTACAACATCTTGAGTCTTTGTCAGAAGGAAGCTGCCGAATTGGACTGACACCATATTGGCAGCGACCGTCACCTCCTCGAAAACAATGGCCAGGGCCTTAGAATCGATGAGGTTTTGGATGGACCGCTTCAGTTGGAAGCAGTCTTGAGTGGCATGGTGGACGTAGCGATGGTAGTGGCATTACTTGGGGATCTCAATATCTGCAGGACGAGGTTCACGCCTTGGAGGAGGGAGATGAATTCGATCTCCTTGTATGAGCATGTCAATGATGGGCTTGAGATGGTTGTCTTCGAAGGAGTAAGTCATCTGCGGCCATTGCTTCTCTGCCGACTTCGGTTCAGTCTTCTGGGCAGTGTCGGCCACCATAGCTTGTTTGCCCTTGTTGTCTCAGTTGTTGGAGGAATTGTCGCCGTTGTTGTTGTTGGCATTAGGGCGTTTGCCCTTGTCCTCTCCCTCTGATATGTGCAACCCCAGTTGGCGAGCTTTCCTCAACTTATCTTCTGCGCTAGTGGCGCTGATGATGAAAGTCATCCAGTCCTTGAATTAACTTTCGTCCATCCAGAGGCTGATTGTGGGAAGAAGCCTCTTTTGGCAAATTTCAATCAAGAAAGAGTCCGGATTACTGGAGGGCAACTTCATCGCGGTTTGGCAAAACCTCTCAATATAGTTCCTTGTCAGCTCCTTCTCGTCTTGAACAACATCCATGAGGGTTGACATTGTGACATCATGTCCCACCTCATAGAACCTCTCCAAGAACATAAGTTTGAAGCCGGCGAAGGAATGGATGCAGTTGTCTGGCAGGTTGCGGTACCAGTCGAATGCAACTCCCTCCAATGCCCCAATGAACAAACGTGTAAGGATGGCATCGTCGTGTGGCAGATGATATGTTGTGACCTCAAAGTAGGTCACGTACCGGCTTGCAGAGGTCTTGCCATCATATGGATTAATGTAGAATGGCTTGTATCGAGGAGGGAAGGGGACATCTCTCCATGCAGCGGGATACGGTTGTCGTATCCTGAGGTCTTGAGAGTTTTCTCGGGCGTCAAACATTGCCCGAAGCTCCTGGACCTCTCTTCTTGCCTCCCTAGCCTCGTCTGCAGTGGTGGGAGCCGACATCCCGAGTGGATTGCCGCCCGGGGTTGGTGCAGTTGTGTTTGAGTCCGCATTGATGGCAGGACCCATGCTTGTTTGGCCAGGCATCCTTCCTTGGAGAGTCGGTAGGGCTGCCTTAATCTTATCTACTGACTTGACCAGGGTATGAAGTATGGCCTCAAGAGTGTCGAGGCGCTATCGATAGTTGGGATCGTCCTGGTCATTCTCAGTTATAAATACTATTTTCATACGGAGAACAGTGGAAGGAGCTGTGGAGGAGGTGCTCTCCGAATCATACCCCCGAATGGAGAAGTCGTCAGGATATGTAGGAATGTTCTCCTCCGGTTCGGAGTCGGAGGAAGTGTTACCCCCTGCATCGCAGGTTGCTTCATCTGGGGACCCATGGACATCTGGGTCTGTTGCATCTGTTGGGGGAACTGTCTCCCCTCGTTCATCTTCTTGGAACACCGGATTGTCATGGATGTTCGGGGGAGTGCTACCCCCAGCTTCGGCTACCCCCAGAGGTGTAGTTGACGAATCCCCTAGTGTTAAAGATTTCGTCTTTGAGCGGATGCCCTGGTAAACTCCTCTTGAGGTGGTTGTGGATAACCGCTTAGAGGAGAGTTTATTAGCCGCGCTAGTAGAGATCGTCGGACTGGAAACATTTATCTTCTTCCCCGCCTTGTCGGTAGGTATCTTCCCAGCAGAATTGCAGGAGACGACGTGAAGCACCTCGTCTCCTGAGCTTTGTTGCAGGATCGGTCTTTAAAAGCATAGAAAAGAACAGGAAAGTCCATACGGCTCAAAACAGAGGAAGTCTCATGCGGTTCAAAGAATCTCTTAGAGCTTCATGCGGCTCAAGAGTCCACGAGAGCTTCATGCGGCTCGAAAGTCCTTCAGAGCTTCATGCGGCTCAGAAATCCCCAATAGCTCCATACAGCTCGGGTAAAAGCCACGTGGCCCTATGCGGTTCGCCTCTACAGTTGGCCATCAAGCAGCAGCCTCATTTAATGCACTGATGGAACACGACAGCTCTGACATAAAGATGAATTGACAGCTCTGACATAAAGCTGCAATGATGACTCTGACATAATGGCATGCTCCTAGGGAAACGAAGAAAATCTTTTATAGCTGGCACGATCCACCAATTTCGAAGCTTTTCATGCGGCAACCACTTCCCATGCGGCAGCCACTCTCATGCGGCTGCCACCCTCATGCTACTGCCATCTCCATGCGGCTACCACCCTCATGCAGCTGCCACTCTCATGCGGCTGCCATCTCGATGCGGCTGCCACCCTCATCCGGCTGTCATCTCTATGCGGCTGCCACCCTCATGCGGTTGCCACTCTCATGCGGCTGCCACCATCATACGGCTGCCACCTTCATGCGGCTGCTATCTTCATGCGGTTTTCATCTTCATGCGGCCCAACTATGACAGTCCTCCATACGGCTCGCAGCAGTTGGGACACGTGACAGGAGTTGATCAAATCCCAACAATCCAGATTTATGGTAATCGACATAACAGGCAGTTGGGACACGTGGCAGGAGATTGACCAAGATTTATTCATTCAGATTTGCTGATATCAACAAATCATCACGATGCAGATTTGTTGTAATCAACATTAACTGCCCATGCAGATTTGGTGAAATCAGCATTAACTGCCCAGATTTGTTACAATCAATATTAACGACTCAGATTAATTTCTAACAAATAAGATCAAGGCAAATCGTAAACAATACCTAACTGCCCACTTTTCAAGGAGCAATTATTGCAAACCCTACTTATCACACCCCACTTCTATAAATAGCAAGGTGCCATTCCCTTCCAAACGGACGGAGACACAAAGACACACACAGAGAGAGCGGCGGCACACAGAAGAATCTTTCCACACATTCCGAGAGCATTTCTTCATCGGAGCCAAGGCTACGTCCGATCGTCCAAGGAGTAAGGCAGAGTTGATAGCACTTTCTCGAGCCTCTACCGTCACCCCTAGAAAAAATTAACAATTATACTTAGATTGCTGTACCTAGGTTTTCATCCCTAGGCTTTCTTTGTACGAGCGAGTTTGTGTTGTGAAGTAAAAGTCCAATCCTTCCATAAAATTGTTCTGTTCTTTTATAATCAATGGCAAACACGATAGCGACTCTGCTGGGGACTAACTTCTCCACGGCTGAGAAGTTGGTGATGCAATCGAACGCAGCCAAACTTGGCTCCACACAACAGATGCTGATCGTCCGCTTCGACCAACAGGCGTTTGAAGAAATGCTCTCCGATGGGAGCACTGGCCCGGTCCAGAAGCGAGCCCGCACGAAGAAGGCCCGCAGGGAGTGGAGGCCCAAATTATTTGCTCCTCTCCAAGCTCTGAAAGAAATGCTCTCTATGACGGTGGAGAAGACTCCCATGCGGCCCCACTTCAGGCCGCGGAGGACCCTGCTATTCTCAAGTCTGGCAGAGGAAAACACTACGATGTTGGACTTGAGGAAGCAAATAGGGACTCTATGCGGTCCAGAAAGAAGCCACATAAGGGTGCCAGCCGCATAAAGAAGGCTCATGCGGC
The DNA here is from genome assembly GCA_029216955.1 of Iris pallida. Lineage (NCBI taxonomy): Eukaryota > Viridiplantae > Streptophyta > Magnoliopsida > Asparagales > Iridaceae > Iris > Iris pallida. The sequence continues at coordinate 11,736,452 of JANAVB010009599.1, forward strand.
CAACAATTCCAGCCGCATGAAGACTAATGTGGCCACTAAATCCAGCCGCATGATAGCTGATGTGGCCAACAGATCCAGCCGCATGAATGCTGATGTGGCCAACGGATCTAGCCGCATGAATGCTGATGTGGCCAACAGATCTAGCCGCATGAATGATGATGTGGACAACAGATCCAGCCGCATGAATGCTGATGTGGCCAACAAATCCAGCCGCATGAATGCCCATGCGGCAGCCAAATCTAGCCGCATGAATTCTTATGCGGCCGTAAATGCCAGCCGCATGAATGTTCAATGCGGGTCAACATGTCACGACCCGTACCCTAGAGTAATGGCACGAGACGTGGGTACGTCCAGCCTACGCCGCAGTGTCGGCGTTAGAACGCTGTCCTAGGTCTCATGCATCTAACAGTATAAGGCTAAGCAGTTTTTACTCCCCGAATGGGGGTGACATAGCAGAATGTAAACTCAATCACATCTAAGGTAGAGCATAATGGAAGATAGATAAAACATAAAATCCAAAGGAGATGCAGCAGATAGAAGTCTAAGTGTCTAAGATACACTAACCCAGAAATACATCTCAAAGCTCAAATACAGTAATCCATAAATACAACTCAAGACAACTGAAAATAAGCTATAAGCAAAACCCTAGCTATCTATACAACCTCTACTGGGTCTCCTTTAGGCTAGCAGGCAACCTCCAGGATATCTGTAAAATTTTCAACGGGTCTAATCAGGACGGGAACGAGCACATATCTCTTAAACAGTTCATAGCAGGTTAGGAGTATAAATCATGCAATAGAGTAAAATACAGGAAGTGTTGAATGGAAGTACGAGTAAATAGAAGATATTTTGTAACTGAAAGTAATACATGATAGTAGAGACTGTAAGTGGCTACGTTATTTAGAGTACAATTTGGTTATGTAACAGGCTTAGGGGCACATGAATACAACTAAGAGGCACATAAATACAGCTACTGGGGATAATGATCATCTAACCAATTCTACTCATCCCGCCCCAATCAATACACAAGGATCCATTCAAGTTACGTTATAGGCACATGAATGCAGCTAAGATACGTGAACTCATGTAATGAGTAGTACATGAGGCACATGATAAAGCACATGAAAGCACATGAAGCACATGAAAGCACATGAGAACATGTAAAAACATGAACTAGTACGAGTACAAGGAGTACCTGATGCACATGATAAGGTACATGAAGATGAAATACCCGATGCACCCGTAGAGATATAACATCTCAGGAAAGGATCCATATAGTACTAATCCATGAAGATACGTGTCAGCATCAAGTAGAGTAATATAGAGCAAGAATATAATCCAGGTAAGTATGAAAAGATCAGAGAATGTACTCGCCTGGTAACTGAATGTCCAAGATGAAAGTACTGTCCGAGGAGTAGTATCTGGCTCCTATTCAGAACAGTACAAGTCACAACAAGTCCAGAATAGTAATGAAATGTACTACAATGCGTTCTACATGAATCTAGGTCAATCTAGACTAAAGTCAACTCTTGGTCAACTCTGGTCAACCCTAGTAGTCAAACTAGGTCAACCAAGTCAAACCTAAGTCAATTATGGTCAACTAGTCTAGGTTAGTCAATTCTAGGTCTAAACAAACTAAGTATATATAAATCAAGTATCCAAGATAGCTACTAACTCATAGCCTAAGTCACTTGTTAAACTAAGCACAAAACTAAACCATAAGCTAACAAGGCACACAACTTAGTCATATAATGTATATATATTATTCACATTCACTTATTCATATACATAGATATATATAGGAAAGCTATATATAGGCACATACATATATATATAAAGAAAGAGAGGTAAAAGAGTAAGTGAGTGTGTGTGTGTTTGGCATGTGTGTGAAAGGGTATATGTTAATGCTCTCAAATTTAGTGAATGGTAGGTGTATGTGACATGGGATACATGGTGTCAAAGGGTGTATGAATGCATATATGTGAAAGGTTATAGGTTAACTCAGTTTATAGAAATACATACATACATACTTACCTTGTATACATACATACATACATATCATGTATATTATATTTACATGATATATACATGTATACTTGTATTATATTATACTTACATTCATGCATATTAGATACTTGTATTTATATTAACATATTGCAAAGATTCATTTCATTCATGCATCTATGCATTACCTACATATTTTATACATATGTATACATTGTATATTCATATCATTTCATACATTAACATAGAGACATACAAACATGCACATATCATATATTTCATACCTTGCATTACCTTATATATCATGTTATATATTATCATTCATTCCTTTCATATATTACATTATCTTGCATGCTTGCATTCATATATTACATTCTATATTACCTATATACATGTATTTCCTCCATTCATTCATGCTTGCATCATATACTCTACATTACCATACATGTTATCATTTTATATTGCATTACAATATTTATACATTATGCATTCATATCTATCATTACATATATATCTTCATGTACACATTGTATATCATTCTTTCATTCATGCATTGCTTATATGCATTATATTAAATGAATTCCTACATGCTTGCATTCAACCATATATATATATTAATGTAAAGAGAATATATATTATATATATTATTTTATTCATCTAACATATCATGCATTACATACTCTATATTCATTTAATATCCATACTACATAGGCACATAGGTTACACAAAATGCATATATCGTATAGTCACTCTTCTACTTAAAACTAATACTGTACCAATTGGGCATTCACTAAATTCTAGAATTAAAGTATGTTGTAGCCCTTTGTGTTTACTTTCCGAAACTTTAAACGGGTCGCATTTTCGTGTCCGGAAGCTCCCGAAATTGCAAAAATACTGAAACACGTTCGTCTTTCGTACAGCTGACACTCAAATAATTCTACAGAAAGTTATATAAAGAATTTAGCTTATTAAAATATATATTTGGAAAGCTAACTTCGATACGGTTCTTCTAAAAAAATGGGAGATAAATCAGAGTTCTAAGCTAAAAGTTATAATATTTCTAAGTTGTTTTGGTTAATAAAAACGTGGATGAAAATTATGACGGATTTGACAAAAGAACACATATAGGCCAAGATACTTGGATACAAACATAGGTATCCAAATGAAACTCATTCTAACCATCTTAACTAAGATCAATACACTCTCTAACCATTATAAAACTGAATTTAAATATCTATTTAAACTATTATCATACATACATACACATGGGGTGTCCTAATTTGGGATCTATCAAGTAGGACACAAGACACATATCTAAAATCCTCAAGAGAGCTCCAAATGGACTCAAATTTGAATCTAAATAGGACACATGCATGAGGATGGATCCTACAGATTCAAAACTAATTTATATGCAAAGGGAATCGATTTAGAGGATGGGTTTTACCTATTGGGAGTGGAATCCCAATAAAATCCTTTAGGACACGGCTCCGATACGAAGATCCATCAAAGTGGAAACTCCTCCTTGCACTCCTCTTCCAATCCTTGGTAGCACCCTTCCCATGGAGAATGGGAATGATTGAGGGAAGGTTTGGTGAAGGAATGATTTGATTTGGAGATCAAATCAATGGAAAGGCTCTCTAAAATTGGGAAAGAACAAAAGGAAAATAAAGGAGGCAAGATTGTAATGAATGAAATGAATCATTCTCTCCTAAAGGTGGCTGCCATAAAGAGTCCATTAGGGCTAATGGAAAATGTCCTAATTGCCCCTCTCTAGTCTCATATGGTTAAGTCTAGACTAGGTTCAAGTTCGGGGTCAAAATGATCTAGTTTTGAGTCTCTAACTTAACCATTCTAACATGATAAAAATTAGTTTAATTAACTAACTTAATGTTGGGTCTTATGAGCCATGCTTAACTTAATATTGGGTCCCATCTAGAGTTTAAGCTACCCGGGTCACAATACAAGTCGGAACGAGACGAAACTCAAACCCGACTAAAAAAATCCAATAAAAACAATATTAAAAATATAAAAATTTTCCAAAATATTAAAATATAAAAAATGACCAAAATTATAATACATCAATTTAAATATTATTAAAATAATCTAAAATTAACCAATTAATCAAAATCCTAAATAATTCAAAAGTCACAAAATGACCAAAATACCCTTAGCCTAAAAAGTTGTAAATAGTCATTCTAATCACATGGTTAGGTTCCCATGGTCATGGTTAGTCTCTAGGCTCAACAGTTCTAGAGCTCACTAGCTAACACATCAAAATTATAATTTACCAATTTTAAATAGTATTAAAATAATTGAAATTTTTTCATAAATCATAAATCTAATTATTAAATAATAAACTTTTACAAAAGTTCAAAATTATCCTCATTTGGAAAATTGGGTGTTATAATCCTACCCCCCTTAGAAAATTTCGTCCTCAAAATTAAAATGTTCATACTCCTTCTAGGTCAAACCCCCACAATCAAAGTCTCAGAACTTAAACAAATCATACGATTTAAAAGGAAGACATACAAGGTCATGGCATACGGTGGTAGCGATCGAAAGTCTCATCTAAGTATACTAGTCATGCTAAGCCAAAACGGTCATAGGGTATCAAAACATACAAGCAATCAGGGTGTTAAACTGAAAAAGATAAAGAAATAACAAATCATCAAAATTGTAAGGCAGTCTACCATCCTATATGAAAACTGGTACTTATCAAAAAATAAAATAGGATAACTACCAATTATCTATAAAGGGGTACTATTCAAAGAAAAATCAAAATCAAAAGTTAAAGAATGAAAGTCAATTGCATTAAAATCCAATCACAATATATATATATATATATATATATATATATATATATATATATATATATATATATATATATATATATATATATATATATATATATAGAGCGTTAGAGAGGGAAAAACTAGCATTATGTAAAGGTTATGTGGTTAGTGTGTGTATGGGTGCATGTGGACATGTTCATATGGTTAGATAGTAGGCTTGTGTGTGAAATATACATGAAAGTGTATAGGAGGATTTGGGTCTCAAAACAATAGCTATCAAGTTATACTATTCATGGCATATTAGTTAAACAGTCTACAAGGCACAAGCTATTTACTCATAAAATGCATGGCTAACCATATATATATATGTATATCTATATGTATAGAGAGGTATAGATTTAATTATGTATCTATATACATTATAACATGTGTGCATAAACTATAGTTTATGCACACATGTTATAATGTATATAGATACATAATTAAATCTATACCTCTCTATACATATAGATATACATATATATATATGGTTAGCCATGCATTTTATGAGTAAATAGCTTGTGCCTTGTAGACTGTTTAACTAATATGCCATGAATAGTGTAACTTGATAGCTATTGTTTTGAGACCCAAATCCTCCTATACACTTTCATGTATATTTCACACACAAGCCTACTATCTAACCATATGAACATAACATTATATATATATATATATTTATATATATATATATATATATATATATATATTTATGAACATAACATAGAGATGAAGGGTTTGGTTTACATGGCAGTTGTGAACATTAGTGTACATTAGTGTAGAGTGTCAAGAGTACACGGGTTATAACTTAAAATGAAGGGTTCAATCATTCAGTTCAGTTTAACATTACATATTAAATCTGAAATTGAACTAAACATTTAAATTCAATGTGAAAAAATGTTAATATGTATTCAGTTTTAGGATTTTAGAGAAATTCGAACATCAAACCAACCCAATGTTTATCACAACCTAACATGTAAAAATATAAAACCTAATATTATATCCCCACATACAACAATGTATATACCTCAAAATATTACATTTAAAAACAGCAATTTGAACTAATATTTAAAATCCAGTATTAAGGGTTAATATGCACACAGTCTCAGATTTTATAAGTTCAAACACAAAAACTCAACCAATTTTTTTAAGAATTGAAACCTTGTATAAGATACATGTGCAGTAATATAAACGAAACTAATAACATAAAATTTATATTTAAATTACGAATTTAAACTGGAAAAGCAGAGAACCAGTCTCTGATACTATACTGTATCAGAATATTAAGGTTTTGAGAATTTAACATCAAAAATATATTAATATTCATTTAGATGGGTTGGTAATCAAAGTGTAGCATGTATACGTGTCAGACAAAGTGTCTGTGTCCACTATATATATTCTCATGTCCCAATATAAAAATCAAATTCTATATCAAGACCAACATTTAGATTCCTACCAAGATTGTAAAGCAGGTGATTGATGTAATCAAGACAATTTAATTATTATTATTATTATTTAATACAAGAATAATAGCAAGAAAGAAATAACGATAAAATCTGTTCTGCTTATCTGTTTAAAAGAAGGAACCATTTTGAAACCAGAGCTATAATATTAAATCCAAGATAAGGTCTAGCAAAATTATCGATTCTTTATTTTAAGAAGAGATTCATAGCAAGAAGTTACACAAAGGTTTATAATACAGCTAAAGCTACCTCTACTCCAAAGTTAAATAATGAGAAATAAAATAAACAAAACAATTTTTTTTGAAAGACTGAACAAAAGTAGAGAAAACTTGTTCAAGAGCATTTAAGGTACAATCTGATAATCTTATGCGTCTATCCAAAATCATGGTGCTCCAAATCCTCGTCATTCTAGTAAGCAAGGCTACGATAATCACAGAGTCCTTGACTAAGGTACATACCTCTAGGTTCATGGAATTTAAAATTTCCGTATTGTCGCATGCGACGACAAAAACCTTAAATTTCTACACCCAAAAAATAGGTCCAAAATCTGACTATATGTCCTCACTATGCCAGCTAACATGACTATCGAAGATTCTAGATCCCATAACTGAGGTGACCTAGCCTATATGATTTTCTTAGAAGAAAAACAAACATAATAAAAGAGCAACATGACAAAATTAATCAATCAGCAAGGAACAGATGGAATCGAATTTCAAGATAGTTATAAGAGATAATTGCGAGAATGGAATAGAGAAGAACGAAACTTGCAGCAAGATCTCTAATGGTCTGTGCATTCTCGACTGTCCTGACGATAGCTCGCCCTGCTGGTTTTCCCTGGTCTGCTGATGATGCTGCATGAACCGCTGCTGCTGAGAGAAATTGGAAATGACGGGAAAAGGTCTCTGTACAGACGAAGGTGCACCTCCAATGTAGGAGAAATGCCAACCTGAGTCGGCACAACAGGAGCTGCGGTCTCGAGGCCCTGATGAACAGGACGAGAGGTGGCCAGCCTCTCGATAGTATTCCCCGGACCGGAGCGATAAGATCGTGTCTTCATAACCATCATGAAGACAGATCAAAACAAGAAGCAATTTCTGAGAATGAAGCAAAAATTCAAAAGGGAACAGTTTATATTCAAGGGAAGTCAATAAGCAATAATTTAGATAAAAAGAATCTGAGTAAGAGTTTTTTCTAGTGTGATTGAGTACCTTCAAAAATATTCTAATTCCTACTGCAGGCTGTAGTGATACTCTAGTTCGAATACCACTACATAAACTCGACCTGCATGGGCCACCACTAAAAATGTATCACGACCCCCACGCTAGAGTAAGGGCACGAGACGTGGGTACGTCCAGCCTACGCCGCAGTGTCGGCGGTAGAACGATGTCCTAGGTCTCATGCATCTAACAGTATAAGGCTAAGTAGTTTATACTCCCCGAATGGGGGTGACATAGCAGAATGTAAACTCAATCACATCTAAGGTGGAGCATAATGGAAGATAGATAAAACATAAAATCTAAAGAAGATACAGTAGATAGAAGTCTAAGTGTCTAAGATACACTAACCCAGAAATACGTCTCAAAGCTCTAATACAGTAATCCATAAATACAACTCAAGACAACTGAAAATAAGCTATAAGCAAAATCCTAGCTATCTATACAACCTCTACTGGGTCTCCTCTAGACTAGCAGGCAACCTCCAGGCTATCTGTAAAATTTTTAACAGGTCCAATCAGGACGGGAACGAGCACATATCTCTCAAACAGTTCATAGCAGGTTAGGAGTATAAATCATGCAATAGAGTAAAATACAGGAAGTGCTGAATGGAAGTACGAGTAAACATGAGATATTTTATAACTGAAAGTAATACATAATAGTAGAGACTGTAAGTGGCTACGTTATTTAGAGTACAATATGGTTATGTAACCGGCTTAGGGGCACATGAATACAACTAAGAGGCACATGAATACAGCTACTGGGGATAATGATCACATAACCAATTCTACTCACCCCGCCCCAATCAATATACAAGGATTCGTTCAAGTTACGTTATAGGCACATGAATGCAGCTAAGATACGTGAACTCATGTAATGAGTAGTACATGAGGTACATGATAAAGCACATGAAAGCACATGAAGCACATGAAAGTACATGAGAACATGTAAAAACATGAACTAGTACGAGTACAAGGAGCACCTGATGCACATAATAAAGTACATGAGCATGAAATATCCGATGCACCCGTAGAGGGATAACATCTCAGAAAAGGATCCATATAGTACTAATCCGTGAAGATACGTGTCAGCATCAAGTAGAGTAATCTAGAGCAAGAATATAATCCAGATAAGTATGAAAAGATCAGAGAATGTACTCGCCTGCTAACTGAATGTCCAAGATGAAAGTACTGTCCGAAGAGTGGTGTCTGGCTCCTATTCAGAACAGTACAAGTCACAACAAGTCCAGAATAGTAATAAAATGCACTACAATGCGTTCTATATGAATCTAGGTCAATCTAGACCAAAGTCAACTCTTGGTCAACTTTGGTCAACCCTAGTAGTCAAACTAGGTCAACCAAGTCAAACCTAAGTCAATTATGGTCAACTAGTCTAGGTTAGTCAATTCTAGGTCTAAACAAACTAAGTATATACAAATCAAGTATCCAAGATAGCTACTAACTCATAGCCTAAGTCACTTGTTAAACCAAGCACAAAACTAAACCATAAGCTAACAAGGCACACAACTTAGTCATATAATGTATATATATTATTCACATTCACTTATTCATATACATAGATATATAGGAAAGCTATATATATAGGCACATACATATATATATATATATAGAGAGAGAGAAAGAGAGATAAAAGAGTAAGTGAGTGTGTGTGTGTTTGGCATGTGTGTGAAAGGGTATGTGTTAATGCTCTCAAATTTAGAGAATGGTAGGTGTATGTGACATGGGATACATGGTGTCAAAGGGTGTATGAATGCATATGTGTGAAAGGTTATAGGTTAACTCAGTTTATAGAAATACATACATATATACTTACCTTGTATACATGCATACATACATATCATGTATATTACATTTACATGATACATACATGTATACTTGTATTATATTATACTTACATTCATGCATATTAGATACTTGTATTTATATTAACATATTGCAAACATTCATTTCATTCATGCATCTATGCATTACCTACATGTTTTATACATATGCATATATTGTATATTCATATCATTTCATACATTAACATAGAGACATACAAACATGCACACATCATATATGTTATACCTTGCATTACCTTATATATTATGTTATATATTATCATTCATTCCTTTCATATATTACATTATCTTGCATGCTTGCATTCATATATTACATTCTATATTACCTATATACATGTATTTCCTCCATTCATTCATGCTTGCATCATATACTCTACATTACCATACAAGTTATCATTATATATTGCATTACAATATTTATACATTATGCATTCATATCTATCATTACATATATATCTTCATGTACACATTGTATATCATTCTTTCGTTCATGCATTGCTTATATGCATTATATTAATTGCATTCCTACATGCTTGCATTCAACCATATATATACATTAATGTAAAGAGAATATATATTATATATATATCATTTTATTCATCTAACATATCATGCATTACATACTCTATATTCATTTAATATCCATACTACATAGGCTCATAAGTTACACAAAATGCATATATCGTATAGTCACTCTTCTACTTAAAACCAATACTGTACCAATTGGGCATGCACTAAATTCTAGGATTAAAGTATGTTGTAGCCGTTTGTGTTAACTTTCCGAAACTTCAAACGGATTGCATTTTCGTGTCCGAAAGCTCCCAAAATTGCAAAAATACCGAAACACGTTCGTCTTTCGTACAGCTGACACTTAAATAATTCTACAGAAAGTTATAGAAAGAATTTGGCTTATTAAAATATATATTTGGAAAGCTAACTTCGATAGGGTTCTTTAAAAAATTAGGAGATAAATCGGAGTTCTAAGTTAAAAGTTATGATATTTCTAAGTTGCTTTGGTTAATAAAAACGTGGATGAAAATTATGACGGATTTGACAAAAGAACACATATAGGCCAAGATACTTGGATACAAACATAGGTATCCAAATGAAACTCATTCTAACCATCCTAACTAAGATCAATCCACTCTCTAACCATTATAAAACTGAATTTAAATATCTATTTAAACTATTATCATACATACATACACATGGGGTGTCCTAATTTGGGATCTATCAAGTAGGACACAAGACACATATCTAAAATCCTCAAGAGAGCTCCAAATGGCCTTAAATTTGAATCTAAATGGGACACATGCATGAGGATGGATCCTACAGATTCAAAACTAATTTATATGCAAAGGGAATCGATTTAGAGGAGGGGTTTTACCTATTGGGAGTAGAATCCCAATAAAATCCTTTAGGACACGACTCCGATACGAAGATCCCTCAAAGTGGAAACTCCTTCTTGCACTCCTCTTCCAATCCTTGGTAGCACCCTACCCTTGGAGAATGGGAATGATTGAGGAAAGGTTTGGTGAAGGAATGATTTGATTTGGAGATCAAATCAATGGAAAGGCTCTCTAAAATTAGGGAAGAACAAAAGGAAAATAAAGGAGGCAAGATTGTAATGAATGAAATGAATCATTCTCTCCTAAAGGTGGCTGCCATAAAGAGTCCATTAGGGCTAATGGAAAATGTCCTAATTGGCTCTCTCTAGTCTCATATGGTTAAGTCTAGACTAGGTTCAAGTTTGGGGTCAAAATGATCTAGTTTTAAGTCTCTAACTTAACCATTCTAACATGATAAAAGTTAGTTTATTTAACTAACTTAATGTTGGGTCTTGTGAGCCATGCTTAACTTAATATTTGGTCCCATCTAGAGTTTAAGCTACCCGGGTCACAATACAAGTCGGAACGAGACGAAACTCAAACCTGACTAAACAAATCCAATAAAAACAATATTAAAAATATAAAATTTTCCTAAAATATTAAAATATGAAAAATGACCAAAATTATAATACATCAATTTAAATATTATTAAAATAATCTAAAATTAACCAATTAATCAAAATCCTAAATAATTCAAAAGTCACAAAATGACCAAAATACCCTTAGCCTAAAAAGTTATAAATAGTCATTCTAATCACATGGTTAGGTCCCCATGGTCATGGTTAGTCTCTAGGCTCAACAGTTCTAGAGTTAACTACCTAACACATCAAAATTATAATTTACCAATTTTAAATAGTATTAAAATAATTAAAAAATTCCCATAAATCATAAATCCTATTATTAAATAATAAACTTTTACAAAAGTTCAAAATTACCCTCATTTGGAAAACTGGGTGTTATACAGGTTTAGTCTTCGACCGCCTCTCATGCGGCCCTGGCTCCAGATGCTCCGAAGAAAATATGCCAGACTCTATGCGGCACCATTTGGACTCTTCCTACTATGCACCCTCGGGTGCTAAAGTGAAGAAGTCTAGGACAATGCGGGCTCGGCGAGCTTAGTCAGCTGTCCTAACCTCTGACCATCCGAGCGCTCTGTTTATTGTTATGCGGGCCTCCGATGGGAAGTTGTACCGAACCACTCGAATCCAGGCCCCGACGGCAAATGGACAGAGCGATTTTCAAGAGTCTCCCAACAATCAGGGAGCAAACATGGTGCCAACACACTCAGATGCTCGGGATTCCCGGGCCCAGAAAACGGGTACGAAGGTTGCTCGAGACGCACCTGACTTGCGTGATGTGATCCTTCACAAGTGCAAGGAAAGAGAAGAAGCTTCGGTGTGCAGAGAGTTCTTCAATGGACATTACTGTACCCAGGTTATTGTCAACTGCTGCTGCAACAACGCGGCAGTACAAGAAGACCGGCGGTCCGTTTTCCAACGACTGCAACACCCAAGCTCAGAAGACGAGGCGCTTCTCGTCGCCTCCTGCAATTCTTCTCTGAAGATCCCTGGCAGCGGGAGAGGGAAGGAAACAAACGTCTCTAGTCCAAAAATCTCAACCAGCATAACCAAAAAACTTTCTTCTAAGCAGTTGTCTACCACCGTTACAGGGGGAGTTTACCAAGGTACCCGCTCAAAGACGAAATCTGCCACACTTGGTGTAATATCTGTTGTTCGTATTACGTATTTGGAATACGTATACGTATTTTATCTTGTATTTGCATATCTCTTTGGTTTGGTTTGGCTTGGTTATTCTTGGTTCGGGTTGGCTTGGTTCGGTTTGGGATTGCTATTGGTTCATTATGAACCAAAGGGTGAACCCCCTACCTACCACTACCACTAACATTTATTAACCCCACTTCCTTCTCTCTCTTTATTACTCTCCTTCTTCCCTCCATTAATTCTTCACCTACCAGAGAGAGGGAGAGAGAGGTCTAGGCAAGTACAACTTACTTTATGGAGAAACTCTAATTTTATTGCTTCATTCTCTTCCTTACAGCATTCTAACTTACTTTAGAACTTGGCATTTTCACTTTCCATGGCTAGATTCTTGTAGATCTATATTTATATTATTTTTGGATTTTTTGGGTTTTGATCTACTTAATCTGGTTATTTTCGAGTTTTGATGGTTCCATGTTGTAGAGAATTTTGTTCTACCCCATTTTGACCTATGGAAGTTCGAATTTGGGCTACGGATAATAGAGTTATGTAGCTTGGAAGGCCATGGCTTATGGTGTACTTCTTCTCGGAAATTTGGAGAAGAAGCACAGTTCCGAGCCGCATGGTAGCACTTGACCGCATGAACATTCATGCGGCAAGTCAGTTCCAACCGCATGCGCTATTGCCTTGACTTGACCGCATGACAAGTTCATGCGGCAAGTATTCCTTCTAGCCGCATGAAACTTAGCCCCAGCCGCATGAGGCTGAGACCCATGCAGCCGCATGTTCCAGCTCTCCGCGAGCCGCATAATCCCTCTATGTTCGACCGCATATGTGCCCACTATTTCGGGCCGCATGAGGCCCATCTACCATGAGCCGCAGGGACCCTCAACCGATCATCCGCATATGCTAGGACCATTTGAGCCGCATAGACTGCTCCCCATTACTCTAAGCCGCAGGCTCCCTGTGCTCCCCAGCCGCATGCGATTCCCCCTTTCTGACCGCATAAGCTCCTACAGCCGCATGCGCCGCGCGCCCGCGCTGCCTTGAGACCGATTTATCCGAGCCGCATGAACTCAGATTTTGAGCTGCATGAACCCATATCAATTCAGCTGCATGGACTGTTCTCTTCCAGCCGCATGAGATTATTCCTGGCCGCATATGCCTTAGCCGCATGGCTCTCCTTTTGTCATGAACTTGATAATCACGAATTTACTTGATATGTTTGGACATGATAATTGAGCCTGACATGACAGTGACCCGTAGTGGTGCACTCCTGACATGACTAACCTGACATGATAGTGGCCCGCCGTGGCGCACTCCTGACAAAGTACACTTGGCATGATAACCTGACATGATATATCATGAACAGCTGTTGCGACGGCTACCTGACATGATATGACCTGTATAATTAATCTGGACACCGTGGGCGATTGTGCTTGTACAAATAATCCAGTCCTGTCTTGCATCATGTCTAGGAGGGGACTCCTGAGTACCACGGTCAGGAGTACCCATTGAAATGGACTAAGGCTAATAACTAGATTAATACACTAGTCATAAAGAGATCTTCCAGCTACATGCAATCCCGTTACCTGGGCACGCCTTGGGATCTGTAGCCTGCCGTCGAGTAGGGCACAGTTCCAGCACACTGTCATGTGTTGCACCCTTCAAGCTACCTAAGGGTACATTCGTTTCCTGGACGATGTACCCACCTGAATTCAACCCTAATCTTTCAACCCGGGTAACCTGAATGGTCTGCAGGGCTTGTGGCTGTGGAATAATCTCACAGCATCTTGCTAGTAACTAGGCCTGTGATAACCCTAGTTAGTTAAAGTATCAAACCGTAATTTTGCTTGGCCATGAAATAATTGGATGGAGTCTAACCAGTCTAGTCTTGTCCTGATCACTGCATGACCTGAATGCCTGTATTTATTTTACCGATAAATGGTGAGAATTCCAAGTTCTGTTCAGACGAAGGGTTACAACCCCGGTCCTTGTTTGGTTTACGGGTTGTAACCTGGTTATCTGGATAGTTCCATGGTTATCTCGTCGTATATCATCCTGATGTATTTTCTTTATTTCCAGTTCTTACTTTATTTTCTTGTGCTGATTGCTGGTTTTAGTTCTTAAGTGAAGCTTCCTTTATGGCACTTGCTCTTTCTGGGGTCTGACCCAGCTGGTTTTGTGTGGCCATATTTTGGAGCAGCTCCGGAGGATCTACCGACCTTCCAGCCAGATGGTGGCCACTAGACCGAACCCTGGCAACGAGTGGGTTTATTTTTGATCTCCCACTTTATTATAAAAATATTCTTTTGAGGCGTTTAGCCGACGAGCACCTGTTTAGCTCGATTGTACTTTACTTACTATCTGCCTACGGGCTGTAACATGATTGACAGATCCTAGGGTTGATCATGTATGACTAAACTCTTGCTAGTCCTAACATTTTGTAACGACTAGCTTCATGATCAGCTGAATATGTAATGTTTGGGACGCCTTACTATTGTATATTTAATGATCATACTTCTTGTAACTTTTTACTTACTTGCTTGTGATTGAGACACTAGGTTTGTTCATGACCTTAAGAGACTGTTGGCTTGTAGATAAACCCTCATGTATCTAGACAGCCGTGACCGTATAGCAAGATGGATTCCAATTCATATACGTAGCTGGCTATGTCTGCCCCCGCTCTCCAGTATTCTGGTTCTGGGGCGTGACACTTGGAGATTCGTCGTCCACATCTCTGGAAGGCGCTGGAGCCGGGGGTAGCACTCCTTCGAACCTCCACGACAATCCGATGTTCCAAGAAAATAATCCAGGGGAAACGGTTACCCCAATAGATGCAACATGTTTCGACGTTCCCGAAGACGTACACAACTCTCAAGATGAGGCAAGCTCTAAAGCTGGGGGTACCACTCCTTCTGAGTTCAAACTAGAGGAGAATATTCCCACATACCCTGACGACTTCTTTGTACAAACGTATGACTCAGAGGGTACGTCCTCCACCGTTCCTTCCATCTCTTCTCATGTGAGGACGGTGTTCATGACGGACAGCAACCCAGACGGTCCCAGTGATCACCAATGCATCGACACTCTGGAAGCCATACTTCATACCTTGGTCAAATCCGTGGACGAGATCAAAGTGGCCCTTCCAACTCTGCAAGGAAGGACGCAAGGCCAAACAAACTTGGGACCCACGGTCAATGCGGACTCGAACTCAGCTGCACCAAACCCGGGTGATAATCCTCCTGAAATATCGGTCCCCATCGCTGTAGACAAGGCCAGAGAGGCAAGAAGAGAAGTCAAGGAGCTCCGAGCCATGTTTCACGCTTGAGAAACCTGCCAGGACCTCAGGATACGACAACCGTATCCGGCTGCATGGAGAGATGTTCCCTTCCCACCAAGATATAAACCATTCAACATCAATCCATATAATGGGAAGACATCTGCAAGCAGGTACATCACCTACTTCGAAGTCACAACCGACCATCTGTCTCATGATGATGCCATCCTTACGCGGTTGTTCATTGGAGCATTGGAAGGGGTCGTCTTCGACTGGTACCCTAACTTGCCGGACAACTGCATCCATTCCATCGTCGGCTTCAAACGTATGTTCCTAGAGAGGTTCTACGAAGTAAAAAAAGACGTGACGATGTCCTGCCTCATGGACGTTATTCAAGGAGAAAAGGAGCTGACAAGAAACTATATTGAGCGATTTCGCCAAACCGCGATGAAGTTGCCTTCCGGTAACCCTGATTCCTCCCTGATTAAAATTTTCCAAAAGAGGCTGCTCCCCATAATCAGCCTCTGGATGGACAAGAGTCAATTTAAGGACTGGAAGACGTTCATCATCAGTGCCACTGGCACAAAAGATAAGTTGAAGAAAGCTCGTCAATTGGGACTGCACATCTCGGAGGGAGAGGACAAGGGTAAACACCCTAATGCCAATGACAATAACGACGATAATTCCTCCAACAACCGAGACAACAAGGGTAAGCAGGCTATGGTAGCTGACACAGCCCAGAAGCCTAAACTAAAGCCGACAGAAAAGCAGTGGCCTCAGATGACTTACTCCTTCGAGAACGGCCATGTCAAGCCCATCTTGGACATGTTCATACAAGGAGGTCGAATTCAGCTCCCTCCTCCAAGACGTGAACCTCATCCTGCAGAGATGGAGAGCCCTAAGTACTGCCACTTTAGGTACCAAGACTGCTACTAACTGAAGCGATACATCCAACATCTCATCGATTCTAAGGCCCTGGCCATTGATTTCGAAGAGGTGACAGTGGCAGCCAACATGGTGTCAGTACAATATTTTGACAGCTTCCTTCCGACAAAGACTCAAGATGGAGTAGTACCCATCCCCAGAGCAAAGATGGAGGTCGATAACCTTCCACCTCCTCGAGACCAGGCTGCTGGTCTAGTGCCCCTTACCACATTATGAGGGAAGGTCATATGGGTCCATCCGGACTTGGTACCTAAAGTGACTTAGTTTGCACCACCCTCCACCAGCAAAAAGAAGAGTGGGAAAGTTAAATCATGCCGCACAATCTCGATAGAGGTCGAAGAAGCTATGACTGTCGTCACCCGGTCGGGTGCACAATCCCAACCTACACCTGTTAACTCGGCTGTAGATCATCAGCCGGCTATTGCTGATGCTCCAGGACCTTCTCAGCCTCCGACGACCGACAAGCCTAGGCTGAAGGAGACTCGCTTTAACAAATCGTTCCGAAGAGAGATGCCTCATGGGCTGTAGAGGCCCTACAACTTTGACATCTTGGCACAATTGGCTAACACATCGGCCAAATTATCGCTATACGAGCTCCTGAGACTCTCCAAAGATATTCGCATCGCACTAAGCAAGGCACTCCAGAATGCCGACGCATATCTGGCTCAGTCCAATCTCACTGGAGAGAGCTCGCCTGCAGATCTCCAGGACAGCACTTGTACAGGCGCAACGCCTAACATTGTCTTCTCTCCGCAGGATATGCTTATCAAGACTAACCTGCACGATCGCCCTCTGTATTATACTGGGTTCATTGGCGATATCAAGGAGGATCGAATGCATATTGATCCCGGTTCTTCCATAAGCATCATTCCGAAGAGCCTGCTACACCATCTACGCATCCCAATGCATCGCCTGACACCGACAAGCACTACCATTAGTGGTTTCAATTCTGGCAGAAGCTATCCGATCGGGAAGATTCTTGTGAAATGCCAAATCGGTGATCTTCAATCTGAAGTGACCTGTTATATTATAGATGCGGATATGTCCTACAATATTCTCCTAGGCATCCTTGGATACATGATTACATGATCGTGCCCTCCACACTGCACCAGTGCTTCAAGTATGTCGACAAGCACGGCTTCGTGAGGACAGAATTTGCTGACATTGATCCCTTTAAAGGGGTCGAATCCTACTACTCCGACTCATGCTTGTACGAGAAGTCGAAAAGGTACCTTATCGAAGGAGATACTCAAGCTCAAACTGAGGCGGCGATTGGATCGGAAGAACCTCTGACAATCCACTTTCAAGCCCGCAAACCTGGCAGAACTACACCACTTACAGCCACTCTGCGTAAGGATGCAATCAGCCTCTCTGCACAAGAGTGGCAGATGATAATCCGACTGCCAAGGTCTGGCCAAGTGTCAAGACCCACGACAGAGCCACTGACAATCAGGCTGCCTAGATCTAGCTAGTAACAAACAAAGGAGCTCAATCCCTCTGTCAAGCCGATGACGATTCGCCTTCCCAGAATGAATTGGCAGTAGAGCGCTAAGTCGGGGACTGCTAGCCAGCCAACAACTCCCCGTCCAGCTTCGAATACCGAACTGGGGGTCACTAGTATGCCAACGACTCCACGTTCTGCTCCACATATGGATCCCCTAATGATTAAGCTGTCCAAGTCATCCTCTTAGTCTTCATTGACACATGGGGTGGCTGAAGAAGAGTCAGAGCTGGCCAAGTATGTGGCTGCTCACACTGATGGTCCATCCGCAGATTATGTAATCCCACTGGAAAAGATACCTTACTTCATCAGTAAAGGGCTATCTTTGAACTACCTCGAGCTTAATAAGCTTTGTACAATGCATGCTATGGAACACGGTATAGGCACCCACCTACACACACAGGTGACAAATGTCTACACCGTAAACCAACTTACTCCAGTAGAAGACGCTTACCACATAGTCGAGGGAGAGGATCATCCAATCATCATCGGCCGAAAGAATGATCCACAACCCTTCAGGATAGAAGAAGTTGATCTCGAACCCGACACCGGGAGACTGCCCCTTTATCTATATAGTTCCCGATCCAAGTACCTCATGCAAAAATAGGGGTATGATCTGGAAACTACACCAGGCTTGAACTACGGCACTGGACGGCGGTTACCCTTACAATTATCGGTCCCGGCTGGGAAACTACAAGATTATTACAACAAAACCAGATGTGGGCTAGGTTATGTCACACCTGCAACGACTCCTAAAAGCTCAGATGAGGAATGCGACTGGCATTCACACTCAACCGGATCACCAACTTCTGATTCGGATGTCAGCATCGGGGACGTATTCAGGCAAGTCTTGTCTGTCAACATGGCATTCGCCGACGCCTATGAAGAAAATGAAGACATCCCTGAAGTTATCGAGTTAGAGCCATGGGCCCAACAGCTGGATGCGTAATGGGAAAAGCGGTTCGAACAAAGAGAGCCCCCTACTGAAGATGAGGTCATGCAAGTTGACCTCGGCAATGAATCTTCCCCAAAACTAATCTTCGTTAGCAAAGTCTGACAGACGAAGAGCAGGAATTGCTATTGCAACTCGTCAAAGAATATATTGACGTGTTCGCTTGGAGTTATGAAGACATGCCAGGGCTAAACCCCAAGGTTGTACTTCACAAACTCAACATTCGTCCGGACACAAAACCGGTCAAGCAACAGCAACGATGGTTCTACCCCGACATCATAAATGCCATTGAAGCTGAGGTTAACAAACTAATAGCTAGCGGCTTCATCCGTGAGGAACAACATCCAGACTGGATAGCCAATATAGTACCAGTCCTCAAAAAGAACGGAAAGATCCGAATCTGTATCGACTTCCGGAACCTGAATGAGACATGTCCTGAGGATGAGTTCCCCCTTCCTATCATAGACATCATGATTGACAACACCTGTGGCTTCGAGCATATATTATTTATTGATGGTTTCTCGGGGTACAACCAAATCAAGATGTTCCCTGATGACGAAAAACATATATTATTCCGAACACCGATTGGCGTGTACTGTTATACAGTCATGCCCTTTGGTTTAAAGAATGTCGACGCTATATATCAAAGAGCCATAAGTGTTATCTTCATAGATCACCTACGTAAAATTGTGGAGTGTTATGTTGATGACATCGCTGTCAAAAGCCGTTTTAAGGGAGACCATCTGCAGGACCTGAGGACGGTATTCGACCTGATGCGAGCGCACAACTTGAAGATGAATCCTACCAAATACTTCTTGGGCGTATCTAGTAGAAAATTCCTGGATTTTATTATTACTGCCCAGGGAATCCATATAGACTCTGAGAAAAAGAAGGCAATCATGGAGATGGATCCCCCGAGAAATCTCTGTGAACTCTGAGGCCTTCAAGGGAGGCTAGCTTGCATCAGGAGGTTCATCTCTAACCTCTCCGGACGATGTCAACCATTCACCTACCTCATGAAGAAGGGCATTTCATTCATATGGGATAAGGAATGCCAGTGCGCCTTCGACAGCATCAAAGAATATCTGTCGAACACTCCAGTCCTGGTAGCCCCGGTTGCTGGAAGGCCATTCCTGCTCTATGTGCGAGCGATGGAACATTCTCTCGGTTCTCTGCTAGCATAAAACAATGATGCAGGCCATGAGCAAACTATATACTACTTCAGTCGAAAGATGATGGGGCCAGAGTATAGATACACTGCCGTAGAGAAGGAGTGCCTTGCTCTAGTATTCGCCATTCAGAAGATGCAACACTACGTCACGGGACAAACCATACACGTGATATCACGAGTCAACCATCTCAGAGTCCTCATGACCAAACCAGGGGCACTCAGCTCTCGTCTTGCTACCTGGGCGATATTATTGTCTCCATATCACATGATTTTCGTCCCACAGAAGGCTGTTAAAGGTTAAGCTCTGACAAACTTTTTAGCAGCCCATCCAGGCTCGAAGATAACCAGAATATACGAAGAGATACCAGACGAGCTCGCCAATTCAAATGCGGTCTCCCATGATTCCATCTGGCAAATGTTCTTCGATGGCACTTCAAGAACTGGGCCCAAGGGCAACATCGTCGCTGGAGTCAGAGTGGTGCTGATTTCTTCCTTCGGACTGGTGATCAATCGGGCTTACTCCCTCACGGAGCCCTATTCAAACAATGTGGCCGAGTACAACTCTTTGGTCATTGGCCTCCGACTTGCAAAGGAACTGGGGGTAGAGTATCTTGAAGCATACGACAATTCGCAGTTAATCGTCAATCAGATCCGGGGTTCATACGAGGTTCGCCATGAAGATATGATCCTTTATCACCAAATAGCGATCAACATCATCTCGTCCTTGGAAGGATTCTTCATAGAATATGTTCCCAGACTCCAGAATATTGAGGCCGATACCCTAGCAGGCCTGGCCGCTACTCTAGCAGTACCGAATCATGCTCATCATCTGGTTGACATAATAGGCCATGAATTGGTCTGTCCCAAGAATAATGTTCATTGTATTGAGAGTTACTCCGCTCTGACAGTCGATGAAGCACCAGACTGGAGACAACCATTCATCGACTTCGTAGTCTACGATATCCTGCCAGAGAATCTGAAGGAAGCCATTTCTATCAGAAGACGTTCCTTCAGATTCTTTTGCGATAAAGAGACGAAAATGCTGTATCGGCGATCATACGATGGATTACTGCTTCGGTGTCTGTCAAATACAGAAGCCAAGGAAGCTGTACGCGAAGCTCACGACGGCGTCTGCGGGGCCCATCAGCCTGGCCCAAAATTGCAAGACCGCCTTCGCTGAATGGGCTATTACTGGCCCACGATGGTAGCAGATACGATAGACTATGCAAGAAAGTGCAAAGCATGTCAAGTCCATACAGATTTCATCCATCAACCATTCGAGTTCTTACATCCGATGGTGGCATCCTGGCCCTTTAAAGCATGGGGAATGGACATCATTGGTCCGACTACTCCGCCTTCGTCTAGAGGACACCGCTTCATACTCGTAATCACATATTACTTCTCTAAATGGACGGAAGCTGTTCCGCTTGCAGAAGTGAAGACATCAAACGTGATCAGCTTCCTCAAGCATTACGTGATCTACCGCTATGGACTGCCCCGAAGGATCATCCATGATAATGGTCCGTAGTTCGCAAGCCACTCCTTCTATCGGTTTTGTGACAAACATCGAATCCAGAATATTGCTTCAACACCGTACAACCCGATGGCTAATGGTCTGGCTAAAGCGTTCAACAAAACTATAATCAAGCTGCTCAAGAAGTTCAGGTCTTCCAATAAACGCGATTGGAATGAGAAGCTTGGCGAATGCTTATGGACGTACCGTACTACAGTACGGACGGCCACCGGGAATACACCATTCTCTCTAGTATACGGGAGTGAGGCAGTTCTCCCACTGGAGACCTAAATCCCCTCGCTCCGTGTCGCCCTTACCTATCGACTGACGACAGATGATAATCACCACCGCCGATTACAAGAGTTGGAGGCTCTAGATGAGAAGCGTCTGTTAGCTCAACAACAAATCAAGCTGTACCAAGCACGTATCTCGGGGGCTTTCAACAAGAAGGTTAAACTCAAAACATTCTAAGTAGGCGATCTCGTTTTAGCAGTTCGGAGGCCAATGGTTATGACTCACAAAACTGCCGGCAAGTTCCAGCCAAAGTGGGAAGGCACGTTCATCATCGAGGCTGTATTCTCCAATGGAGCTTACCACCTGGCAAAAAAAATAGAGACTTGCTCATGTTGCCTATCAACGGCAAGTTCCTGAAGACGTGTTATGTCTAAAACGGCATCCTCCAAATCTTCCAGATTGTTGAGTTATGTACCATTTGGCTGAACTTATACTCAGACTCCAGATCTTTCCAGATTATCGAGTTATGTACCCACAGGTACCGCTGAACTTACACTCTGGCCACCCCAGGTAAATCTATATCGCATCTTTTAGGTAGTAAGTCACGTATGATCATACCTTTGAACTTTCTTCCCAAAAAGAGCCCCTTTCTCATGAACCACTAACCGTACTTTCAGTGCATAAAAAGGATAACAGATCCATAAATTTTCCGAAACAACCATGTCGATGTTACCTCTGAGTTGTTTCACTTCCATCAAAAACAAACCACCCCTCACGTAGAACTTCCACGTCCATATTACCTCTGAGTTGTTCTATGTACCCTTCATGGAGTCCACTCCTGCCACGTCCTCATTACCTCTGAGTAGGAAGTCTCCATTGAAGAAACCCTCATATTTACCACGTCCTCATTACCTCTGAGTAAGTATATTGGTTTTTCTCTCGACTTATTATTCGTACCCAAGACCGGAGTACGCCAAGGATAATAGGCCCATAAATGTCCTCTGTTGACCACAAATGTTGTACTAAGTTTCCTAGTACATGTGCCTCACTTCTCATCATGCCCTGGGAGCCCAGCTGCTCTATGGCATTTTATCTCCTAATACCAGGAACTTCTATGGCCATCTTACTGTGGAATTATTCTAAGTATTCCTATCAAACTTGTTATCCGTACATAAAACCAAGGTATACCAAGGGTAACAAGTCCACAAACAGTCCCCCAGTGGGGCAAATACCACAATACCACAAACGCAATAAGCAATACAAATAAAAGATAAAATAAAACATACTCTTTTATTTGAAAGTCAAAAGTACTACATGTTCTGGGACCACGTCCCTCTCAAAAAAGGAAAAAAATGCAACAAAAGAAGGAAAAGGCCAACTATGGTTCGGCGATACATAATTCCATGAGACGATCCCTCAACAAGGCAGTCGATCGCTCAAACCGCTGCTTGGCCCGGCGTTCGGCCTCCTGAGTCAGCCGCTCCACATCCTTCAGATGCGCATGAGCCCGTCAGCCATCCTCAAGCTTCTTCAGAGCACGCTCCAGGCCAGCAGAAGCTCGAGAGACCTTACCGGCCTCCTGGATAATCATCCCCTTATCTGTGCTGGTGGCCTCGAGCTTAGATCCCAAAAAATCCAGTTTTCTCTGAAGCTCGAGGATCTGCTCCCTCGTATCAATTATTCTGCGAGAGGCGACCGTTTTTTGAGCCATACAATCCTCGCTCTTGCGGTTCAGCTGGTGATACTGGAGAGATAGGTCGCCGAGGTCCTTTATTATAACCGGCTTAGACGCATCTCGTACAACCCTTACCTTCTCCAGGACAATAGTGAGGAAGTCTCGCTCCTGATCAATTGTTGTAGACAGATCAACTTGCCGTAGCACTTAAAACTGGACCACGAACTGATCAGCCTCTAACAATTTGGGCTCCAGAAGAGCAACTATCCCTGCCCCACCAGGGAGGGTTTTAAGAATTTCAATTTGGCCACGGGCGCATTGTCGGGCCAAGGCAAAGGGGGTCCCCTGCTCCACAGCAGCTTCGACCCCTCTCTTCAGGTGGCGGTAGAAACTGTCAACCATATCCTGTGACGCTTCATCCAGAACTTTCGTAGAGGTCGGCATCAAAGGAAGTGTTGCTGGCAGTGTCGAAGGAGACGTGCCAGAACTTGACACCCCTGTACCATGAAAACAAGTTTCAAGCGAAAAGATGCGTAGATAGCAGCTAACTCCTCCTCCGTGGCCCGAAGAACCTGGATACTCGACAAGGCGGAAAGGTCGACCCCCGAAGCCACATAAGCAGAGGAGGACGCAGGGACGATTGCTTCCTGCCCCGACTGTGCCGTCATCTGATCTCCCGTACTCGATCCAGCTGGAGGCCCCTCAATATAAGTCGGAAGGGAAGGGGGCACACTTCCTTCCACCAGATCCCCTCTGGCAAAGCCTACCCTGACAATGTCCGTCATTAGCAGCGAAAGGGCAGGACCTGTATGTCCAAAGCAACCATCAATCAACCTAACCCGAAGGATGTGATGATAGAGTAAATAGGCCTCACTACTAATCAAGATTTGGCTTATCTTACCTGGGGAGGGTTGTGGAGGCTGAGGTTCGCTCACAGCCGCCTTAGTCCCCTCACCAGCGACCTCCAAATCGAATTCAGCTGGTTCCTCTGCCCCAGCCGCCCCGGAAGGAGATATGACTAGATCAGCGTCACCCTGCTGAAATTCAGCAGTCTCGGGGACGGGTTCAGCGGAGCCCATATCGCCCTGGGTCGGGACATCAGCAACGTGTGACCCCTCAGCCGCCGCCGAGAGAACCCAGGCAGAAATAATCTCGACACACATGTCACTAATCAAAGTGGTCAGGACCGGATTGACTTCAGAAACAGTAGCCGGCTCTCGAGAATCCGACCTTTCTGATGCCTACAGAGAAGAGAAAAATGATTAGATCATAGTTCAGAAAGAGAAAGAGCTAAAGAAGGAGATGGTCGCAATTCAATTCACCTTCGAAACGGCATCATCACCTTCACCTCTCTCCTTAATGAGGAGCCTGCGGCATCTTACCGCAGCCCGTTGTACAGAGTAGGTTCTGCCATCATCAGTAGATTCATGCCTACTTCGTTTATGTGAAGGACCAGGCACAATGGGCAGCTGATCTGCCACCACATCATTCGCAGGAGGGAGAGAATTATCAGGAGCATGCTCATCTTCCTCTTCGTCTGCGTTGGCAGACTCTGAGTCTGACACAGCAACCGTATTCTTCTTCTTCTTTCTCGCCTTGGACCCCTCGGGCTTCTCCACCAAGCCGGTACCAACAATGAAGCTGGTACACGAGTCAAAGCTAACAAGAGGCTTGCTCACCGTGACATGGTAGAGAGCCGCCATATACAAAATCTCTACTGGCGCCTCAGCATCAGGAACGAAGAAACTAGTACGGGTGTGAACTGTATCGTAATAATGCCAGGCCCTGATGTCGTCAATGACGCTGCCTTCAAAACCCAGGCAAGGGCTGGGACTCTCCAAGAACAGCTGGCTATACCCAAACTGGCGGGAGAACCTGCTGGACAAGTAATGCTCTAGGTAGACGGTATTGCGGTTGCGGCATACTAAGTGCACAGGACGAATATTGTGCAACCAGAGGAGCATCTTCTCAGACAAGAAGTGAGGAGGCCCGGTACTGTCAATATGCACGCCCCTCACCTCCTCATCAGAAAAACAGAGAACAGACGCAAAATAATTGTATCCGTCGACTCTCGCCAGCGCCCTCCGACAGGCTGGCATAGTGCTGCACTCCAAGGGCTGATGGCGGTACTGGAAGATAAAAGCATCGTCGGTAGTCATACCGTCTTCTGGGCCAGGCCTCATCAAAGACCGACAGTGCATCAATAGCCACCCCATCAAATAATGGTAGGGCAACTCGATGCGTTCAAAATCCATCGCCGTGTCATGGGCGATGACCTTGGACGAGAAGACACGGAGGCCATGGTGTATGCTGCAAACCATGGCCGGGAGTAGAGCCAATCTGACCCCGAAGGCCAGCTTTACAGCGGAGAGGATAAAATTACGGCTGATCCTCTCAATGGAACCAGCTCCTCCCGAGACCATGTAATTCCGCAGCCATACCATCAGGAATCCTGCCAGGAGTGCCTTCTCCGACAGCCGCTGAGTATTCTAATAAAAATAACTAAAGGTGTCAGTTCGACTCCCGAATGTGTCGCTCGTGGCCCTCGATCTCTTGGCGGTCAACACCAGATCCTGTATTTCCTCCCGGGTCAGAGGATTCGGGGAGTAACCCGGCCTGAGGCGCTTAGCTAAAAAAGATAGGAGAGCCAACCTTTAGTATGTGGAAGGTTCCCTTTCGAGCTACCATCTTTTTTAATGGTTATCTGGTGGCAGGTGACACAGTAGCTCCTTATAGACTGCAAAGAAACCCGGATATCGCTGCTCCAAATCTTCGAACCCTTCGTTCGTTGGAGTGTACATTTCAAACACTTCAGTCCCCCACGACAGTTTAGAAACTGCGTGCATCTCATGAAGAGCGAGTCCAATCTTCCCGTCAGGCACGAAGAAAGTCCCCGTCCGCTGGTTGTACATCTCTAAGAGAGCCATGAACAACACCTTAATGATGGGCAGACCATGACAGGCACCCCGAATGGCGTGATAGAGGCTAGCCTCACGCAAAAAAGTCTCATACTTCCGTAGAATCCACGTAGTCAAATTGGCCCACGAGGGGATGGGGCGTATCCAGTTCAATAGCGAGAGCCGGCCAATGGGATAAGACCCCTTCTAAGAGGATGGGACGTATCTAGTTCAATAGCGAGAGCCGACCAATGGGATAAGACCCCTTCCGAGCAAGTTGATTCAGGAAGGTGTCGGCCTGAGAGAATGAGAAATTGGGACCTTACACATTTAAGAAGGTATCCGGGGCCAGTCCTATCACGTAGCGGCTGACCGATTTCCTGTCCGCGTACGCTGACCCAATATTCTTGTTATAATGGATGTTACCCACAAACATCCCCGACCGGCTCAGGGTCAAGGAGTCCAGCGTCTTTCTGTCCTCCGACAGTATATTGAACCACGCCAATGGGAAATGACGCTCCAACTGAGGGATGTGGATTGCCCCCCGACAGAAACAAAATTCCAACTCTCAGATATCTCTAAGACCTAAAAGTTCTTCACAGTTAGGGCGTCCCCGAAGAGGAACGCCGGCTTCAGGTATTCTCTCCTAATTTTCCTGAGTTCATCATGGCACAGAGAAAGAAGAAGGACTGCCTCTTGATAGCACTCAGCCTCTCCTCAGGCTCGTTCTTGGGAAGTTGGCCCACCACATACTGGACTAATTTATCAAACTGCACGCCCATAACAGATTGGGCTCGACCAACCAAAGGTTCTCCTGTCGGGTTGACTGGCAGATTCACTGGAGAAAGACAAAAGAAACAAGTTAAAAGATGGATAAACAAAACCACTTAGTATTTCTAGGCTTATGCGGCCCAGTCCATATGAGCTTATCCGGCTCTGATTTGGTGGAGGTCCCATGCGGCCCATTTTCAGATGAGCTTATGCGGCTTTACGCGAGCTTATGCGGCTCTGTTTAGCACAAGCTTATGCGGTTCTGTTTAAAAGAGCTTATGCGGCTCTATTTGAACATGAGCTTATGCGGCACAAATTAGCGTAAGCTTATGCGGCTCTGTTTAGCGTGAGCTTATGCGGTTCTAATTTGATGGGGCCTCATGCGGCACAGTTCGAGGGAGATTATGTGGTCCTGTCTGTTGGAACTTCATGCGGCCCAGTTCTGCGAAGTGCTTATGCGGCCACAGGACGACCCTCATACGGCTCGAACATGAAGGATACCCCCATACGGCTCGGGCATGAGATACACATGCGGCACATATAGCACGTTATGTGGATTCATCCTAATGAACTTGATCAGTTCAATGGAGACGAAGAAGGCTCGCGCATAAAAAACATGCGACGTAGCCCTGATGATTAGGATTTCGAGTTCATATAAATTCTCTCAAATATCCTTACCCTCAATGGTATGGTAAATGTCAGGATGAATCGAGGGCACCGTAGTCGACGAAGAGGCCACTCTTTTGCCCTTCGCTGCAACAGAGGAAGCCTTGGAAGTCTTGGGAGCCATTGATGAGCAAAGAGGAAGAAGACGGCAGCTAGGGCAAAAGAGGTTCGAATAAAAGAAGAAAGTAAAGAGTTTCTCTCTAAAAGTTACTCTTATTTATAGGAGAACAGGGGGCTCATAGACCGATGGATGCTTCGATCCATGTGCCGACTAAAGAACAAAATCGACTCTTCGGTCATCGAGGCCAATCTGAATATTTAAAACTGACCCTTAGGATTCTACCCCAAAAGACAGCTTTAAATCCAAAAAAATCAAGGGCCATTAAATGGGACGCATACGTGGTAGAAAGAACAACATGCGGTCAGAACAGTCCATGCGGCTAGGAAGTCCATGCAGCTAGGAAGTTCATACGGCCAGAATAGTCCATGTGGCTAGGAAGTCCATGCTGCTAGGAAGTTCATGCGGCCAGAATAGTCTATGCGGCTAGGAAGACCATGCGGCCAGGCAGTCCATGCGGCCAGGCAGTCCATTCGGCTAGGATGTCCATGCGGCTAGGAAGTCCATACGGCCAGAATATCCTATACGACCAAAAGAGCTTAGGTGGACATAGCCATGCTTCTTATTTAAAGTATTTCAATTTTACAAATTAAAAACTTTAAAGGGTGTCTTGTAGAAGAATGGAAAAGAAAAGAAAAGTCCATGCGGCTCAAAACAGAAGGAGTCTCATACGGTTCAAAGAAACTTTTAGAGCTTCATGCGGCTCAAGAGTCCTCTAGAGCTTCATACGGCTCAAAAGTCCTTCAGAGCTTCACCCGGCTCAGAAATCTCTAATATCTCCATGCGGCTCGGGTATAAGCCACGTGGCTCCATGCGGTTCGCCTCTACAGCTGGCCATCAAGCAGCGGCCTCATTTAATGCTCTGATACAACACGGCAGCTCTGACATAAAGATGAATTGACAGCTCTGACATAAAGCTACAATGATGACTCTGACATAATGGCGTGCTCCTAGGAAAACGAAGAAAATCTTTTATAGCTAGCACGATCCACCAATTCTGAAGGTCCCCATACGGCAGCCACTCCCTGTGCGGCAGCCACCCTCATACGGCTGCCATCTCCATGTGGCTGCCACCCTCATACGGCTACCACTCTCATGCGGCTACTACCCTCATGCGGCTGCCATCTCCATACGGCTGCCACCTTCATCCGGCTGCCATCTCCGTGCGGCCGCCACCCTCATGCGGTTGCCACTCTCATGCGGCTGCCACCTTCATGCAGTTGCCACCCTCATGTGGTTGCCACCTTCATGTGGCCTAACTATGACAGTCCTCCATACGACTCACAGCAGTTGGGACACATGGCAGGAGTTGATCAAATCCCAATAATTCAGATTTATGACAATTGACATAACAGGCAGTTGGGACACATGGCAGAAGATTGACCAAGATTTATTTACTCGAATTTGCTGGTATCAACAAATCATCATAATGCAGATTTATTGCAATCACCATTAACTGCCCATGCAGATTTGGTACAATCAACATTAACTGTCCAAATTTATTACAATTAATATTAACGGTCCAGATTAATTTCCAACAAATAAGATCAAGGCAAATCGTTACCAATCCCTAACCGCCCACTTTTCAAGGAGCAATTATTGTAAATCCTACTTATCATACCCCACTTCTATAAATAGCAAGGAGCCATTCCCTTACAAATGGACGGAGACACAGAGACACGCACAGAGAGAGCGGCGGCGCACAGAACAATCTTTCCACACATTCCGAGAGCATTTCTTCATCAGAGCCAAGGCTACGTCTGATCGTCCAAGGAGTAAGGCAGAGTTGATAGCACTTTCCCGAGCCTTTACCGTCACCCTCCAGAAAAACTAAACAATTGTACTTAGATTGCTGTACCTAGGTTTTCATCCCTATGCTTTCTTTGTACGAGTGAGTTTCTATTGTGAAATAAAAGTCCATTCCTCCCATAAAAGTGTTCTGTTCTTCTATAATCAATGACAAACACGGTCCTGGTTGTTGTAGTCGTTCGAAGATGGACTGTCGGTCCTCTTGTACTGCCGTCTTGCTGTAGCAGCAGTTGACAATGACTTGAGTGTAGTGATGTCCATGAAAGGACTCTCTGCACACCAAGCTTTCTTCTCTTTTCTTGTGTTTGTGAAGAATCACATCATGCAAGTCACTCATTCTGTGGGCCCGGGAGTCCCGAGCACACGAATGCGTTGGCATCATGTTTGCTCCCTGATTGGGAGACTCTTGGGAACCACTCTGTCCGTTTGCCGCCGAGGGTTGGACACGGTCAGTTCTGTACAACTTTCCATTATTGGCCCGCCTAACAGTAAGCGGAGCTCTCTGATGGTCAGAGGTTAGGACAGCTGACTGAGCTCGACGAGCCCGCGCTTCTCTAGACTTCTTCCCTTTAGCACCCAAGAGTGCACAATAGGAAGAGTACAATTTGTACGTCACAGAGTCTGGAACACTCCTGAGAGCCTCTGAGGTCAGGACCGTATGAGAGGCGATCAAAGACTGACCATGAGTCGCATGGAGCAGACGGTCTGCGACAGGGATTGGTGGTCGCATAGGCTGTCTACATGCGGCTGGTATTTGTGGCCGCATAAGCAGTCTGTATGCGGCTGACATTTGTGGCCGCATAAGCAGTCTGCATGCGGCTGTCATTTGTGGCCGCTTGATCAGTTTGTATACGGCTGGAAGCTGTAGCCGCATAAACCTTCTGTATGCGACTGAAAGTCGTGGCCGTATGAGCCTTCTCCATGTGGCTCGCTGTTGTGGCCGCATGAGCCTTCTCCATACGGCTGGCTTTTGTGGCCGTATGAGCCCTCTCTATGCGGCTGGCTTTTATGGCCGCATGAGTCTTCATGCGGCTGGTGTCCTTATGCGGCTTCTTCCTGGACCACGTAGAGTCCCTCTTTGCCCCTGCAAGTCCAGCATCGTAGTTTTTTCCTCTGCCGGACTTGGGGATAGCAGAGTCCTCTACGGTCTGAAGTGGGGCCGTATGAGAGTCTTCTCTGCCATCTTGGGCAGCAGAGAGCATTTCTTCCAGAGCTTGGGGAGGAGCAAATGATTTGGGCCTTCACTCCCTGCGAGCCTTCTTCGTGGGGGCTCGCTTCTGGATCGGGCCAGCGTTCCTGTGGGAGAGCATTTCTTCAAACGTCTGCTGGTCGAAGCGGACAACCAATATCTGTTGCATGGAGCCAAGTTTGGCTGCGTCCGATTGCGTCACTAACTTCTCAGCAGTAGAGAAGTTAGTCTCCAGCAGAGTCGCCATTGTGTTTGCCATTGATTATAAAAGAACAGAATAATTTTATGGGAGGACTGAACTTTTAATTCCCAATTACAAACTCTCTCGTACAAAGAGAGCCTAGGAACAAAACCTAGAAAAAGCAATCTAAGTATAATTGTTTAGTTTTTGATTTTGGGGTGACGGTAGAGGCTCAGAAAAGTGATATCAACTCTGCCTTACGCCTTGGACGATCGGACGCAACCTTGGCTCTGGCAAAAAAATGCTCTCTATGTCTCTCTGCTGCTCTGTCTCTGTGCTTGTGTACAAGGGAATAGCACCTTACTATTTATAAGAATTTCTGATGAGTGGGGTGTACAGTAATCGTGCCTTAAAAAGTGGGCAGTTGGAGATTGGCTAAGATTAGCCTTGATCTGTTTGTTGGAAATCAATCTGGGCTGTTGCATTATTTGCAACAAATTTGCATTGTTATGATTTTTTAGTTGTAATAAATCTGGGTAGATAAGTCTTAGTCAATCTTCTGCCACGTGTCCCAACTGCCATTATGCTACGAGGCACATTAACGGGGCGTCCTGGCAGAGTCGCATGAGTGTGGTATGGTAATTGAGCCGCATAAGGGTGGCCTTACAACCGAGCCGCATAAGGACGACCTCACAACTAAGCCGCATGAGGATGGCCTCACAACTAAGCTGCATGAGGATGGCCTCACAATCGAGCCGCATGAGGATGGCCTCACAACTGAGCCATATAAGGGTGGCCCCCACAACCGAGCCGCATGGTGGTGACCCCCATAACCAAGCCGCATGAGGATGGCCTCCCAACTCAACCGTATGAGGATGGCCTTATAATCGAGCCGCATGGGAGTAGCCTCCACAATCGAGCCACATGAGGATGGTCTCCCAACTGAACCGCATAGGGGTGGCCCCTACGACCGAGCCGCATGGGGGTGGCCCCCATAATCAAGACGCATGAGAATGGCCTTCCAACTGAACCGCATAAGGGTGGCCCCCACAACCGAGCCGCATGAGGGTCACATAGGCGGTCCGCATAGAGAATTTCCTTAGAATTTGTGAATTGTGCTGGATATCTCAGAGATTTTCTCGTCTTTTGATGAGCATGACGCATCTTTTCATTATGTCAGAGCTGTCAGAACTGTAACTTTGTGTCAGAGCTTTTAATGGCCTGTTATAGTCATTATGGCCAGCTGTATTTGGCCTTCTTCGAGCCGCATGAGGCCACGTGGCCCTTCCTGAGCCGCATAAGATTCCTGAGCCGCATGCTGCTCTCTGGGACTTTCTGAGCCGTATAAAACACTTCAAGCTTTTGAGTCGCATGCTGAATCTGGGCCGCATATGAATTACTATTCTTTTTTATACTTCTATAAAAGTTTCGATATCACTGTACTTTTGGCGATGAGGAGGCCGTGCTGAGGCAACAGAGTCACTGCGCTTTAAGGCCGTAAGCTGACTGTACTTAGGTAATGGAGCCACTGCACTTTAGAGCAACGAGCCGACTGTGTTAAGGCAACAAAGTCACTGCACTTTCAGGCATGAACTAACAGTGCTGAGGCAACAAAGTCACTATGCTTTCAGGTGATGAGATGACTGTTCTAAGGCAACAAAGTCACTGTGCTTTTAGGGCAACGAGGAGACTATGCTGAGGCAACAAAGTTACTTTTCTTTCGGGTGATGAGCTGACTGTGCTTAGGCAACAGAGCCATCACACTTTTAGAGCGACGAGCTGACTGTGCTTGAGGCAACGAAGTGCCAAAATGAAGGAGCCGTTTAATGGGATGTGCCTCTGGATTGGAACCGAATGGGCTACGCTTTTGGTTTGAACCAAAGTGGTTGATTTTCTGGGTTGAACCAAAGTGGTTGCGCTTCTGAGTCGAAGGAGCTGTGCTTTTGGATTCATCAGAGGGAGTTTTGTCAAAGCCATTTTCTTCTTAGAACATTTAATGACTGCTTTTGAACGGCTGAGTCAACATCCTCTCCTTTAATTACCGCCATTTATGGGGCTCGAGAAGCGGTAACTAAAACTTAGTCAAATGAATCTATTTAATGAGGTTCATTGTACTGAGTCCTAAGTTCATCCCATTACTCCGGAGTCCTTTTACCGACTTCCACATGACACGTGGGTTGGACCACGCAACCTATATAAAGAGGAGCTTTTCGATTAACACTTTTCTCATTGTTTCTTTGTCATTTTAATGTCATGTTCGACCCCGACTTAGCTTCGAATGGCCATTGGCCTTGCATAAGTCGACTGTTGGTTGTAGATCTCTTCGTTCAAAGAAGCTGTGGCCTTGTAGAAGGACAACTACTGAGTTTCGAGATGCACTTGAGCATTTGGCATAACGAGTTCGAACCTGAACAACCTCTTGGAGGCCTTCGAGGTCCAAGCTATCAGGTTTGGATTTATTGCTAACCCGAAGCGCCACAGGCTGTGCTCTGTCCTGCTCAATAGCGGCGGTGTACCCTGTTAGGCTGGAAGAGGCGCAAATAGCATTGCTAGCAGGAGCTACATTTCGTTTGGGCCAATAGCTGCTTCGTTAGCCATACTGGAGTTCCTCCGCGTCTGACTAGGAGGTAGCTCATTCTTACGAGGAAGTGCTTCGCTCTGACACCGCTGCGCGTTTGGGGGGCTGCACACTTTCTGAAGATTACATATTTGTAGACTTTTTAGTCTTTATATGTAATCATGAAGAATCTGTAATAGATCTTTGTAGACATAATTTTAATAAAGAACTTATTTTTATGCACTATCTTTGTATGTCTCATGTGACTTGTTATCGTCTGCACTTTCAAACAACTATTGTCATCTGCGCTTTTGTGAACTATATACAACGACTGTTGTCATATGCTTTCTGTTACTGCTGTGCTTAGTTTTATGCTTCTACAGAAACTTGTAGCTATATTTATATTTTATGTATCGACCAAATTTGACGTTGATTATCGAAATTAGGTATGATGGCCAACAATCTCCCCTATTTTGATAATTGACAAACTTTGAGTCTATTCTAAAATATTATATTAAAACTTTAAAATTATACCTGACTTGTCTGAAATCCTCAAAATTTGATTTTGGTATGCTCATTCTTCCCTTTGTCATGTAATCAAAATATGGCTCCCCCATAATTTATGAGTCAAAAAAGTAGCGTGATACCAAATATATGAAATGACAAGTCAACAACTCAAGTAGTATGAAATGAGAACATCCGAAGTAGCAGTAATAGAACATCGACAATAGATAAAAACTAACAACTCACATAAAATATGAAAGTGTCACTACAAATGAAGTAAATAAGTCTAGAATGCATAGAAAATAAAATGTCTCTACATACCAGATCATCATCAACTAGATCCACAAAATACTAGTCCAAAATATCACATTAGCTATTAGCACCACCAGGAGCATCAACAGGCGGAGCATCAGCAGTTGGATCGATCGGATCAAAATAGACAGTCGTTGGATCAAAGAAGACAAAAGTCGGATCATCCTCAAGTCTCAGTCCGTTAAAAGCAGGGTGACGAATGATAGTCGTCGGTGCAGTAGGATGATGAGCCATCGTCCACTGAATGTCAGCCATAGTATTTCTCAAGACCTAAACCTGAGAAATATGACGGATGTCAGTATCATTGTAGCGGGTTAGATCAGTCTAACGTTGATGTTACTGAAGAGTGTCAAAAGTATCGAACTACTGATATAGCTCGTCAATAGTATGACGGGGGCTGTAGCGGCTGGATCAGTTGGAGCATCTACTGGGGATACGACTAGAGCTGGATGAGGTAGAGCATCACCAGAAGGATGGGGGAATCACCTAGACCTAAGTAGCTCTAAAGGTATTCCAGAGATGGGACAAGACTCTAAAGAAATATCAAATTTCTGGAAATTTGCCCTTAGATGCATAGGATAGAGGAGGTTACAGCCTACCCTCTGAAAATTGATCATAAGAGCTAATATAGTCTTGGAAAAGGAAAAGTATATCCTAAAGAAAATATGATACATCATAGATAGTTCAAAGTAAATGCGCTACAAGAAAAATGTTCATTTACGGCACGCAAAACACGCCGTAAATGATCTTTTACGGCGTTCATATTGGCGCTGTAAAAGACTATGCCGTAAAAGACACTTCTATTTACGGTGCGAGGATAAACGTTGTAAATGTCTAAATGCAGGCCGTAAATGTACACAACTGAACGCCGTAATTAATTTTTCTTCAAATCTTAGACAACTATTTATGGCATATTTAGTATTTCGTTAAAGTTATTCTGCATAATCAAATATGGCGCACACATAAACACCGTAAATCTATTCCTCAGTTGCAAATACGGCATACACTTGAACGCCGTAAAAGCTATTCCTCAAATCAAATACGGCTTACATTTGTATGCCGTAAAAGCTATTCCTCAGAATCAAATATGGCTTACATTTGAATGCCGTAAAAGCTATTCCTCAAAATCAAATATGGCTTACATTTGTATGCCGTAAAAGATATTCCCCAGAATCAAATACGACGTACATTTCTATGCCGTAAAAGTTGTTCGTCAAAATCAAATACAACGTACATTTACATGCCGTATAAGCTAGCTGTTCCTCAGAATCAAATACAAGAATCAATCTGAACAAAGTAGATATATATATATATATATATATATATATATATATATATATATATATATATATATATATGTGTGTGTGTGTGTGTGTATATATAACATAACAAAAATAAGTTAAAGAAATAGTTAATTGATATGTACTTGATCACAATCATAGTACAAAACTGGAAACTCCTTCAAATAAACCCAAACATGTGATATCATAAAACTAATTGGATTCAGTAGACAAAATACATCAATTGTAATGCTAAGGTCATGCTAAAGTACATCATGCCATATTGATACATGAACTATAAAAACAATTAGTACTGAATTAAGAACCATACTTCGACACAAATATTTTTGATCGAGTTTGTTTCATACATTGCCCTACTTTGGAACAAAAAGTGCAAATTGTCTTCTATCTATGACAAAATTCATTTCAATTTGGTTGTAGAGGAGAAGCTTCAAGCAATATACTAATTTCTTTCTTCTTCTTTCGATTGATAACCTACACAAATAAAAAATGAGAAAATTGAGTCAAGAATGCATGTACTCAGAACTTAAATTGTAGGAAACTAACAGGACATTGATTTAACTTTTCAGAACACAAATAACGACTGTCTCGGACACTAGATGCCAGTACTCCCTTTAGATTGTAGTATACGTCACCTTGCTATTTTGTTATATTTCACATTAGAAGCACATATACTTCAAAATTGGTGATATCTTATTGTATCCTTCCCGGATACTTTTCTGGCACGATAGGAGCTAGGACATAACAGAATTGGTGCCGTAACCGTATGTGTCTATATTATACTCTTATACTTGCAAGTTGCAACATAGTAGGATCTGCATGTTCCTTTGATGGATGTTTTAACTTACAGTATTGTTTTTTAATTAAATAGTGTCAACGTTCCTTGGACCATGTAGGAAACTAACAGGACATTGATTTATCATGTAACATATGGAACTTCTATCAATGTATTGTGTTTTCTCATAACTTAATTGTCAACTCAAAATTACCGTCTGGTTCAACCTTCCAGTTTTACCACTATTAATTGCTTATTTAATATATCATATTACGAAGGCATCTGGAAAGCTGCTCTTGATGTAAATAAGCTCAAAGATGCTGGTCTTTGCACCGTGGAATCTGTGGCATATTCACCAAGGAAAGATCTCTTGCAAATCAAAGGAATTAGTGAAGCAAAAGTTGACAAAATCATTGAAGCAGGCATGCTTATTTTCACAAATTTGTGATTCATTTTTTCCTTTGTCAGTCCTTAAAGTTCTACAAAGTGTAAGTTTGTGTTGTTTATTAAATAGCTTCAAAGCTGGTTCCGTTGGGCTTTACCACTGCTAGCCAACTTCATTCTCAGAGGCTCGAAATTATTCAAATCACTTCCGGATCGAGAGAACTTGATTCTATCTTGGATGGTAACTTTTTCGCTACCAATATTATAGCTTCTCTGCGTTATTAGGAACTTAAAATGCTAGTATTTTGTTATGGGAGTAGCACTTCTAAAACTTTTATCTTATCAGTATATTGTTGGCAAGTGGAATTGAAACTGGGTCCATTACAGAACTATATGGTGAATTCCGTTCTGGAAAGACTCAGCTGTGTCACATGTCAGGTTAAAACTATTGCCTCTGTAATTCTGACCTAGGTGCTTGCTAATATAATTTAGGTAGGGATGTATTTGCTGGTGTTCTAGAAAGAAGAAATATGTGTACCCTCTAAAGTAAATCTAGGGCACTAATAAATCAAAAAAGCAAGTCCAAAAGCTTTATGTTCTATACAAAAGATTGTGTTAAAGTACCTTCTTCCCAGGTCTCACGAGCCTCAGTCCAACCTCAGCTGAAATATTGGCAGCAGCATCTATTTTTTTTCCAAGTAACTGGTCCCTCAAAGTACATGAGTATGTGCCAAATCATACATAGGAATTACTCGTCAACATAAAAATAATCAGCGTATTAGGTCTTTTTCTTGTTGTGCCCATTATAGTGTATGTTCTACCAGAACCGGTCTGCCCATAAGCAAAGATGCAGACCCGGTAGCAATATATTTAATCCTAAAGTGTAGCATGCTTGTCAAATCTTTTCAAATCTGTAGCTTCAAGGCTAATCGGGCATCGAAACAAGGCTAATATCCAAGACAATGTGTAAGCTTGGATTCCCATAAAAATTAAAAAAATATTGTCATGAATATCAAAAAATATATCTTTGCCAGGAAATATCCACATACACTCATACGAAAATGCTAGAACATAGACCACATAATACTACTATAATGAAACCATCTTAGCAAATATCGCACAGCAACTGAAACCCAAGGACTCTCGACCCAAACATTAAGAAATGGTCCATGATGTTCTTCTGCAGTTCAAATACAAAACACATCATAGTTAGTATTGCCTTCAAATATACAAGTTCAAGTAGTAAACAAATTTATGTAGGTTTTCATATAAGACAATCCATTCAATGCTTTGGCTAACAAATTTATGTAGGTTTTCAAATTAAAAACACATAAGAGTGACTATATATCCCATTCAATGTTTGCATCAAGTTGACCATCCTCATGAGCTTAAAGTATTGCTCCTTATAGTATCATATAAGACAATCCAGCAAGTGACATTATATATCCTCTGCTTCAGCAAAAACAAGGCCATCCATTTCTAGACTTCAACAAAAGCTTAATATGAATATAGCATTTCAGTTAAGCCTTTTATTTGATTGTATCAATGACTTCTTGTATGGACTTACCATGTGCTTTGGAAAGTTGTGTAGAGAAAAATGTAAATTCTATAGACATTCCTGTCAAAAACATGGGTATTTACTTTAACTAGATTTACTACAGAAGATTCACAAAAAGGTGGGTATTTATTTAACTAGATGAAAGTTGGGTAATATGTTATCACCTGGATATGGCTCGTATCATACTCTAAATACGTACTGTAGACATCTTCTGACTCCTGTCATAGAGATAAAATATTTCTACAACTTTTCTTAAAGTGGATTCAATTCTTTCACCCAATTTAGGACCTGCAACTGCTTTTGTGAATCTTTTTTTCTGAGTTACCTCCCCTGTTTGTGCTATCTGTCTGCTTGAATCCAGTTTCAATTTAATAATTTGGTAAAAGAATTTACTTATTTACATGGTAAGAGAATTTACTTCAAGAAACAACCATAGGAAAATATAATTTACGCTTTGTAAATAATACTATAGTAATTACTTCAAATATTAGCTGAAGGGTTTAAAATAAAAGCCAAAATTGTTCAGAAGCTGACCTCCTAATTGTTTGCCATGAAATATAAAAGAACAGAACAATTATCGGAGGACCAAACTTTTACTTCACGTTACAAACTCGCTTGTACAAAGAAAGCCTAGGGACAAAAACCTAGGTACAGCAATCTAAGTACAATTGTTTATTTTAGATTCTGGAGGGTGACGATAGAGGCTCGGGAAGGCGACGGCAGCCCTGCCTTACTCCTTGGACGATCGGTATGCAGCCTTGGCTCCTTGTGGAAAGATGGTTGGCGTTGACGAAGAAATGCTATTCTTGCTCCTCTGTTGCTCTTATGGCCTCTCTCTCTCTCTCTCTGTATATTCTTTTCTCTGACTATTGGAGAGTCTCTCTGTATATACGTATTTTTCTCTCCAAGAATGTATATCTTTCCAAGGGAATGGCACCTTGCTATTTATAACAGGGGGATGTGATCATTAGGGTTGCCAATAATTAGCTTTTGGAGATGGCGGCGGCTTGGGGATTGGTCCATCCTGGCCATTCGTTTTGATTATGATGAATCTGGGCCATTAGGTGCAGATTACACCAAATTCCATGAGCAATTAATGCTGATTGGAATAAATCTTCCTTATAATGATTTTCTGATATCTGCGAATAAATCAGATCTATTCTTCTGCCACGTGTCCCAGATTTATTGGGATTTGTCCCAATCTTTTAATGGCAGCAAATCTGAGGAATTAATCGATTTAGGACACGTGTCCTAGGAGCTGCTGGGGGTCTGGACCGCATGACTAATAAGCCGCATATGAATGTGAGCCGCATATGAATGTTGGCCGCATATGGTTAAGCCCACGTGTCAGGGCTACGTGGGCAGTGACCCTCATCTGAGCCCTTGAACCATAGGGAAGGGGTAATTCTTGTGGGCTGTATAGGTATATATCCGCCTGGGCCGCATGAGAAGTCCTCGCTCGAGCCGTATGAGACTTACATAGCCTGAGCCGCATATGATGGATTCACTTTGAGCCGCATAGGAAGTCCTTTGCCCGGGCCGCATGAAGCTCCTATGGACTGAGCCGCATAGGTTTTATTCTGAGCCGCATGAGAAGCGAGCCGCATACGAATGCCCACGTGGCAAGGCCACGTGGCATTTTTATGGCTCTCGGGGGATTTGTGTCAGAGATTTCTTTCATCTTCCCTAGAGATTCATCATTATAGCAGAGCCATAATTACCTGCTTTGGTGTCAGGGCTGTCAACTTTACAGAGGGGTCAGCCGTCATAGCAATTAATGCAGCGTGGGTGGAGGGGAGCACTATCAGGCCACGTGTCTTCTGAGCCGCATGGAATGCCCTGGGCCGCATAGCTTCCTGTGCCGCATGACTCCCTGAGCCGCATGTGTTTTCTGAGCCGCATGGATCTTTCCTGGCCGCATGAGTCATTTTCTTTAATATTTTCCATGCTTCTACAGGACCCCCTACAAAGTTTTCAATTTGTAAAATTGAAATACTTTGAATAAGAAGCATGGCCGTGTTACTCTAGCCGCATATGGAATTCTGACCGCATAGAAGTCTCGGCCGCATGAATTATTCAGCCGCATAAGTGACCTAGCCGCAGGAGATTGTTCATCCGCATAGCTGCTTGCCACGTCATTATGTCACGCATGCAAACCCCTTTTTGGGGCAGGATCCCAAGAGTTTCTGATCTTAAATTATCTGGTCTGCATCGATAACTGAAGAGTCGACTTCTTCGTACGAGGCGTCGGTCTTGGTCCTCTATAAATAGAAGGGTTTTTGGAGGGATTTCTCTCTTGGACTCTTCTTGATTTAAAATTTTTGTCTTGCTTTCTTCTTCTGACCGACAGACAACGATGGCACCTAGGGCTTCCAAGGCAGTGAAGAAAGCCGTGGCAAAGAGCAAAAAGTCAGCTTCGTCTTCAACTGCCGCACCCCCCGTTCGTCTTGACGTTCATGTTGTCATCGAAGGTAAGGACTGTATGAAAGATTGGGTACTTTGGAACCCTCACAAATGCTGTTCTGCTGTATTACTTTGTGCATAATCATTTGATGCGAGCTTTTCAATTTTTGTGATCCGCATACATGTCCCATGAGCCGTATGGAATGTATTCCATGCCCGAGCCGCATGAGACTTATCTAAAACGAGCCGCATGACCATTTCTGACTTTTTTCATCTTTTTCGTCTTTGGTTCTCGCAGTATCTCTACCGAATGCTGAGACTGTGGCGTCAGAGGAGCCGCAGCCTCCTATCATTAGCCAGGGATCTTCCTCTATTAAGGAGGAAGTGAAGAAAGGAGAACCTGCGCCT
Organism: Iris pallida; assembly: GCA_029216955.1. Taxonomy (NCBI): domain Eukaryota; kingdom Viridiplantae; phylum Streptophyta; class Magnoliopsida; order Asparagales; family Iridaceae; genus Iris; species Iris pallida. The sequence goes on from JANAVB010009599.1 coordinate 11,778,032, forward strand.
GAGGGGGACGACGGCCCTCCCAATATCGAAACTGCTGAGGGTGGCGACGCTGGGAACTCTATTTCTCCGATTTCGGACGAGGATGCTTTTTACTTGCATCCTTTATATGTGAGATGGTTGAGGGAATGGTATATACGCTCTTGTAATTAGGATGTAGGGGTTTCTTGTGGATGTCTGTCTGTAGTTTTTGTTTTGTTTCGCCTTTCTTCTTGTCTTCCTGAAGAACTCTTTTAACTTGCTTGTAATCATGTGGGTGTAACCAAGTTCTAAGTGAATGGAATATATATTTGCTTCACTCTTTTGCTTTGTAATAATCTTTTTATTGGAATATTTTGCGTGGACCCATTGTCCCTAACGTACCCTGGTTTTGAATACGGACAATAAGTTTAAAAGGGGAGGAACCAATCATACTGACCCAGAAGTACTGAGGACATGGCGAGCATGAGGGTATCTTTGACGGGGGGGTACATAGAGTAACCCAGAGGTAATGAGGACATGGAAGTTCTACATAGGGGTGATTTGTTTTTGGCGGAAGTGAAACGGCTCAGAGGTAATGAGGACATGGCCGTCTTGGAAGTTTGTGGACCCGTTACCTTTGTTGTGCACTGGGAGTGCAGGTATTAGATCATGAGGGAGGATCTCTTGTAGGAAAAAAGTTCAGCGGTATAGTTATACATGACTTTCTTTCAAAAGAGTGACCAGGATGTAAGTTCAGGGGTACCAGCGGGTACGTAACTCGACAATCCTTGAATATTGGAATCAAAGTTTAAGTTCAGAGGTACCAGCAGGTACATAACTTGGAAATTTAGGATATTTTTGTGGAAGAAGGGCATGAGTTCAGCGGTACACCCGAGTACGTGACTCAAAAATCTGGAATATGGTGAGTGTTAGTTCAGTGGTACCAGCGGGTACGTGACTCAATGATCTGGCAAACTATAAGGGTGAGTTCAGTGGTATCAGCGGATACGTGACTCGAAAAGCTGACAATTTATGGAGTGAGTTCAGTAGTACCCGCGGGTACGTGACTCGAGAATCTAGAAAACTATGAGGGTGAGTTCAGTGGTATCAGCGGATACGTGACTCAATAATCTAGAAATTCATGGAGCGAGTTCAGTGGTACCAGCGGGTACGTGACTCGATGATATGGAGAATGTTGTTTAAACATAGTATTTCTTCAGGAACTTGCCGTTGACGGGCAACATGAGCAAATCTCCGTTCTGCTTAGCGAGGCGGTAAGCGCCGTTGGAGAATACTGTCTCTATGATAAATGGGCCTTCCCATTTTGGCTGGAACTTGCCGGCGGTCTTGTGAGTCATGATCATTGGCCTCCGGACTGCCAGAACAAGATCGCCCACTTGGAATATTCTGATTTTGACCTTCTTGTTGAAGGCTCCTGATATGCGTGCTTGGTACAGCTCGATTCTTTGCTGAGCTAGGAGGCGCTTTTTATCTAAGGCCTCTAACTCTTGTAGGCGACGCTGGTGGTTGTCGTCGATTTGTCAATTGATGTGTGAGGGCGACACGTAGTGAGGGGATCTGGGTCTCATCTGTTGCGGTAGGGGCTGTTATTTCGGGAGGATTATTGCCCGGGTTTGGTGCCGCTGAGTTCGAATCTATATTGACCGGGGGGCCCGTGCTTGTTTGACTAGCCACTCCTCCTTATAGAGTGGGCAGGGCCGCTTTAATCTCGTCTACAGACTTGACCAAAGCAAGTAATATGGCTTCGAGACTGTCAATGCGCTGGCGATCACTGGAACCTCCTTGATTGCTGTCCGTCATGAACACCGTCCTTACGTGAGGAGTGATGGAAGAAACGGTGGAGGATGTGCCCTCCGAGTCGTACCCATGCACCGAGAAGTCATCGGGATAGGTGGGAATATTTTCTTCGGGCTCGGACTCGGAGGGAACGGTATCCCCAACTTCAGAGCTTGCTTCGTCTTGAGAGTTACGGATGTCCTCGGGGACATCAGCGTCCGTTGCTCTTGATGAAAGAGTTGTTTGTGCGGGCTCGGCTCCTTGAAACATCGGATTGTTGCGGATGTTCGGAGGAGTGCTACCCCCAGTTCCCTCAACCTCTAGCGATATGGAGGATGAATTTCCTATTACGGTAAATTTCGTCTTTGAACGGGTGTGTTGGAATACACCAGTAGAGGACAACCGTTTAGACGATAGTTTCTTAGCTGTAGTGGTTGATATCTTGGGACTGGAGATACTCGTCTTTTTCCTTCTCCCTTCGGCAGGGACTTTTTGAGCGAAATTGTAGGAGACAACAGGAGGTGCCCCATCTTCTGAGTTCGAGTGCTGTAGCCTTTGGAAGACGGATGGCCGATCTTTCGTCACGGCCGCATTGTTGCAGCAGCCACTGACGATGATTTGGGTACAGCGATGTCCAATCGAGGACTCTTTGCACGCCGACACTCCTTCTCTTTCCTTGCGTTTGTGGAGGATCGCCTCCCGCAGGTCAGAGGAACCACTCTGTCTGTTTGCCGCCGGGGGCTGGACTCGAGCAGTTGTATACAACTTCCCATCCGAGGCCCGTGTGATAGTCAACGGGACGCCCTGATAGTTAGAGGTTGGAACAGCTGACTTGGCTTGATGAGCCCGCGCTGCCCTAGACTTCCTCCTTTTAGTACTTGTGGGTGCGTAATAGGAGGAGTCCAAGTTGGGTACCACAGAGTCTGGCTTATCATCCAGAGAATCATCAGGGCCGGGACCGCATGAGAGACGGTCGAAGACTGATCGAGAGAAGCGTGAAACAGACGCTATGCGGCTAGAGTTGGGTACTGTACAGGCTGTCTGCATGCGGTTGTCTTCTGCCGTTGGACGAATTATTTTTGTGCGGCTATGAGTCATGGTCGTACAGGCTGGCCGCATGCGGTTGGCAATAGTGGCCGCATGGGCTTTCTGCAAGCGATTGACTCCCACAGCCGCATGAGTTTTATTCGTATGGTTGGCAACTGTAGCCGCATAAGCTATGCGGCTGACAGATATGGCCGCATGAGTTGTCTTCATGCGGCTGGAGGATGTAGCCGCACGAGCTTTTTCCCTGCGGCTGAAGGATGTAGCCGCATGAGCTTTTGCCCTGCGGCTGATGACCTTATGCGGCTTGGATCTCATAGAGTTCCTCTTTGCCTCTGTAAGTCCAGCATCATAGTGTTTTTTTCTGCCGGACTTGGGGACAGCGGAGTTGTCTACGATCTGAAGTGGGGCCGCAGGGGAATCTTGCTCGCCGTCTTGAACAACAGAGGGTGTCTTTGCAAGAGCTTCAGCAGAAACGAAGGATCGAGGTCTCCACTCCTTACGGGCCTTCTTTGTACGGGCTCGTTTCTAGACCGGGCCAGTGTTCTTGTCGGAGAGCATCTCTTCGAACGCCTGTTGGTCGAACCGGGCGACCATCTTTTGTTGAGTGGAGCCAAGCTTGGCTGTATCCGATTGCGTCACCAACTCCTCAGCCGTGGAGAAGTTAGTCCCCAGCAGAGTCGCCATCGTGTTTGCCATAAAATATAAAAGAACAGAACAATTATCGGAGGACCGAACTTTTACTTCACGTTACAAACTCGCTTGTACAAAAAAAGCCTAGGTACGAAAACCTAGGTACAGCAATCTAAGTACAATTATTTATTTTAGATTCTGGGGGGTGACGATAGAGGCTCGGGAAGGCGACGACAGCCCTGCCTTACTCCTTGGGCGATCGGTATGCATCCTTGGCTCCTTGTGGAAAAATGGTTGGTATTGACGAAGAAATGCTCTTCTTGCTCCTCTGTTGCTCTTCTGGCCTCTCTCTCTCTCTCTGTATATTCTTTTCTCTGACTATTGGGGAGTCTCTCTGTATATACATATTTTTCTCTCCAAGAATGTATATCTTTCCAAGGGAATGGCACCTTGCTATTTATAATAGGGGAATGTGATCATTAGGGTTGCCAATGATTAGCTTTTGGAGATGGCGGCGGCTTGGGGATTGGTCCATCCTGGCCATTCGTTTTGATTATGATGAATCTGGGCCATTAGGTGCAGATTATACCAAATCCCATGAGCAATTAATGTTGATTGCAATAAATGTTCCTTATAATGATTTTCTGATATCTGCGAATAAATCAGATCTATTCTTCTGCCACGTGTCCCAGATTTATTGGGATTTGTCCCAATCTTTTAATGGCAACAAATCTGAGGAATTAATCGATTTAGGACACGTGTCCTAGGAGTTGCTGGGGGTCTGGACCGCATGACTAATAAGCCGCATATGAATGTGAGCCGCATATGAATGTGAGCCGCATATGGTTAAGCCCACTTGTCAGGGCTACGTGGGCAGTGACCCTCATCTGAGCCCTCGAACCATATGGGGGGGTAATTCTTGTGGGCTGCATAGGTATATATCCGCCTGGGCCACATGAGAAGTCCTCGCTCGAGCCGCATGAGACTTACATAGCCTGCGCCGCATAGGATGGATTCACTTTGAGCCGCATAGGAAGTCCTTTGCCCGGGCCGCATGAAGCTCCTATGGACTGAGCCGCATAGGTTTTATTCTGAGCCGCATGAGAAGCGAGCCGCATACGAATGCCCACGTGGCAAGGCCACGTGGCATTTTTTTGGCTCTCGGGGGATTTGTGTCAGAGATTTCTTTCCTCTTCCCAAGAGATTCATCATTATGGCAGAGCCATAATTACCTGCTTTGGTGTCAGGGCTGTCAACTTTTCAGAGGGGTCAGCCGTCATAGCAATTAATGTAGCGTGGGTGGAGGGGAGCACTATCAGGCTACGTGTCTTCTGAGCCGCATGAAATGCCATGGGCCGCATAGCTTCCTGTGCCGCATGACTCCCTGAGCCGCATGTATTTTCTGAGCCGCATGGATCTTTCCTGGCCGCATTAGTCATTTTCTTTAATATTTTCCATGCTTCTACACTAATCACTAAGAATATCAAAGAGTTCCCCTCCATTGATGTCAAAATAACTAAGCCACAGTTTAAACTTCTCATTGCAATAGACTGACTGACGCAACAGCCACACAATGTCCTCTATAGCTTTGAGAGGTAAAGGTTGCATTGTTTATGTCTTACCGCTACCTGGAAACCAAAGTAAAAATGGTGCACAATTATTTTATTTGTAATAACCAACAGATTCTGATCCTTAAGGAACGTAATATTTACAGAAAGGAAAATAGTAGGGATTCTTCAATAATCTCCCAGTTCTCTAAGTCTCAATTGATATGATACTATGTTGCGTTAGTATAAAAGATCAAACTCTATTCATGAAGCACATTTATGATTTATCTTCCCTAAAGTTTCTACAAAACCATAAAAATCGAGTGATGGAAGTTAGAGATACTTAACATCCTGGTTCCAAATGTCAGAAGACAAATCACGGTACAAGTTCCCACGTATGGTTAGCCAGGCCTGCTACTATTGTGCAAGTTCCCAAGCCGGCCACATGTTGTAGCTAGTACTCACACACTTGGATAGATGATTCTTGATTCTTGTACATGCCATGATCAGTTTTACTTGCCTTATTCTAGCTCTAGATTTACAGCTTACCTTGCCATGATACTCACATGTACATTTTATAATTTCTTGTATATTCTCTTTATTTACTGCTACATGTTCAATATCGTCTAATTAGAACTGTTATTTGAGATTTGTGCTCGTTCCATCCTGACTGGATATGTTGACAAAATTTTAGGAGTAGTTGTGCCCTCAGTATTGGACTTCATGATGTTGCTAGCTGAGGTGGATCTCACTATTCTTCTATGTGAGTTACCTGGTAGTTATCCTTAGTTAGTCTTGTTGTTCCTTCTTTATTTTCCTGTCTTGTGGTCCTTGTCGATTCTAGTTGTTCTAGTGAGATTGTTATTATTTCTTGTCTTATCTTCCTTAGTTTTCGTAATGTGACATGAGTACATTTCTCGTTATGGATCTTTAGATGTTGTAGTTAGTTTAGGGTACTTGATAGCGCTCTACCGTCGATACTACGACGTAGGCTGGGCGTGGCCCACGTATTCGTACCCGTATATCCGGGTGCGGGTCGTGACATATTTTTGTGGTGGCCCATGCAGGTCAGTCTTTGCAATTAATACGAAGTCGTGGTAGTACTTGAGCTTATCTTTACTACTGCGAGCCTTCCCTAGGATTAAGGTTGAGTAATAGAATATTTTAGGATTTGGTACTCAGTCACATATTAGGAACTCTTGATAGATTCTAGGGATGACCCCTGGGATTCTTATTTTGAAACTCTTAGAATCTATTCCCATGCGTTTCTATCCGTCCTGATTCCTGAGATATCTCTCAGTTATCGTACCTTATTATTCTTTGGAATGAGTTTTGTGGACCCCAGAGGGAAGGTATAAGTTGGACTTGTATATCATCTAAGTGGGGAGAGAATATGATTTACCAACCTCGTATCATGGTCGAGGTTTGTTTTAGATTATATTCCACCATTTTCTATCTTGACCTAGGTAGTACCCTCGGGACTTTTTCTGAGATTTTCCTCTGAACCCTATCTCGGAAGTTGTCTCCGTTGTTTTTATTAACTTACCCTTGACTTGTTGTTGAATATTAAATCTTAATATTCGTTGTTGACCTTTGATTTTCTTTTGGATAATTCTTTTAAGAATTGAGTTAATATATCCTGATAAACAGATTTTGGACGAGAACGATGAGAACTTTATTTATGGAATTTAGAATTCATCGCAGTCATATTAGCTAGCGAGACAAAGACATGGAGCCCGATTTGGATATAGTATCCTAGTTATGTTATTTAGATTCTCTTGCAGCCATACCGGTTGGCATTGTAAGGAATCTAGATGACATGATTATAGGGTGTATACCATAGTTATGGACTTCATTATTTATTACCGCTATGCTTACTGGCGTGGCGAGAATTCTGGCAACAAGATTTAGGATAGACGTGTATGGTTATCAGATCGTATCTTAAATTGATTCACTTATTTTAACCTATTGGGCAAGAGCAGTTCCTACTATTACTTCTGTTTTCCCATTCTTCTCTTCCTCATCGCAGGATGATTTCCTCACCTTACCCTTACTTTCTCCGTCTTGATCAATTATGTCTTGGTTCCACCAATTACCTATCTCGTATCTACTTCTGTCAGCCATACTTTGAAAACCTTGATAATTTTAGAATTTTCATATCATTTTATCTTAGGAGACATCAAGGAAGTATCGTAATCATCCGTCTCGGAGTAGACATTGTTGGTAGTAATCGAAGCAGAGCGAGATGATTACCCCGGCTTCCTCCTACGATCCCATATTATGGTTTCTATGATAACAGAAGCAATTCAATTCTACATCCTTGATTTGTTTATTATATTTTGATATCGTGAGATTGATCCTCTCTGATTGACCAATCGATTCTGGTTGTCTAGTTTATCGTGCCAAAGAGTCTTGATTGTTGATTAAACTTAAATGGTTTCGAATTCCATTGTGATATAATTTCCTTCTTAAATGCTCGTGTCCAGACTTCGTTGATTTTGTTCTCCATCTTGCCCAAATTCTAATTTACTCAAAACTTGATCAATTTAAATCATGTTGAGACTAAATTATTTATTTTATCGTGATTGGACAATGCTATCATCACTCGTGCTTTAAACTTTTGATTCAATTCTGGCAAATGACTAAATTCTATTCCAATCACGATTAGGCTTCATACCATCCTTGATTATGCCGGAGTCTCATGTTGGTCATGCCTAAACCGTTATACTTTTGACCAAGGTTGAGCTGACCGTATCTATGATCGTATTGAGATTCAATTTTGAGCATATTTGGATTTTGAAACACTCGTGCCTATACTCTTTTCGACTTTGATTTGATTTTCTGATTGTATCTGAAATTTCCTTGTGCTTAATCTTGCCTAGATGATCTAGCATGACTAAGGCAACTTGGAGTTCCTTGATCGTAATTTTAACGATCTTAACTATGCATATCATCTTGCTTCTAAATTGTGCTTTTAAGACCTTGATTTTTAATTCATAATTTATTCGTCATTCACAACTGAACTTGGATCTTGATCGTGCTTATGTGACCTATAATCTGATTTCTATCAATTCTATCTCTCAATCGTGCTATACTTAAATTTTTCTCTCCATTTGCTTTTCTTAGCCTTGTTTTAGATTATGAATATCCGACTTTCATTTTCATGATCTTGATAATCTTAACCCTAAATCTAATTTCATCGAGCTGAAATCCTGTTAATCAATGTTTGACTCGATTGTAATCGGACGAAGCTCAAGTTTTGATTTCGTTGTCATATCTAAATCGTGCCCCCAATGACTTGACTTATTTTGAAACCATGCACATATGATTTTGTTTGTATCATGATTCTATCGTGCCAAATCCCTCATCGTGCCTGAACAATTTTAAATCGATTATCCTGATCGTGCAAAACTCGTCATTTTTGGATCGTGCCTAAAATATTGCCTAAATCTTCTATCATGTTTTAACCCCACTACCAACCTTTAATTTCGAGGACGAAATTTTTATAAGGTGGGTAGGATGTAAGCCCCCTGAATTTCTGAGATTTATTTTCAAATTTTTCTAAATAATTTATTATCGATAATTAATTTTGATTTAATTAATTTCCATAATTAAATGCTCTTTACCATGACTTGGAATTCTAGAGCATCAGGGATGCCAGTCTCTGGAACCTTTCTTCTTGAAGTTTGTAGTAGACGAGATTATCTTCATGTTGATATATCGTGTCCCACTCGAACTTGCTTTCTTGTACTCTTTTTGCTTCATGCAAGTTCGGGTCAATTTAGACCATTTAATTAATAGTTGATTTCCCACTCTTTTCTTTGATCATCGTTTGCACGTTACCGTGACTTTTAATTTAGGAGCACCAGACCAATCGTTTTCTCAGAACCAACTTCCCATAAATGATCTACTCGAGACACTCTTCACCCATAACCTTCGTGTCCCACTCAGACACTCCATTTTGTGCTCCATTTCCTTCGCACAACTTTCGGGTCAATTTAGGCCAATTAATTATCTGCCGTAATTTGTGACCTGACTTCCAATTTAATTTCGGGACCGGACATCGACCCAACCTTGTCGACCCCAAATATGGACATGGCCCACATGAAGCCTACTACCCGCCTGACACTTGTGTCCCATTTATTTGATCCCCCACATGCTACTTATTTACCCATGATTATAAATACCTATTTTAATTCAAATATTGCACCATGTCCGATTTTGACCCGACCCGGCTTGACCAAACCCAGTCCAAGCTCCATGTTACCCCTTCATTAATATCCATACACTAATTTTTCTCTACTAGATATTAAATACCTAGTTTTTTTCCACTTCAAATATTTAATGTGTATTTCGATGATTTAATTTCCTAAGAAATGATCTAATTTTCCCTATTTTAATCCAAGACCTTATTCCACTCCTATTCAATCCCAACCCCACATCCTCACACTCACTCCCACACACCCTTGTGGCCGATCCCTATTCTCTCTCTAAAATATCTCTCTTTCTAAAATATCCCTCATTCTCTCTCTCTTTATTATATAATATATACACATATATATTATACATATATAATCTCTCTCTCTCTCTCTCTCTCTCCTATACCCAACTCCACAGCACCCCCTGCTGTACGAGAACAAACCCCCCTCTCCCATTCTTTTCTTTCCTTCACTCATCTTCTTTATATTTTTTTTTTCTCCTTCTTTATTTATTATTTTCACCACCACTACCATCGTTTCCTCCATCATCCACACTCTTTCCACCACCACTGGGCCGCACGCCACCGCCGCAGTGCCGCACGCCGTCGTCGCCTGGCTGCGCCACCGTGCGTGCCGTCGCGAGGCAGCAGCCAAAGCTGCAGCAGAGCAGCAGTTACAACAGCTGCAGCAGGCGGGTAGCAGCACCCCGCGCGCCGCCCCGGCCACCGCCGCCACCGGCGAGCCACCCATGGTCGCACGTGGGCTGGCGACCTCCCCATGGCGGCCACTGTCCTCCTGGATGCGCCGTCTAGACGATTCGTACGTTTTGCACGAAATCCCGTCGACGCGCGCGCGGACGAATTTTAGAATTTGTGTTTCGTCGCAGCAACTTCGTACGCATTTTTCGAGAAATTCGATTGATGGATCGGCGATTTTTGTGCTCCGTCTTAATCTCAGTATATAGCTCTTCACTCCCCTAAAATTTCACCCGTTAATTTTGTCGTTTGATACATCAAAATCGGCCACCAAGTTGACCGTTTAAATTATGTTATTTTTGGACAGTTTTGTGGAGCCGAATTCGTCGACTCGTGTCTCCTCCATCGCAGCTCCATCTGGCATGCTACCATTTCCTATGCGAATCCGGTATAAACCTCTTTCTACCCCCTCCAGTTTCGTTTCATTGTGAGCACGTTTGATTGGTTGAATTCGACGCCAAAGTTGGCCGTCCGAATTCGTAATTTCCAACTTGTAAAATTCCATTTTTGAACCCGGGACTCCGGATTCAATTTCAGACACCACCAGTAGACTCGTGGCGTCGTTCTGGCATATTTTCATATAAAGTTTGTTAGTTTTGGAGGACGTGGACCCTAGCACGTATTTCGGTGCAAAGCGGACCCCACAGTCCGGGTCAAAAGGACTTTTTGACGCCGGCTCATCGAAATCCAATTCTGGATATGCCGTTGAGTTCATATCGTCATTTTGGACTCGTTGACATATAATTTTCTAGGTTTTAGTGGACATTGGTTCCGACACGTATTTCGGTGCAAGTCGGATACCAATATCCGGGTCAACGAATCATTTTGAGATCGGCTCATCGGAATCCAATTCTGGATATACCGTTGGGTTCGTATCATCATTCTGGACTCGTTGACATAATTTGTTGAGTTTTAAGGACATTGGCTCCGACACGCTTTTCCGTGTAAATCAGATTCCAGTATCCGGGTTAACGGACCAATCTGAGATCGGGTCAACGGAATCCAATTCTGGATATACCATTGGGTTCGTATCGTCATTTTGAATTCGTGGACATATAATTTGTTAGGTTTGGTAGACTAGTATTCTTGCACTTTTTTGGTACAAAGCGGGTCCGACACGGACACCGTTTTGACTCGAAATGACCTTTTTGTCCCTGTGTCCAAATTGGACTCATGGATAGGCTATTTTAGCTATTTTGATCATTCTGGACACGTTGGTAATGGTTGTTTCACCATCCGACAACATCTGTAGGTTTTTACCATATTATTATAATCTTTCTCCTTTTGTGGTATTTTGAGATCCATCGATTCTAGTGATTTCACAACCACTGAAATTGAATGTGTTGACCCTGTAGATGTTTGTAGAGACTAGCTTTGACCCAGTTTGACCATGGTTGACTAATTTGACTGAATGTCGAAGTAGAGTCAACATTTGACCTAGGTTAGACTAGTTTTGACCTTGGTTGACCACATTTGACTATTTTGACCAAAAGTCAACCGGAAGTCAACCGTAGCATAAAATTGATTGAAACTGGACCAAAGTTGACCAGTTGACCCAAAGTCAACTGTTAGTCTATGTTAGTCAAGTTTGACCTAGAGTAGACCTAGAATTGATCAGAGTCGACCAGTTGACCAAAAGTCAACTGTAAGTCAACCCTTGACTTAGATTGACCTAGTTTGACTTGCTTTGACTTGTCTTGACCTAGTTTGACTTAGTATGACTTGATTTTACCTCCAAACCCTTGTATTGATACAGTATTTCACCTATAGGTGCTCGAGGCACTGTTCTAGGACTCAGTTGACATATTCTACCAGATCGCAGGCGAGTACATTCTCTGATAATATTTCTGTTTTATGATATCGTCTATGTTTCTTGTATTTAGTATATATATCCTTGTTCTCTTGACACATTATTCACACGGATTGGTATTTCTTTGGATCCCATCATGAGATGTTATTCCTCGCTTTCCTTGGTATATCTTGTGCAACTCTTTCTTGTTCCTTGTGCATTGTATAGACACGATTCCTGCGAAGGCTAGCTACCCTCTCAGAGAATCGCGCGTCGTGATGTTTCATGGTTGGATCAACTATACTAGTCAGGGGACGGGGATTATTAGTGTAGATGTGTGGTCAAAGCCTATTGTGCACCCATCATGCACCTATTAATTTTGAGTGTTGATCATACACCCCACGTATGGTTAGCCAGGCCTGTTACTATTGTACAAGTTTCCAAGCCGGCCACATATTGTAGCTAGTACTCACACACTTGGATAGATGATTCTTGATTCTTGTACATGCCATGATCAGTTTTACATACCTTATTCTAGCTCTAGATTTACAGCTTACCTTGCCAAGATACTCACATGTACATTTCATGATTTCTTGTATATTCTCTCTATTTACTGCTACATGTTCAATATTGTCTAATTAGAACTGTTATTTGAGATTTGTGCTCGTTTTATCCTGACTGGATATGTTGACAAAATTTTAGGAGTAGTTGTGCCCTCAGTATTGGACTTCATGATGTTGCTAGCTGAGGTGGATCTCACTATTCTTCTATGTGAGTTGCCTGGTAGTTATCCTAAGTTAGTCTTGTTGTTCCTTCTTTATTTTCCTGTCTTATGGTCCTTGTCGATTCCAGTTGTTCTAGTGAGATTGTTATTATTTCTTGTCTTATCTTCCTTAGTTTTCGTAATGTGACATGAGTACATTTCTAGTTATGGATCTTTAGATGTTGTAGTTAGTTTATGGTACTTGACAGCGCTCTGCCGCCGATACTGTGGCATAGACTGGGCGTGGCCCACGTATTTGTACCTGTATATCCGGGTGCGGGTCATGACAGGGGTAGACTACGGCTGATAAAACTACCGATTCGGACGGTGTCTATCTTCCCGCTCCCTTTGAGTATGAGACTTGGGGTTCTTCGGAGTCATTGGCTTCTGTAACACCCAGTTTTCTAGATGAGGGTAATTTTAAAATTTTATAATTATAATTATTAATTATTGATATTTATTTTATATTATGATTTTTGGTGATTTTTAATAATTTTAAACTATTTAAAACTGCCTTAAGTCATGGCTTGTGATTTTGAGGTCTTGCTAGTGTAACCATATAGACTGCATGACCTAGAGCCTAACCATGTCATTAGGATGTTTTAATTATCATTTTTATCCTAGGGGTAATTTGGTCATTTTGACTTATTTGAATTAATTGATGATTTATTGAATTGGTGAATTCTAGTTGACCTTGACTTGTTGAGACCTAGTGGACTAGCCTAGAAGCTAACCCTAGCCATGGTGACCCTAGTCTAACTTAGGTTAACCTACTTTTAGTCATTAGAGATTAGTTTTAGAATGAGAGGATTAGTTTAAGTGAAATTATTTCATGGTTTGTGATTTTAATGAAAGGACTAGTGATTTAAGGACTTAATGACTTGTGACTTGGCCCATGGCCCATTATTTGACACCCTAACCCTAACCAAATCCTAAATAACCAGCCACATAAGGATCCCCACCCTATATAAACACTTATTCATTAGGGCTTGCCTCCTTTATTTCATTCCAACACTTGGAGAAAGAGAGGCATTCTTCCCCCTTCCAAAAATCCCCATAAATCTATTTTTATTCCTTTTTAATCCAATTTTCTTGCATTAGAACCTAATACTCTCCTATTTTCTGATTGTGGGGTTTAATCCTAGCTTTGGATCAATTTGGGGCTTTTGGCATCAAGAGGAGGAATCCCCCATTTGAAGCTTTTCTAAGCTTTTTGCACAAATAGGTAAAACCCTTTAAATTGCATTAATATTTTGTTTTCTTTGCATTTAGGGCTAGATCAAGGAGTCCCCTAGGTGTTCCAGAAATTTGGGTGGATTTTGTGTCCGTTTGGTGTCCGTATCGGACACGTGTCTATGTGTTATTTAAGGTGTTTGTCGAAATGCCTCAATGGATTGAATGTTAATGTTTTTCAAAACAAATTACATATTTCAAAAGCTTATTATATGTAGATTATGTTTGTATATGACTGAGCACGTATTGCGTTGGTTTTTTTGTCCAAAATTGGACACGAACGCGTGCACGAGGCCTTGTGCGGTTTCCTGCTGCTCGGGGTCGACACAGGACACGACACGGCCTCTGGTGACATGATTTTCGGTGGACACGAGGGTGCTACCTCTGTCACCACTCTCCCAAAGTTTGAGATGATTTCGTGGAGTATTCTCGAAGTTATCGAGCTCGCACGGGTTTTACACTGAACTGCCCGTACACGAAAATTACGTCTGATACGCGTTGATTTCATTGGACACGGCTTGATTGGACACAATGCAGACACTTCATCACTAAGCCCTACTATGGGCGAACCCCTATACATGAGCTCGACCCACCTCGAGCACTGTGTCGAGCCCACGAAGGCTCGACATGGCTGCACGACGATTATTTTTCCAGTTTTCTGATAAATTCGAATTTAGTTTTGGACACTTTCGTGTCCAGTTCTCTGGACACGAATGCACCCCTAGGATACGTAAACATGTTTACTTTGTGTTGGCACAATCAATTTGATAATTTATTGGGTTTTAGTTTGAAAATTTGGTTTCCCCTAAATGTCTGATACTCAAGGTCACTGTCGAAATTCCGAGAGTTAATTGTAATCCTTAAACTGTTTTAAATAGTGATTTATTATCATATAATGGTTCATTTATATGTGTATACAATAATTACATGTTGGGATCATGTTGGTTATTGATTTTAGGTTTTTGAAAGTGATTTGGACATGCTAACTATAGACTAAACTGTCCTATGTATTTCTTGAAAACTGCTATATATATTGAATTCGATTTTTCCAGGTGAACACTGATCATAACACTCACACATTCCTGAAACATTTCTCCACTGTTTCATATTGTACACTATTTCAATAACCCTCACACATTGACATATTGCACTGCCATCTCCTGAGAAACATTGGACTGATATTTCATAAAACCTGTTCACTCTAACTGATGACACACACTGAAATGTTTTCCTATTTAATGATTCATTGGTTTGTTAGAAATCCTGAGATTTTCACTCACTGTTTTGTATATCTGTCACACACACCCTATCCTAAGTCCCTGTCACACACACACTCTACTGCATGACAACACGTTTTCCCTATCACTGTTGGTTCAACCCACACACA
Organism: Iris pallida; assembly: GCA_029216955.1. NCBI lineage: Eukaryota > Viridiplantae > Streptophyta > Magnoliopsida > Asparagales > Iridaceae > Iris > Iris pallida. The sequence continues at coordinate 11,793,137 of JANAVB010009599.1, forward strand.
CCTGTGCACACACACACTCAATCTGAGATTAGGTATTTAGATATTGTATGCATATAGTTACATATATATGTGTATATATATGTGGAGTTCATGTCAATTGTGTGTTCAGTCCAGATTTTCTTGTATTTAAAACATCATTTTTCAGTCCCTTGATATTTGTATCAGTTAGAATGTAAACTGCCACATTGTTCCCTGTTTATGTGGTATCATACCCTCATTTGACACAACTGTCAGCACACTGTTAACTGACCTACAGCCTTGCATCCCTGCAGTACATTGCAGCCCCATATACTTCCACCACTGCCTTTCAGTTCATGTGAAGGAGAAAATATGAGGTTGTGCCTTAAGAGTTCAGTCCTCACATTACCTTTTCATTTGAGTTCCCTTTCTTATTGTTTAATCCTTTACTCCAGTTAGTCACTGTCCTGCAAATCCTTACTGTTTAGATGAGAACAGATGTCCACATTACTTTTAAATGTCCTGTCCCTAGCTTAGAGTTTACTGCATTCTTATTTCATGTCCTGCTACTACCAGTGTTCAGCCCTCATTAGACTTTGGTAGCAGTTTTGTGTTGGCAAGGGAACTGTTTGGATATCCCTCGATTGTACAGTCCCTACTTTTCTAAATCCCAGTCCTTAGTTAGGTATTAGTTCAATCCCTGAGTTAGTTATCTCATGAAATCTGAGTTAGGAGTAATTCTTGTGCATCAACTTGTCCGAGCTAATTGTCCATCTTAAATTTGATTAGCTTTATATATATTAGTCCTTAATGCATTAGATAACCCAAATTCCCTTAGCTTCAGTTCATATGCCTATTCCTTCTGTCCAGCCCCTATATGTATGTTTTTCAGTCTCCCTCCATTTCACATACATTCAGCCCCAAATGGCCATTCAAATCAGTCCATTGGTTCACCATTCATTTCACCCTTTGATTCACATATAACATTCCCTTTAAGTTCACTTCATATCAGCCCAAGATTCAGTCCCTATACACACCCTGTTTTTCCTGAGTTAGCATACTATCACTACTGCCATTACCTGTCATATGCACACATACTCTTAACCTTGCCTTTCCCTCTCTATATCCTTATAAATGTGTTGTATGTATATTGTGCTATATATATGTATATATGATATATGAAATGGGTTTGATATGGTTTCGTTAAGCCATGAGTGGTTGTAGATGTGTATAGGTTTAGTCTTATGGTATGGTTATATAGTGTCATTTCTTTATAGGCTTTGGTACAGGAATGTGGTTAGACTGGAATGACTTATTAGACAAGTTAACCAGGAGTTTGACCTAGCTTGACTAGGTAGTTGACCCAATAGCCTAGAATTGACCAAGTTTGACTTGGACCTAGTTTGACCTAGACAGATGATCAGGATTGACTTAGAGTTGACTTTGACCCAGAATTGACTTAGAATCTTGTAGATTGCATCATAAACTCCATTTATCTTATTTTAAACACATTATAACCTGTGTTACTCTGTTTAGGACATTGTGACTCCGGTGCAGACATCTGATATTTCACTGCACTTTTCAGAGTATCAAGCGAGTACATTCTCTGATAGTTCTCTCATTTATTTGTCAATTACTGTACTTCAGTTCTAGTTAGTTGTATGCGATTCTCTGTTACAACACGTATGGATATTCTTGATTCATGTATACGAAACACATTTATTATCTGGCCTCTATTACTGGAATCATTCTGGAATCATTTACTGTTATCATCACATTACTGGCTGGACTCATCTTAAATCATTGTGTCAGATTTCTGGATTTACTTGCTGGGAGGGGAAATACTAGAGTAAGACATGAAGACATACCCCATTTCTGGAATCATACTTTGCTGGAATCAAACTGGAATGATAGCCATCCCACACCCGGCCAGGTATGTGATGTGCCGGATTACCTATAGCCGTTTACATGTCGATCTCGGTATTTTAAAACACACTGCTAGAGTATAGGCTGGACTCACCCTGGAATCATTGATCACTATGACTGGAATCGTCCCTTACTGGATTCATCTTGTATTAGATTCATCTTTTACTGGACTTACATTGGAGTTACACTTGTCTACATTGCTGTCTGGACTTTATATCATATTACCCGGGTTCAGCTAGTTCTATTTTTACAGTCTTCATTGCTATGATTCTTCTCTTGTTTAGATATTTACTTTCCTTGCACTTTATCTGTCTTTCTTACCATCACCTGAATATAAACTGTCATTTTCATCAATACAACTGTATATAACTGCTTTATAGTTCTCTGTCATTTACTTGGGTTTTCTAGATGAGATGTGCTCGTTCCTGTCTGGACTGGACCTGTTGTAAATTTACAGATGATTGTCCTGAGGATACAAGCCCTACATGTTATAGACCAGGAGACGGCTTAGCTACCTATGGCCCCGACACTCAGGAGTGATCGGGAGTTTAGCTAGTTTGTCTTGTTTTAGTTTTCATATTTTAAAACTAGAGTTGTATATATAAGTTGAGACATGTAGTTGAGATTGTCTGAGATTATACTATTTAGTTGTTGGTTTTATTTCTGTTATTTAGTCTTAATTATAATCTTCTGTGCTATCATATCGTGCTTAGACAGTGATTGAGATTACATTATATCTATACTTATCCTCCGTTCGGAGTTGATATATTGACAAGTACATTATATAATTGCGTGATTGGTTGGTTAGATAGTGACCTAGAACAGCGTTCTACCGCCGACACTGAGGCGTAGGCTAGGCACTGTTACGTACTCGTACCCTCACAGTGGGTGCGGGTCGTGACAGCTTCGCCCCAGCAGGTAACATTTATGGGGCCAATCAAGGACGAGCCCGTAGAGATACCTGGGATCGACCTGACAGCATCCGAGCGTGGGACTCCATAGTCTGTACCCATGACGGGCCAGGTGGATGTGGATGCTGAGGATATTACCTAGAATCCTTCCACCTTATATACCTCCTTTCCATGTTGAAAGAATAGTTGAGGATAATCTCGATGCGCCCGGATACGAGGAAGATCATCCGACCGAGGAGCTGTCTTTGGCGAATATCTAGGATTCGTCTCAGCGGCTGGCCTGCTAAGATTTTGAAGGGTCAGCAAAAATGACTATTGAACAACTGGTTGACGAGGTCATTTTAAAAGTTGTCGAGGAGGCGATTGAGGAGTTGGCTGATATGGTCCTCGAAGAGATGACCGAGGAGACCAACGTAGAAAAAGTCGATGCGTCTGCTGACGAGCCGATAACTGAGGTTCAAATTGAGGTGGCCACTGAGATGATGGTCGATAGTGCTGTTGATGAGCCTGCCGTTGTAACCACCATGAGTCTGGCCAAGGAGACTGTGGACGAATCGGCCGAGAAGATTGCTTATGAGCCAGCTGCTGAAGCGCGGGTTGAGAAGACCGCTGAGGAGTTGGTCACGTCGACCATTGAAGATGGTCGTTGAGGTGGCTCATGCTCCAGTTCACACAGTTTCAGTTGTGGAGATGGTTGAAGAACCAGAGAAGAAGCCTGCTGAAAAGTCGGTAATACATTAGACAGTGTTGGCTCACACCGTCTCAGCACCGCCGACGGCTTCCGCTCCCGTCATGCCTCCACTTGCTTCGGTTGTAATACCTAGACGTGTGTTGGCTGCCGTTGCTGCTCCGGGACCTTCTATTACGGCATCTCCGGTGACCCTGATGAGTTTGGCTGACAATGCATATTATACCAACCTTATTCTGGGCACAATTCATCATGCTTTGATGCGCGGCATAGAGGGCATCTTGTGGGATAACCAATCGCTTAGACGGGCCTAGCTATAGTGGGGGCCCAATTGGTGGTACAGTGTGTCACGCCTCGATTCGTAGTCATTTATTTACATATTTATCTCTTGGAATAGATCGTCCTCACTTGGGCGTGATATCGTACAAGTCTGGTATTGCACTTGTACAAGGCAAAGATGGTACATAATTTATTATCTTTAAATAGGAACACATCGCAGCGGCAGAAGCAGACAAATTGATGTTAATGAGGATATTCTTTCTTATCGAACGGGAACACATCATTTGATTTGTAACATCGAAAATAAGAAGATAACTTACAGTCACAGAGAGATATATAGAACTTTATTCTCTTTATTGATAATTGAAGAAGAGTACAAGACTTGTATTGAAGTACACTGCTTACAACACATCTTACTTACATTGAAAGCCAACTGAACAATGCTATAAAGCTTATTATTTGATACTTGGATACATTGGATTACAACTCGATATACCGACTTGGCTTACAACTCATTGGTACGACTGATTACACTGTTCCATACATTATGCCCTTTATTAACAGAAGACATAATCTTGTACAAGGAGAGCTTCTGTATGCCCAACAAATCTTCGATGTCGCGGGATCGATCGAGCCAAATCTTCTTATACATAATATCCCAAGTATGAGCACCTGCCCATAAAATGTGGGTCAATACATCATCTATGTACTGGCGAGCAGAATCCAACCCACTCGCCCAAACCAATACTAACTAGTCAATTTAGCAAGCCTTTATTAGAATGATCTTTCTACTTGGGCCTAGCATCAGTTTATAGTTCTTGAGAAGAAACATTGAAGTAAGTAAACATGTTATAGCATGATATAGCATTTCATTGTGTATGGCATCATCTAAGCAACATTGAGTTAACACGTTGAGCATATTATGGAAATATTCCTGAAAGGTATCGTTTAGCATACTTGTGTTATCGTTCAACAGGTTATGACAATATTCTAAAAGGCAATGCATTAGCAAATCGTATTCAACATGTTAAGTATGTTAAAGAGTTTCTCATTTAAAGGCAACAACACAACATTATTTTATTTAGCATGTTAAGCAGGCAAGTTGAACCAACATATATATAATATCACAATTATGTGATTCATTACCGATAGCTGACTTCTCGTACCTATATCAAATACAGGTTAGCAGATATACTAACTCTGCCTTCACAAAAACATTCATTAGCATGCATCCTGACTACATGGTCACTGGTGTTGTAAAACCATATGGACGCTTTTCATTTTACTTCAAGATAATGCGGTCAACATAGTAGGTTGCGAGCCTCTATGCCACCCCACCTTATCCGTGCTTCTACAACACTCATCATTATTTTCTCCTAGGCCGAATCGGTCAAGGTGCCTCGATACCGTTCGAAGAAATTAAAACTCAAACCTTGTATACAAGTTGTCCATGACCATGCGAATGCGTGTTCGACTCGATTGTGAACATAATCGCATGGTAAAATATATTAAAGAAAGTAAAGGCAACAGTGCATCATTAAGTCATATTCAATAACTTATTCATTTCATCATTACCATTATTTTACTTGGTGATCTCAACGATCCCATGCTTTATCATTTCTCAATCATTGCTTAATTGCAACGTTTCTCATATCGTTCCTTTCGACAAGGAATATAACATTCATTCATTTCATAGGGACATTTATTCATTCTTTCATTGCTCATAAGGGACAGGCAACATTTCATATTCTTGCAATAGTTATACAGATTATACATAATTCAAGTATTTTTTTCAATTATCCTAGCCAGTACATTGTCTATTCTATTCTTCACAAGACATCTCATTATTCAAGTGTTTTACTTATTATGGCAGCGTTAAGCATAAGGGACATTATTAATTCATTTGCAGGCATCAAGTCATATTAGCAATTCAAGTATGATTCATTCAGCAATTCTATATTCATGTGTCGTTCATTTCAATATTATGCAGCATAAGCATCTCTATCGATTTAGCAGCTAAAATATCACAATTATCCAGCATTTAAGGTATAGGACATTTAGGGACATATTCTCCGCACTTCAGTATTCATTTTTATTAAGCATGAGGGAGTAAGGAGTAGGAAGGACAGTTCCACTCACATGCATAAAAGGGTCTTCTTTTTCCGATCGTATATATTCCCACGAGACATAGCTCCACCAGTGAGCCATATTCCAACACCCATTCCATCAGGCTGGCTGAGAGACTACATCAGTCTCAATTCTCTTGATCTCTATCATATGTCTAGGTTCAATATTTTGATAGCAACCAACCAGCCAACCACTCGTGCGGAGCGGGACATTACATAATATACCTCTCAGAAAAAGTTTCATCCTCAAAACTTAAAGGAACAACTCATCCTACTAATTCACTTAGTCCCAATAAGTTACTCATTCAGCTTCAATTCAATATTCATTGCAGTATACTCGCTCATCTCAAAATTACTATCTTATTGTACCACTTAAATAATCAATGATTCAATTCGTTGTTCTCTTTTCCATAGTATCTGTACTTCTCATTGATTCACCAATATTCTTCCAGCATTGTTATCTTTATCGTAGCCTACCACTTCGTTTGGATTCATACACATATCTTAGGCATCCCCAAAATACAAGCATTTCAGCTAAAGTCCGTGCTAGTACGATTCAATAAGCTCCCTCTATAGTGTTATCTTTGTCGTAGCTATCACTTCGATTGGATCCATACACATACTTTAGACATCCCCAAAATACATGTACTTTAGCCAACTTCCATGTGAGTGTGATTCGATAAGCCACGATTGTAACTCTTTTTCCCAAATCCGACTTAGCATCCTTTCAATTGACTTATTGTTTTGTTCTCTCGCCGCAATCGCTATCTTTCCAGCTATAACACTCAATATCAGGAACAACTCAGATAAGTTTCTTACCAAAGCATAGTATTTCTAACATTCGGACCAAGGGTTTAACTTAGAGCCAACCATATCAAGAGTTCACAACATGCAATTTTATTTCTTTCCGAATCTAACTATATTTCTCACCGAGGCAATTCTTCTTTTCTACAAGATACAATCCGACGTCACCCACTATTGAGTACCCGAGTCAGGAGTACAATTCTATGCGACAGTCAAGATTAACCCAGCTACCCGACTTATAGATACCGATCAATTATTCTCATTATGAGTAGTCAATTCCATCTCATGGAACAATACACTGCTCAGCACACACCACTCAAGTATTATCCTACGATTGCAATTCCCAATTAAGGTTGACATATAACTTAAATGGTCAAACATCTCTAAGGCACAAGTTGAAGCATACATTTCCTTAGGTCAATACTCATCACCACCATCTTTCGTTCAATGCCACAAGGTCATCCTATGGGTCTCCAATGGTCACCTATTATTCAGTCAATCTCTATGGTTAGCTACACTGACAGCTAAATTTAATCATTCAGGTGACTTCCCTCGAGTGGACGGCTACTAGGGTTATACTAGTTCCTTATTCTTAGGGCCAACAAGCAACCGATAGTTCTAAGGAACTCTACCCAAACCTATGGGTATCAACTCAGTCAGAATAACTAATCGCCATTGTTGGCTATGCCAATAATTGGTAAGTCATCAACTGGTCGCTAGGGTCAAGTCTATCTATCCAAGGTCTTTCTCAAGGAAATAATTCTCACAGAGGCTCATTCTTAGACTTACCCAACGATCGAGTAAGATCGATCTAGCAACATTACGGTCAAATCCCAACCCGATATACGATACTCATTGTTATAATAATCTATCAAGTAAAATATCCGATGATCAAATTTCTAATCCAATTCCTTTGTACCCACACGAACCCATAAGCCAAGGCTAACTATTCAAGGGTCATCGATTTCGATAGTCTTAACATAACTTTGGAATCATACTATTCGATCTGTATGACAGAGTCACACCACTAAGTTATAAGCCAACAAACTATACCCCCAACCAACAGTCACATATACCGACATTATCCAACACATTTGAAATTTCTCAATCCCTTTCGTTTCTCAGTCATCAAACTATCGTACGGGCATTCTTAAAATCTCATACCGCAAGGGTCGAGTAATTCATTCCATTTAATCCGACAATCTACGTATCACTTAACCATCCTCTAGGCCACACCAGTATTCAGAGTCACTACTTATTATTTTTGTGATACACTTCAAATCCTCTGCATATATGTAGCGACTATCCTCTGGTGATCAAGATAGATTAACATCTATTACACCTTAGGGTCAAGTGTAACTCCTCTTTCCAAATTTTCAAAATCATTATTTTTTATTTTTTTTATTTTAAAGGTGATGTTCTTTGAAATTTTCTAAACGATATTTTATTGTTTGTCGGCTTTCCAAAATCATGGTTTAAAGGTACTAATTTATTTTAATAAATTTTCGTATTTTTGTCTTGAAATTATAAATGTTTTGATCATTATTTTAGACTTCCAAATCATAATTAAAATTTATGACTAAGATTATCTTTTACGCTTTGAAGAAATATTTGTTTCTTATGTTTGGCATTACAAAATTATGCAATGATAATTATTGAGCTTTCTTATATTTGGTGTTGGATATCATATTTCACTAAAAGGTTTATTAGAAACATGTTTAATTCGATTTGTTCTTACTAAATGAAAATGTACTTCCATACCTTATTTTGTAGTAAATCAATTACTCCTTTGATTTGAAAAATATATGATTTAAACTATGATAGCAATAATTTTTTTTAGATATTTTATATTGAGAACTTAATCTATATAGAATTGATTACTTGATAATATGAAAGATGCAGTTCCAAGTAATTTTGATATATAGTAGATTATGATAAGATTAAGTTGAATTAAGCATTTATTAGAAGTAACAGATTTCGAATCTAATGATAATATGAATTTATATTTCAATATTTTCATGATAAACGAGTATTTAATTTCCTATTTAATTTATATAATTTGATAGCAATTTAAATTAGTATTCTAACGTATTAGGATTAAACTAAATTGTTTTAAATATTATTTGAAGGGGAGGTTCTATCTAGTAAAAATTTATGCCTTATCAAGTTCTACTCCTACTTAAGGAGACTAGTTTTCCTTCACTTTCTATAAAATAGCAATTTCCAAAACAATGTCAAAACACCCTTCCCCGGCCACCCATATCCTTCCCGCAGAACCATCTAGCCAAACATTCACCTCCCCATACATAACCACCTCCACCATCCGTCAACGACGAACAACGAACCCGAATGCCACCACCGCCTAGGCCAGTGCTATCCCTACCAACCAACTCGACACCCCAAATTTCTGCCACCAGCGAAAACCATAGCCAACACCACCCTCATCTTCATAAACCACCACCAACGCAGCCAGCATCAAAAACCTGTAACCGTGTTCGGACCCGTGTGTCCGTGTTCAAATCTTATTCCACCATTACAACCCAATTACAGAGCCCGTGTCGACAGGCCGACACGGACGTCCCAAACAACCACAACCGAACCCCTATCACCACACCGACTCACCTCGTCGTTGAGCTGTCGACCTGATCCCCAACCGCCCGGCCATCCAGCTCCGCCGGTGCGTCCAGGAACTCCGCGCGCATCGCCGAGGACAGCAGGCACCGCCTGTCGAACTACCACAGAGATTCCCGCCGTCGAGCCAGCGCTCCTTGTCCACGTCTTTCGCGTGTCGAGCCGTCGCAAAAAATCTCCAACGTCGGGACATCTCCGCTTCGTCCTTCTCCACCTTCTCCGACGGGTGGGACTGTTGTCGAGTCATTTAGACGGCCACCAGCACGCCGAGTTCTGCCGGAGGTCGCGACCCCTCGCCAGGACCCACGCGTCGCTCTCCGCGAGTCCCTGCACAGTAGCCTGGCCGCCGAGATCGACTCCACCGCCGCACCGCACCGAGATCAACCTTTGCGTCTCTGGCCAGCGTCGCTTGGATGAGCGCCGTACCGCGTCGTACCCTCCTCCGACCGCCGGACCCGAGTCCCACCCCCGAGACGACCAGATCTGACCCAAGTACTCCGTGCCGCCGACGATCTTCTCTGTACGTGCGAGTTTCCCCTCTCCGAGCTCTCTTTCGTGGGCCAGATCTCTTCCGCCGCTGTCGTTACCTTTACACCGCGCCCGACGAGCTTCGAGGCTGGCGTCGCCCAGATCCGGTCGCCCCGAAGTGTCTCGACTGCGCCGCCCAACAAGGCCTCATCCTCGTATTTATTGTTAACGTCGTGCGTCGAGCCCCGGCACAACACAGCTCCTCCAGCCGCGAGATCCGTCGCGCCTGCGCCGAGACACGGTGAAGCCTTCCGCCGAGCACGAACCCAACCCACCGCCGATTGCCGAGCACCGCCTCCTTTTTCCTCCGGTGAGTCCCCACTTTCCCATTCTTCTGTTTCTTTTCTTTTCAAGTACTTTCTCTCTCCAATTATAAGGAAATAGTAGCATTTTGTTTGGTTTATTAATAGGGCTGGTCTTCAAGCCCAAAGACCATGGGCCGACCCAGCAGGGTTAATTAGGAAAAAAAAGGGAATAAGCAAAAGAAATGAATGGCTGGGCTTGGACTGAGCCCAATAGGGCTGGACTAGAAAAATTGGATGGTTTAAATATTTTAACTAGTATTCCACTAAAAACTGTTTTAATATTTTATTTAGAATCTTTTTTTATTATTAACCATATCTAGCAAAGTAGTGTATTCATATTTTAGCTATTAAAAACTTTGGAACTATTTTTGTTATTTGTAATACTTTAGATTAAAACATATTCTTCATGAGTAACCTAAGGGGCCTAGATACAATAAGGCTTTATATATATAGACCTTTAGAAGATAATGATTATATAAGTATATTTATGGTTATTAAAAATATAAAAGTATATATTAGTATATCTTCTTATAAGCTCCTATATAAGGTTATAAATACTTATAAGTATTTTGTAAATGATTTTAATAAATATATGTTTCCAAATATATATTTTAAATAATAATAATAAGAAGAAGAATTACCCCTTCTAAAAATAAATTATACCTTAAGATTAAGCATGATAATCAATTGTGCAATCTTATTCTTACAATTCTGACTACTTTATATCGACCTAGGCTAAGCAGACTATACTGGACACCACAGAATTATTGGTTTTACCAGCTAAGGACCTCAGACAAGTACACTTTCTGATTGCTTTTCGATTCATAGTAGTCTTTTTATTTCATGCTTATACATATGTCTTGCCGCTTGTTGACGCGCTCGTCACACGGAGTAGTCGGGAGGGAAAATATCTTAGTAGACATGTGGACTACCCAGAACTATCTCCCGTGTCTTTCATGGAGAATAGCAGCTGCAAACGACACGTGCAGGGTGTCGGATTTACCCCCCAGCTGTTCACAAGTCGAAACAGATATTTCACACCACATAGGTAGATGTCTTTTATTTATTTTTTTCCTTTTCTTCTCTACCATGCCATGTCATCAGTTACCTTTTAGTTTTTATCTCTCATATGTTATTTTCATGTCTTGTTAAATTTATTATGTTTTCGCATTGTCGTCGGTTTGTGTGCTGGTTCCATTTCTGACTGAAAACCAACATTTTTCAGGTTTAGCCGCGATCATCATTAGCACTAGGAAGACATGGGTATGCTGAGGTCGACTAAGATAGTGGAACTAGCTGTCTTTTTTATATTGTGAGAACATTGTATTTTTCTTCAAATGTAAATCTTGTAATTGTTGGAATAAATCTTAGAAATGTGAATGAGCAATAAATGTATTATTTTGTGATTTTTGAGCATCATGGCCGTGACAGCGTTTTACCATCGACTCTGTGGCGTAGGCTGGATTGGACACGTCTCGTATCCGAAAAAGTGGGTGCGGGTCGTGACAAGTTTTTGTGGTGGCCCATGCAGGTCCGTCTTCGCAAATTGTGCGAACTCGTGGTAGTACCATATTAGTCGTACTACTGCGAGCCTACGACTAGGAAATGCTCATTCACAACTAGGAGTAAATCAATTTTAAGAGAATGGTTAGGACTAGGAGTCCCTAATTAAATTAACATTTGGGTAGTTAAGGTTGCTACATAGGTCTCACTAGATGACTTTCATAGAAGGATACATTATCGCATTTTTGATTCGACGGTATTTCTCAGTAGGGTAGATTCGTAACAACTTCCTGAAACTTTGAAAATAGCATTTTATTCCTCTTGTTCAAATTAAGATGTGATTTTTGGAATTTTATAAATATTTAATTTAATTAATTATTATTATAGAATGCCTTAGTCTTGGTTTAATTTTGGAGCACCATATGACTATAAGTGATGGCACGGATAGTGCAATGGCATGCTTCGACTAGCGTATTAGCTATAGTAGAGAAGGCCGAGGCATAAATGTATTCTAACTAAGAAAACGAGGTCAAGTTGTGACACGGCCCTAGGAATAATTTAATTACGTATCATTAAGATTATTGCTTTTAGAAGACTATGTCCGAACGCAAACCAAACCTTGGTAGTCATGTAGAGCGACCAACGACTTTCATGTATATATATGGATATGCATATATATATATATATATATATATATATATATATATATATATATATAAAATATATATATATATATATAATATATATATATATATATATATATATATATATATATATATATATATATATATATTGGTTGTCCATTCCTAATCTCATGAATAATTTCTATAAATTGTATATTTGATATAATATATGTATTATTGTTATTTTACTCAGAAATAGATAATCTTTTCTTAAATTGACTTTTTGGAAGTTTTGGGATTTATTTAGGATATATACATGTGTATATATATTTTCATAGTAATGAGACATAGTGCTTTATGCATATTATCCCTCGATCTTGAATATTATAGAAATAGAGATTAGAAATTTATATTTCTTTTGCCTTCGGTCCTTTTCTTCCTGATCTTGATCATTTGTACAACTTTATCCTAGGTCTTCTCTAAATATTGCCATATCATGAGTTTGTATCACTTATATTTTCTTCGACCCAAGGGATTTATCTTTGAAATAATTTCTCACTCAATTGTCTACACCTTAATCTTAAGTTAATTTTTGGATTCGAGAGTTATCCTTCCTAACTAATTATTTTCTTTTCAAGACTTGATATTCATACTGGAAGAACAGATACTTACACCCTCTTAGAACTTGTTTGAAATTCTAGAACCTCCTTTAAACTTTCATAAGGTATAGTTAAAAGAAGGTTCGTTGACTTGCGATGGCAAGACAGCAGCACACTGTCGCCACTTATTTAACTTATGGAGACTGTGGGTTCACTGCAGCCAGCAGCGCACTGGCGAGGCGTGATCCCTAAGTTGAAGTAATCTCGAGTAAGTATAAGTTATCGAATGTTGTCAAAGCTATATTTCGGTCGTCTATTTCATCCTTGAGTTGTTTTGTCAAGATTAGATCGAGTTGATAAGGTATTCGTTACCGCAACATAGCTCATGTTATTTAATCAAGAGTTTATTGCAGCTAGCTGTACACTGGAGAGGCATAAATTGTCGATAAACTGACTTCGACCATGTTTACGAGTTTCGAATACCATAGAGACTATGTCTGATTGGCATATAACTATTAAGTTTCTAAATTGATTTGTGCATTATTCCTAGTTACCAACTTCTCAATAAACTGATTGTTCTTTTCCTCCACATTTTTCCATTTTTGAATCGTCATCTTTTAAACCTAATATGATTTCCTTCCACTAGATTCATAATCACAACTAGATTACAATTCTATGATCATGCTTACACAATCGATCGTGTTAGAACAGTTTCGATTTGGACCATCCTTAACGACCTTTCGATCACGACTAGACTATTCGATTCTATTTCAATCGTGCCAATTCGCATGTTATCCTAGAATTCAATTCTATAATCGTGCCTATATTCCAACTTAGTGATTAACAAAGTTTTATTTTTCCAATCCAACTATAATCATGACTATTTTGTTCATGTTCATGCTCGTGCTAACTTTTAATTTTAATAATGCTTAGATGACTTGCATGAGTAGCCTTGATCGCGACTACTTCTTAAATTTATATAGGTGTTTTTCCATGTTTAGCATCAGTCTAAAGTTTTGACCACTAATCGTGCCTATATAATTTCAAGGGTAGCTAGTCGTGCCACATAGTATCTTTTCTTAAAATCTTAATTTTATTCATGACCTAATTCATTCGATCAGCGATCGTATCATTTCTTGATCATGACTAATTGTACCATTCAAAAATTTCGAAAAAGAAATTTCTAAGGTGGGTAGGGTTTTTGATTAGTGAAATGTCCTTAGGGTTATCGATTTCTTGAACATTTAGGACATGTTGATTCAAGACCGTAGCCTAAGACTCCAGTACCAAGCCATATCTAGGTACTTCTCCACCCCAACATCCCGTGGTCAATATATGATCACTATTTTTTTTGATCAAAAATTCTTATTAAGCAAGCTCGGTCACCCTTGATTTATCCTATCGGTCGATATCGATCTTATTAAAATTCATGTTGTTACCTCTCCTTCAGCCTATCTATACTCGACATTCCTAAATTTGAGGACGAATATATTTCTAAGGTGGGTAGATTTGTAACTCCTCTTCCCGAATTTTTAAAATCATTATTTTTTATTTTTTTATTTTAAAGGTGATGTTCTTTGAAATTTTCTAAACGATATTTTATTGTTTGTCGGCTTTCCAAAATCATGGTTTAAAGGTACTAATTTATTTTAATAAATTTTCGTATTTTAGTCTTGAAATTATAAATGTTTTGATCATTATTTTAGACTTCCAAATCATAATTAAAATTTATGACTAAGATTATCTTTTACACTTTGAAGAAATATTTGTTTCTTATGTTTGGCATTACAAAATTATCCAATGATAATTATTGAGCTTTCTTATATTTTGGTGTTGGATATCATATTTCACTAAAAGGTTTATTAGAAACATGTTTAATTCGATTTGTTCTAACTAAATGAAAATGTACATCCATACCTTATTTTGTAGTAAATCAATTACTCGTTTGATTTGAAAAATATATGATTTAAACTATTATAGCAATAAATATTTTTTTAGATATTTTATATTGAGAACTTAATCTATCTAGAATTGATTACTTGATAATATGAAAGATGCAGTTTAAAGTATTTTTGATATATAGTAGATTATGATAAGATTAAGTTGAATTAAGCATTTATTAGAAGTAACAGATTTCGAATCTAATGATAATATCAATTTATATTTCAATATTTTCATGATAAACTAGTATTGAATTTCGTATTTAATTTATATAATTTGATAGCAATTTAAATTAGTATTCTAACGTATTAGGATTAAACTAAATTGTTTTAAATATTATTTAAAGGGGAGGTTCTATCTAGTAAAAATTTATGCCTTATCAGTTCTACTCCTACTTAAGGCGACTAGTTTCCCTTCTTTTTCTATAAAATAGCAATTTCCAAAACAATGTCAAAACACCCTTCCCCGGCCACCCATATCCTTCCCGCAGAACCATCTAGCCAAACATTCACCTCCCCGTACATAACCACCGCCACCATCCGTCAACGACGAACAACGAACCCGAACGCCACCACCGCCAAGGCCAGTGCTATCCCTACCATCCAATTCGACACCACAAATTTCTGCCACCAGCGAAAACCATCGCCAACACCACCCTCATCTTCATAAACCACCACCAACGCAGCCAGTATCAAACATCTGTAACCGTATCCGGACCCGTGTGTCCGTTTCAAATCTTATTCCACCATTACAACCCAATTACCAAGCCCGTGTCGACAGGCCGATACGGACGTCCCAAACAACCACAACCGAACCCCTATCACCACATCGACTTACCTCGTCGTTGAGCCGCCAACCCGAACCCCAACCGCGCGGCCATCCAGCTCCGCCGGTGCGTCCAGGAACTCTGCGCGCATCGCCGCTGGCAGCAGGCACCGCCCATCGAACTACTACAGAGATTCCCGTAGTCGAGCCAGAGCTCCTCGTCGACGTCTCCTGCGAGCCGAGCCGTCGCGAGAAAATCTCCAATGCCGGGACATCTCCGCTTCGTCCCTTTCCACCTTCTCCGACGGGTGGGACTGTCGCCGAATCATCTAGACGGCCACCAACACGCCGAGTTCCGCCGGAGTCTACGACCCCTCGCTAGGGCCTGTGCCGCCCTCCGCGAGATTCTGCACCGCAGCCTGGTCGGCGAGATCGACTCCACCGCTGCACCGCACCGAGATCAGCCTTCCCGTCTCCGGCCAGCGCCACTTGGATGAGCACCGCACCGTGTCGTACCCTCCGCCGACCGTCGGGCGCGAATCCCACCCCCGAGACGACCTGATCTGACAGAAGCACTCCGTGCCGTCGACGATCTGCTTCGTGCGTGCGAGTTTTCCCTCGCCGAGCTCTCTTTCGTAGGCCAGATCTCTTCCGCCGCCGCCGTTACCTTTGTACCGCGCCCGACGAGCTTCGAGGCTGGTACTGCCCAGATACGACCGCCCCGAAGTATCTCGGCTGCTCCGCCCAACGAGGCCTCCTCCTCATGTTGATTGTCGACGCCGTGCGTCGAGCCCCAGCGCAGCTCCTCCAGCCGCGTGATCCGTCGCGCTTGCGCCGAGACACGGTGAAACCTTCCGCCGAGCACGAGCCCAACCCACCGCCGATTGCCGAGCACCGCCTCCCTTTTCCTCCGGTGAGTCCCCACTTTCCCATTCTTCAGTTCCTTTTCTTTCCAAGTACTTTCTCTCTCCGACTATAAGGGAACAGTAGCATTTTGTTTGGTTTATTAATAGGGCTGGGTCTTCAAGCCCAAAGACCATGGGCCGACCCAGCAGGGTTAATTAGGAAAAAAGAAAGGGAATAAGAAAAATAAATGAGGGTTGGGCTTGGACTGAGCCCAATAGGGCTGGACAAGAAAAATTGGATGGTTTAATTATTTTAACTAGTATTCCACTAAAAACTATTTTAGTATTTTATTTAGAATATTTTTTTATTATTAAGCATATCTAGCAAAGTAGTGTATTCATATTTTAGCTATTAAAAACTTTGGAACTATTTTTGTTATTTGTAATACTTTAGATTAAAATATATTCTTCATGAGTAACCTAAGGGGCCTAGATACAATAAGGCTTTATATATAGACCTTTAGAAGATAAAGATTATATAAGTATATTTATGGTTATTAAACTTATAAAAGTATATATTAGTATATCTTCTTATAAGCTCCTATATAAGGTTATAAATACTTATAAGTATTTTGTAAATGATTTTAATAAATATATGTTTCCAAATATATATTTTAAATAATAATAATAAGAAGAAGAATTAACCCTTCTAAAAATAAATTATACCTTAAGTTTAAGCATGATAATCAATTGTGCATTCTTATTCTTGCAATTCTGACTACTTTTATATCGACCTAGGCTAAGTCGACTATACTGGACACCACAGAATTATTGGTTTAACCAGCTAAGGACCTCAGGCAAGTACATTTTTTGATTGCTTTTCGATTCATAGTAGTCTTTTCATTTTATGCTTATACATATGTCTTGCTGTTCGTTGACACGCTCGTCACACGGAGTAGTCGGGAGGGAAAATATCTTAGCAGACATGTGGACTACCCAGAACTACCCCCGTGTCTTTCGTGGAGAATAGCAGCTGCACACGACACGTGTAGGGTGCCGGATTTACCCCCTAACCGTTCACATGTCGAAACATATATTTTACACCACATAGGTAGATGTCTTTTATTTATTTTTTTCCTTTTCTTCTCTACCGTGCCATGTCATTAGTTACCTTCTAGTTTTTATCTCTCATATGTTATTTTCATGTCTTGTTAATTCTATTGTGTTTTTGCATTGTCGTCGGTTTGTGTGCTTGTTCCATTCCTGACCGGAAACCAACATTTTTTAGGTTTAGCCGCGATCATCCTTAGCACTGGGAAGACATGGGTATGCTGAGGTCGACTTAGATAGTGGAACTAGCTGTCTTTTCTATATTGTGAGAACATTGTATTTTTCTTCAAATGTAAATCTTGTAATTATTGTAATAAATCTTTGAAATGTGAATGAGCAATAAATGTATTAATTTGTGATTTTTGAGCATCATGGCCGTGACAGCGTTCTACCGCCGACTCTGCGGCGTAGGCTGGCTTGGACACGTCTTGTATCCGAAAAAGCGGGTGCGGGTCGTGACATCAAGGAACAGATTTCTAATAATCCTTTGGGTCACCGACACATTTCTAAAACTTTCAGCTTAGCAACCAACTTTGTATTAGCCACATATGATTTGCATCCAACCAATCAAAGTCAACATTCACATGTTCTAAGCCATAACATTCTCTAGCCAAATCCATTTACCCACAGTATCCTAACTGTCCTACTAGTCTGAGTCATCACTCGACTAAACAATTTCCAACCAAGCCATCCGTTACAATTTCTAAAAATATCGCTACACAGCATAACATCACCGTCAAGGGACACTCAAATCATCTAGCAACAATATATGACTTCCAGCTATGTCTTGGCACTACCCATTAACCACAGATAGTCTCATTGCTATCCGATGGAAAGGGTCACGATATATCTCATTCTGAAGTGGTAGAGGCAATATACCACTAAAAAATGAAGCTATTCCCAAACAATGCTAACTCAAATCTATTCCGAACATTCCTGATCTATAATGATCACAACACTTAGCCAACATCTCGGGATTTCAATATCACAAGCCAACATTCTTAGGGTCTCAAAAGCACTATCCAGCATACATGAGTCAACTCACCAGTTCCGTGGAGCTCATCCGTCAATTACCCCATCCACAATTCCTTTCTAACATCACATACAATTCTCAACTTCTTACAGCATACATAGCCACTTTTCTTTATTCCCACATTCCAAACAGCATTCAAAATATAGTATACTATGGCATCGAGTCATCGTTGGGTTATTTTTGTCCAAACCAAGAACAATCATTCATTCAGGGGCATCACAATCTATATAGACTTATTGTATGGAACATCCAGTGAGCAGCTAAGAGGGTCAATAAACTTTCAGACACGAACAACATAGGATGATTACAGAATGACAACAGCATAATCGCGAAAGCAATCTTTGACTTAATCGCGGAAGCAACGTTGAGTGATCGCGGAAGCAACGTTGAGTGATCGTCGATGCAACTTTGATTTGAAACGAATCAAAGAAGAGACCAAGGACGTAAAGCCGTTCTCTGATACCAATTTGTCACGCCCCGATTCGTAGAGTCATTTATTCACATATTTATCTCTTGGAATTGATCGTCCTCGCTTGTGCGTGATGCCATACAAGTCTGGTATTGTACTTGTACAAGGCAAAGATGGTACATAATCGATTATCTTCAGATAGGAACACATCGTAGTGGCAGAAGCAGACAAATTGAAGTTAACGAGGACATTCTTTCTTATCGAATGGGAACACATTATTTGATTTGTAACAACAAAAATGAGAAGATAACTTGCAGTCACAGAGACAAATATAGAACTTTATTCTCTTTATTGATAATTGAAGAAGAGTACAAGACTTGTATTGAAGTACACTGCTTACAACACATCTCACTTACATTGAAAGCCAACTGAACAATGCTATAAAGCTTACATTTGATACTTGGATACATTAGATTACAACTCGATATACAGACTTGGCTTACAATTCATTAGTACAACTGATTACACTGTTCCATACATTATGCCCTTTATAAACAGAAGACATCATCTTGTACATGGAGAGCTTCTGTATGCCCAACAAATCTTCGATGCTACGGGACCGATCAAGCCAAATCTTTATGTACAGAATATCCCAAACACGAGCACTTACCCACAAAACGTGGGTCAGTACATCATCTATGTACTAGTGAGAACAATCCAACCCACTCACCTAAACCAACACCAATTGGTCAATTTAGCAAGCATTTAATAGAATGATCTTTCTACTTGGGCCTAGCATTAGTTTACAGTTCTTGAGCAGAAATATTGAAGTAAGTAAACATGTTATAGCATGATATTGCATTTCTTTGTGTATGGCATCATCTAAGCAACATTGAGTTAACATGTTGAGCATATTATGGAAATATTCCTGGAAGGCATCGTTTAGCATACTTGGTGTTACCGTTCAACAGGTTATGACAATATTCTAAAAGGCAATGCATTAGCAAATCATATTTAACATGTTAAGCATGTTATAGAGTTTCTCATTTAAAGGCAACAACTCAACATTATTTTACATAGCATATTAAGCAGGCAAGTTGAACGAACATATATAAAATATCACAATTATGTGATTCCTTACCGATAACCGACTTTTTGTACCTTTACCAAATATAGGTTAGCAGATATACTTACTCTGCCTGCGCAAAAATATTCATTAGCATGCATCCTACTACATGGTCGCTGGTGTAGTTAAACCATATGGACTCTTTTCATATCACTTCAAGCTAATGCGATCAGCATAGTAGGTGGCGAGCATCTATGCCACCCCGCCTTATCCATGCTCCCACAACACTCATCATTATTTTCTCCTAGGCCGAATCGGTCCCGACGCCCCAGTACCGTTCGAGGAAATTAAACTCAAACCTTGTGTACAAGTTGTCTTTGACCATGCGAATGCATGTCCGACTCGATTGTGAACATAATCGCATGGTAAAATATATTAAAGAAAGTAAAGGCAACAATGCATCATTTAGTCGTATTCAATGACTTATTCATTTCATCATTACCATCATTTTATTTGGTGATCTCAATGATCCCTTGCTTTATCAATTTTCATTCATTGCTTCATTGCAATATTTTTTATATCGTTCCTTTCGACAAGGAATATAACATTTATTTATTTTATAGGGATATTTATTCATTCTTTCATTGCTTATAAGGAACAAGCAACATTTTATATTCTTGCAACAATTATACATAGTGTACATGATTCAAGTATTTCGTTCAATTCTCCTAGCCAGTACATTGTCTATTCTATCATTCATAAGGCATCTCATTATTCAAGTGTTTTACTTTTTTCGGCAGCGTTAAGCATAAGGGACATTATTAATTCATTTACAGGCATCAAGTCACATTAGCAGTTCAAGTGTGATCCGTTCAGCAATTCCATATTCATGTGTCGTTCATTTCAATATTATGCAACATAAGCATCTCTATCAATTTAGTAGCTAAAGCATCACAATTATCCAGCATTCAAAGTATAGGACATTAGGGACATATTTTTAGCACTATAGTATTCATTTTTATTAAACATGATGGAGTAAGGAGGAGGAAGGACAATTCCACTCAAATGCATAAAAGGGTCTTCTTATTCCGATCGCATATATTCCCACCAGACAGCTCCACCAGTGAGCCATGTTCCAACACCCATTCCATCCGACGCTAAGACACTGCATCAGTCTCAATTCTCTTGATCTCTAATATAAATCTCGGTCTAACATTATGATAGCATCCAACCAGCCAACCAAATGCCTCATGCAGAGCGGGGTATTAC
Source organism: Iris pallida (assembly GCA_029216955.1). Lineage (NCBI taxonomy): Eukaryota > Viridiplantae > Streptophyta > Magnoliopsida > Asparagales > Iridaceae > Iris > Iris pallida. The sequence goes on from JANAVB010009599.1 coordinate 11,814,456, forward strand.
ACTGTACGACTATCCATTGTGTGAGGTGAAGGCGGATGCGATAGAGTCTATGCTTACAGTATTAGAAGCCACTGCCTTAGAGCTTCAAAATCTTGAGCGTGGTCTTCTGACCCTGGCTGCTACGGAGCTAGAGAAAATAGCCTCTGAAGTTTTCCAGCATGAGCAGAAATGTCAGGCCCTGACTGACAGACTTGCCGAGGTTGAGGCCAAAATTGAAGCAGTGATCGACGACAAAAAGGATCAGGTCTGCCATCATACTACCTCGAAAGAACATTTTGAGGCCCTTTGGGAGTAAATTCGGAAGTTAGAAGAGACTTTGGTTTTCGTCGAGAGTGAGTTGGAGAAGTCGAAGGACCAACTGGAGGTCCTTTGCCAACGCTCCGAGACCCTGGCTCGGGAGAGAAAAAGTATTGGCGTTCCTCAAGCGGAGCTGGTCCTTGCACACCAAAATATGTCCCAGCTTGAGGACGAAGCCGCTCGACATCAGGAGGCAGAGCGTCGAGCCAAAGAACTGGTTGGGCCCCAAGTTTCTCTTCTGAGGAGCCGACTAGAAGAACTCCTGCATCAGTCTTCTCAATGCTAACATTCTTTTATCTTTTTGTCTCTCGCTTTTTAAGAGACTCTTTTTGTAGCAGAAGAAAGAAAAACTTTTCCATTTTATGAATGAAAATTTTGGCTTTGTTTTTCTGCTTATCTTTTTTCTGTGAACTTTCTTGTATAAGAGTGAGAATTCCCTCAGAGGTAGTTCGACATGAGGGGATGGAGATAACTCCTCTAGGGATAGGGTGTTTTACTCAGAGGTTATATCGACATGATAAATACGAGATTTTTGGTGGTAGAATTTTCCTTACTCAGAGGTAATATGGATATGGCAAGGATAGACTCTACGGATGTATAGAATGACTCAGAGATAGTATGGACGTGAAAGGTTCTATAAACAATTATGACAATCACGAGGTTTGTCATGGAAGGGGTGTTTACTCAGAGTTATTATGGACATGGTAAACACAGATTTTTTGGTGGTAGGATCTTTCTTACTCAGAGGTAATATGGACATGGCAAGGATAGACTCTACGGTTGTATAGAATGACTCAGAGGTGATATAGACGTGAAAGGTTCTATAGATAATTATGACAATCATGGGGTTTGTCATGGAAGGGGTGTTTACTCAGAGGTAATATGGACTTGGTAAACACGAAATTTTTGGTAGGGTCTAGAAAAACAATTCTGAGGTTATATAGACGTGAAATGTTTTCACTATAGGAGGAATATGAAGCGGTGAATTCGTTAATAGAATTCATGAACATCCACGGGGGATACAGAAATATATGCCGGTTTGGACCTTAGACATAGTATTTCTTCAGAAACTTGCCAATGATTGGCATCATTAGCAAGTCGTCGTTGGGTTTAGCCAGTCGGTAGGCCCCATTGGATTATACCATCTCTATGACGAACGGTCCTTCCTACTTGGGCTCTAACTTACCATCCGTCTTGTTTGTCATCACTATCGGTCTTCGAACTGATAAGACGAGATCACCCACTTGGAATGTTCTTTCCCAAACCTTTTTGTTGAAGGCCTCAAAAATTTGAGGTTGATAAAGCTCGATCCGTTGATGAGCTAGCAAATGTTTTTTGTCTAAAGCTTCCAACTCTTGTAGCCGTCGGCGTTGATTTTCTTTGTCAGTCAACTAGTTGGTGATGGCTACCCGTAAAGACAGAATATGGATCTCCAAAGGGAGCATCGCCTTGCTCCCATAGACAAGGGAAAATAGTATGGTACCCGTGGGTGTCCATATTGTCATGCGGTAAGCCTACAGACATTCGCCCAGCTTCTCATTCCAGTTGGGCTTATTAGAAGATACGACTTTCTTAAGCAACTTTATAATAGTCTTGTTGAATGCTTTAGCTAGTCCGTTTGCTGTAGGATTGTAAGCCGTTGATGCCATATTTTATATATGATTCTTTTCACAGAATCGATGGAGTACGTGGCTCTCGAACTGAGGGCCGTTGTCATAGATAATCCTCCTTGGAACTCCGAAGTGGTATATAACGTGATGCTTAACAATGTTAATCACGTTCGAGGTTTTTACCTCAGCCAAAGGTACTACTTTCGCCCACTTGGAAAAGTAGTCGGTGATGGTGAGGATGAACTGGTGTCCTTTGGAGGACGGTGGGCTAATCGGCCTAATGATGTCCATTCCCTATGCTTGAAACTGCCAGGCGGCCGCATTGGGGTGTAGAAATTCAGAAGGTTGCTGGATGAACATGCAACTGATATATCCAGTACTTTTTTGCATAATCTACGACATCTTCCATTATGGTGGGCTAGTAGTATCCCATGCGATGCAGTCAATCCTGTAACTTAGGACCAGGCTGGTGAGCGCCATAGGTGCCATCGTGTGCTTCCTGGAGTGCTTCTTGCACGTCTGTCTTGGATAAATACCATAGGAGAAGCCAATCGTATGAACGACGATACAATATTTTGGTATCCGTGTCATAGAAGAACCGGAGAGAGCGTCTCTTAATAGAAGTAGATTCCTTCGGGTCTTCTGGTAGGATTCTGTAGACTACATAGTCTATAAACAGGAATCGCCAGTCCCGAACGTCAATATTAGTATCTATTTGTACTGAGTAACTTAGACACGTATGTAGATTTTTCTACGAGCAAACCAGCTCTCGACCCATTTCCGTGACGATATATTGGGTTCCAGCAGGAACTGCCAGAGAAACGACGAGGCCAGCGAGTGCATCGGCCTCCATGTTTTGCAACCGAGGTACATGTTCTATAAAGAACCCTGTGAAGGTAAAAATGATATCGATTGCTGCCTGGTGGTAAGGAACCAGATCTTCATATCGGACCTCGTATTATCCTCGAACCTGGTTGATAATCAATTTTGAGTCACCATAGGCCTCGATGCAGTCAACCCCCAACTATTTTGTGAGCTGGAGGCCGATGATGAGAGCGTCATACTCAGCAACATTATTGGTGCTTGACTCCATAAGAGAATATGCACGGTGGACAACTAGGCCGTTGGGAGTGATGAGAATGACTCCGACCCCTACGATGATCTCGTCCTTCGGTCGTGTTCTTTAAGCGCCATCAAAGAACATACGCCAAATAGTGTTATCTGAGATGGCATTGGACTCTAGGACTTCATCGAGAATGTCTTCGTAGAGCTTTGTTGTCTCTGGCACAGGGTGTGCAGCCAAGAAGTCGGCCAATGCTTGGCCCTTGACTGCCTTTTATTGGACGAACACAATGTCATAAGGAGTCAAGAGTATTGCCCATGTGGCTAATCGCAAGTTTAAAGCCCCTGGCTTTGTCATGAGGACTCTAAGGGGGTTGACTCGAGAGACGACGTGGATTGTCTATCCGGCCACATAATTGTGCATCTTCTGGATGGTGAAGAGCGGAGCAAGACACTCCTTCTCCAGAGGATTATACAGATGCTCAGCCCCAATCATGGACATGCTGAGACAGTAGATTGCATGTTCGTGGACTTTGTTGCTTCTCTGGGATAGCAAAGCCCCGAGAGAATGGTCCATAGCTCGGACATATAGCAGGAAGGGCCTCCCCACGACCGGTGCTACCAGTACTTGAGGACTAGTGAGATACTTTTTGATGTCGTCGAACGCGCACTATGTAAGCCCCATAATTTTTAGATTTTATTTTTAATTATTTTATATGGATAGTTTAATTTATTAAAGTCAATAATGGCTATGTTAGTAGTTTACCATAGCTTTGACTTTTGAAGCACAACAAATATTGTTTTCTTAAATCCAGTTCTATATTTGAATTCTAGACTCGTCCATCTTCAGTTTGATATATCACATCACATCCAATTTTACTTTTCAATATTCCTTTGACATCGCGCAACTTCGGGCCAACTTAGGCCGATTTGAGCCATTGACATATTTTTAAGATTTTGGGACTTGACATAGATCGAAACCGTATGACCAAATATATGGTTTTGATCCAATTTGAGTCTACAATGTACACGCCTAGGGTGTACCATCCAATCGAGTTCCCATGTGCTACTTATTTGCAAATGGCACATGAGACTCATTAAAATGATTTTTTGGGTCCAATTTGACTAGTAATGCTACTAGACCCTAACCTAGTCAACCCTACTAGTTAGAGCCTAACTAGGAGTACAAAAACCAAGTATACATATATTTAAGATAATTTTAGAGGTTAATTGCAGCCATATGCAATATTCCCTTATATACTTGGCTTGGTCAAACATCTAACCAAAATATGAAACCTATTAATAATAGTACGATTTGGCGAACCAAATCCTATCAAAATTAGATCAAACCAAAGCCCATGCATTACATATATATATACCTATCAAACCCTAGCCACCCCCCTCTCTCATAACCTCCCACTACTCCATAAATCCTCCCAAACCTAGCGGCCACCACTCCAAACCTGAAACCCTAGCAGACCCTCCTTTCTTCACAAAATATAATTTCTTCTCAATTTTTGCGCCAACCACCACCACTTGGACATCCATCTCAACATCCCCTTCCACCCTAGCAAATGTAGTAGCAACCTTGCAGTCGTTAGAGAGGTGCACGATGCGCTACTTGGGCCGAAACTCCGTCGAATCGAAGTCTGAAATATCACAACAGGTTAGTCGACTTGTAGATGATATTTCATCTACTTTTTCTTATCCGTTTCTCCACAAACCAAATCTGAGAAATACCTTTGTATGTCTACTCCAACCTCTGAACGCCGGATCTCCTAGTTCCAAGCGGTTTGCCCTTGGCATTGATTCAACGATATGGTATCTAGAATTGATGAATTCTGTTGCGGGCCCCTTTTCGCCTATCTAAGTTCAGTTTCTAACCTTTCTATATTTTTATTCAGAATCTAGATGTCGATATCTTTCCAACAAATATATGAAAGTTAGGTTTGGTATCCGTCTGCTATTTTTAAAAATTTATGACATTTGTCCTGTCACCTAACTCCGAAAAATTCTGCTTTACTTGTGTCCAAAAGTGTCAAAACTCCATGGATCCATATTAAACTTCATGTTGTGTAATATTTAACATTATAAATACCATTTTAACTAATTTTTGTGATTTTTAAAAAATTTATTAATTTTATTTAATGATTGTTTCGGGGCTAAATTAATGTGTCGAATTGAGGAAGTCATATGTGGCATTGACATAAGACCCCTTGTGAAAGGGTTCCCCTATTAAAAATATAATTATAGAAATATATAAATATTTATAGATAAATTCAAGAATTTAAATATATTATTTTATTATAATTGTAAAGTATTTACGAGATATTTTGTTACCTATATGTACTTATATAATAGATGGAGTGTCGTAACAACGTTATGGCAACTAGGAGGTGTAGATACTCATATAATTTATATATTGTATTTTGATATAAAATATTAAATATATTATATTATTATAGGTCAGCTTGGGAGGATCGACAAGGACACCGGAGTAGGATAGGCTTACCCGCAGACAGCAGTTACAGGCAAGCGTACCTTGCCTTCATTACAGATTATTCTTCTCTGTTTTGTTTTTCTTTTTGATGAGCATTACAGGATGTAGGATGATGATACTTAGTGTCCATTTATAGATCGGTGCCGATGTCATGATAGTAAGATCGAGTATTAAAATTTGGCATTATGTACATACTTATGTGTCTATTGACACAATTGATCACATGACACCGACTTATTCATGATGCGAGGTTTACATGACTATTCGTGGTATTGACCACCTATTAGCATTCTAGATTTCTCTATCAGTATTGCTTTTACTTTTGACATGAATGTACAGACTTGACATTGCTAGATTTTAGACATGGGGATTGGGGAGAACTTGACTACAATATCAGACTTATTATCGTGTGGCCTATTGTTTAGTGACCTTTATCTCTGCAGCAGAGTAAAGGATTATCACTATCGAGAATTGATAATCATTGGTGCCACAACACAGGTACTGGGGACAATATCCTACTGAGGTGCTAGTATGCGTTAGTGGAAGGGGTCTGGTATTCTAGAATAGTATCTCACTTGCATAGCACATAGACAGATAAAGTAGATTGACTTAGTTCATATTTTTATTTCTGTACCTTGGTATGTATATTATGCACCTTGCTAGTCCTCTGAGGACTAGCTATTTCGCAGGCTTAGACGAAGCTGAAGACTACCCAGAGGTTTACGGTTCGGGAGCTGAGACCGGAGGCGTACCGACACAGGAGGATGAGATAGTGCCAAAGGATTTCTCATGATCAAGTTACCTTCATATTTAGTTTTATTATTCCCTTTTCTTTTCATCAAACTTGTAGTTGATTTGTATTTTGTTCCTATCTCTGTGGTTTCATGATTTTTACCTGCACAGACATTTTTTACTTTTAGTGCTAGATATTTGAGACATTTTCTTATTTATTCATGATCTCTTTGTGGACTCTTTGGATGTGATTAGATGTATATACCTGTGGACTTTGTTATATTTCTGGGTGTTATCATGATTTATAGCTTAAGCATTTTGCGAATGGGCTTGTTGTGTAGCTTGGCCCATTGGTGAAGTGCTGCTGGTATGTATTCGTATACATGGTCCTACGTATTTTGGGACTGGGGCTTTACATGTTTTTATGGTGGCCCATGCAGGTCTACGTTAAATCACTTTGGTTACGTTACTATACCGATGTGAGCCTGTAATTAGAGTAGGAAAGACCCATTGGATCACATCCATATGCTTGATACCTTCCTTGACTTCATTTCGAACACTCACTTGACTTTTTGATTTGCATCCAATTTAATTATGATCTACCTTAAACCTTATTTATTCGTACTAGTAAGACGAATCTTCGTTATGGGCATATCTTGTCCTTACTATCACATCAGTAAGGGCATAGACATTAGAAGTCATATGTACTACTACGAGCCTGCAACCAATTAAGGAATAGGACTTGAGGATACATCCACAAACATGATTATAAACTTTTCTCAGACTCTTCAGCATGATTGTTTCATGTTATCTTATTTCTTAATGTGATTGCTTTTGTGTTCTTCCTTACTCTTGATTTGACTAAACCCTTCCCTATTGACTTCTTGAGCAAATATTCTCGTTTATTTTTGCTAATTTGTTGGAAACTGCCTTATTGATTGGTCCAAGTAAATGTTTGAGAAATTATATTTATCCTTGTATTACGAAATCAAAGTTTTTGTAGCCTGAGAAATACTGGCGAGATAGGACTTCAGATAATGGCATCATGGCTACATATGTTTCTCAAATTCTACTTGAATCATATCCTATGGATGTTGAAATTTTTTCTGTATTTTCGTAAAAAGTCAATTCAGAAATATTTTATAGATTTGGCCAAGATAAGCTCAACAACCTGTATTACCTGGCATAGCAGATGTGCACTGCAGCCATCCGTCGTATTATGGAACAAAAAAGTTATTTGTAGCCAGATGCACACTGGCGTGGCAGTAACTTCACGTGACATAATCATGAAGATATATGGTTCTCGAGTCTTACATAGACTACGTCCTATGCATCTTGTTTGGCCTTACGTCGTTCTTGGAAATAGTTCGACAAACCCTTCTGCCTTGCTTGACCGTACAGTTGTTTGAAATTGGTATATAGGTTTGTTTGACCCAGCCTTAGGCTTTCATTACCTTCTATTTATTAAATGACTAAAATAGGTAAAACTTTATAGTTATATTATATAATATAATTAAGCTAGATATTGGTGTGATTGTGATGTTCGATAGCTAAAAACGGGTAAGTTTCTTAGAGATGGATCCTAGTGAGATTATGAATGCCTGGATATCGGATGCGTAGAGCCTACTAGGAGAAATTGGTAGGAGTGAACTGACGAGTATCATTGAATATGTTATAATATTATACCTACGATAGAATGGTATGATTAGTGGTATTAGAATTCTTCTGTAGTAAACACTTTAATCCTTTTTTTTCCTAGCTTATTTTCAAGAAGCATCTTAGAGTTGTGTTGTGAGTATTATGGAAGGAGAGATTGTATGCTAAGCTTAGTAATTGTGAATTTTGCCTTGATAGAGTTCCTTTTCCCGAATACATTATCTCGGGGAAGGACTTTCAATGGATCCGGAGAAGTTAGCTACCGTAGAATCTTAGTCGACATTGACATCTATTGCAGAGGTTAGGAGTTTTCTCGAATTTGTAGGGTATTACCGCAAGTTCGTAGATAATTTCTTATAGATTGAAAAGCCAATGACACGGTTGACACATAAGAATCATGAGTCTAGTAGAAAGAAGACTGTTAGAAGGTTTTTGAGGAATTGAATAAGAGATTGACCTCAGCACCTATTTTGAAGCTTCCTTCTGGATCGAGAGGATTCGTGGTTTATAGTGATGCGTCAGGTAGTTGACTTGGATGTGTTTTGACGCAACATGGAAAGGTCATAGCCTACGCATCGAGGCAGATGATGGTATATGAGAAGAATTACCCTACTCATAATCTGGAGTTATTAGTGTTTGCCATTGATTGTAAAAGAACGGAACAATTATTGGAGGACTGAACTTAGACTCACAATACAAACTCGCTCGTACAAAGAAAGCCTAGGGACGAAAACCTAGGTACAGCAGACTAAGTACGATTGTTTATTTTTGATTCTGGGGGGTGACGATAGAGGCTCGGGAAAGCGACGGCCGCTCTGCCTTACTCCTTGGACGATCGGTATGCAGCCTTGGCTCGGGGAAGATCTGCTCGGCGTTGACAAAGAAAGGCTCTTCTTACTCTCCTCGGGTTGCTCTCCTGGCTTCTCTCTCTCTGTGATTATCAAGAAAAGGGGGAGCTCTCTCTGTGTATATCTCTCTCTTCTTCTTTTTTTTTATTCTTTTTGTTGCCGACCTCTCCTCTCTCTCTCTTTTTTTTTACAAGGGAATGATGCTGGCTATTTATAAGAGTGGGGGGTGATCATTAGGGTTTGCTAATGATTATCTGTTTGGAATGTCGACGCTCCTTCATTCTATCTGAACCCTTGATCCTGATTATAGTGAATCTCGGCCATTAATGCGGATAGCATCGTATCTCACGAGCAATTAATGCTAGCTGCTTTAAATCCTCGTGATTGATTATGCCAACGTCTGATTGCTCGCCACGTGTCCCATTAGCTTGATGATAAATGATATGCCCTGATTTCAGTAATTATGACGATGATGTCAAATATATTTGTTGAGATTCGGTTAAATCTCTTATTGATCCCATGCCATGTGTCTTAATTGTGAGTCCTGTCAGAGCCGCTTAGGATTGACGATCCTCGAACCGTAGAGAGATACTCTTTGTAAGCTGCATAGGACGATGCTTCATCGAGCCGCATATGCGTAATCTTTGTGAGCCGCATGAGCTGGCGTTATATTGGGCCGCAGGGAATGTGTTCCCAGGGAGCCGCATGAGCTAGCGTTGTATCGAACCGCATGGAACGGGTTCTCAGGGAGCCGCATATGATTGATTGTCATGTGGCAATCTGGGACTTCTGACGGATTTGGTCAGAGATTTTCTTCTTTTCCCGAGGAGTCAGTCATTATGGCAAAGCCATTATGAAACTTTATGTCAGGGCCGTCACTTGTCAGGTCTGTCAGCCGTCAGAGCATTAAATACGTCGATACGTTGGGCACAGCTATTTTTGAAGACCACGTGGCCTCTCTCTCTGGGCCGCATGGAGTTTACTCGAGCTGCCTATGTGCGTTGAGCCGCATGTCCATGTTGGTAACTTTTGAGCCGCATGATACTCTTGAGCCGTATGAAGCTCGTCTGATTTTGAGTCGCATGAAGCTTCCTGGGTTCTGTGCCGCATGAAGAATGTCTCATGACCGAGCCGCATGAAGGACGTCTCATGACCGAGCCGCATGAGGAATGTCTCATGACCGAGCCGCATAAAGGACGTCTCATGACCGAGCCGCATGAGGAATGTCTTATGACCGAGCCGCATGAAGGACGTCTCATGACTCGCTTGAGGAATGTCTCGATCTGCCCGTGCACTCGCTTTGTGGGCCCGGGTATCCCGAACACACGAGTGCGTAGGTATCATGTTTGCTCCCTGATGTGGGGGCTAATAGAAACACTTGCCCTCGATCTTTGTTGGGAGACTCTTGAGAACCACTCTGTCCGTTTGCCGCCGGGGGCCGGACACAGGCGGCTCTGTACAACTTTCCATCGGAGGCCTGCTTAGCGGGACGCTCTTGATGGTCAGAGGTTGGGACAGCTGACTGAGCCCGATGAGCCCGTGCTGCCCTAGACTTCTTCTACTTAGCACCCGAAGGTGCGTAATAGGAAGAGTCCCAGTTTGGAAGGAGGGAAGAGAAGTTGGTGCCCTTTTCAAAGGAGGTAAGAGGGCTCTATTTATAGAACAGAGTGAGCCCTTTCTTCTTCTCCTTTCCGATGTGGGACTAAAAGCAATATTTTCTATGCTTCTACAATTAGCAATAGTCTTTGTATTGAAGTTATGGTGGCATTATTTGTACGGAGAGCGTATGCATATATTTACGGATCATAAGAGCTTAAAGTATGTCTTTACGCAAAAAATAGTTGAATATGAGATAGAGGCGGTAGTTGGAGCTCATGACAGAATGCCGTAGAGCAGCTGGGCTTCCGGGGCATGGTGAGATGGTGGATTTATACTAAGAAGCTTAGCAAGGGATATTTGTGGACCTATTATCCTTGGCGTGCCCTGGTTCAGGATACGGATAATAGGATGAAAGGAAACCAACATATTTGCTCAGAGGTTATGAGGACATGGCAAGCATGAGGGTTTTACCGTGGAATCTTCCTGCTCAGAGGACGTGGCAGGGGAGACTTCACGGACAATATTCGTGGTCAACAGCGGACATTTGTGGTCAACAGAGGACATTTATGGTCAACAGAGGACATTTGTCGTCAAAAGAGGACATTTGTGGACCTATTATCCTTGTCGTACTCCGGTTGTGGGTACAGATAATAGGTTGAAAGGGAACCGACATACTTACTCAGAGGTAATGGGGACATGGCAAGCATGAAGGTTTCTTCGACGGAGCCTTCCCACTCAGAGGTAATGAGGACATGGCAGGAGTGGGCTCAATGAAGAGGGGTACATAGAACGACTCAGAGGTAGGAGAACGTGGAAGTTCTATGCGAGGGGGCGATTTGTTTTTGGTGGAAGTGAAAACGACTCAGAGGTAATGAGGACATGGTCGTTTCGGAAATTAGTGGATCGATTACCCTTTTTGTGCACTGGGAGCGCGGGTAGTGGATCATGAGGGAGGATCTCTTTCAGGAAGAAAGTTCAGAGGTATGATTATACGTGACTTACTATCTAAGAGAGTGACCGGAATGTAAGTACATAATTTGGATTTTCTAGAATATTGAGGAGATGAGAGTTCAGTGGCACTAGCGGGTGCATGGCTCGGTAATCTGAAATGTTGTGGATGTGGATTCAGTGGTATCAATGGATACATGACTCGATAATTTAGAAAATGGTGGGTGCGAGTTCAGGGGTACTAAGAGGGTACATGACTCGATAATTTGGAGAATGTTGTCTAAACATAGTATTTCTTCAGAAACTTGCCGTTGACGGGCAACATAAGCAAGTCCCCATTCTGCTTGGCGAGGCGGTAGGCGCCGTTGGAGAACACGGCCTCGATGACAAATGGACCTTCCCATTTTGGCTGGAACTTGCCTGCGGTCTTCTGAGTCATGACCATTGGTCTCCGGACTGCCAGAACGAGATCGCCCACTTGGAATATTCTGATTTTGACCTTCTTGTTGAAGGCTCCTGAGATACGTGCTTGGTATAGCTCGATCCTTTGCTGGGCTAGGAGGCGCTTTTCGTCTAAGGCCTCCAACTCTTGTAATCGGCGTCGATAGTTATCATCCGTTGTCAATTGATAAGTGAGGGCGACGCGGAGTGAGGGAATCTGAGTTTCCAGTGGGAGGACTGCCTCACTCCCGTATACTAAAGAGAATGGTGTATTCCCAGTAGCTGTTCGAACCGTGGTACGATAAGCCCATAAGCATTCGCCGAGCTTCTCGTTCCAGTCGTGTTTGTTGGAGGAGACAAACTTCTTGAGGAGTTTGATGATTGTTTTATTGAATGCCTCTGCCAACCCGTTTGCTGTCGGGTTATATGGTGTCGAAGCGACATTTTGAATGCGGTGTTTGTCGCAGAATCGATAGAATGCATGGCTTGCAAACTGCGGACCATTATCATGGATGATCCTCTGCGGCAGTCCGAAGCGGTAGATGACGTGATGCTTAAGGAAGCTGATCACGTTTGAAGTCTTAACTTCTGCGAGTGGGACAGCTTTCGCCCATTTGGAGAAGTAATCGGTGATCGTAAGTATGAAGTGATGTCCTCGGGAGGAAGGTGGGGTGATTGGACCAATGATATCCATTCCCCATGCTTCGAATGGCCAGGATGCCACCGTTGGATGTAGAAACTCGGATGGTTGGTGAATGAAGTCCGCGTGGACTTGGCAAGCCTTGTATTTTCTGGCATAGTCTATTGCGTCTGCCACCATCATGGGCCAGTAGTAGCCCATACGGCGAAGGCGGTCCTGTAGCTTAGGGCCAGGCTGATGGGCCCCACAGATACCGTCGTGAGCTTCTCGTACAGCTTCTTTGGCTTCTGCGTTTGACAAGCACCGGAGTAATAATCCATCGTAGGATCGTCGGTACAGCATCTTTGTCTCTGTGTCGTAGAAGAATATGAGAGAACGCCGTCTGATGGAGGTGGCTTCCCTTGGATTCTCCGGGAGGATATCGTATACGACGAAGTCAATGAACGGCTGTCTCCAGTCTGGTGTTTCGTCGACCGTCTGGGCGGAATAGCTCGCCACGAATTGAATATTGTTCTTGGGACAGACCAGTTCGTGGCCTATCACCTCAACCGAGTGATGCGCTTGGTTCGGCACTGCTAAGGAAGCGGCAAGGCCTGCTAGGGCATCGGCTTCGATATTTTGAAGTCTGGGGACGTGTTCGATGAAGAATCCCTCGAATGAGGAGATAATGTTGATTGCTATTTGGTGGTAGGGGATCATGTCTTCATGGCAGACTTCGTACGACCCCCGAATCTGATTGACGATTAATTGTGAATCGCCGTATGCTTCGAGATATTCTACACCCAGCTCCTTTGCGAGTTGGAGGCCAATGATCAAAGCGTTGTACTCAGCCATATTGTTGGAACAGGGTTCCGTGAGAGAGTAGGCGCGATTGATCACTAGCCCGGTAGGAGAGATCAATACTACTCCGACCCCGACGACGATATTTCCCTTGGGTCCGGTTCTTGAAGCGCCATCGAAGAACATCCTCCATATGTTGTCGTGGGTGGTTGTATTAGAATCGGCGACCTCATCTGGGATTTCCTCGTATATTCTGGATGACCCCGATCCTGGATGGGCCGCCAAAAAGTCTGCCAGGGCTTGGCCTTTGACAGCCTTCTGTGGGACGAAGATCATATGATATGGGGATAGCAGTATTGCCCATGTAGCGAGGCGAGAGCTGAGCGCCCCTGGTTTAGTCATGAGAACCCTGAGGGGATTTACCCGTGAGATCACATGTATGGTTTGTCCTGTAACATAATGCCGCGTCTTTTGAATGGCGAATACCAAGGCGAGGCATTCTTTCTCCACGGCATGTATCGGTGTTCGGGCCCGACCATCATTCGGTTGAGGTAGTATATGGCCTGTTCGTGTCCTGCATCGTTATTTTGTGCCAGCAGGGCACCGAGGGAGTGTTCCATTGCTCGTATATAGAGCAAGAATGGTTTTCCAGGGACCGGGGCCACCAGGACTGGAGGATTTGACAAATATTCTTTGATGTCGTCGAAAGCGCGTTGGCATTCTTCGTCCCATACGAATGAGACTCCCTTCTTCATGAGGTGTGTGAACGGCCGGCATCGTCCGGAGAGATTGGAAATGAACCTTCTGATATAGGCTAGCCTCCCTTGGAGGCCTCTAAGTTCGCGGAGATTTTTTGGGGGACCCATCTCCATTATTGCCTTGGTTTTCTCAGGGTCTACATGGATACCCCATGCAGTGATGATGAAACCTAAGAACTTCCCGCTGGATACGCCCAAGAACGACTTTGTAGGGTTCATCTTCAGGTTGTGGGCTCGCATCAGGTCGAATACCGTTCTCAGATCTTGCAGATGATCCTCCTTACGGCGACTCTTGACAGCAATGTCGTCGACGTAGCATTCCACTGTTTTGCGCAAATGTTCTCTGAAAATGATACTTATAGCCCGCTGATATGTGGCACCAGCGTTCTTTAGACCGAATGGCATGACTGTGTAACAGTATGTGCCGATCGGTGTTCTAAATGATATGTGCTTCTCATCGTCGGGGGACATCTTGATTTGATTGTATCCCGAGAATCCATCCATGAATGACATACGTTCGAAGCCGCATGTGTTGTCAATCATGATGTCCGTGATCGGGAGGGGAAATTCGTCTTTCGGATATGCCTCATTTAGATTACGGAAGTCGATGCAGATTCGGATCTTCCCGTTCTTCTTAAGGACCGGGACTATATTGGCGACCCAGTCAGGGTGTTGCTCCTCACGAATGAAGCCGTTGGCTATCAGCTTGTTGACTTCGGCTTCGATCGCGTCCATGACGCCCGGGCGGAAGCATCGTTGCTGCTGCTTGACTGGCTTTGCATCCGGCCGTATATTGAGTTTATGGAGAGCAATATCGGGATCTAATCTCGGCATATCTTCATAACTCCATGCAAATACGTCAATGTATTCTCTGATGAGTTCCAGCAGTGATTCTCGTTCCTCGTCTGTTAGGCTTTTACTGACGAAGATTGGCTTTGGAGAGGATTCGGTACCGAGGTTGACCTGCATAACTTCATCCTCTGTAGGAGGTTCTCTTAGCTCGAACCGCTTTTCCCATTGTGCGTCTAACTGTTGGGCCCACGGCTCAAGCTCGAGGATTTCAGGAATGTCCTCGTCTTCTTCGTAAGCGTCGACAAATGCCATGTTGACTGATAGGACTTGTTTGAATATGTCCCCAATGCTTGTGTCTGAGTCGGAAGTTGGTGACCCGGTTGAGTGTAACTGCCAATCACATTCTTCATCTGAACTCTCTGGAGTCATTGTGGGAGTTACATACCCTAGTTCACATCGAGTTTTGCTATAGTAGTCCCGTGGTTTACCAGACGGTACTGGGGGCTTCAAAGGTAGCCGCCGTCCGGTACCGTAATTCAAACCTGGTGTAGTTTCTAGATCATATCCTTGTTTCTGCATGAGGTATTTGGACTGGGGACTATAAAGGTATAGAGGCAATCTCCCGGCATCTGACCCAAGATCGACTTCTTTTATGGTAAAGGGGTACGGATCGTCTTTTCGGCCGAAGATAATCGGGTGGTCCCCTCCCTCGACTATTCGGTAAGCGTCTTCTGCTGGAGTAAGCTGGATTGTGGTATATATATTTGTCACTTGTGTGTGTAGGTGAGTGCCTATACCGTGGTCCATAGCATACATTGTACATAGCTTGTTGAGCTCGATGTAATTCAAAGATAGCCCTTTATTGATAAAATAAGGTATCTTCTCGAGAGGGATTACATCATCCGCGGAAGGGGTATCGGAGTGGGCAGCCACATACTTGGCTAATTCTGGTTCTTCTTCGGCCACCCCCTGTATAAATGAAGACTGAGAGAGCGACCTAGTCAGCTTGATCTTCAGAGGCTCGACCGGCGGAGCAGGTCGTGGAGTTGTTGGTAGACTAGCAACCCCCAGCTTGGCATCTGACGTGGGGCGAGGAGTGGCTGGTTCGCTGGAAGTGTCAGACCTCGCGTCGGGGTGACGGCCCTTTCTAGGAAGACGTATCGTGAGCGGTCTGTCGGAGGGATTGAGTTTCTCCGCTTGGAGCTGACCGACTCTCGGTAGTCTGATGCTAAAAGGCCCTGGTGTGGGTCTCGGCACTTGGCCAGACCTCGGCAGCCGGATTCTCATCTGTTCTTCTTGCGTCGATAGACTGATTGCGTCCTTACGCAGAGTAGCCGTAAGGGGTGCAGAACTGCCCGGTTTGCGAGCCTGGAGGTGGATCGTCAGGGGTTCTTCTGATCTTGTGGTTGTCTTGGTGTGAGCTTGCACCTCCTCTTCGACCAGATGCTTCTTTGATTTTTCGTACAGACAGGAGTCTGAGTAATAAGATTCGACCCCCTTGAAGGGATCAATATCAGCAAACTCTGTCCTCACGAAGCCGTGCTTATCGACATATTTGAAGCACTGGTGTAGCGTGGAAGGCACGATCATGTAATCGTGTATCCAAGGCCGCCCCAGAAGGATATTGTAAAAAGTGTCGGCATCTATGACGTAGCAGGTGACTTCTGATTGGAGATCGCCAATCTGACATTTCAAGCGAATCTTCCCTATTGGGTAGCTCCTGCCCGAATTAAAACCGCTAATGGCGGTGCTTGTAGGCGTCAGGCGATGCATTGGAATGCGAAGATGATGTAGCAGACCCTTCGGAATGATGCTTATGGAGGACCCAGGATCAATGTGCATTCGGTCCACCTTTACGTCGCCAATGTATCCAGTGTAGTACAATGGGCGATCGTGCAGGTTAGTTTTGATGAGCATATCCTGCGGAGAGAAGACGATATTGGGCATTGCACCTGTACACGCACTATCTTAGAGATCTGTAGGCTGATTATCTCCCGTGAGGTTGACTTGAGCCAAGTATACGTCGGCATTTTGGAGCACCTCACTTAGAGCCGTGCGGACATCTTTCGAGAGCCTCAGGAGTTCATATAAAGATAATTTGGCCGGTGTATTGGCCAATTGAGCCAAGATGTCGAAGTTGTAGGGTCTTTCTAGCCCCTGAGGTGTCTCCTTTCGGAGGGATTTGTCGAAGCGGGTCTCTTTCGGCCTGGGTTTGTCGGTCGTTGAAGGTTGAGCCGGTCCCGGAGTATCAGCGTTTGTGGGCTGCTGATCATTAGTCGGATTCTCGGCCACTGGTTGGACTTGTGCTCCAGATCGAGTAGTGACGGCTGAGACTTCCTCCTCCTCTGTCGAGGCGGTGCGGCATGATCTGACCTTTCCACTTTTCTTTTTAGAAGGTAAAGTGGGCTGAGTCACCTCGTGGACTAGGTCCGGATGGACCCACATGATTTTCCCTCGTGATGTGGTGAGGGGTACTAGGCCGAGAGTTTGATCACGGGCAGGCGGAAGATTAGTGATTTCTATCGTTGCCAGAGGGATGGGTATGACACCGTCTTGAGTCTCTGTTGGAGGGAAATTGTCGAATTGTACGGACACCATGTTGGCTGCTACGGTTACCTCCTCGAAATCGATAGCCAGAGCGTTTCAATCGATGAGGTTCTGGATATACCATTTCAGTTGGTAGCAGTCGTGTGTAGCATGGTGGACGTAGCGGTGGTAATGGCAGAACTTCGGATTTTCCAAATCAGCCGGCCGAGGTTCCCGCCTTGGTGGAGGAAGCTGAATTCTATCTCCTTGTATAAGCATGTCCAAGATAGGCTTGACGTGGTCGTCTTCGAAAGAATAAATGATTTGAGGCCATTGTTTGTCTGCTGGCTGTGGCTCGGGCTTCTGGGCTGTATCGGTCACCATGGCCTGCTTGCCTTTGTTGTCCCGGTTGTTGGAGGGGCTACCCCCATTGTCGTTGCTGGCGTTGGGACGCTTCCCCTTGTTCTCTCCCTCTGAGATATGCAACCCCAGTTGGCGAGCTTTCTTCAATCGTTCCTCGGCACTTGTAGCGCTGATGATAAAGGCCTTCCAGTCCTTGAATTGACTTTCGCCCATCCAGAGACTAATTGTTGGGAGTAGTCTCTTTTGGCAAATTTCAATCAAGGAAGAGTCCGGGTTGCCAGATGGTAACTTCATTGCGGTTTGACGAAACTGCTCAATATAATTCCTTGTCAGCTCTTTCTCTCCTTGGACGACGTCCATGAGGGTAGACATCGTGACGTCCTGCCCTACCTCATAGAACCTCTCCAAGAACAAGCGCTTGAAGCCAGCGAAGGAGTGGATGCAATTATCTGGCAGGTTGCGGTACCAATCGAAGGCGACTCCTTCCAGTGCCCCAATGAATAATCGTGTGAGGATAGCGTCATCATGGGGCAGATGGTCAGTAGTGACCTCAAAGTAAGTGATGTACCGGCTTGCTGAAGTCTTACCATCATATGGGTTGATATTGAACGGCTTATATCTTGGGGGAAAGGGCACATCCCTCCATTCAGCAGGGTATGGTTGCCGTATTCTGAGGTCTTGAGAATTTTCTCGGGCGTGGAACATCGCTCGAAGCTCCTGAACCTCTCTTCTTACTTCTCGGGCCTCATCTGTCGCTGTAGGGGCCGTTATCTCGGGAGCATTATTGCCCGGGTTTGGTGCCGCTGAATTTGAATCTATGTTGTTCGCGGGACCCGTGCTTGTCTGACCAGGTGTCACTCCCTGCAGAGTAGGAAGCGCTGCTTTGATCTCGTCTACAGACTTGACCAAGGCGTGCAGTATGGCCTCCAAAGTATCGATACGTTGGCGATCGCCGGAACCACCTTGGCTGTTGTCCGTCATGAATACCGTCCTCACGTGAGGAGTGACAGAAGGAGAGCTGGCGGACATGCCCTCCGAGTCATACTCATGCATCGAGAAATCATCAGGATATGTGGGGATGTTCTCTTCAGGTTCAGACTCGGAAGGAACAGTACCCCCAGCTTCAGAGCTTGCTTCGTTTAGGACGTCCTCGGGGACGTCGGTATCTGTTGTATCCGTCGGAGGATTTGCTTCCTCCAGTCCGTCTTCTTGGAATGTCGGGTTGTCATGGAGGTTTGGAGGAGTGCTACCCCCAGTTCCGACGACCCCCAATGACGTAGACGGCGAACTTCCTACTGCAGCAGTTTTCGTCTTTGAACGGGCGTGTTGGAATACTCCAGTAGAGGATAATCCTTTAGACGACGGCTTCTTAGCTGCAATAGTTGACACCTTTGGGCTGGAGATGCTTGTCTTCTTCCCTCTCCCCTCAACGGGGACTTTCCGCGCGGAATTGCAGGAGGCAACGGGAGGTGCCTCGTCTTCCGAGCTCGGATGTTGTAATCTTTGGAAGACGGATGGCCGGTCTTCCGTTACTGCCGTGTTGTTGCAACAGCAGTTGACGATAATCTGGGTGCAGTGACGTCCCTGTGAGGACTCTCTGCACGCTGAGGCTCCTTCTTTTTCCTTGCGTTTGTGGAGGATAGCTTCACGCAGGTCAGAGGAACCACTTTGTCTGTTTGCCGCCGGGGGCTGGACTCGAGTGGTTTTATACAACTTCCCGTCAGAGGCCCGCGTGATACTCAGCGGGATGCCCCGATAGTTAGAGGTTGGGGCAGCTGTCTGGACTTGATGAGCCCGTGCTGCCCTAGACTTTTTCTTTTTAGCACTTGTGGGTGCGTAATAGGAAGAGTCCACATTAGGTATCACAGAGTCTGGATTTTCATCCAGAAAGTGATCAGAGTTAGGACCGCATGAGAGTCGGTCGAAAACTGATCGAGAGAAGTGTGGTAGAGACGCTATGCGGCTAGCGTTGGGTGCCGTGTAGGCTATCTGCATGCTACTGTCTTCTGTTGTGGGACGAGTTCTTATGCGGTTAGGAGTCACGGCCGTGCAGGCTGTCCGCATGCGGTTGGCATCTGTGGCCGCATGGGTTTTCTGCAAGCGGTTGACTTTACTAGCCGTATGAATCTCATCCATGCGGTTGGGAACTGTAGCTGCATAAGTTATGCGGCTGACAGAAGTGGCCGCATGAGTTTTCTTCATGTGGTTGACGGTTGTGGCCGCATGAATTTTCTTTCTGCGGCTAATACCCCTCTGCGGTTCAGGTTGAGCAGAGACCCTCTTTGCCCCTGCAAGTCCAGCATCATAGTATTTTCTTCTGCCGGACTTGGGGACAGCAGAGGTGTCTGCGATCTGAAGTGGGGCCGCAGGAGAGTCTTTCTCGCCGTCTTGAGCGACTGAGGGTATCCCATCGAGGGCTTGGGGAGGAGCAAATGACTTTAGCCTCCATTCTTTGCGAGCCTTCGTGGTGCGGGTGCGTTTCTGGACCGGGCCAGCGCTGCCTTCAGAGAGCATCTCTTCGAACGCCTGTTGGTCGAAGCGGACGACCATCTTCTGTTGTGTGGAGCCAAGTTTAGCTGCATCCGATTGCGTCACCAACTCCTCAGCCGTGGAGAAGTTACTCCCCAGCAGAGTCGCCATCATGTTTGCCATTGATTGTAAAAGAACAGAACAATTATCGGAGGACTGAACTTAGACTCACAATACAAACTCGCTCGTACAAAGAAAGCCTAGGGACGAAAACCTAGGTACAGCAGACTAAGTATGATTGTTTATTTTTGAATCTGGGGGGTGACGATAGAGGCTCGGGAAAGCGGCGGCCGCTCTGCCTTACTCCTTGGACGATCGGTATACAGCCTTGGCTCGGGGAAGATCTGCTCGGCGTTGACGAAGAAAGGCTCTTCTTACTCTCCTCGGGTTGCTCTCCTGGCTTCTCTCTCTCTGTGATTATCAAGAAAAGGGGGAGCTCTCTCTGTGTATATCTCTCTCTTCTTCTTTTTTTTATTCTTTTTGTTGCCGACCTCTCCTCTCTCTCTTTTTTTTTTTACAAGGGAATGATGCTGGCTATTTATGAGAGTGGGGGTGATCATTAGGGTTTGCTAATGATTATCTGTTTGGAATGTCGGCGCTCCTTCATTCTATCTGAACCCTTGATCC
Source organism: Iris pallida (assembly GCA_029216955.1). NCBI lineage: Eukaryota > Viridiplantae > Streptophyta > Magnoliopsida > Asparagales > Iridaceae > Iris > Iris pallida. The sequence goes on from JANAVB010009599.1 coordinate 11,835,164, forward strand.
TGATTATAGTGAATCTCGGCCATTAATGCGGATAGCATCGTATCTCACGAGCAATTAATGCTAGCTGCTTTAAATCCTCGTGATTGATTATGCCAATGTCTGATTGCTCGCCACGTGTCCCATTAGCTTGATGATAAATGATATGCCCTGATCTCAGTAATTATGACGATGATGTCAAATATATTTGTTGAGATTCAGTTAAATCTCTTATTGATCCCATGCCACGTATCTTAATTGTGAGTCCTGTCAGAGCCGCTTAGGATTGACGATCCTCGAACCGCAGAGAGATACTCTTTGTAAGCCGCATAGGACGATGCTTCATCGAGCCGCATATGCGTAATCTTTGTGAGTCGCAAGAGCTGGCGTTGTATTGGGCCGCAGGGAATGTGTTCCCAGGGAGCCGCATGAGCTAGCGTTGTATCGAACCGCATGGAACGGGTTCTCAGGGAGCCGCATATGACTGATTGCCACGTGGCAATCTGGGACTTTTGACGGATTTGGTCAGAGATTTTCTTCTTTTCCCGAGGAGTCAGTCATTATGGCAAAGCCATTTTAAAACTTTATGTCAGGGCCGTCACTTGTCAGGTCTGTCAGCCGTCAGAGCATTAAATGCGTCGATACGTTAGGCACAGCTGTTTTTGAAGACCACGTGGCTTCTCTCTCTGGGCCGCATGGAGTTTACTCGAGCTGCCTATGTGCGTTGAGCCGCATGTCCATGTTGGTGACTTTTGAGCCGCATGAAGCTCGTCTGATTTTGAGTCGCATGAAGCTTCCTGGGTTCTGTGCCGCATGAAGAATGTCTCATGACCGAGCCGCATGAAGGACGTCTCATGACCGATCCGCATGAGGAATGTCTCATGACCGAGCCGCATAAAGGACGTCTCATGACCGAGCCGCTTGAGGAATGTCTTATGACCGAGCCGCATGAAGGACGTCTCATGACTCGCATGAGGAATGTCTCGATCTGCCCGTGCACTCGCTTTGTGGGCCCGGGTATCCCGAACACACGAGTGCGTAGGTATCATGTTTGCTCCCTGATGTGGGGGCTAATAGAAACACTTGCCCTCGATCTTTGTTGGGAGACTCTTGAGAACCACTCTGTCCATTTGCCGCCGGGGGCCGGACACAGGCGGCTCTGTACAACTTTCCATCAGAGGCCCGCTTAGCGGGACGCTCTTGATGGTCAGAGGTTGGGACAGCTGACTGAGCCCGATGAGCCCGCGCTGCCCTAGACTTCTTCTACTTAGCACCCGAAGGTGCGTAATAGGAAGAGTCCCAGTTTGGAAGGAGGGAAGAAAAGTTGGTGCCCTTTTCAAAGGTGGTAAGGGGGCTCTATTTATAGAACGGAGTGAGCCCTTTCTTCTTTTCCTTTCCGATGTGGGACTAAAAGCAATATTTTCCATGCTTCTACAATTAGCAGTGGTCTTTGTATTGAAGTTATGGTGGCATTATTTGTACGGAGAGCGTGTGCATATATTTACGGATCATAAGAGCTTAAAGTATGTCTTTACGGAAAAAATAGTTGAATATGAGATAGAGGCGGTAGTTGGAGCTCATGACAGACTTGGACATAGATTTACAGTACCATCCTGGCAAGGCAAATGTAGTAGCGGCCGCTTTGAGTAGGAAGCCTACTGCATATTTCTTGACTGCTCAGCCACAGTTATTAGAGGATCTTCAGGAGCTTGGAATAGAAGTCATTATGCTAGGACAACAATGAGTACTTGCCAATCTTAAAGTATAGTCGTCACTTGTGGATATAATCAAGGCAGCGTTACCTACAGATGCAAGATTTTAAAGACTTCGTAAGAGGACAGAGGTGAGAGCGATATATACTTAGACCAGAGCTTGTAACGCAGATAGTCGAGAAAGTGAAGCAGATTCAGAGTCATCTTCAATGACCGACAGAAGCATTGGGCCGATACGCATGATCGACCACTAGAATTCAAGGAGGGAGAGCATGTATTTTTGAGGATTTCACCTACTCGGGGCACTACTAGATTCGGGAGTAGGAGAAAGATGAATCCAAGGTATATTGGACCGTTCGATATCATTGAGCGTATAGGAGAGGTGGCATATCATCTTACATTACCCCCTTCACTAGAGGGAGTGCATGATGTATTCCATGTCTCACAGCTGAGGAGGTATGTGATTGATCCCAGTTATATGGTTGATCACTCTGAGATCACGGTGGGACCCAGTTTATCATACGAGGAGTAGCCGGTAGGTATCTTGGATACGAATGAGAAGATGCTCAGAGGGCAGACGATTAGACTGGTTTGTCTTGCATGGCGGCACCATTCTTCGGGAGAACCAACTTGGGAGCATAAAGAATCTTTGCGTGAGAGTTATCCCAACTTATTCGTAGATATCGATAAGTCTTAGCCTAATTATTCATATGATAAGATTTTCTGTATAATTATGTATTTGAGGACAAAATTTTCTAAAGTGGGTAGGTTGTAAGCCCCCTAATTTTTGGATTTTATTTTAAATTATTTTATATGGATATTTTAATTTATTAAAGTCAATAATGGCTATGTTAGTAGTTTACCATAGCTTTGACTTCAGAAGCACAATAAATATTATTTTCTCAAATCCAATTCCATATTTGAATTCTAGACTTATCCATCTTTAGTTTGATATATCATGTCCCATCCAATTTTACTTTTCAATATTCCTTTGACTTCGCACAACTTCGTGCCAACTTAGGCCAATTTGAGCCATTGACGTATTTTTAAGCCAACTTCCAATTTGATTTTGGGACTTGACATAGATCGAAACCGTATGACCCAATATATGGGTTTGATCCAATTTGAGTCTACAATGCACATTCCTAGGGTGTACCATCCAATCGAGTTTCCATGTGCTACTTATTTGTAAATGGCACATGAGACTCATTAAAATAATTTTTTTGGGTCTAATTTGACTAGTAATGCTACTCGGACCCTAAACTAGTCAACCCTACTAGTTTTAGCCTAACTAGGAGTACCAAAACCAAGTATACATATATTTAAGAGAATTTTAGAGGTTTAATTGCAGCTATATGTAATATTCCCTTATATATTTGGCTTGGTCAAACATCTAACCAAAATAGAAAACCTATTAATAATAGTATGATTTGGAGAACCAAATCCTATCCAAATTAGATCAAACCAAAGTCCATGCACTAAATATATATATATATATATATATATATATATATATATATATATATATATATATATATATACCGATCAAACCCTAACCATCCCCCTCTCATAACCGCCCACTACTCCACAATTCCCCCAAACCTAACGGGCACCACTCCAAACCTGAAACCCTACCCGACCCTCCTTTCTTCATAAAATATAATTTCTCGTCGATTTTTGTGCCAACCACCACCACTTCGATGTCCCTCACAACATCCCCTTCCACCCTAGCAACTGTAAGATCAACCTTGCGACCGTTAGACAGGTGTACGATGCGCTACTTGGGGCGAAACTCCGTCAAATCAAAATCTGAAACGTCACAACAGGTTAGTCGACTTGTAGATGATGTTTCATCCACTTTTTCTCATCCGTTTCTCCTCAAACTAAGTCTGAGAGTTACCTTTGTATGTTTACTCCAACCTCTGATTGCCTAATCTCCTAGTTCCAAGCGGTTTACCTGTGGCATTGATTCTACGACATGGTATCCAAAACTGTCAAATTTTGTTGCGGGCCAGTTTTTGCCTATCTAAGTTCAGTTTCTAACATTTCTATATTTTTATTCAAAATCTAGACGTCGATAACCTTCCGACGCATACCTGAAAGTTAGGCTTTGCATCCGTTTTCTATTTTTAAAAATTCATGATATTTGTCGTGTTACCGAACTTCGAAAATTTTTGTTTTACTTGTGTCCAAAAGTGTCAAAACTCTATTGATCCATATTAAACTTCATGTTGTACAAAGTTTAACATTATAAGTACAATTTTAACTAATTTTTGGGATTTTTATTGAATTTATTAATTTTATTTAATTGTTATTTCGGGGCTAAATTAATGTGTCGAATTGAGGAAGTCATATGTGGCATTGACATAAGACCTCTTGTAAAAGGGTTCCCCTATTGAAAATATAATTATAGAATTAGATAAGTATTTATAGATAAATTCCAGAATTTAAATATATTATTTTATTATAATTTTAAAGTATTTACGAGAGGTTTTGTTACCTATATGTACTTATATAATAGATGGAGTGTCGTAACAACGTTACGGCAAATAGGAGGCGTAGATACTCATATAATTTATATATGGTGTGTTGATATAAAATGTTAAATATAGTATATTATTATAGGTGAGTTTGGGAGGATCGACAAGGAAATCGAAGTTGGACAAGCTTATCCGCAGACAGCAGTTACAAGCAAGCGTGCCTTGCCATCATTACAGATTCTTTTCTATTTTGTTGTTATTTTTTATTAGCATTATAGGAAATAGGACATTGATGCTTAGTGTCCGTTTATAGACGGGTGCCGATGCCATGATAGTGACATCGAGTATTGATATTAGGCATTACGTACATACTGATGTGTCCATTGACACAATTGACCACAGGACACCGACACATTCATGATGCGTGGTTTACATGACTATTCGTGGTATTGACCTCGTATTAGCATTCTAGATTTCTTTATCAGTATTGCATTTACTTTCGAGATGACTGTACTGTCACGACCCGCACCCGCTTTTCGGATACGAGACGTGTCCAAGCCAGCCTACGCCGTAGAGTCGGCGGTAGAACGCTTTCAAGCCCGCAAGAAATATATGCTCAAAATATAACATTTGCTGCTCATTCACATTTCTACTTTTATTACATCCTTTATAATTAAAGAAAATATAAGATTTTACAATTAATGAAATTGATACAATTGCTTTCTATTTCTAGGTTGACCTCAGCATACCCAAGCCTTCCCCATGCTAAGAGTGATCGCGGCTAAACCTAAAAAATGTTAGTTTTTCAGTCAGGAATGGAACAAGTACAAAAACCGACGACAATACGAAAACACAATAGAATTAACAAGACATGAAAATAACATATGAGATATGAAAACTGGAAGATAACTGATGACATAGCACGATAGAGAAGTAAAAGAAAAAAAAGACCTCTACCTATATGGTGTTAAATATCTGTTTCGACATGTGAATGGCTAGGGGGTAAATCCGTCACCCTGCACGTGTCGTGTGCAGCTGCTATTCTCCACGAAAGACACGGGGGATAGTTCTGGGTAGTCCACATGTCTACTAAGATATTTTTCCTTCCGACTACTCCGTGTGACGAGTGTGTCAACAAGCAGTAAGATATATGTATATGTACTTTTGTAGTAGTATAGACATGAAATGAAAAGACTACTATGAATCAGAAAGCAATCAGAAAGTGCACTTGTCTGAGGTCCTTAGCTGGATAAACCAATAATAATATACCACTCGAAGAGCCACAATCAGTCAACACATGCAGAAGTCTCCAGATGCTGAAATAAATAGTACCAACTTTCTCAGAATAGTCAAATTAGGTAGGATTGCCTGTCCTTAAGTCCAATTTTGGACACATGGGCAAAACGGTAATTTCGGTCAAAAACGATGTCCGTCGTTGGACCCATTTTGCACCAAAAAATGTGCCAGAGTCGACGGTCTCTAAAGTCATCAAACCATATATCAATAGTTTCGGTTTTCCGATACGAACCCAACCGTATGTCCAGAGTTGGATTCCGACGGGCCGTGCACAAAATCGCCCGTTGAGTGGGACCGTGGGGCCCGCAAAACGGCATCCAATTCAACTGTCTCAGAATCGGACCAAACTTGGCATACAGGACCAGAAAAATGATACAGTCCTGCTAGCGCAAGTTTCGTCTCAATATGACGAGCGTGCACAAAGTAATTGGAAAACTTGCACAGAGGCCGATACGGTGAATTTCGACGGATATGCATCAAATTCGTCGCGCACACGCGACCAATTTGAATTCCGTCAAAGCTCACACGACCACGAAGCCGTTATGCACCTTTTGATGCCTTCGGTTCCCGACCATGTCGCCCGGAGTGGCGGGACGCACGTCGTATGGATGAGTTTTTTCTAAAATTCTGTTTTTCTAAAAATTATTTTTCCTGATTTTTAGCAACGAATAATTTCTTGTACAATAACACAAAAATAATTCTATAAGTGGCTTTTCGATCCTATATATGTTTTCTATGAATCTCTTCAAAAAGAATCTCGAAATCGTACATAGATTGGAAGAAAACTGTCCGTGAACTAGGGTCGTTAGACTGGTTCTAGTGTTCTATTTTGACAGTTTTCGGTTCGACTTTGCGTCAAATTTATGGACCGATGGTTTTTCTATGTCGAATCCTAATTACTAGGGTTTCTATATGGTTATATAGGCTTTCCGAAGGACTTTACGGAATCAAAAATGAACCAACGTTGACGGAGAACGCATACCTCAAAGTCGGGGACTCCGTCACGGCTGCTGCTGTCGTCCAGCGCATGTGCGCGGTTTGGCCGACCTGTGGCCGGCTGGCGGTGGCTGCAGTAGAGCGTGCGGCCGTCGGAGTAGCAGCCCAGGCTAGGGTGTGTGCAGGGGTTAGGATTTCGCTCGTGCGGTCTTCTCTCCCGCTCTCGATCTCTTGGTTTTAAATATGCGTGTGTACAGGGTCAGGCTCAAGCGGATGGGCCGGCCGCTTCCTGTTCGGGTTGGGAGGGTATGCTGTTGTGGGGGATTAGTTTAGTTTTTAGTTTTGGGTTTTGGTGTTATATTTTCTTCTTTCTTTGTTTATATTTATATATATATGTATATACACATATATGTATATATATACTACTATATACGCTCATATATATACAAATACGCACATATATAATATTATATATATATATACTCACACACACACATATACATATATTTTATGTATATATATATATATATATATATATATATATATATATATATTTATATTTATATTTATATTTATATTTAAATATATAGACACATACATACATATATAATATATATATATACAACTACACATTTATACGTATATATTTTATATATATATATACACTACACATTTATACATATATATTTTTTATATATATATACACTACATTTATATATCCATGTATATATGTATACACCTTCATAAATTATGAATATATATACATGAATATATATATATATATATATATTTTTTTTTTAATATATATATATATATATATATATATATATATATATATATATATATATATATATATATATAAATATACATATATATATATATATATACATATATATATATATATATATATATATATATATATATATATATATATATATATTTTATATATATATATATATATATATATATATATATATATATATATATATATATATATATATAAATGACTATAGAAATATTCATATATACGTCTACAATGGATATATACAATACTCACATATATAAAAAAAATATATATATATATATTTTAATATATATATATATATATATATATATATATATAAATGACTATAGAAATATTCATATATACGTCTACAATGGATATATACAATACGAGTTCGTAATATTTTACAAAAACGGACCTGCATGGGCCACCACAAAAACTTGTCACGACCCGCACCCGCTTTTCGGATACGAGACGTGTCCAAGCCAGCCTATGCCGCAGAGTCGGCGGTAGAATGCTGTCAAGCCCGCAAGAAATAAATGCTCAAAATATAACATTTGCTGCTCATTCACATTTTTACATTTATTACATCCTTTATAATTAAAGAAAATACAAGATTTTACAATTAATGAAATTGATACAATTGCTTTCTATTTCTAGGTTGACCTCAGCATACCCAAGCCTTCCCCATGCTAAGAGTGATCGCGGCTAAACTTAAAAATGTTAGTTTCCAGTCAGGAATGGAACAAGTACACAAACCGGTGGCAATGCGAAAACACAATAGAATTAACAAGACATGAAAATAACATATGAGATATGAAAACTAGAAGATAACTGATGACATAGCACGATAGAGAAGTAAAGGAAAAATAAAAGACCTCTACCTATGTGGTGTGAAATATCTGTTTTGACATGTGAACGGCTAGGGTGTAAATTCGGCACCCTGCACGTGTCGTGTGCAGCTGCTATTCTCCACGAAAGACATGGGAGATAGTTCTGGGTAGTCCACATGTCTACTAAGATATTTTCCCTCCCGACTACTCCGTATGACGAGCGTGTCAACAAGCAGCAAGATATATGTATATGTTAGGGTTATATACTAAAAGCATCACTTTTGTAGTAACCTTATTTCTTTAAATTTTGAATGAGAATCATATGGGCAAATGTTTGCATATTGTATTTGTTGCAAGTGTTAATGCAAATGTCTGATATTCTATATTGTAGATAATATGGTGTGTGGTGTCACACAGAAGATCATATTATCAGTTTTCTATGGAGTATATAAATAGTTAACAACCTAGATGGACTTGGAAAATCTATTGGAAAGGTTGTAGTGTACTCTGGTATTAGTCTATCTTGACAATAGGTTTACACTAGTATACTTTGTGTGTATTGAACAGGACCACTTGAGGTTGTTCTCTTTGTACTGACTATATAAGAGGACAAACACCTCTGTTATTATGGATGCTTGTGCTCTTAATCCGGATATAATAACGGACATGTCTATGCAGTGTGCATTACTTTAACTCATAAAAGAGTGAGATTCATTATGGATCAACAACCTCTATGAATTGGGTAATAATATTGTATGTATGATGGGCTGTTGATTATAAATGGAATACATGTCCCGATACATCGGGTTGATGATGTCCCCTTAAGGAGCTCATAAGGATTGTCATGTAAACACTGCAGGTGGATTATATCTGACATGACAAATAAAGTTGAGCGGTACTACTTAAGGATAAAAGATGTCGAATCAATATAGTTGTCAGTAACTTAATTTGATCGACGGACATACGATATCATAACATGGGGAGCCAAACGAGCATATAATAAAAGGAGCCCATAAACATAATTTAGGATTAGGGAGGTAGTGCAACAATAGCTCATTAGTAGACCGAGCTATTGTTAATGGGCCTGGATTGTGTGTTCGGGCAGAACACGGGATATCCAGATCCTTCAGGAGGCCTAATCCTAATTTTTCCTCATGTTCCCTGCCGTAGCCTTTATATATCCTCTATTCTTTGGCCGCCATAATACTAATCAGAAATCTAAAATTTTCTCTAAATTTGTGATTCACGTAAGGAGAGAAAGAGAGGGCTGCCAAGGAGAAGAAAAGGTTGGGAGATCGTCGCCCACACGACGTCCAACTCGAGGAAGGAATACGTGCAGAAGATCTTGGGGTCATCCGCTCGAGATTGCCAGGAATTACTTGTCTTCTTTCCGTCGCAGGTATAATTCGTGAACCCTAGTTTCCGCCTATGAAGGGTTAGAACACGTATTAGATCTGTTTAACTTTCTATCGATCAATACGCAAACCAAAGGAAGGGTCCTGGGAATCTCCAGTTCCATCAGTATAGACATGAAATGAAAAGACTATTATGAATCGGAAAGCAATCAGAAAATACACTTGCCTGAGGTCCTTAGCTGAGAAACCAATAATAATATACCACTCAAAGAGCCACAATCAGTCAACACATACAGAAGTCTCCAGATGCTAAAATAAATAGTACCAATATTCTTAGAATAGTCAAATTAGCTAGGATTGCCTGTCCTTAAGTCCAATTCTGGACATAGGGGAAAAACGGTAATTTCGAGCAAAAACGACGTCCGTCGTTGGACCCATTTTACACCGAAAAATGTGCCAGAGTCAACGATCTCTAAAGTCATCAAACCATATATCAACAGGTCTGGTTTTCCGATATAAACCCAGCCGTATGTCCAGAGTTGGATTCTGACGAGCCGTGCACAAAATCGCCCGTTGAGTGGGACCGTAGGGCCCGTAAAATGGCGTCCGATTCAACTATCTCAGAATTGGACCAAACATGGCATACAGGACCAAAAAAATAATACGGCCCTGCTAGCGCAAGTTTCGTCTCGATATGACGAGCATGTACAAAGTAATTGGGAAACTTGCACAGAGGCCGATGCGGTGAATTTCGACGGATACGCATCAAATTCATCGCGCACATGCGACCAATTTGAATTTCGTCAAAGCCCACACGACTACGAAGCCGTTACGCACCTTTCGATGCCTTCGGTTCGCGACTACGTCGCTCGGAGTGGCGGGACGCACGTCGTGTGGATGAGTTTTTTCTAAAATTCTGTTTTTTAAAAACTATTTTTCCTGATTTTTAGTAATAAATAATTTCTTGTACAATAACACAAAATAATTCTATCAGTGGCGTTTCGATCCTGTATATGTTGTCTATGAATCTCTTCAAACAGAATCTAAAAATCTTACATGGGTTGGGAGAAAATTGTCCGCGAAATAGGGTTGTTGGACTGGTTCTAGTGTTCAGTTTTGACAGTTTTCGGTTCGACTTTGCGTCGAATTTGTGGACCGATGGTTTCTCTATGTCGAATCCTAATAACTAGGGTTTCTATATGGTTATATAGGCTTCCTGAAGGACTTTATGGAATAAAAAATGAACCAACGTTGACGGAGAACGCATACCTCAAAGTCGGGGACTCCGTCACGGTTGCTGCTGTCGTCCAGCGCATGTACGCGGTTTGGCCGACCTGTGGCCGTATGGCGGTGGCCGCAGTGGAGCGCGCGGCCGCCGGAGTAGCCGCCCAGGCTAGGGTGTGTGCATGGGTTAGTGTTTCGCTCGTACGGTCTTCTCTCCCCCTCTCGATCTCTTGGTTTTAAATACGCGTGTGTACAGGGACAGGCTCGAGCGGATGGGCCGGTCGTTTCCTGTTCGGGTTGGGAGGTATGCAGTTGTGGGGGATTAGTTATGTTTTTAGTTTTGGGTTTTGGTGTTATATTTTCTTCTTTCTTTGTTTGTATTTATATTTTTTTTTTTTTTTTTTTTTTTGTTTGTATTTATATATATATGTATATACACATATATATATACTCATATATACATGTATGTATATATACTACTATATACGCTCATATATATACAAATACGCACATATATAATATTTATATATATATATACTCACACACACACATATACATTTATATATATATATATATATATATATTTTATATATATATATATATATATATATATAGATATATATATATATATATACACACATACATACATATATATATATATATATATATATATATATATATATATATATATATATATATATATATATATATAGATATATATATATATATATATATACAACTACAAATTTATACATATATATTTTATATATATACACTACACATTTATACATATATATTTTTTATATATATACACTACACATTTATACATATATATTTTATATATATATATACACTACACATTTATACATATATATTTTTTAGATATATACACTACACATTTATACATATATATTTTATATATATAAACACTACATTTATATATCCATGTATATATGTATACACCTTAATAAATTATGAATATATATACATGCATATTTAATCAATATATATATACATATATATATATATATATATATATATATATATATATATATATATATATATATATATATATAAATGACTATAGAAATATTCATATATACATCTACAATGGATATATACAATACTCATATAATATATTATTGGACCATTAAATATATATATATATATATATATATATATATATATATATATATATATATATATATATATATATATATATATATATATATATATATATATATATTTTTATATATATATATATATATATATATATATATATATATATATATATATATATATATATATATATTTATATATAAATATAAATAAATAAATAAATAAATATATATATATATATATATATATATATATATATATATATATATATATATATATATATATATATATATATATATAGGTACCCATTTGTATATATATTTACCACAAAATATATATTAACATATTTTCTAACTTATAGTAATATTGCAATCATACGATATTTTCCATGCAAATTACTCATGTGCAAATATTAATCCCGTGCTTGTAAATTATATTTGTCCGCAGAAAATATACATTTATTCTAATAACGAATATGAAATTATTAAAGGCATAGTGAATAACATATACAATATAATAATTCTTTATAACAAAAATAATACTTATTTGAACGATTAAAATAGATTACGAAATATATACCTACATGGACATCATTGCACACACTACATCACTGCATGGGCTTGTGCTTATCTTGGGTTCAGTCCGGACTAGTTGGTTACAACCGGTTCTTCTACAAATCAATAAATCTTAATAATATAACTAATAAATAATTAAACATTTTATAGAGGTTAAGTTGCAACTTGGCCTTGTTTTTCTAGTTCGGACACCCCTGTGGCTAGGTTTCCCCTGTCATGGCTAGTGCACTAGTCAAGGCACACTACTATATCTCTCGTGCCACAATTCCTGATCTTTTTGTGCTCCATAACTCCACAAAGACATAAGTCATCCACCGTAATAATTAACTAAAATAATTATTTACAAAAATCTAAAATTCACCATTCGAATAAAATAATTAAAAATAAAATATTTCTAAATTTTTGGGAAGGGGAGCTACATGTACAGCCTTGAGATTGCTAGATTCTAGACATGGGAATTGAGGAGAACTTGACTACAGTATCAGACCTATTGTCATGTGGTCCGTTGTTTAGTGACCTTTATCTCTGTAGCAGAGTAAGGGATTATCATGTCAAGAATTGATTCTCCTTGGTGCCATGACACAGGTACTGGGAACAATATCCTGCTGAGGTGCTAGTGAGCTTTAGTGGAAGGGGTCTGGTATTCTAGAAATGTATCTCACTTGCATAGCACATATACGGATACAGTAGATTACTTTAGTTCATATTTTTATTTTTGTACCTTGGCATGTAAATTATGCACCTTGCTAGTCCTCTGAGGACATGGCTATTTTCCAGGCTTATACGAAGCTGAAGACTACCCGAAGGTTTACGGTTCAGGAGCTGAGACCGGAGGCGTACCGACACAGGAGGACGAGATAGTGCCAAAGGATTTCTCGTGATCATGTTACCTTCATATTTATTTTTATTATTGCCTTTTCTTTTCATTAGACTTGTAATTGATTTGTACTTTGTTTCTATCTCTGTGGTTTCGGGATGTTTTACCCGCACAGACTTTTTTACTTTTGTTGCTAGATATTTGAGATATTTCCTAATTTATTCTTGATCTCTTTTTGGACTGTGTGGATGTTATTAGATGTATATACCTGTAGACAATGTTATATTTCTAGTGTTATCATGATTTACAGCTTAAGTATTTCGCTAGTGGGCTTGTTGTGCTGCTTGGTCCATTGGTGAAGTGCTGCTGGCACGTATTCGTATACCTAGTCCTACGTATTTTACGACTGGGGCGTTACACACTGGCATTCTTCGGTCCAGACATAAGAAACCCCCTTCTTCATTAGTTTGGTGAAGGGTTGACATCGACCAGAAAGATTTGCTATGAATCCTCTGATATATGCCAAGCATCCTTGTAGGCCTCGAAGCTCACGAAGATTCTTCGGGGGAGCCATGTCCAAGATCGCCTTAGTCTTTTCAGGGTCAATATGAATACCCTTGGCTGTGACGATAAAGCCCAAGAATTTGCTATTGGAAACTCCCAAGAAAGACTTGGTTGGGTTCATCTTTAGTCGATGTGTCCGCATTATGTCGAACACCATCCTCAAGTCGTCCAAATGGCTGGATTTCTTCTTACTTTTAACGATAATGTCATCAACATAACATTCTACCATTTTTGGAGGTGTTTCCAGAATATGGTGCTCATAGCCTGCTGGTTTGTTGCTCCCGTATTCTTCAAATCTAACGGCATTACCGTGTAACAGTATATCCATTTTGGAGTCCGTAATAAAGTATGTTTTTCGTCTTCAGAAAACATCTTGATCTAATTGTAGCCCGAGAAACCATCCATGAAGGACATACACTCGAAGCCACAAGTGTTGTCAATCATCATGTAAGTGATCGGGAGAGGGAACTCATCTTTTGGATAGGCCAAGTTGAGATCCCTGAAGTTTATGTAGATCCCAATCTTTCCGTTCTTTTTGGTGACTGGGACAATGTTGGCCACCCAATCCGGATGTTGCTCCTCGCGAACGAAGCCACTCTCTATGAGTTTATTGACTTCTTTCTTGATAGCATCCATGATGTTGGGGCAGAAACGACGCTGTTGCTGTTTGACAAGCTTAGCATCGGGTTAGATGTTAAGATGGTACATGGCAACTTGTGGGTCTAAATTCGACATATCTTCATAGCTCCAAGCAAAGACATTGATGTACTCTCGAATAAGCTGTATCAGAGATTCTTTGTCTTCTCCAGTCAAGCTTTTGCTGATGAATATGGGTTTAGGGGAAGCCTCATCTCCCAGCTTGACTTGGACGACCTCATCTTCTGTGGGAGGTTCATGCTGTTCGAAGCGCTATTACCATTGGGATCCCAGGCATTGAGCCCAGGGTTCATCCTCGAAGAATTCAAGCATTTGGCCTTCATCCTCGACTGGGGGATCTGCGGAGACCATATTGACGGATAATATTTTTTTGAAGGCTTGGTTGATAATGGTATCAGAGTCTTAGGTTGATGAGTCAGAGGAATGTGAATGCATTAGGACCTCTGGCTTTGAGCTCTCCGAAGTTGTTGTGGGTGTAACATAACCCAACCCCCGGCGAGTATATTGGTAGTAATTTTGGAACTTTTCCTTTTGGAGCACGAAGTCGTAAAGGAAGGCGTCGGCCTTTGCCATAATTCAGTCCTCTATCGCAGTTCAAGTCATAACCCATTTTCTGGATAAGACAATTGGCTTGAGTAGTATAACGGTAGAGTTGCATCTTGCCGTTATTGAGTTCTGGTTCTGCTGGAGCCAGCTACTGAGGATGCTTCAATCGACTGAAGATGATGGGTTCTTCCTCTTTCTTTCTTGCTGGAACCATGAAGTAGGCGCATAAGAGGGAGAAAACTCGGCTTGCGAGATTAGTGGTTGTCACTTGTGATTTTAACATATACATAGCGTTGTCTAAGAAATACTTAGTGTTCCAGTGCGCACGAGTAATTCATAGACAACTTTCTATTAGTAAAATACGAAATCTTATCACGAAGTATTACATCATCTAAATAATACACCTCGGTATTGGCACATATATAGTCTTCTAACTCTTCATCTGTGAGCACCAGGGCTGCCATGGGAGAAGGTGGAGGTGGTTTCCCCTTCAATTTGACTATCAAGGGGGCTGTAGTCGGAGGTTCTTACGACCTCAGAGTTGGCTTTGGAGCCTTTCAGGAGAGCTTTATTTGCATAAGCTCCTGGCTAGCTGCTGATATCTTTGAGGGCAACTGAGCTGGAGCTTTTCTTCGAAGCTTGATAACGAGTGGAGTTGACGACTTGGAAGGTTTCCCCTTAAATCGAACCCTCAATGGTTCTTCTGTCATAGCCACGCTTTCTGGGTTATTATCTGCCTTGTCGTCGGCATCATTGGCATCATCTCCTATAGGACTGACTTGTACAGCTCAGCATCTGTACAGTATGCTTCGAGTCCTCGAAATAGATCGATGTCAGCGAACTCGGTCTTGATAGTCCCATCGTTGGCCACATACTTTATGCATTGATAGAGAGCGGAGGGTACGATTATGTATTCATGAATCCATGGTCGACCCAATAGTATATTGTAGTTTATATCAACATCAATGACGTAATAAGTCATGTCTGTCTGGAGATCGCCAATTTGGCATTTCAGGCGAATCTTGCCCAGAGGCTCATTCTTTCCAGCGTTAAAGCCACTGATTGTAGTATTTAACGCAGTCAGTTGATGCATCAGAATCCCTAAAGCTTGGAGTAAACTCCGAGAGATGACACTAAGAGAAGAGTCATGGTCGATGTGGATGCGATCGACCTTAATGGCACTAACATACCCCGTGTAGTACAGGGGCCAATTGTGCCGGTTGTTCTTCAGCAACATGTCCTGCTGAGTGAAGGTGATATTAGGAATCACCTCGACCATACTGTGACAATGTGGGCAAATGTCAGGTTCCTCCTCGAGCGGTTGCACCTGAGTGAGAAAGGAGTGAGCATTATGTAAAGCTTCACTGAGGGTATCCTAAGTCTATTTGGAGAGACGGAGGAGTTCAAAGAGTGACAGTCGAGCCAGAGTATTGGCAAGCTGCGCCTATATGTCAAAGTTGTAGGGAGTCTTTTCTCAGAGGTTTGTCAAAGCGAACCTCCTTCTGCCTCAGCTTTTCTGTGGCAGAGGCTTGAGACGGGCCTGCTTCTGATGCCTCGAGGGCCGCAACCGGTAGAGATGTTGTTTCCTCTAGAGCTTGATTATCTTCTCGCTGGTGAACTGAGCGAGTGGTAACCAGAGTGTCATCAGTCGATGTAGAGACCATGCGATATGATTTAACTTTCTTTCCCTTGACAGAGTGTTATCAGTCGATGTAGAGACCATGCGATATGATGTAGAGACCCACATAACTTCACCTCACGGTGTTGTAAATGGGATATGTTCTTGAGCGATGTCACGGGTCGGTAGAAGATTGACTACTTCCATCATTGCTCTCGAGATGGGGATGACACCGTCTTGAGCCTCTGTCTTCGAAAAACTTCCGAACTGGAGAGTGACCATGTTGGCATTAACAGTATATTCCTCATAGTCAAGTGAGGTGACTTTGGCGTCGATGAGGTACTGGATTTATCTTTTCAACACGTAGCAATCGGGTGTTGAATGGTGGACATACTGGTGATAGTGGCAATACTTCTGGTTGTCCACCTTTTCTACTTCATCGGGGCACTTTGGAGACGGGAGTTAAAGCTTACCACCCCTTGTTAACATATCGAAGAGTTCTAGTGTGTCTTCGTCGTTGAAGAAGTAGGTCTCTTTCGGTCTCTGCGCTTCAGCCGACTTCACGTTCATTGTTACTGAACCTTAATTTGGAGATGTTGACGGTCATAGCCTGCTTCCCTTTACCGTCCTTGGGAATGGGGTTATTGCTAGACGAGCGCCTCCCTTTGTCTTCGAGTGATGGAAAACACAATCCTAATAGCTGCCCATCTCGGGCTTTTCTTTCCGCCACATCTGCCTCTGTAATGAAAGGCGTCTCTATACATGGAGCACTGTGCCACAATTTGATTGCTGGAAGCATGTTTTTATGGCATGAGTCCATAACCTTGGCCTCAAGTATCCCAGAAGGTAACCTCAGTGCTGTCTGGCAGAAGCGCTCGATGTACGTGCGTACATGTTCTTTCTCCTTCTGGACGATTTCCATGAGAGTCGACATTGTCATGTCCATTCCCCCTTCGTAGAATCGATTGAGGAATAGGCGCTTTAAGTCTTCGAACGACAAAATGCAGTTGTCTGGGAGGCTACAAAACCATTCGTAGGCCACCCCCTATAGAGCTCCTACGAATATATAGGTAAGCAGAGCAACGTCCTTTGGTAGATGCCCGGTTACTGAGGCGATGTACCTCAAGTATCGACGAGGATACTCCTTCGCATCGAATGACCTGAATGTTTACGGATTGTATTTGGAAGCAAAGATCACGTTATCCCATTCGACAAGATATGGTTGTCGAATTCCTATCTTTTGGAGTGATTCTTGCTTTTCTGTGGCATTGTGGCGAGCGTAAAACTCTTTGAGGGCTTGTTGTACTTCATTCGATATTGCAGATCCCATTGTTGATGGAGTAGATGACAGAGGCGCTGTTTGGCTTAGGATGTGAGGCGTATTGGACTAGCCATTAGTCCCTGGGTCTTGGTTTGCAGGAGTAGAGACATGGGTGTCAATTTCTGCTTGATCTCCAAGACGACGAAAGCTAAGGTCTTCATAGTATCGTTCAACGTATTTAGGCCCGTCTCAAGGGCCTCTATACACTTCTGCTGACTATATCCTTCGCTGCTGTCCATGTTGTCACCTTCGGCCATGAATACAAACATCATGTGCGGATAGGAGAAGGGACGATGGATATTTTGCTCTCTGGTATGGACGCCTGAGTCCCATCATCTTGAGGATAAACCGGTTGGTTACAATCATCCTCAGACTCATTATAATTGCTACCCCCAGATTTTTTATTGCATGTGCCTGCGGAAGCATCTGTGTCATACAATCCTTTATTAGGTTGAAATGAGGGATTGTCATAAATAGTGGAGGGTTGGCTACCCCCAGCTAATGTTGTAGCTGAAGTGCCATCCCCTTACGGTAAGGATCCGGATTTTGATCGCGTGACTTGGAACACACCTGTACTGGGTACTGCCATCTTGCTACCCCTAGACCGATTTTTGGGCTTGTTGGCCGACACATGAGGATTATTGGAAAGCTTCTTGAGAGACGGAGAATCCTGTACCGCGTTGTATGAAGCAACACGAAGTTCATCTTCTTCTTTACTAGACACCATCGGTCATAGTCTTTAGAAGATGGACTGCCTCATTGGTGGTGATGCGACTGTTTGGCAACACCAGCAGTTGATGGTGATTTGTGTACAGTTGTGCCTTGGTTTAGACATGCCCTGTGCCACGGACTCCTTCCTTGCTTTATGCTTGTGGGGAGTTGTTGAGGTCTCTATTCCTACATTCATTTTGTATGCGCAGAGAAGCTACACGCAGGAGTGAGGATATGGGGATAGCTTCCCACTTTTTAGTTCATGCGCGTGAGATACGCTTAGGACGTGATCAGAGAGTTGCTGGTGTGATAGACTCCTTCTATGCTTCTAGGAATACTGTTCGCATTAGTCTATATCCATAGAGGTACCCCTGACATGAATCATGCCACGAGTGCTCAAGTGACAGTAGGTTTTTACCGATCGTAGCTTCGAAGCACTCGGACCAGTTTTGTATAGCTTTCCGTTGGCTGTACGTATGACTGTTACCGCGGGACTTCGGTCAGCTATTGGCATAGCACATTGATCATGAAGGCGCGTGCCGCCTTGGACTTATTCCTACTACCCTTAGAAGGTGCGTAGTATTCAGAATCCAACAGAGTGGTTGGTATAGCACTTTGGCCATATAAGGCACGTGCTGCCTTGGATCTTTTCACGTTACCCTTAGATGGTGGGTAACGTTCATAATCCAACATAGCATTACCCGATGGGTAGGCAATTATATCAAAGACAGAAGTTCTCGCCTGTGCAGCTTCTTTCGTCAGCGGGTGAGTCATTGTGCTCTTTTTCCTACGATTTGCCTTTGTCAAGCCCGCCATAGGGAGCCGCACACCTCGCTATGCTTTTCTGATACGGGAACTGAGCGAGGCTGCATGGCAGTAGCAGCCAAAATCTTCTTTGGGGCTTCTTCGTTCAGGGGGTTCTGGAGCATAGTTCCCTCCGTCGTGTTGCTCGTCGCAGCAGCCTTCGCCACCCAGGTATGTCGAGTCTTCTTTGATTTTACGAAACACTTCGAAGGAATTGACTTCTCTTCAGAAAGAAGATCTTCAAAAGCTTGCTGGTCGAAACATACGACCAACATCTTTTAAGAAGATCCTAACAAGTTATCGTCAGATTGCATCCCCGCCTTCTCGTTAGAGGAGAAGGAAGTCCCCAGCAGAGTCGCCATTTTGTCTTCCATGACAAAAGGTTATACGAACTTTTTGGATATTAAACGTGTAAAGAGTACAATTGATTCCTAAATATGAGATCAAGTACAAAATTTCTTAGGAAGTGTCACGGTGGAGATCGAGCACTACAGCGGCTCCTTTACTCCGTTGACGATCTGATGATAAATTAAACTTGCTCTGGCTTTCTGGTGCTTGTGACTGGAACTCTGGGTTGCCAATCGAGAGGATACCGAAGTTATAAAAATTTTGAAGCCTCTTTATCGAAGAAAAACTCCTTCTCTTTATATGGGAGCACATATACGATGTGCATAAGGGTTGTGCAGGAACGCTGCACGTAGAGATATGAGAGAATCTTGAGGCTGCACAGTGAGGGCAGCTGCTGAGCTGACACGTGGCAGACGCTAGAATTATCTTTTATCAAGATCTTGGGAAGTTATCAATATAACGCCACATGGCGTGCATTTAGTGTTGATTGGATAAACCTTAGTAGATTATGTTCCTATACCCGAAGTTGGATTTTGTCCTTATCTTAGGGGGCCATTGGTTTAAACAAACTGACTGGACATGGCCCACGTCCCTAGGAACAAACTATATCCTTAACCGTGGTTTAAACAAACAGACATGATATTGCTCTTATCAACAGAATCAAACTCTGTTCTATCTTAAGAGCGGTGGTTTAAGCTAACCGATTAGGTGATATATGATAAGATATAAGTACCTATTTGTGGCCACATGGGACAATGTTACCTCACAAGACTGTGCAACTACGCGAGCTGCACTTCTGGTGAGGCTTCGATATCACTGTGCTTCTGGGCGATGAGAAGACCGTGCTTCAGGCGATAAGTAACTTCACTTTGGAGAGACGAGTAGACTGTGTTTTGAAGATGACAGTGTCACTGTGCTTTTGGGCGACGAGTAGACTGTGTTTTAAAGACGACAGAGTCATTGTGCTTTAGGGAAATAGGAGACTATATTTCAAAGATGACGGAGTCACTGTGCTTTAGAGCGACGAGTAGACTGTGTTTCGAAGATGACAGAGTCACTGCGCTTTTGGGCGACGAGGAGACTTGTGCTTGAGGTAACAATGTGTCAGCCGAAGGAGCCATTGAATGTACTACGCTTCTGGATGGAATGGAAGGAGCTACGCTTCTGGGTTGAAGCTAGGGAGATACGCTTCTGGGTTGAAGCGAGGGAGCACTACTAAAATAACCCATTTTAGCGACGTCAGGAGATGTCGCTAAATAAGGAAAATACGTCGCTAAAACCAATTTATGACGTATTTAACGACGAAAGTTGGACGTCGCTTATAGGCAACTTGCAGATGTCACTTTCGTCGCCGAACGTCGCTATTCGCGACGCAAAATTCATTGTCGCTAGACGTCGCAAAATTAGCGACATATAGCGACGTATCACTACATCGCCAACATTGTGACATAAAGCGACCACTTGCGACGCTGTAAACTTTATATATGATGACATGGCATGGCAGCCATGTGGGCAACTTAGCGACGCCTACCGACAGATTTAGCGACGTAGTATTAGTAACGTCTAGTGACGTTACGTCGCTAGTTAGCGACGTATAGCGACGTCAAAGATCCGTCGCAATACATCGCAGAACGTCGCTATACGTCGCAGATATTATAAAAAAATTTAAAATTATATAATTGATATTTTTGTTATGCTGTGTGTCTGTGTTTACAGTGTGTGTGAAGTGCAGTGTTCGAACCATCGACAGTTTCGCTTACTGTTCTATGTTTTATCTTGGATAGAAAGAGCAACAGTTCAGGGTGCACTTCTCAGAACTTCCTCTTCACGTCATTCACCTTCTCGAGAACCTTTACGACGTCCCGAGAAAGTGATGGACGTGAAAATGAAGCACTCAGAAGTGCACCCTGAACTATTGCTATTTCTATCCAAGATAACACACACAACAGTAATCGAAACTGTCGATGGTTCCGAACACTGCATTTCACATTCACTGTATATACAGACACATATCATAACAAAAATACACAATATTTTTTTTTAAAATTTCGGCAGCACCTCCTTTGTATATCAGATCATCGCTTATAAGGTATATTTGTCATCTCTGTCGCAGATATCACAAAGTAAATATCACAATAAAAATAGGAGGTAGTACAAAGTAAATATCACAAACACACATCCTCACAAACATCCAATAGAGTCAAATAAAAATGGAAGATGATAAAAAGTCTCCCACCAAGTGTATAAACAACAGTGTACCAATAAATAATTTGCCCGTAGGGCCAATACATACAAGTCATAAAAAAACCAATAAAATCACTGCGGACCCCTGTCGCGCAACTAGGACAACTGGGATAGAATGTAGTCATACTGCTCCTGTATACTGCGCTCGACCGCATCAGAAATCTGCTGCTGCAACTCGCGATGCAGCTCCTCGATCTGACGACGAACATCCTCAGCTCGTGACGACGCCTGCGTAGCCGGAGACTGTGCACTGACAGAGGGGGCCCGGGATGACTCCGAAGCCAAATACGTGTCGTAGGATCCCGTACATATGCCTGCGTCACCCTCTCGTCAATGAACTCTCCAGCCCTCCGATGGGTGACCAGGACATAGTCCCTGCAGCCATTCGACTAGCGAGGCAGAAACAATGTAGCCGTAGATAAAGTTTACTGTCCTCCGACCCTCATCCCTCGGCAATGATGATACGACAACCTATCAGAATCCTTTACTCTCTTTCGCTTCTTGGATATTGACCCAGCTTCCAATCTCTCATTTCCTTCCGGGTCCACTCTACTCCCAATCTCTTCCTCTTTTATACACGGATCTACATAATCAATACCATCCAAGGAAGGCAAAACTGAATCAAGGCATAATCGGCTGCTCAGCGTGCCCAGCTTCTTCAACTTCTCGCTGGCTGCAGAGTCCAAATGGGAACGGGTCCTCTTTGTCGGAAGATGCTGATTCAGTTTTGCCTTCTCCTCTCCTCCACCATGGCTATGGACCCATCTGTTTCTCCCTACTTCCATTCTTCTTATTTGACTCTCTCAGCCACATATGATATCCAGCTCAAGTGTAGAGTCGGAGGAGAAGAAGTGGACATGAATAGGAGGGGGAAGCAGCACAGCCGGCGACATAACCCGGAGGAAATACAGAGGTTTTCTTCAACATACGTAGGAGAACTATAAGGATATATCTTTTCACAACATATCACCTTGTCAAAGACCCTTAATGTGCCAACCATGTTACCGCGGTGTCGGAAGACTAACATGTCATAATTTTATAAGCCGTGTGTTTTGACATAATCCTCCAACCGGATTTCAGTTCTATGTAATAATGCAATATTACGACATAGGAGGAAAGAGTTGGAAGGATTATGTCAAAACACACGGCTTAGAAAATTATGACATGTTAGTCTTCTGATACCTCGGTAACATGGTTGTCACATTAAGGGTCTTTGACAAGATAACATATTATGAAAAGATATATCCTTATAGTTCTCCTACGTATGTTGAAGAAACCTCTGTACTTCCTCCGGGTCATGCCGCCGGCTGTCCTGCTTCCCCCTCCTATTCCTGTCCACTTCTTCTCCCCCGACTCTACACTTGAGCTAGATATCATATGTGGCTGAGAGAGTCAAATAAGAAGAATGGAAGTAGGGAGGAGCAGATGGGTCCATAGCCATGGTGGAGGAGAGAAGAAGGCAAAACTGAATCAGTGTCTTCCGGCAAAGAGGACCCGTTCCCATTTGGACTCTGCAGCCTGCGAGAAGTTGAAGAAGCTGGGCACGCTGAGCAGCCCGTTATGCCTTGATTCAGTTTTGCCTTCCTTGGATGGTATTGATTCTGTAGATCTGTGTATAAAAGAGGAAGGGATTGGGAGTAGAGTGGACCTGAAGGAAAATGAGAGATTGGAAGCTGGGTCAATATCCAAGAAGCGAAAGAGAGTCGAGGATTCTGATAGGTTGTCGTATCATCATTGTCCAGGGATGAGGGTCGGAGGACAGTCAACTTTATCTAAGACTACATAGTTTCTGCCTCGCCAGTCGAATGGCTGCAGGGACTATGTCCAGATCCTCGGGTCATGGGTGCCATCTGGTAAGTATATGTAACAGAATGTAAAAGAATGTAACAGAATGTATATGTTCTTATCGTATCTAGTATCTGAAGAATGTAACAGAATCAAGATGAACTCACATAATGTAATACTAAGACATCATCTACTACAAAATATATAATCCAAAATACAAAATACAAAATACAAAATACAAAAACCAAAATACAAAATACAGAAACCAAAATACAAAATACTGAAACCAAAATACAAAATACAGAAACCAAAATACAAAATACAGAAACCAAAATACAAAATACTGAAACCAAAATACAAAATACAGAAACCAAAATACAGAAACCAAAATACAAAATACAGAAACCAAAATACAAAATATAGAATCCAAAATATGACCCTCTGTGAGAACGGATGACTCAGAACACAAACCAACCGGAGAGGATACTCTGAGAGATCCATCTGAGAGGGACGTATACTCTGAGAGATCACTTTTATAAGAATGATATCAGTAGTGGGATTGAGTGCTGGAGGAGATATTATCAGAGTATACGTCCTACTCAGATGGGTCTCTCACCGTTACTATATTTTCTTGACAGCATGGTGGATGTGCTCCGTCCACATATTCTTGCTACGAGCCAAAACTTTGTCCCGGAGCTCAAGTGGACATCCTTGGTGTAGAGCTCGAGTGAGAGGTTCCTGACAGCATGGTGGTCTCCTTTGTCAAAGTATCCGTGCTCGTCCCACAATGCTGTCAGGAACCTTTCACTCGAGCTATACACCATGGATGTCCACTTGAGCTCCGGGACAAAGTTTTGGCTCGGAGCAAGAATCTGTGGACGGAGCACATCCACCATGCTGTCAGGAAAAAATAGTAACGGTGAGAGACCCATCTGAGTAGGACCTATACTCTGATAATATCTCATCCAGCACTCAATCCCACTACTGATATCATTCTTGTAAAAGTAATCTCTCAGAGTATACGTCCCTCTCAGATGGATCTCTCAGAGTATCCTCTCCGGTTGGTTGTCGTATCATCATTGCCGAGGGATGAGGGTCGGAGGACAGTCGACTTTATCTACGGATACATAGTTTCTGCCTCGCCAGTCGAATGGCTGCAGGGACTATGTTACCGCAGTGTCGTAGTCCAATATAATCCAGAGATTGACACAGTTCTAATTCATATATGTATTCCAATACAAATAGTCTAATACAAAAATAATCCAATACAAATAGTCCAATACAAATAAGTACTAATAGCTAATGAGAACCACGCTGCTCACACAAACGCTCAGTGATACGTTCACGCAACCACCTCGAAAAAGTGAGATTTTTGGCGCGAGGAGAGATGTCGTCCCTTGCAAGGACTGCATGAAGAGAACTCTCGGTCTCACTAGCTACCGGTGCTGGATGAATAGAACTTCTGGTCTCACTAGCAACCGGTGCCACTTCCTCCTCAACTGTAGGAGGAGCCACCTCAGCATTCACTGTTTTCGTCAAACGACGTGTCGCTCCTCGGGTCATTGGTGCCATCTGGTAAGTATATGTAACAGAATGTAAAAGAATATAACAGCTCAAAATACAGTTGGTACTAACCTCAATAGAACAAACACTCTCACAGCTCAAAATACTAACACATGCTCACGCCTTACTCTTGTGACACTCCCTTTCAAACACAAACACACACCTATATGTTCCCTTACACATGTTGCCATGTTACCTTTAAAAATAGGAAACCCTTGTTGTCTATAATAAGATACAATTCACCAAAGGAATCAGTGAGCTAATATGAAGCCTATTCTAATTAAGCAATCCTGCAGTAAACACAAACTAGAACATGTGGGGATCATTATAACTCATCAAAAGGAATCAGTTCAATTCAGTTCAAGGAAGAACAGCAAACCAAATTCCTGAGTTTTTATCAAACCAATTTAAATCGAACCATATGTCCAATATCCTATTCTCAAATCACAAGCCTAATCAGAAATGAAAAAAAGGAATTAACAGGTACTAACACATGTGTTACAACCAATGATAACTGAACAACAATTAGAAATCCAAAAAAATTGGAATTGAAGTTCAGGGGACAATCAAAACTGATTCATGAGTATCAGTCAACCCATTGAAACCAACTCGAGTCCAAATTCTATTCCTATATCATAAAACTTAATTTAATAAGTAAAGATCAATCTATCATAGGCTAATACACATGTAGGAGTAAGATTGGTACTTAAAACATTAGTTAGAATCAGATTAACAGGATTGACATAGGAAAAACTTGAAACGTATCATGTATCAGTCATGTAAAGTCAACCCACATATGTTCGAATCCTATATCACAGCAACGACCCATTCACAATGTAAATATCAACTAACATAGATTAACAACGGGTCTAGGAATCAAATCTAGCATTTAAATCATAAATTAAACCATTTAAACTAGGAATAAATCTGTGTCTGTGTGTGTGTGCATGTGCCTGTGTCTGTGTGTGTGTGTGTGTCCGTGTCCGTGTGTGTATGTATGTCTGTGTCTATGTCTATGTGTGTGTGTGTCAGTGTCCGTGTGTGTCCGCGTGTGTATGTGTGTGTGTGTGTCTGTGTCTGTGTCTGTGTGTGTGTGTGTCCGTGTTCGTGTGTGTCCGTGTGTGTGTGTGTCCGTGGGAGAGAAAGAGGAGGAAGGAGAGGAGTTAGGTTAGGGTTTACCTGAGGAAGAGGAGGAGGAGGTCGGATTGGGGGAGGAGGGGCTCGAGGAGGAGGATCTCGAGGAGGAGGAGCTCGCCGGAGGGGGAGGGAGTCGCCGGGGG
The DNA here is from genome assembly GCA_029216955.1 of Iris pallida. Classification (NCBI taxonomy): domain Eukaryota; kingdom Viridiplantae; phylum Streptophyta; class Magnoliopsida; order Asparagales; family Iridaceae; genus Iris; species Iris pallida. The sequence continues at coordinate 11,861,712 of JANAVB010009599.1, forward strand.
GAGGGGGTCGCCGGGGGGCAGGGCACTGACAGAGGGGGAGGGAGTCACCGGGGAGGGGGTGGGGTGGAAAATTAAAATTTTTGGGGGTTTTCGAGTGAGAGTGAAGGGGAAAGAAGGCAGCGGCGTGCCCTAAGTAAAATAACTTAGCGACGTAACTTGTTGACGTCGCTAAACGTCGCAACCATGGCGACATATAATTATAATATGTCGCTGAACGTCGCTATTCAGCGATGTAGTATACTCCTGTCGCAGAACGTCTCTAGCCAGTGACGTTTTGCGACGTATTTATAAAGAAGTCGCTACTGGCGACTTAATTTCTTGCCGTCACTACATTACGTCGCTATTTGATGATATTTTAGTAGTGGAGCTGTACTTCTGAGTCAAACCGAAGTGACTGCACTTCTTAGTCGAACCGAAGTGGCTGCGCTTCTGAGTTTGAAGAAGCTAGTTTCGTCGAAGTCATAAGAGCAATTTAATGACTGCTCTTTTAACAGATGAGTCAGTTATCATCTTCTTTAATTACGCTGCCATTTTGGGAATTCAAGAAGTTTGTGGTCTAGGATTCAGTCAAATGAACCTATTAAATGAGATTCATTATGCTGAGTCCTAGGTTCATCCCATTAATTTGGGGGTCTTTGACCGGTTGACACGTAGCGTTTGGGGTTGGACCACACTCAACCTTTATAAAGGAGAGCTTTTCTAAAGAGTTACGTCTACTGTCTCTTGGCATTCCCACCATCATGCTCGATCCTGACTTGGCTTTTGAATGGTCGTTGGCCTTGCACAAGTCGATTGTTGGTTGTGGATCTCTTCGTTCAAAGAAGCTATGTCCTTATAGCAGAACTGATACTAAATTTTGAGATGCACTTGAGCGTTTGGCATGAGGAGTTCGAACCTGAACAACATCTTGGAGGTCTTCGAGATCCAAGTTTCTGGGTTTGGATTGATTGCCAATCCGAAGAGCCACAGGTTGTGCTCTGCCCTACTCAAGAGCTGCAGTAGTGTGGCGAGCAGGAGCTGCGTTCTGGCTCGGGCCAATGGCTTTTTCATTAGCCATATTGGAGTTCCTCCACGTTTGGCTAGGAAGTGGCTTACTCTAACGAGGAAGTGATTCGCTCTGACGAGCTGCATGTCTAAGGGGCTGCGCACTTTCTGAAGATTGCCTACTTGTAGACTTTAGGTATTTTAGTCTTTATATGTAATCATGAAGAATTTGTAATAGATCTTTGTAAACATGATTTTAATAAAGAACTTTTTATGCGCCATCCTTGTCTGTTATGACTTTTTATTATTATCTGCGCTTTTTGGATACCTGCACTTTTGTGAAGTTTGTATGTAGCGACTGTTTAACCCCTGCGCTTTTGGCAAGGCTGCGCTTTTTCATTGTTCTACAGTATATTTTTGCTAAATACTTGAAATTTAAAAATGGTATTGCTTTTATTAGATAAAAAGTAAACCGATATAAAACGAGAGAAATCATCAACTATAACAAAAGCGTAGAGCTTACCGCCAAGACTAGGAACTCTACTAGGACCAAATAAATTCAAATAAATCAATTGCACTAGAAGTGCTTACAACGTTGATGGATTTAAAGGATGACGTAGTTGCTTTGTTCTTTTCACAGTCTAAACATATCATATCTCTCTTGAAGGAAATTTTTGGGAGTCCTTTTACCAGTATTTTAGTCGATAACCGAGAGATAATGTCCATGTTTGTATGTCCTAGTCTCATGTGCCATAGCCAGCTTTTATTTTGACTGGCTACTAGGCACTTTCCTGCACTGTTAGTACCTTCTAGAAAGAAAACATAAATATTGTCTTCGCTGATCCCTTCATCTACGGGATTCCCAGTAGACATTTCATATATAGAACATTTGTCTTTTACAAAATTGATATCATAACCATTATCTGTCAACTGACTAATGCTCAATAGGTATGTTTCAATTATGTGACTAGACAAACGTCTTTTATTTCAGGTATGAAGACATACCAACTGTTGGCCCATTGGTCATGATCATACTTGATTTTGATAATCAATGTCAAATTTGGTCGATACGCAAAATATATATACTGCTACAAGTTTACAGGTTTTAAGACTGCACCTACTACTGCTACAAGCTTTACAAGTCTCGTCGTCATTAAGAACCAAACGCAATGCAATCAAGATCAAGTTTTTATATATTTCCTCTGTATTCTACTTTTATTGAGTCTAGGAAAAATATGTAAGATTGACCAGGATCGGTACTGGCTTAGCAACCCTAAGTCCACAAAAACCTAACCATTTGGCCTGAACTAGGTCTGGCAGAACTCAGATAGAACTCGAATAGAACTCGGCCCGAGTTCTGTCAGGGCAGTTCGAATAGAATTTTGAATTCCCTCTAAATCTGCATCTAACAGTCGAATGCGAGATTTCTGCATCCGAACTCTGCCCGAATACGGTCTACAAAAACACTATAAATAGAGACGAACCAAAACATTTCCAAATCACTCATGCATTCAATCTTCTCTTCTCTATTCATTTCTAAGTGTTTTCTATGAGCTACACATTTAAATCTAGCTTATACTACTCTTAGCCAAGCTAGTACAGTTGTTGTTTAATCTAGAGTTTGGTTGTGAAGAGTTGTATCAGAGGCTGTATTCAGAAAATATTCCAGTTTTTAAATTGCTTTCTGGAGTCGGTCGTACATTTGTCACCAAGCATGGTATAGTGAAGTCAGTGGTGCACTTGTACCCAAGCACGATTTTGTAAGAGTTGCAAGCACTCAGTTAAAGCTTATGCTATAGTGGATTAACATCGAGCAGGAGTACACGAGACTAGACTTGTCGTCCACGAAGGATACTAGTATATATGGTTGTGTTACTGAGTTTGATCTTCTTAACTCTTACTTTATTGTAATTCATTTATTGTTATATCAGTTGCTCTTACTTGCCATAGTTCATAATTTTAATTATAATATTTATTTCCAGCACACGCACACACTCTATTCACCCCCCTCTAGAGGTGCTCAACGGTCCTACAATTGGTATCAGAGCAGGTTATAGATATACATAACTATCTAGAGTGTATATATATAGCAGTCGTTAAATCTATATTCAACATTGAAGGGCAATCAGTAAATAGACCCCCAATATTTGATGGAACGAACTATAATTACTGGAAATCACGAATGAGTTTCTTTCTTAAGTCACTGGACTTCGATCTATGGTCGATGGTAGTAGGCGGTTACAAGAAATCACCTAGAACAGTTATTGATTATGTATTATCAGATAAGCCGCATGATAAATACACTGAGCATGAGAAGACACAGCTAGTCTAAATGCCATCAATGTACTGTTTTGTACAATTGACAAAACCCATTTTAATCGCGTATTTACTTGTACACCATCTAATAAAATTGGAGACTTTTTGAGGTAACTCATGAAGGGAATTCCCAAGTAAAGGAATCTAAAATCAGTAGATTGACACAATAATACGAGTCATTCAAGATAAAACCTGGTGAGTAAATTACACAGATGTTCACTCGTTTCCATGATATTAATAATCCTCTACAATCTCTTGGTAAGGATTACAACAATCACGAGAAGATCAGGAAGGTACCGCGGGTTCTAACAAAAAACTAGAACCCGAAGGCCACCGCGATCTTAGAAGGAAACGACCTCACTACGATGACTTTGGAGATACTAATAGGCAAGCTCATGAACCATGAGCTGGACCTACAAGACTTTGAAGAGGCAACTCCCAAAGAAAAATAAACAGCCTTCAAAGCTCAAGACAGAAGAGTCTCATGCAATGATTCTAACGAAGAAGATTCTGATGGTGATGAACAGGCCATGCTGGTCAAGAACTTCAAAAAATTCTTAAAGTTTGAGAATGAAGAAAGACATCCACGAAAGCAACGAAGAAGAAACTATTTACTTTGTGTTTAAGAAGTCGGGGCATATCAAGAAGGACTGTCCAATAACGAAGAAAATTAGTCCATACGATCGATCGAGATCAAGCAAAAAAGCTACAACTAGTCGGAAGTACGCAAATACCAGCATCTGGCACGAAAGTGAGGCCAGTGAGTCAAAAGAGGAGGACAGACCTAGTAGCAGTACAAATGTTTGTCTGATGGCAAACGATAAGGTATCTGAATACCCTCTATATGATGATTTCACTTTCAATGAGTTAGAAAATGCCTTTAGCGAACTAATTAAAGAGCACAGAAATGTGTTAGACAAGTATAAGCAATCTCACAAAGAGATTAAGGTATACACAATCGAAGTAGCTAGATCGTCTAATCTTCTTAAAGATACCAAAGAGACATCTAATACCGGTAACACGGAGGAGCTAGCCAAAATTAGATTGGACACAAGCTTTAACTGAGTGCTTGCAACTCCTACAGTACCATATTTGGGACAAGTGTGCGACCGACTCGACAACACCGTGCTTGGCGACGAGTGCACGATCGACTCAAAAAAGCGATTAAAAACTGGAATATTTTCTTAATTTATCCTCTGATACAACTCTTCAAAACCAATACTATATTGAAATGTAACTATGCTAGCTTGGCTAAGAGTAGTATAGGCTAAATTTGAAAGTGTAGCTCGTAGAAAACACTTTAAATGGAATATAGAATAAAATGAATGAGTGAATGAGTGATTTGTAAAGTAAGAATTCCTCTCTATTTATAGTATTTTTGTAGACTAAATTCTAGCACAGTTCGGGCAGAGTTCGGATGCAGAAATCTCGCATTCAAACGTTAGATGCAGATATCAAGTGGATTCAAAAATCTGTTGAAACTGCCTTGACCAAACTCGGGCCGAGTTCTGGATGAGTTCTGGCCGAGTTCTGCCTGAGTTCTACCAAAACTATTTAGGCCAAATTGTTTAGGTTTTTGGGATATGTTTGAAAGTGGATTTTGGATACAAATATATGGATATGTAGGCTATATTTTTGTGGACTGAGAATAGCTAAGCTATCGCTTTTGGTTCTTGATAACGACGAGACGTTTGTAGCTTGTAGCAATAGTAGGTGTAGACTTTCTGGCTTGAAACCAGTAGTTGTATTTATATTTTATGTATCAACCAAAGTTGATGTTGATTATCAAAATCATGTATGACCATGACCAATAGGCCAACAATCTCCCCTATTTTGATAATTGACAAACTTTGAGTCCATACCAAAATATTATATTAAAATTTTAAAATTATACCTGGCTTGTTTGAAATCCTGAAAATTTAATTTTGGTATGCTCATTCTCCCCCTTGTCATGTAATCAAAATATGGCTCCCCCGCAATTTATGAGTCAAAAAAAAGAGTGATACCAAATATATGAAATGAAAATTCAACAACTCAAGTAGTATGAAATGAGAACATCAGCAGTAGCAGTAATAGAACATCAGCAGTAGATGAAAACTAATAACTTACATAAAATATAAAAGTGTCACTACAACTGAAGTAAATAAGTCCAGAATGCATAGAAAATAAAATGTCACTACATACCAGATCATCATCAACCAAATCCACAAAATACTTGTCCAAAACATCATATCTGCTATCAGTACCACCAGGAGCATCAGCAAGTGGGGCATCAATGGGTGGATCGATCGAATCAAAATAGACAATCGTTGGATCAATAAAGGCAAAAGTCGGATCATCCTCAAGTTTCGGTCCGTTAAAAGCAGGGTGACGAATGATAGTCGTCAGTATAGTAGGATGATGAGCCATCGTCTACTGAATGTCAGCCATAACATTTCTCAAGACCTAAACCTGAGAAATATGGTAAAACTCAGTGTCATTATAGCGAGTCAGATCGACCTGACGTTGTTATTCCTGGAGAGAGACAAAAGTATCGAACGCTGATATAACTCGTCAATAGTGTGATACGGGGCAGCTAGAGCGTCTACTGGGGCTGCGACTGGAGCTGGAGGAAGTGGAGCATCAGCGTAAGGATGGTGGAATCTCTTAGACCTAAGTAGCTCTAAAGGAGTTCCAGAGATGGGACAAGACTCTAAAGAAATATCGAATTTCTAGAAATTTGTCGTCAGATGCATAGGATAGAGGAGGTAACAGCCTGCCCTCTGACAATTGATCATAAGAGCTAACATAGTCGTAAGAAAGGAAAAGTAAATCCTAAAGTGAATGTGATACATCGTAGATAGTTCAAAGTACGTGATCTCATCAGTAGATCCTGTCTAGGATAGAAGAGATGAAATGATGATATGATGTAACTCATAGAAATGTTGGTTTAGGTTGCGTGTAAATAACCGTTTCCGAGGAACGGGATCCGGATGACACAACGCGACCTTGTACGATTCAAGTGTCATGCGCCGTCAGGTAGAACTTTAATAACGTCGAGAAGAGCATCACCGTTGTTCGATATTTGGAATATTCGCTCAAGTCATCAAAATTAAGCTTAAATTCCATCCTGCTGACAGAGGAATTGATACAGTTGTCTGATTCTTGCATGTTGCAATAAAAACATACGAATTGCATTATCATGAATATGATTGGAAACTTCTAAAAATTTACAAAGTCCTAGGTTTTTAAAAATAGTCAAATATTCTGAGAAAATGGTAAATTTTATCGTTTTATCCGGACAAATTTCCCGGTATTGGAAATGATCAAACCAATAGATAGATCTTTCTAGTGAAACAAATAGGTTTGGATCATAATCCTCATTATCATCAAGACGAGAGGAACTGAATAGATTAACAGGTTCATATTCAGACATAGAGGATGAGGCAGTATAACTAGTTTTCTTTCTCTTAAAGAATCTAGGCGCCATTACGAAAATGAGAGAGAAGGAAGAGTTATACCTCTAAAATGATCAGAGATGGAAGAAAATGCCTTCATAATGCATTAGATCCGAGGAATTTTATGTTGGAAATCTTGAGAAGGAGTATTCTAGGATCTAGGGTTTGGGAAATTAGGGTTTTGGAGCTCTTGGTCGTCTATTTTGGGGAGGAAGAAGAAGTGGAGGGGGATGTTGTTTTGAACTGTTGGTACATGGTAATATCCATTATCATCACAAAACTTTTTAAAATTAATATTTTTGAATTCGCTATCATGATCACTTCAGATTCGAGTAATCATGAAACCTTTTTTGTTTTGTACCTTTTTACAAAATACTAGAAATTCAAAAATGGCATAGCTTTTATTTAATAAAAAGTAAACCCAAATAAAATGAGAGAAATTATCAACTATAACAAAAGCGTAGAACTTACCGCCAAGACCAGTGACTCTTCTAGAAGTGCTTATAGCGTTGATGGATTTAAAGGATGGCCTAGTTGCTTTGGTTTTTTCATAACCTGAACATACAATCTCTTTTAGAGAAATTTTTTGGCAGTCTTTTTACCATCATTTTAGTCGATAGCCGATAGATAATGTCCATGTTTGCATGTCCGAGTCACGTGTTCCATAGCCAGCTTTTATCTTGATTGGCTACTAGGCACTTTCCTGTACTGTTAGTACATTATAGAAAGAAAACATAAATATTGTCTTCCCTGATCCCTTTATCTATGGGATTTCCAGTAGACATTTCATATATAGAACATTTGTCTTTCACAAAATTGATACTATAACTATTATCTGCCAAATGACTAATGCTCAATAGGTTATGTTTCAATTCTTTGACTAGACAAATATCTTTTATTTCAGGGTAGGAAGACATACCAATTGTTGTCTTATTGGTCATGATCACACCTGATTTTGATAATCAATGCCGACTTTGGTCGATACATAAAATATACATACTGCTATAGGTTTACAGGTTTCAAGACTGCACCTACTACTGCTAAGCTTTAATAGTCTTGTCGTCATCAAGAACCAAACGTAAGGGAATCAAGATCAAGTTTTTACATATTTCTTCTGTCTTTTACTTTTATTGAGTCTAGGAAAAATATGTAAGATTTATCAGGATCGGTACTGGCTTAGCAACCCTCAGTCCACAAAAATCATAGCCTATCTTTCTACAAATACTTATCCAAAGTCCACATTCCAAATTGGCCCAAAACCCAACTATTTAGCCCAAACTAGGACTGACAAAACTCAGACAGAACTCGAATAGAACTCGGCCCAAGTTCAGCCCGAGTTTCGTCAGGACAGTTTGAACAGAATTTTGATCTAAATCTACATCCAATAGTCGAATGCGAGATTTCTGCATCCGAACTCTGTCCGAATTTGGTCTATAAAAATACTATAAATAGAGAAGCACTTTCACATATCCAAATCACTCATGCATTCAATGTTCTCTCCTTTATTCATTTCTAAGTGTTTTCTATGAGCTACACTTTTAAATCTAGCCTATACAACTCTTAGACAAGCCAGTACAGTTTCTGTTTAATATAGAGTTTGGTTGTGAAGAGTTATATTAGTAGCTGTATTCAGAAAATGTTATAGTTTTTAAATTGCCTTCTGTCGTCGGTCGTGCAGTTGTCGCCAAGTACAGTTTTGTGAAGTCAATCGTGCACTTGTCCCTAAGCACGATGTTGTAAGATTTGTAAGCACTCAATTAAAGCTTGTTCCATAGTGGATTAACATCGAACATGAGTACTTGAGACCGGACTAGTCCCCCACGAGGGATACCAGTATATAACATTATGTCACTGAGTATGATTTTCTTAACTCTTACTTTACTGTAATTTATTTATTATAATATTAGTTGCTCTTATTTGCTATAGTTCATAATTTTTAATTATAATATTTATTCCCTACACGCACACACTCTATTCACCCCCCTATAGAGGTGTTCAACGGTCCTATAATTGGTATCAGAGCAGGTTATACATATATAACCATCTAAAGAGTATATATATGGCAGTTGTTAAGTCTATATTCAACGGTGAAGGGCAATCAACCAATAAACCCCCAATATTTGATGTAACGAACTACACTTACTCGAAATCATGAATGAGTTTCTTTCTTAAGTTATTGGACTTCGATCTACAGTCGATAGTAGTAGACGGTTACAAGAAACCCCCTAGAACAGTGATTGATGGTGTATTAGTAGACAAGCCGCATGACAAATACACTGAGCATGAGAAGACACAACTAGTCTAGATGCATGAGCCATGAATGCACTATTTTGTAAAATTGACAAAACTGAGTTTAATCGCGTACACTTGTACGACATCTAATAAAATTTGGAGACTTTTTGAGGTAACTCATGAAAGGACATTCCAAGTGAAGGAATATAAAATTAGTAGATTGATACAATAATACGGGTCATTCAAGATAAAATCCGGTGCCTCAATTATATAGATGTTCACTCGTTTTCTTCATATTACTAATCCTCTACAATCACTTGGTAAGGATTACAACAATCATGAGAAGATTAGAAAGGCACTACGGGCTCTAACAAAAAACTGGAACCTAAAGGCCACCACGATCATATTAGGAAACGACCTCACCATGATGACTTTGGAGACACTAATAGGCCAGCTCATGACCCATGAGCTGGACCTACAAGGCTTTGAAGAGGCAACTCCCAAAGAAAAATCAATAGCCTTCAAAGCTCAAGACAGAAGAGTCTCATGCAATGATTCTAACGAAGAAGATTCCGATGGTGATGAACCGGCCCTACTAGTCAAGAACTTCAGAAAATTCTTAAAGTTTAGGAAATCAAACCAAAAGAAGAAAAACATCCACAAAAGCAACGAAGAAGAAACTATTTGCTTTGGGTGCAAGAAGTCCGGGCATATAAAGAAGGACTGTCCAATAATGAAGAAAAGTAGTCCATACGATTGATCGAGATCAAGCAAAAAAGCTACAACTAGTTGGAAGTACGCAAAACTAGCATCTGGCATAAAAGCGAGGCCAATAAGTTAGAAGAGAAGGACAGACCCAGTAGCAGTGCAAATATTTGTCTAATAGCATGCGATAAGGATCCGAAAACCCTCTTTATGATGATTTCACTTTCGATGAGTTAGAAAATTTCTTTAGTGAACTACTTGAAGAGCACAGAAATGTGTTGGACAAGTATAAGCAATCTCACAAAGAGATTAAGGCATACACATCTGAAGTAGCTAAATTGTCTAATCTTTCTAAATATATCAAAGAGACACCTACTACCGGTAACACGGAAGAGATAGCCAAAATTAGATTGGACTATCATGAGGCTATCCTCACTATAGAACAAAAAGAAGAAGCTATGTCAAAATACAAGAGATATATGGCATAGAGAAGTAGAGACACCGAGTTCCTGAGCAAAGACTCACAAATATGACTACAAAATTCAAAGAGTCTTGTGCCATCTCTAAAAAGTTAGAGATCAAATTAGAAAAATATGTCACCCCTGTTATACAGCCTTAGGTTAGTCCTAACACCAAGCATACACCAAAAAAGACTAAACCAAAGAAAGCACAAAAGACACACATTCCTCACAATATGCTTTCGCATACACGTTTCCAAGAAGAACACACGAGAAGCATGTCAACACGAAAATAAAGAACTCTATTTCTAAAATCACATGCACATACTGTGATGAAGACGAGCATAAATCACAGTACTGTAGAGCTAGAAAGCTAGTTGATATAAATGTACTTGCTTGGATTCCAAAAACTAATCATGCTGGACTGTAAGCCCTCTTCCTAAAATTTTGGAAAAAAATATTTTTATTATTTATTGACTTAAATAGGGATTTATAAATATTTTTCTAAAATAATTATTGTTATAGAAGGCCTTAGCCATGGTTAGGTTTTGAAGTACAAGACGACCAAGAATTTTGGCACGGATAATGTAGTCGTGTCTTTGTCTAATATTTTAGCTATGATAAGGAAGGCCAAGCCATAAGCGTGTCCCAACTAGAAAAACCAGGCTAAGTTGCAACTTGACTCCTATGAAGAATTTAATTGGTTACTTATTAATATTATGACTTTTAGAAAATTCGGTTATATCAAACTAGCCCGGACTAGATCCGAACCAAGCCGAAGCCCATGTAGAGATGTTATGCGTGTAAAGACGCCCGTGTAGATACATTTTAGGTAAATCATATATCTCATATTTTATTTTAAGGAATTAACAAATATTTCCTAAATATTTGTTATACGTGTAATATAAGTGTTATTAATAATTTTATGACATTTTTAGAATATTTTATTAAAGTGGGAATAGTTCACCCAAAACTATTATACACCTATTATTATTTATTATATTATATTACTATTATTATTATTATTATTATTATTATTACTACTACTACTACTATTATTAATAATATCATTTATTATTGGTTATTATTAATTCACTAGTAAATGATTTATAATATATACATATGTATATATATGGGTGTAAATACCCCTACACTAAGAAAAGCTACGAAAATATTTCAAGTATTTTAGACATATTTTTGAAAGTATTTTTTTGGAGACTTTTGGAAATTATATATATATATATATACATATATATATATATATATATATATATATATATATATATATATATATATATATATATATATATATATTGCTCCCGAACCCTAGGGCGCCTCCTCTCTCCACCATCAACCCCGGTGTGGCCTTGCGGCCGTGCCGGGTGCCCCCTCGGGGTCGCCACACCACTTGGGTGGCGGCATCGTCCCCGTGCTTGTTAGGCGGCCTTCGGTTCCATGACTACTAGATCTTTCGCGGAGGTCTTGGGAGGTAGGACGTCCCCGTCTGTACCACTCATTCCTCCCCGGTCGATCTCATCCTTTAAGGGTGCTCCATCAATCTTCTTCTCTGAGGAGGAAGAAACAACTCTAAAATATATATATATATATATATATATATATATATATATATATATATATATATATATATATATATATATATATATTGCTCCCGAACCCTAGGGCGCCTCCTCTCTCCACCATCAACCCCGGTGTGGCCTTGCGGCCGTGCCGGGTGCCCCCTCGGGGTCGCCACACCACTTGGGTGGCGGTGTCGTCCCCGTGCTTGTTAGGCGGCCTTCGGTTCCATGACTACTAGATCTTTCGCGGAGGTCTTGGGAGGTAGGACGTCCCCGTCTGTACCACTAATTCCTCCCCGATCGATCTCACCCTTTAAGGGTGCTCCATCAATCTTCTTCTCTGAGGAGGAAGAAACAACTCTTACTTCCCCACTACGTTTCGCGTTAGTAGGGAAGTTTTCTCATTATCGTCCATCGATAGACAAAATCCGCAAAGCTCTTGCGGAGTTTATTTTCGATGGATCAATCAATGCAGGCCTGATTGATTCTAAACACATATTGATTCGTCCTTCGTGCGAATCAGATTACTTACGTCTACGTTCGAAAGACACGTGGTACATTGCTCGAGCCCCTATGAGGATCTTCAAATGGGAGCCTGCATTCCCTCAGAACCAGGAGTCTCCTATCACCACAGTATGGATTAGTCTCCCTAATCTTTTCCATCATTTATACGCCAAGGATGCTCTTTTTGCTATCTCAGGCGCTATCGGAACTCTATTAAAAATTGATAAAGCTACGGCAGATTTATCTCGCCCAAGCCTAGCTTGGGTGTTCCTCGAAGTTGATGCTTCTAAAGAACTATAACATAAGATCCGTATCAACTTGCCGCGTAATAGGAGGTTCTGGCAGCATATTGAATATGAATCAATTCTATTATACTAAGCTAAAGAAAAAGGTAAAGAAGTTGCAGTTCAGAAAGATAATCATATTAATGTGACACGCATATTGCCTAGGGGAGAGAACGATGTTTCTCAAGGGGAGCAGATCATGCATAGTGGGCGTGGGGATCCTCCTCAGAGGGGAGAGCCTTCAACAAGTCAGAGAGTGGATCCAATGGCCAATCAAGACCTTCCAAATCAGCAGCCGTCTGTTGTAGTTACTCATCATGAAGCCAACCGCCAAACAGAGGACTCCCCCCGCAACACAGAGACCCATACAAGTGATGGAAACATCCTTTCAAACACTTCTCCTACTTTATTTCCAGACCCCCCACTAAGTAATGAAGCGATCTCTACTCCTTATACATCATCGGAGATACTGGGTCTGGCGGACGAAGCTGCAAACTCTAATGAAAATGTGGCTGAGGCGCCGAAAGGAGGAGAAATCATAGGGAAAACTTGGGCAGACATTGCAGAGGAGGAAGAAGCTCGTGTCCTGATAGAGGAAGACAATGTCCAAGAAGAAGAGATGGCGCAATCTAAGCCCCCGCCGTCAATCCGCAAGAAGAAAGCTCCTCCACCACCATCGGATAGAGTCCTTCGGTCAGTTTCCATTAGCTCCTCCTCCCCCCGACCAAATAATCATTTTTAAATTCTTGATTTGGAACGTGCGAGGTATTGCCAACAAAATAACTTTGAAAAGGATCAAAAACCTAGCAAGAGTTAACAAGGTTCAGTAGATTGCCATCATTGAACCTAAGGTTTCGGTTGACAAGCTAATGTCATACCAACTTAAACTGGGCTGTCAGCATGGCATATCCAATGAGAGAGATAATATTTGGATCTTTACAAGAGAAGGCTCTTCTATGCACTTGGTGGACTTTTTGATCAGGCCGTCACCATTCGCTTTGCTAATATTTTCCTTCCAACCGAAGCTCTTGTTTCCATTGTTCATAGGCACAACACTAAAGAAGAAAGAGTGGAAATGTATGAAAGACTAAAGGGCCTGCAGTCGGGTCTTAACATCCTCTGGGCGGTGGGAGGGGACTTTAACGTGGTTAAGGCTAGGGAAGAAAAAACAGGGGGATTGGCCCCGAGCCATCAGGCCATGAATGATTTCAATAATTTCATGATGACTACGGGCTTATCCGAGCTTCCATACACAGGAAGTACATTCACATAGATGAAATCAAAAAGGGATAAACAAGGGTCTCGTCTCGATCGTATGCTCTTGGACAAGGAGTGGTTTTCTCTTCTGCCATTGTCGAAGGAAGAACATCTTAATAGAAATGAGTCCGACCACTCGCCATTGCTTATCACCTTTAAATCTGCTAATACGCGGGGTCGTAAATCATTTTGTTTCTTGGACTTCTGGGTTACTCACAAGGAATTTTGCTCAATTGTAGATAAAGCTTGGAACTCGGTTCATCATGCTAATGCTCTTATACGAGTAGCAGAGAGATTGACAGCTTGTCGAAAAGCTTTATCAGCCTGGAGTCATGCTACTTATGGAGACATTTTCCAGCAAGTCAAGGTTGCGGAGGACGCAGTACTCTCAGCTGAGATTGCTTATGAACAATGTACCTCTGATTCATCTCGAACCCAACTGCACATGGCTCGTGCATTATTAAAACAGCGTCTCTCTTATGAGGACTCTTATTGGAAGCAAAAGGCTCGATTGCGATGGGACTTGGAAGGTGATCGCAATACAGCTTATTTCCATGAATGTGCTAATAGCAAACAACGAAAGTTGTGGATACATTCGGTTAAGGTTGATGGACATTCTTTATCAGAGCTGCATGACATCCAAGCTTCAGCTAATGAACACTTTGTAGCATAATACATGTCCTCGACCACGACTGTTGATGAAGAGTTTCTAGAATGCATTCCACAGCTGATCACTGAGGAGGATAATCTAGCATTAACTACTAATCCTACGAAGGAGGAGCTCTTTTCTATAATTAAGAGCCTTAATTCTAGGAGTGCAGGGGGGGGCAGATGGGTTCAGTGCAAAGTTCTTTACAACAACATGGGACATTATTGAGGCTGATATCCTAGAAGCTGTGCAATTGTTCATGGATGGATTTCATCTTCCCAGAGCCATATCAAGCACATCTCTTATCCTGATCCCAAATATTAAGAGTCCCCAGACATGGTCAGATTACAGACCTATCAGCTTATGCACAGTTATGAACAAGATTATTTCTAAGCTGCTCGCCAATAGATTGGCCCTTATTCTCCCTAAAATCATATCTCCAAAACAGAGTGGATTTGTGAAATATAGAGAAATTATTGACAATGTTATCCTAGCCCAGAAAATGATGAGTATGATGAAGATCAAGAATAGAGAAGGGAATGTAGCCATTAAACTTGATTTGGCTAAGGCTTATGATCGGGTTGATTGGAGTTTTCTGATGGAGGTTATGTGCAAGTTTGGCTTCAATGAGATTTGGATCAATATGATGTATCGTCTTCTCAGCAATGTGTGGTACTCAACAATTATCAATGGGGAATCCTCGAGTTTTTTTCATGGCTATAGAGAAGTTCGACAAGGCGATCCTATTTCTCCTACTCTCTTTATCATTGCGGCTGAAGCTTTATCTCGTAATCTCAAGAAACTATTGGACCTTTCATCATTTAATCATTTCTATTCTCCTAGTGGATGTCCAACAGTGACTCATCTTGCATATGCAGATAATGTATTGATCTTCGCAGCGGGGGATGTATCATCTATAAGGGCATTACGATCTGTGTTGACACTCTATGAAGCAGCTTCGGGTCAGCTTATTAATGCTCACAAGTCATCGATATATGTTCATCCATCCTTCCCCTCTGATGGAGCAGCTGAATTATGAGAGATCATCGGTTTTGTTTCTTTAAATCCTCCGTTTGCTTATCTTGGGTGCCTATTAATGTCAGGAAGGAAAAATGTTGGCATGTTCGAAGACCTTATATCCAAGATCAGAAACAGGATTGACGGCTGGCAGCAGAGGCTACTTTCGTATGGGAGTAAGTTGGTTTCACTAAAATCAGTTCTAACTTCCATACCAATGTATACTTTAGTAGCATGCAATCCCCTAAGGCAGTTCTCCATCAATTGGAAGTTATGTTCTCTAAGTTCTTCTGGAGATCGAAGGAAGGCATGTATAAACACAATTGGTTAAGCTGGTCCAAAATGGCACGTCCTCAAGAAGAAATGGGCCTTGGTCTCCGAAGCTTGGACGAGGTTATAAACTCATTCTCTACCAAATTATGGTAGAAACTAAAGACAGGGGATGGCCTCTGGTCGACATTCATTCAAGCCAGATATTGCAAGTATGCGGGATTGGATATTGTTCAACCCAACTCATCTGCTTCTCAAATTCGGAAGAGGATACTAAAGGGGAGAGATATTTCAAATCACCTCATTTTTCCCAATCCTTTGGATCCTAATTCATGGCACTGGTCTCCTTTAAGATCAGGAGTGTTCTCATTATCTTCTGCATGGAAGCACACTAGAATTCAATTCAGTCATAATACAAACTTCATGCATATCTGGAATTCATGTATTCTAATTAAGTGGTCAGTACTTGGTTGGAGAATTCTGCATGATCGGCTACCTACAGATGATAGTGTTCAAAAACTTGGCTACTAGCTAGCTTCCCAATGTCATTGTTGTGCCCTGCCTTGACAGGAATCTATTAGCCATGTTTTTAATGATGGAGAACTGGCGGAGACAGTTTGGAATCAGCTTCGAAAGGAATTCAGTATTCGGAGTGCAGGGAATTTCACCCGAAGACTGAAGAAGTGGTGGAGACGGCCATCGATACATCTTCGTAAAATTATAGTAGGGGCAACATGCTGGGTCTTATGAAAAAATAGGAATAAATGGCGCTATGAAGAGTACAAGTACACTGCTGATCAACTACTAGCTGAGATCCGAAGACAAATCCTCAAAGTGCTTCCTATATGCAGGCATTCGAAGACTTTACCAGTGTTTTTACAGTAAATATTAGCTTACAATAGCTTTTTGTAAGACTTATGTCTCAGTTTGATTCAATAAAATGATGCTTCAGTAAATATATATATATATATATATTGCAATATATATATATATATATATATATATATATATATATATATATATATATATATATATATTCAAAGGCGAATAGAAAAAGAAATAAAGGAAACAGAAAAAGAAAAGAAAAAAATTTAAACAAAAGGGCAACAATAGCCTGAGCCCAGTAGCCCGAGCCCAGTAGCCCGACCCTATATACATATAACGAGAGGAAGAAAGGGAGAGGAAGATCGCAAAAATCCTAATTCTGCCGATAGCTCCTCATGATCCCTCCGCCTTCCACGTTGCCGTGCGCTACTACCAACTACGCCCAGACATCGGACCACTGCCGGAAACTTGTCGCCAAGAGCACAACAGCGCCAGCAGTAGCAACATCAATCTCCCTTGTACCCTCCTTCGAGGTCCCTTTTCTTTTTAGTACTGTCACGCTCCAGTCCCAAAATACGTAGGACTATGTACATCGACATGCCAGCTGTATACATACGAAGTATACTCTAATATATGGAAACCTCGTATGAATACATAAGCTGTAAAATACAGTAGAACCATAATAACTAAATCTCATCCACTAGATAAATAAATGATATAAATGCAACTTTGAATTTGTCATGTATACAATCGTTGGGCGGAGACAAAGTCCACTACCAACTATCTCAAATAAAATGTACAAGAAATGATCGATAAAATAACGAGACGAACCAAGCGCAATCATCTTCGAAAGAATGGAGAAGATTACGGCCTTAGCTAGAACACCTGCAATATCACAGAAGTGTACACACCTGGAGGGATAACTAGATCCTCAGAGAGACGTAACAAGATACAATAAACATGCCATATAAATACTGAATAGAATATGCCATAAACAAAAGTAAGTGACAAGACAACAATAAGGTACTCTAACCGTACTAAAGTGAACATGCAGTTAAGAACAAACCTTTCGTCTCATGAGCCCTGGCTGTAAATAGAATCTGGTATAGTCCCCACTTGGGCACCAGTGACCTAAGCGCATGACGTTCAAAAACGACAGTGGCCAACCTGAGAGGCTCAACATACCCGTATCTCCAGCGGAGCTTCCGGGTTACAAGGAAAGTGCAATCGAAGCCCATACGACAAGGAAATGTTCTCCCCACCCAATGTATCTATCATGTCGCATCCACGACCATGTAACACTACTAACCGTCAAGTCTTCTAATATACAACTATTGACAGTTAGACCTAACGCATGCGCACTGGAGAACAGCCAACACACAAGGACCTCTATATGCTACTCATCTCGCATATCCTTGTGGTACAACTATGTCAAGGTATATGCAATACACTACAAATGGTAGTCTCTTAACTCTAAGTCCATATGCAACCAAAGGATAATACCAAGTACAGCTAATATCACTGAGCAGTCAGTAAATCTAGAACTGTAAAAAAAAACTAAAAATAAATGAACAGTAATATGTAATAAAATACAACTGAATATAAACAGTATAATGGCAAGGTATCTTGCCTGAGGGTGGTGGGAGAAGCGGTAAAATCTAACAATCAGAATCGTCAACACGAAAGTCAAAAGCAACAAGAAGCTCCGGATGCTGAAACAAACATCACGAACGAGTTTGGAATAAAAGATATGCCTAAAAAATGCCTGTCCAAAAGTTAAATTCTGGAACAGGAGCAAAATCGTAATTTTGGGTCAAAACGATGTCCGCCGTTAGACCCGCTTTGCACCAAAATGCGTGCTCGAATCTACGGTCTCTAAAGTCGTCAAACTATATGTCTACGAATTTATTTTGATGAGACGAACCCAATGGTATGTCCAATTTTGGATTCCGGTGGGCCGTGCATAAAAACGCCCGTTGAGTAGGATTGTGGGCCCGCCAAAATAGCGTCCCGATCAACGGTCTCAGAATCGGACCAAACTTGGCTCACAGGACCAGAAAAATATTTTGAGTCCAATGGTGCAAGTTTCATCGCGATATGATGAGTATGCACAAAGTTGTGACTTAATTTGCAAAGGGTCGATACGGGGGTATCTCGACGGATACGCACTGATTTCGTCGCGCATATGCAACGAAATTGGGTTCCGTCAGTTCTTACACGTCAACAACATCCATACGCGCCTTTCGATGCGTATAGTGTGCGATCACGTCGCCCGGTTTGTCAGAGCGCACGCCGTATCGGGTGTTTTTTCCACTTTTTGAAAACAGAATTTACAATTTTTCGTAAAATTTTAACAACGTGTAACTTTTTACACACTGGATGAAAAATGAATCAAGAAAGTGCGTTACAATCTTGGTTATGTTATCTTTGACTGCTTTCAATTAGTTTTTATGAAAGTTTAATGGACAATGAGAAAAGTGGCCGAGAAGTTGGTGTTTTAAAACAGTTTTTAATATTTCAGAAAAGTGTTTTTTCTCCAACTTTGTCTCGATTTTTCGAGCAAGTTGGATGGCCATGTAGAAATCCACCTGGAGGATCTCGAAGAGGGTCATGTGGGCTTTCTACATGAATTTACGGATCTAAAAAGGACTAGAATCGAGAGAGAAATCAAACAGGAAAGTTGGGTACCTTAAAGTGGAAAACTGTTGTGGTGTTTGTTGTTGTTGATGTCGCCGTGACGACCGGAAGAAGGGGATGCTGTCGCTCCGGCAAGACTGGCACACACATCGATGAGTGGAAGGAGGATGGAGGAGAGAGGAGGAAGAAGATGGAGATGAAATTAGGTTTTTTTTTCAAATATAAATATATAAGGGTTAGGGGGTCGGCCCTTATAATAAGTTGTTGTTGCTTGGAAAGGGTGGGTCGCCCCCATTGGTTGCAGCTTTTGCTACGTATACTTGGGTGGGGGCATCTAAGCTAGCACTGGTGGCGGTTCCCAAACTGTGGGGCCGGCCACTAGTGTATTATTTCTTTTTCTTTTTCAAAAACTCAAAATCTTTTATATATATATATATATATATATATATATATATATATATATATATATATTAAATATATATATATATATATATATATATATATATATATATATATATAAAATATATATATATAAAAAAATATATATATATATAAAATATATATATATATATATATATATATATATATTAAAAATATATATATATATATATATATATTTTATATATATATATATTTTTTATATATATATATTTTATATATATATATATATATATATATATATATATATATATATATATATATTTTTAATATATATATATATATATATATATATATATATATATATATATATATATATATATATATATATATATATATATATAGTGTAAAAAAAAAAAAAATATATATATATATATATATATATATATATCTAGTGTATTATTTCTTTTTCTTTTCAACAACTCAAAATCTTTTATATATATATATATATATATATATATATATATATATATATATATATATATATATATATAAGAATCATCACAACTTTAATATAACTTAATATTATCTATTCAAATAGTTAATGTATTTAAACCCATCTATATATATACATATACAAATTTACTTTACAATAAATTTAATAATAAAAACCTACAAGTAAAGTGAATATATATTTTATTCAAAATAACTTTAAATGAAAATAATAAAATAATAAATTTGCTCAAGGGTGGTTTGGATGAACCCATCCCACACTTCCAAATTTGGGTCCAGAATAATTTGTACAGTGTTGCAAAATATTATTTAATAACAGAATACCAATAATAGTACAAATATTTAAATAATTAAAAATTGTACATAAAATTCTAAAATAATTTAGAAATATTTCTAAGTACATAAAATATGTCTACATGGCCATTTTGGTCTCCCACATGCCTACATGGTTTTGGGTTTGGTCCGGGCCCAGTTCGGGCTGAATTAGTCAAACCGGGTCACTTAAAAAGTCAAAGATTTAATTTATAAATAATTAGTTTATCGGTGGAGGTTAAGTCGCAACTGGCCTATTTTTCTAGTTCGATCTTCACCATGGCTAGGCTTCCCCCAGCAGGGCTAGCACACTAGTCAAGGCACACTGCTGCATCTTTCGTGCCAAAATTTATGGTAGTCTCATTTTCCAAAAAAATTCAATAATGGCTAAGGACATTTTTAATAAAACCATAAATTACAAAAATTCATTTTTTGTTAAGTCTAATAAAATAATAAAAATATAATAATAAATAAATATAGGGGTTTTACATCCTACCCAATTTACAAGAATTTCGTCCTCAAAATTTAGGATTAATAGGGTAGATAGGGTTGAGGGACAGGAAGAGTTTGTCAATACCAAAATACAATTAAAGTTTGGAGGAGGCAATAAAACAGCGTTCAACACCACCATGCAATAGAAAATTTTGGTGTCGATATATAAAAAAAATATATTATGGTTATGGAATTCAAATAAGGATTGCTAGTGAAGGTAACAAAATCTTGACAATCCAGTTTAGAGAATAACAAGGGATTGAGTAGACCAAGGAGAATAATTTAAACATTTTGGAAGATGTGGTTCTTTGAGAGAAAACTGGATACTAATCGTCTTGGTTGAGTGTTAGATTTAAGTGAACGATTAGAATCATTCTCGAGTGCTCAAGAATGATTGTGAGGGCACGATAACAATTTTAGGGTTGAAAAAATGAGGAGTAATTAAAGGCGAGGATATAGCCACATGAGTCGGTCAGTGGCTATCTACATTTCGTGTATATAAAACTGATATGGCAACTAAAGGTGATACTTTGAGTCTATCTATCAAGTACAGTGCCTTGTCTTTCCAAAACAAGTAAAAGACATGAACAACAAAGGTTTCAAAGACGGTGTTATATATTGAGTACGAATTGCGGGGTTCATAGGCGACGAAAATAATTCAAAAGAGAATTGCCAAGGCTATCGCGGATGACACTCTAAGGCATGTTTACTATATCTTCATCCATGTAGAATAATATGAGATAAGCGAACCAAAGTGCAATAGGTTGTCAAACCATCATGCACCAGTTCTGATTAGACAATATGTTAGTGGGTGCACCCAATAAAATATGTCATGATCAAACTTGATAATGAAATAAGCTTGTAAAACTGAAGCTACATTAGCAGCATGAGATAGTCAAAATATGAGCAAGGAAGGTACTGATGAAAGAAATTTTTAAATAGTCCAAGATCTTTTAAAATTAAGTCTTGCCCGAAGTGTGGGCCTACACTGTTGTCCTAGTGTTTCTTCATTTATGGCTTGGTAGACTAGATAAGGTAGGGTCCTCTGAATTTATAGTCTAAGTGAACTTACCAATGTGGTTCTCAAGGAAAAGGTTTGTTAGGTGGTGAGGTATTCTATCCAACTTACAAGAGTTAAACCAGTAGTGTGATGGGACCATGGGCCACGCAATCAAGATAAAGTACAAGTTAGGCATTTTAAGGAGACAAATAGAACACAATCACATATCGGGTCGAAAGAATTTACTCAAGGTTGGATCTTTAATTCAAGTCTGAAAGTATCTTGGTATCATGGTAGAGGTTTTGGTTCAGACATTTCGACCAGAAAGTCATATTAAGAAAATGGTGTACAAGGAGATATGTTTTGGTGGGACATGATATATCTACTGTTTGCCATTGATTGTAAAAGTACAGAACAATTATCGGAGGACTGAACTTTGACTCACAATACAAACTTGCTCGTACAAAGAAAGCCTAGGAACGAAAACCTAGGTACAGCAGTCTAAGTACGATTGTTTATTTTACATTCTGGGGGTGATGATAGAAGCTCGGGAAAGCGACGGCCGCTCTGCCTTACTCCTTGGACGATCGGTACGTAGCCTTGACTCGGGGAAGATCTGCTTGGTCTTTGACGAAGAAATGCCTTCTTGCTCTCTCTCTGATTGCTCTCCTGGCTTCTCTCTCTGTGTATATTCTCTCTCTGACTATGGAGGAAGTCTCTCTGTGTATACGTATTCTTCTCTGGTTTTTTTTTGTATATCTCTCTATATATTACAAGGGAATGGCACCTTGCTATTTATAATAGTGGGATGTGATCACTAGGGTTGCCAATGATTAGCTCTTGGAGATGGCGGCGGCCTGGGGATTGATCAATCCAGGCCGTTCGTTTCTGATTGTGACGAATCAGAACCATTAAGGGTAGATTACACCAAATCTCCATTTGCAATTAATGCTGATTGGCATAAATCTTCCTTATAATGATTCTCTAATATCTGCGAATAAATCAAATTTATTCTCCTGCCACGTGCCCCAGATCATTGGGATTCGACCCGATCTTGGATTGCCATAAATCTGGGAGATTGATCGGCTGAGGACACGTGTCCTGAGAGCCAATGGTGAGACTGGAACCGCATGCAGATTGGGCCGCATGAATTTTGGGCCGCATAAGACTTGGGACACGGGTCAGGGCTGTCTGGGCAGTGGCCCCCTCCTTCAGACTTCTGAACCATATGATGAGCCGCATGAACCGCATAATTGTGTGTCTGCTTGAGCCGCATGGGCATGATCTTCTTGAGCCACATAGGGATGATTCCACTCGAGCCGCATGGGACAGCTTCACTCTGAACCGCATGGAAAGTCTTCACTTCGAGCCGCATAAGCACACCCACGTGGCAGGGCCGCGTGGCATTTTGTTGCTCTCGGGGAATCGTGTCAGAGATTTCTTTCTCTTCTCTAGAGATTCATCATCATGACAGAGTCATAATTACCTGCTTTGGTGTCAGGTCTGTCAACGTTTCAGAGGGGTCAACCGTCAAAGCAATTAATGCAGCATGGATCGGAGGGGAGCACTGTCACGCCATATGTCTTCTGAGCCGCATGGAATGCCTCTGGCCGCATAGCTCCTTATGCCGCATGACTCCCTGAGCCGCATGCATTTTCTGAGCCGCATGGGTCTTTCTTGGCCGCATGAGTCAATTTCTTTAGTATTTTCTATGCTTCTACAAGACCCCCTTCAAAGTTTTCAATTTGTAAAATTGAAATACTTTGAACAAGAAGCATGGCTGTATTAGCCGTATATACAATCCTGACCGCATAGATGTCCTGGCTGCTTGGATGTGTTATTCGCATGACTGTTTCAGCCACAGGGGGTGTGTTAGCCGCATAGATGGTCCAGTCCACGTGTGCGGGTCTTTATTTATCTCCAAGTTGCTTCAGCGCCGTCTTTGTAGGGGGAATCTCAAGGGTCAGTTCATTAAATCTTTTTGGATTTGATGCCTTGGGTGAATCTTGGAGACGAAACCCAAGGAGTCGGTTTCGCTCTTCAAGAGTCGGTCATTGGCCCACGTGTCCGCCTTCTCCCCTCCTCCTATAAATAGGAGGGGTTTGAAGAGAGAGAAGACTTCTTTATTTTCTTTCTTCTCTTATCTCGCTTGCCTTTCTTTTCTTCGATAATTGATGGCTCCCAAGAAGATCGTGGCAGTGAAGGGCAAGAAGGCGGCCTCCACTTCCACCTTGGGTGCGGTTGCTACCCCGCCCGTCGTCGTGCCTGCTGTTCAACCTGACGTCCATCCCCCCATTGTTGGTAAGGACAATGTATAAATTAAGGAACCCCAACCGCCATGGCTACGTCGCATACTTTATGCATGAGCCTTTGTAAATCGTATGTTCGCCCTACGGCTGAGCTGCGAACCGTATAAGAAAAACCATTGTGTCTATATGTGCGCCTTATTAGTGAAACCGCATAGGTGGCGCATAGACTTTTATTGTGTGGAGCCGCATAAGCGGTCTTTTGAACTGGAGCCGCATAGGGCTTTTTGGAGCCGCATAAGACTTCTGAGAACTTCATGGGGGGCATAGATATTTTCTTGAGCCGCATGTGGTTTGAAAACACCTAATCAGCTCTTTTTTTATTCTCTGTTTAACTTATTTTTTCTTTGTCTGTTCTTCAGTGAATTTGTCGGTTAACGCCGCCGGAGAACTCTTGGTGGGTAGCGCTCCAGCTGCTCTCGGCTATAGGTACGACCATATTGTTCAGCACGTGGCGGATCAGTTTCCGAGCGATGAGCCTATGGCCAGATTGAATGCCATCAAGAATCAGCCTTTCCATTTCCTTAATGCTATGATGAACTCCGGGAAATTCGAAAGAGAGTTTTTGAAGCCTGCGTTCTTTTTTGGAGACGCCTTGACCGTGGAGAATGATCATGTTCTGGAGGTGTCGGAGGATTGGAATTTTATTTCTAATGGGATGGCGATCCGCATCCCTCAGATGGAGCGACACTTTCCATTATCTTGGTTCAATATGCTCCCTTTGGACCGGAAGATGGAGGGGAGTCTAACCCCTACCAGGAGTGGGATGTTCGTGGGGAACATCCGTTATAATAACCATCTGAAGTCCGTGGTTGCTGGCAAGGTACATACCAGTTGTTCTGTGACAGGGTTGGTCCCAGGTTCTTTCCTGAATGTGGCAGGTCCTAACTTCACGTTTTCTACCGCCGATACTTTTATAAATCGACTTGCCCGGAAAGGCTCCTATCCCGTTGGTCGGTTGACATTTCCTGGTTGGATACACCCTATTCCCTCGTGGATCCATTTATCTACCTGGATCCTGCAGAAGTATGAGGCTTTTTTGTGCGAGATTGGCCTATACCATGCTATCCGAGGTACCAGTCATGGCTTGTTCATAAACAAGAAGCTATTCATGTCCCTGCTGGAAATGTATAATTGTCGTACAAGGACCTTTTACACACCTGTAGGGGAGATGGGACTTGCGCTCCATGAAATGCATGCGGTCTTCAAGCTTCCTTGGAGGGACGAAGCGTTTGAAGCATATACTCCCACTAATGAGGAACTCGAAGATTTGGAACGACGGTATCCTGGCTTTGCAGCCCTTTACCAGGAGATATTGTGTCATTATAACACATGCCATCAGATAACCCGCAAGGATAACCTGGAAGGGAATGCTCCCTACACCAAGGATTGGGTTCATTATCTCTTCTCAGCAGATGCCTCAAGTCTGGTTACCTCTCGTCGCCCTAGGTCTCGGGAGGCGGTCAAAGAATTGGTGTCATCTACTAGTGGCAGATTCGGGAGCCAAACCGACACTTTCGATTACTTTTACCAGGATACTCAAGAGCTGTCTGAGAAAGCGCTTCTGGCAGGATTTTTGATGATCTGGCTGCGAAATTGTGTAGTCTCGGGAGGAACCGATTCTATTGAGAGAATTAGTTGTAACTTCATCCTTCCAGCTGTGAAATTAGTCTTGCGAATCAGGCTAGCTCTCCTTCCGGCTATGGTGTGTAGCATACACCGTGGCCTTCGTACCTTCACGTCCAAAGTCATTGCCCGCGATGTGACCAAGGATTTTGAACGAACTGAGTTACCTTATCATTATTTGATGGGGTGGCTGCTGATACATTATCCATCTTTGATGAGGTCGGGCTCTGAGGGCGGTGCGACTAATGATGACGCCCTTATCTTCCGTTACCGTGATGAGCCTTGGGAATGTGAGGCCATACGGGTTTGCCGGATGGTCTTGGCAAGGGCAAATAAGTATCATATTTTCGTATCCGTCCCTCGCTTTTCTGCCAGGGACATAGAGACGGTGCATATAGACGGTATTGCGCCTCCTCAACTTCTGGATGGCCAGATGCTCTTATGGTTGCGTAACATCCGTCCCTCACATCTGGTGTACCGTAACCGCAATGCTGTTTTTCTGGAGCCGTATCTGCCTAACAGGTTTGCCCGGCAGTTTGGGTACAGCCAACTTTATTTAGACAGCCCCAGCTCTTGTCTGGGTTATGAGGGAAGTCTTCTTGATGGTATCAAAGCTTGGCAATATTATGATTCGTTCCATACTTGCACCATTTTCTCGGTCCCCTGCTATTAAGGAGTCAGTGGAGATCTTGTATATGGCGGCTCTGTATCATGTCATGGCGAACAAGCCCCCGGTCAGTTTTGACCCAGGTACCAGTTTTATTGCTGGCACCGGTCTGGAGGAAGGCTCTCAAGGGGCCAAGAAAAGAAAGACAAGAGCCGAAGTGCCAGATTTG